>VSWD01000010.1:84959284-86159284 GCA_033119305.1 Pinctada imbricata
GGTATCGTAGTCACTATATATGGGTGGGTAGGCACATTAGGTATAGTATTCATACTATACATGTATATTGGTGGGTAGGTACATTTTGTATGTATTATATTGTTTGTACTCTGGTACAGGTATGCTGCATATTCCAGCAAGCTTTGGTACTACCGTTATACAGTTATAGACTGGTTCTAAGGGACATGTACCATTTGTTGTTCCTAATAGAGTTATATTTACATATACATGTATATATATGGTCATACATCTGTAAGTATATTCCTAATTCCTGAAATACATTATGAGTCAGAGTTTCTTCAAAAGAAAAGCTTTCATTATACAATGTAATGTATTTCCTGGGACCATTTCCTTATTGGCCGATGGATATTTAAAATAAATCCTACAATTTGACTTTACAGCTTCTGAAGGAGGACAAGGACAAACCCTCTCCATCATTCTGGACGTTTGAGTACTATCAGCAATTCTTTGATATAGAAACTCATCAGGTACTAGGGCGTATCCTAGGTTCCTTTGTTCCTAGACCAAAGTCCAATTACATCCCAGATAAAATACGACCAAATCCTGACCTGTATGGTGAGTTTGATCAAAACTGTGGTGCTATTGTTTTGTGCTTGTAAACTTGGCATCTCAATATAGTATTTTAGAAGAATTTCATTGTTAGTATGAGGATCTTTAACTTTAAACTTTCTTGAATATATTCAGTGGAGAACTATATGAGTTTGACCTTGATCTGTGACCTTGATGTAAATAAGAATATGATTAAAGTTTCCTTGAAAGCTTGTTCATAGGAAGCCTTTGCAAATGAGAATCCAAAGGTGAATACGCAAGATCGCAAATGCAGCGCGTGCAGCGTGTCCGTTTCTGATTTTTCATTTAGTCACCTACCTAAATCATTGTTCAAAACTTGGGCACCTTTTCTGCCCAAGTAATTGATGATGTCATAACAATGGAGAACAATCGAAGACTGTGCGCGAGAACATTCGTATAGTCTTGGTTAGAAGTATTTGCGATCTTCCGTATCATAATAAATGTTTTATGTTTGCTACAATGTACACAAATTTCCAAGAAATACTAAATTACTAGAGGAGCTCATGTCTGGGGTCAAAGGAGTCACTCATAATTTATCAGCAGTTGCCAATAAGAAACATTTGTGATTTAACTTTATTTCATTGTTTGAATAGATTTTAACCCAGATTTGAATTTTTGCAGGTTGTTGTCAGATTTTTATGCATAATGAAAGCCAGGTTTTAATTGAATTGAAAAGCAAATAGTTGATAATAAGGGGAATTTATAGATATTGTCAGATATGACCTTGATGTATGACCTTGATTTTGAATATCCAATCTAATATTTATTAGTGATAACAGGTGATGTTACTGTGACACTGTACTTTGCTTATTACTTCCCTCTAGCTTTCTGATTAAACCCTGTACATGCATACATATGTGGAATCTGCTATGATTTAAATATTATTTAAGGTCCATTCTGGGTATGTACGACGTTAGTGTTTACCACAGCTATAGCCGGAAACCTTGCCAACTACCTAGGATCTGGAGGCAAAGAATATCACTGGAAGTATGATTTCCATAAAGGTAAGCAAAAGAAAGTTGCATAAATATATATTTACCACGTTCTTGATTATTTGAAGAGCTTTTAGCCAATTTTAAAAATTTGCATATAGCCAATGTGTCTCACCAGACTTTAATCATTTCTTTATTCAGCTCCTATTTCCAAAGGATTAATACATGTATTTGGTATTTATGTTCTAAATAGTTTCACTCAAACAAACATAAATCATTTAAAAGATAAAAAACACATGTATTGGCGAAGGAGTCGAAGCGCTCAGATTTATTAACATAATTACATAATCAATTATTGCATATCATTGTCATCATCAGCATCAGCATAATCCATCAAAAACAACATCATCGTCTATGAAAAACACATCATGATAATTTCATAACTATAACAGAAAAATACTTGAGTTAGTAATACATGCAAGTCAAAAAACAAAGATAATACAAATGAATGTACAATGACAAATGCATACACTATAGACGGAGAGTGGGAGGGGGTCAATGGAAAAGCATGTGAGTGCTTCAAATCTTAACCTTCAAATGACCTATAAATTCTTTACTCATTGAACTGACCACTGACTGGTAAATATCCAATCAGAATATCGAACAAACCCCTGTTTACTCTACTGTAACGTTCCATGTTCAATAACTCTGTTAGGTATATTTGTCAATTTGGGTAAATTCATTTTATGCATGTTTTATCTACATGTACGAGTAAAATGTGATGTTCTATTTCACAGTTACGTTAGCAGCCACAGCTATATTTAGCTACTGGTGGGTGATCCCTACGCTCCTGTTTGGTTTCCTGTGGTGGAGAGGTAGTAAGGCCGGTTACACGTACCTAGAGATACTATGTGTGTATGGATACTCACTGGCCATCTACATTCCTATATCTGTAAGTAACTATGCTGAAGAAGCAAATGCTATCAGCAATCATAAAACAAGAGTCCCAAGGGGGCCACACCGCTCACCTGAGTTGCAAACAAAAGAATGATAGTGGACGATTTGGTAGAGGACCTTGAGTACTCGCTTCTAGTAAGGTTTCATTAAATTCTGTGTAGCAGTTTCAGAGGAGATGTCAAAAATGTGTCATCCAAAAAGAGTCCTGGAGGCCATATATTTTGACCGGTCGGCATGAAAAAAACGATCGTCACGAAAACAAAAACTTATTAGAGGACCTTGGGTACTTGCTTCCAGTAAGGTTTCATGAAATCTTGTGCAGCGATTGCAGAGGAGATGTCGAAAATGTGTCAGCCAATCAGAGCCCTCTGCGGCCATATTTGTTGACAAATCAGCACGAAAAACACAAACTTGGTAGAGGACCTTGAGTACTTGCTTCCTGTAAGGTTTCATGAAGTTCAGTGCAGCGGTTGCAAAGGAGAATTCCAAAATGTGTCATCCAATCAGAGCCCTCGGCAGCAGTATTTGTTAAACAATCGGCATGAAAAACACAAATTTGGTAGAGTACCTTGAGTACTTTCTTCCTGTAAGGTTTCATAAAATTCTGTGCCGCGGTTGTAGAGATGTCAAAAATGTGTCAGCCAATCGGAGCCCTCGGCGGCCATATTTGTGAAACGATCAGCATGAAAAACACAACTTGGTTAGGACCTTGAGTACTTGCTTCCTGTAAGGTTTCATGAAATTCTGTACAGCGGTTGCAAAAGAGATGTAAAAAATGTGTCAGCCAATCAGAGCCCTCTGCGGCCATATTTGTTGACCGAGCAGCACGAAAAACACAAACTTGGTAGAGAACCTTGAGTACTTGCTTCCAGTAAGGTTTTATGAAATTCTGTATAGCAGTTGCAGGGGAGATGTCGAAAATGTGTCAGCCAATCAGAGCCCTCAGTGGCCATATTTGTTGATGGGCACAAAAAACATAAACTTTTTAGAGGACCTTGAGTACTTGCTTCCCGTCAGGTTTTATGGAATTCTGTGCAGCGGTTGCAGAGGAAAAGTAAAAAATGTGTCAGCCAATCGGAGCCCTCGGCGGCCATATTTGTGAAACAATCGGCACGAAAAAACACAAACTTTGTAGAGGACCTTGGGTACTTGCTTCCTGTAAGGTTTTATGAAATTTCGTGCGGCGGTTGCAGAGGAGATGTCGAAAATATGTCAACCAATCAGAGCCCTTGGCGGCCATATTTGTTGACCGATTGGCACGAAAAACACAAACTTGGTAGAGGACCTTGAGTTCTTGCTTCCTGTAAGGTTTGGTGAAATTCTGTGCAGTGGTTTTAGAGGAGATATAGAAAATGTGTCAGCCAATCAGAGCCTATGACAGCCATTTTGGATTTTCGATCAGGTAAAAAAAAACAAACTTGATAGAGGACCTTGAATACTTGCTTCCTGTAAGGTTTCATGAAATTCTGTGCAGCGGTTGTAAAGAAGATGTGGAAAATGTGTCAGCCAATCAGAGCCCTCTGTGGCCATATTTGTTGACCGAGCAGCACGAAAAACACAAACTTGGTAGGGGACCTTGAGTACTTGCTTCCTGTAAGGTTTTATGAAATTCCGTGCAGGGGTTGCAAAGGAGACATCGAAAATGTGTCAGCCAGTCAGAGCCCTTGGCGGCCATATTTGTTGACCGAGCAGCACGAAAAACACAAACTTTGTAGAAGGCCTTGAGTTCTTGCTTCCTGTACGGTTGCGTGAAATTCTTTGCAGGGTTGCAGAGGAGATGTCAAAAATGTTAAAAGTTTACGATGGAGGGACGACGGACTGCGCTATGACAATAGCTCACTTGAGCTTCGCTCAGGTGAGCTAAAAATAATCATACATGTATTTGTAAAATTCATGTCATAGGAGAAACTGGTACTTCTTTTCAAATTGGTGTCTTGTACAACATCGAATTGCATTCATTCAGCATTTTTTCATGCCACATGTTTACACATGCATACTATCTACATTATGTGCAATAACCTAGTAATATTGGTGTTTGACAGATTTTATGGGTGATCCAGTTTAGTTGGTTCCAGTGGATCTTGGTGATCCTTGGTGCCCTGTTATCTGGTGGCGTCCTGATGATCACGTTCTGGCCGGCTGTCAAGGACGAAGATAAAAAGATAGCCTGGGCAGTCATTGTGGCTATATTCCTTTTTCATGTTTTATTAGCTGCTGGGTTTAAGGTAAAAATCATTGCTTGGAACTACATTTTGAAAAAGATGAAATGATATTTCACAAATATTACCATCTAATCAATGAAACATTCAACATTTATAGGATTAACTTAATGGAAACCTGCCTACATGTGTATTCATGAATAACATATTTATTATTAGCAAGTTTAATTAAGTGTCTTAAAAAATGAAAAGCGCAAACTTGTCCTGGATTGATTTGACTCAATTGTCTTTTCCAACCAATGATATTGATTTCACTTTTATTGGAGCCTTATATTTAGATTTTTTGTGGTTAGATAATTGTTTAGATTATCTCAGATAGAATGATTTTCATGATGATCAAACTATGACGTAAACATTTAAATTGATTTTCAATTCAACTGTTCTATTTATAATTGTTCTCTTTTCAGCTATATTTTTTCAATGTTCCTGTAGTCCAATCTTCTGTAACAACTGTCAGCCCAGTAGCCCCTACTTTAACAACTTCAGCTCCAAGTTCAAAGCTCAAAGCTCTGAGTAATGCAAAAGCCATCAAACATAAAATAACAAGTCGTAAAACATCAGTGGGAAGTAACATTGCTATGTTTAAAAAGACAAAAGATCAAAATGAATTACCGTCTAAAAGTACTCAACAGAATAAAAAAGAGACCAAACAAACAGCAAGTAAAAATTCACAAAGTGCCAGAAAAAATTAAAAATAACCTTGTACTACATGTAATTATGTTTTGAATGTATTATAATGGGAACATTATTCTGTTTTACTGTACAGAAATCCAATAAAATATTATTTATTACTACGAGAGTAGTCTTTGTCTCATCATGTCAATAGAATTGAAGATTTTCCTGTCTTTTGGTAGTAAAATAGAAGTGTGTGCTTCACTTACCCATAGAGCATTTTCTAGTGTTCAATGTTTCTCATTGATAACAGGGGGTGACTTGGGTCTCCACTCTGTCTGTATGTCTGTCTTTTGATCATTTTGACTTGGAGACAGAGGTTCTCCAGACATTGTTCTGCAAAATCTTTAAAGACATTTTGGATGAAACATGGTTGGAGCTACAGTGGAAGATGGCAACAGATTGAGAATGACATTGGTTGTTGTTGACCTACTTTTTTCTTTGATGGATTTTTCAAAGACTCCTGTCTGGCTTATGTATAGATGTATGAAATCAGTTTGATGAGCTGTTATTTTCAAAGGTTCTGTAATCATATTCTTCTCTGTCCATATTATAGTCCCTTCATTATTTTGCCTGCAACACAAATATGGCATAAATGTATAAAGTCACTTTATCTGGTGTTTTTCTGGGAGGATTTTCACATAAATGTCTATTAAACTTGCTTGAATTATATTGCTACCTTCATCAAACTTGCAGGAATGGTTTAGCATTATAAAACTCTACACCAATGAGAGTCTAGGTCACCTTTAATGTCAAAATTCAAACATGCTTGTTCATGAACCGTTACCATAACCAACATCGATTGCAACCCTTGGGTAACGTTTGTTATGTTGGACTTCTCAAGAAATAAAAGAAAAAACTTAATTATTTATAAAAGAAGAAGCAAAAGCCACATGTTTGGTATCTGTTGTCACACGTTTAACTGGTGGTATGGGTAACCTTTAAAGGTCAACTGCAGTTATTAATAATCTGTTTTCAGTTCATTTATAATTTATCAACGTTTTTAAATTTGTCTAAGTTTGCTTTCTTTCTGAAAACTTATCCCCCACCGATCACTTTGAAGCAGATTCAACATCCGGGATTACTAGAAACCCTGAATTTGAGAATGCGTTTTTGAAAGGTCTCGGCGTCATTTTGGACCCCCACTCCACTCGACATTTGTGTTTGTTGTTCAGTTGAATGGTGACGCATGGGGAACTTTACATTCCTTGCATTGCATTCAGAATTTATAAACCTTTAATTGTCACCCACTTCGCAAAAGCATGGGGACATTAAAATCGTCCCGTCTGCTGGCTGGCTGTCCGTCAGTCAGAAAAAATTTAACCTTGTCCTTAACTTTTGAATGGTAAGTGAAGGGCTTTCATATTTCACATGTGTATTCACTGTGACAAGACCTTTTCATAGATACCAAAAATTTTGACCTTGTGACCTTGCCCTTGGAGTTTGACCTACTTTTAAAAAAACTTCAACCTTGACCATTACTTTTAATGGTAAGTCTTAGGGCTTTCACATTTCACATGTGTATTCATTGTGACAAGACCTTTCCATGAATACCAACATTTTTTACCTTGTGACCTTGACCTTGGAGTTTGACCTACTTTTGTAAAAACTTTAACCTTGACCATAACTTTTGAATGGTAAGTGATACGGCTTTCATATTTCACATGTGTCTTCATTGTGACAAGACCTTTTCATGGATACCAAAATTTTTTACTTTGTAACCTTGACCTTGGAGTTTAGCCTACTTTTCAAAAACTTTACCCTTGACGATAACTTTTGAATGGTTAGTGATTGGGCTTTCGTATTTCACCTGAGTATTCCTTGTGACAAGACCTTTCCGTGGGTAACAACAGTCACAAGACCTTTCCGTCGGTAACAACATTCGGACCTTATGACCTCGTCCTTGGAGATTGACCAACATTTAAAAACTTCAACATCGACCATAACTTTTGGATGGTAAATAGTAGGACTTTCATATTTTACATGTGCTTTCCTTTCCACAAGACCTTTGCCTTGTTAGCAAAGTTTGGACCTTTTGACCTTTTCTTAAAGTTTAATCTTTTGATATTTAGAACTAATAGTAGGGGGTGTCTGTAAGCATTTCTTTAAAGACAAACACCCAAAAGCGGGGGACCACAATTCCTTGAATTTGATTTTTTGATAGATAGATTTATCATGATATTAAGTTTTCTGCTTATAAACTTTTGCCATTGGTTCAACTTGGATAACATTATGTTCAGATGAGCGAGGGAAATCCCCACATTTCACTCCTCGCTTGTTTTGTTTTATTTTTCCTCTAAATTGCACAAATAAATTTTTTTATTTATTTTACAATTTAAAGTGAAGGGAAATTGTAGAAAATGAAAAACCAATACAAATCTGAAGCTGTAACTACGAAAATAAACTGAAACACCTTAGAAATATGTATTTATAAAATGTAAAACAACTTTATAACTAGTCCAACGTCACGTTCCCACGTACATACCTACTGTAAATAAGGACAATGAAAATGACAAGTGGTGTTTGTGACAACGTGTTGTGTTTATTACACTGACGTAGTTGTGGCCATATACTGTAGCCATTCGGTTCATCGATGACCAACCGCCACTTTACCAGGATATATTTAGGAAGAGCATTGCACACCCATTACTTCATCCTTCCTGTGCCCATTATATTGTAAGTGTATCAGCTACATCTTCACATTAGTAAGTGACTATGCTGAGACAATATTATATCCTAATTTGTTGTTTTCTTTTGATTGGAAAAATAAATGCACAAGGTGAGAAAAATCCGTTACAAGGATATATATGATGTAATTAGTCGTAAACTACTGTGAATAAGGGATCTTATTTCGACTATCCATTTTTTTCGTTAGCAGAAAAATAGATGTTGGGTTTTATGTATTCACGAGTAGAGACAAAATATTTATAAAAAAGAAATGAACTTTGAGAAAAAGAATGAGAAAACATGTACATTTTCATCTCATTTTTAATCGCTCGTAATTTTGCTTTGTTACCAGCACTTTATACATGTTTAAAGGGTTATACAGTGCTCAATTCCAAAAGATTTGACTAACAAATTTGGTAAACTAGAAAATAAGTGATCAAAATATAGATTGAAGTAAATTTGAGTTCAACTTGCACCCAGTAGAAACTGCATGCTGCTTTCAGTGGTCTCTAATGTATCGGACGGTACATTTCATCATAAAAGACAAACCCTTACTGAAAAAGTATATTATTAACTGGAAGACGACGTCTGCAAGTGAATCTGCTTCCTTCTGCAATATTTTCCTTTATCGTCTGAACAATTTCTACTGCTGAACATTTGCGGACGGGCGGGCGTCAACAATTGGTTTCCGGACTATAAGTTATAAATATGATACATGCTAGTGCAATGAAACTTCATACACATACTCACCGTGATTCAAGGATGACCCCTCTTGATTTTGGTGTCAAAAGGTCAAGGTCATAGTACTCCGATGTTTGAAATTGGTTTCCGGGCTATAGGTCAAGTATGATACATGCTAGTGCAATGAAACTTCATACACATACTCACCATGAGTCATGGATGACCCCTCTTGATTTTAGGGTCAAAAGGTCAAGGTCATAGTACTCCGATGTTTGAAAATGGTTTTCGGATAATATAAGATGGTGTATTGCACCTATGATATGAAACTTGCCAGAAATGATTCCCATGAATCATGGATGACCCCTATTGATTTTAGGGTCAAAAGGTCAAGGTCATAGTACTCCGATGTTTGAAAATGGTTTCCGTATGATACAAGAGGGTGTATTGCACCTATGATCATGAAATTTACCAGAAATGTTTCCCATGAATCAAGGATGAACCCTATTGATTTTGGGGTCAAAAGGTCAAGGTCATAGGACTCGGATGATTGAAAATGGTTCCAGACCATATAAGAGCCTGTATAGCACCTATGATCAATGAACTTGCCAGAAATGCTTTCCATGAATCAAGGATGACCCCTTTTGATTTTGAGGTCAAAAGGTCATAGGTCAAGCTCATATCACTGATGACTGAAAATGGTTTCCGAATAATATTTGAACCTGTATTGCACCTATGATCATGAAATGTTCCGGAAATATTTCCCATGAATCAAGGATGACCCCTAGTGATTTTGGCATCCAAAGGTCAAGGTCATAGGACTCTGATAATTGAAAATGGTTTCGGGACCATATTTGAGAATGCATTGCACCTATAATTGAAACTTGTCAGAAATGTTTTCCATGAATCAAGGATGACCCCTATTGATTTTGGAATCAAAAGATCAAAGGTCAAATTCATAGGACTCGGGTAATTGAAAATGGTTTCTGAATTATATATGAATGTGTATCAACCTGTAACTTGCCTGTGATGTTTTTCAACACGGCACTTTGCATCTTTGATGCATTTTAAGCTTATTTAAAAGTTATACATGTATAGTGGTACTTAGTTATATTGTGCATTTTTACTCAACCAGGACAAGATGAGGGCGAAATAGTATATAATTCAACTACAGTAGACTGGGCGACAGCTGGACAGTCATGTGACATATTGGGCCAGTCAGGGTCACGTGATCTGCAGACTATCCAGTTACGGTCCGTCCCCTCTGGTACGGTCGGATGGATTGGTGCATTAAAACAGTATACCAAGTGGGTTAAATTGATCGGTAAGGAAATCCAAAAATTCTTAAAAACTAAAAAAACCATTTAGAACGATTTTGTTGTTGTTGCTCACAAAATCTACACAAATTGTGCATATATAAGGGTATCTTTAGCAAAATGAATAGTTATCAAAATGGAATTAAAGACGAATCGATTACTAGTATCTCTATACGAAGATCCTATACTAATATATCGGCTGCTTCTTTAAAATTTCTACTGTCTTCTGTCGCAATATTTCCAGAAATTTGAGTTTACTCTTTTAAAATTCCGAGATGCGCGCAACTATTGATTTCTCTGTAAAAAGTTAACCGACTCAATTAAAATGTTTATTCAGAAAGTCCATTTGAAAATGATTGACGTCTCTTCGTCCAGGTTGCAGCTCTGTGTATACCACATTACTACAATCATACGTACATAGTGTCCAATCACCTAACAGTGTCGCCAACTGTGTTAGTGCGTGTAATGGCTACAGCAGATTTGGACTAGCGGTATGTGCTCAGGACCATCTTCTATTAGGATGTATATATACATCAGTGTAGCTTATACGTTTAATTATCAATATTTTACATATACACCCAAACTTAATTTTTATATACGGAACCCATATTTTTGCAAATATAGTAGAACTAAGATCGAACTTAAAGCGACCTTAAACTTAGACATTTCGAAATTTGATGGTTAGATTTTACTATTGTTGCAGGACAACCAATGTTATTGTTTTAACACATTCCCTACCGGGACAACAGCAGGCTGCAGTCAAAGAGTGTGTCCTGAAACCCAAGACTTCTGTGGAGCGTCTTCTTCATCGACAACATACACAGATCTAGTTCTCTATGAAGTCGGTATGTCCAAATAAATAGTTATATATATATTAGTACCTTCTGAAAATTCATATAATACGTGTTACAAATGAGTAAAGGTATTTAATTTCTATGAAAATATATATATCAATTCTCTTGTTTCATAATACAACCTAGACACTAGACAGTGAATGAAATCACTATTGTCTACAGTTATACCATATCTTACCATCATTTTTCGCGAGATACTATTTTTCGCTATTTCGCGAACCATTTAGTATCGCGAAAAATTATTCTTGATAAGGTCATACCGGTTGCCTTCTGTTTTTATTGTACATGTGCCTTTGTTCATTTATCCCAATATTATTTAATGCAAAAAGGAGTGCTTGAGTGTATTCTAAAGATCGAACTCGATTATTAAAAATTCAATATGTGAAAATTTGTCTTGAATTTTGCAATTGCCTGAAATAAAGTCACTTTATCGTCAAATTTAATACTAGCTAAAATTTACGGTTATACGGTATTATTACAACATGACTTGAATCTAGACTAAAAATGAAGATTCCTCATCTACTGTCCACTAACTTCGTGGTTTTCTATAGCTTCCACCATCACGGCTGCTACAACTGGTGGTGACTGCATGGCGAGTTTACTCACACGTCACGTGTGGACCAACGACGACGATGACAACGTTATCTCATACTCCGTCAATTATACGGCCTTCTCCTGCTCCCAGAATATGTCATACTACGGATGCAAATATGGTATGGAAACTTGTAACCATGGTAACAGATCAGAATCAATTTAAAGTAGTATTCTATGAAATCTTCAAGGATGTCAACAGCTTATAAATAAAATTTACAATCGTATTTTTAATGAATCGAATTCGGATCAAGAAGTACGTTCAAAAAAGTCTTCGGTTTTTGTTTTCTTCAGTGAATCCATCAGGATATTCTGTGTGGTCATTTGCGAGCGGTAACTATAGTAACGGTAGCTGGCCTATGGCGGTCAATCTGTGCAAGACCTACGGTTTGACCATTGCTGATACTTACGATCTGCGGTCATCATCCGGGACCTATTACACCAGCACAGCTGGGTGGTACGTCTGGATAGGAATATTCCGTAGGGAAACACAGCTATGGAATAATAGTAAGTTTCTTTATGAGTACTAAATATATTTACTTTATATGTTCGGGATGAAATGTCTGTCGTCTGCAATTAAATTCAGAGTTTTGAATGTGATTTACAAACCCACTATAGAATATACTGGTATCTCGAGCAGAACACACCTGCAGGATGCAAAATATTCCCCAATCTCCCGCAAAGAAAACAACGAACATCAGACAACAAACTTCAACGAACAACAATGGACACAAAACCTACAGCAACACAAACACACACCCACTCACACACCAAACTTTCCAAAAACAATCATAGCACATACATCAAAACACTAAACACGCATGACAATACACAAATTAAGGAAGATCGATTCGATATAAACCCGGCATCGACTTTAGACATTTGTTAGACAGCATTTGAAGCCTTCTGAAAACAGGTATTGACTATGACTGGTCGACAACAATCAATGACTATGACTGGTCGACAACAACCAATGACTATGACTGGTCGACAACAATCAATGACTATGACTGGTCGACAACAATCAATGACTATGACTGGTCGACAACAACCACTGACTATGACTGGTCGACAACAACCAATGACTATGGCTGGTCGACAACAATCAATGACTAAGACTGGTCGACAACAACCAATGACTTATGGCTGGTCGACAACAATCAATGACTATGACTGGTCGACAACAACCAATGACTATGACTGCTCGACAACAACCAATGACTATGACTGGTCGACAACAATCAATGACTATGACTGGTCGACAACAACCAATGACTATGTCTGGTCGACAACAATCAATGACTATGACTGGTCGATAGCAATCGAAGTCAAAGCGACATTAGCTTGCGTCCTTTACGAGTATATGCGTCTATAATGTTACCTTAAAGTATTTCCTAATGTACTTTTTGAAATCTATAATTCCTTTTATTTTAAGCAATGCCATCATTCAACGCCAATATGAATACTCGATGTATGGCCGCTCAAGTAGGCAATGATGGGAGACTGACGACTAGCACGCGCACCTGCAGTGATCAACTTCCATTCTTTTGTGAACTCCAGCGAAGTACTGATGGCGGGAACATACAGAACCCAGCCTCTAACGGGGCAGCAGGTATTGTTCTTACTCATTTTATGATCCCTCGCAAATTCGATTTACATGTACAATTAATTGGATGGCTTGACTCATTCTAGAGATCCAATATGAATAATCTACTGTAAAGTTTTTGAACATGGTTATTTTTGCTGGGGATAATTTCACGAAATGACCATTGCAACAGCACGTGTGGGGGTAACTTTGGCAAAATCAGGAGTATTCCTTTCAGTCTTTTATACTGGATGTTATTTTCACGCGGGGACTACCGGTATTTTAGCGATAATAATATAATCACAAAAACGTGAAAATTATCCCCACGCGAACAGTAAGTGTAATAATGGAAGATTAAGTATGCTTCAAAATATGATTTCAATTACAGGAGTACCTGTTTCAGTTATTGTCGTTGGTGTAATGATAGTGTTGGTGACTATGGTACTGTCAGTAACAGTATTTCTTTTAAGGTAGGTTGTTTTCCATTTGATGCATCATTTTTTTTTTCGAAATTGTATGCCTTAATTTGAGTAAAATTGACTGCAGGAAAATTGTCAATTTGAAAGAACGTTCATTTCTTTATTCTTGCGTCTCATTTACAGGAAAAGGCTAAAGCGGCACATATATATCGGTAGGAAGAACAATGACGTCACCGAGTCTGATACCAGTTCCACGTTCAGTAGACGAACATTGGTTGGGCAAGATTATGCTGAAGCTGAGGATATCCGGAGGTCAAGGTTTCTGTCTACCCGTTCTTACGACACTACGGAGCAAGAGTTAGCAACTGATAATTATAATCACCTGGTGCACGAGCACAGCCAATCAAATCAGCCGGTACATACAGGAATTGACGAACCTACATATAATGAGATGGATTTCAACAAGCTGAAGTTGACTGTTAACGACGATGCTGGTTTTTATAGTCGAGCTGTAGAGGAAAACTCCTATGACCTTCTCCATAGAAATAAGACATCGGGAAATAGTCCAACTGGTTTTGAACAATACGATCATATCGCTTCTAATAGAGATCCAGATAAACTGTGATATTTGTTCTTGTATCTGTCTTGTCTGCAAATCCATTTTTATACGTTATGTTATTGTATTTTAATAAAACATTTCCAAAGTAAAGCTTCCTAGAATTCGGACAAGTTTTCTTTCAACATTTACAACACACGAATAAATCAATTCAATAATGAGCAAAAGGTTAGTACAAAATCGAAAGAAACAAAGAGCAAGATACCAAGGAGCAACGTTGACAATGCAAAAAGCTTAACTCAGATTGACAGAACGAGGTACCCATGAATCAGATTCTATGAATAGATAAGCATGCAGGGAGTACATGTTTTTACTGCGAGCTCTTTTGAGGCAGAATTGTACGTACTTCAAAATTTCCAAAAGCAGACTAAGTTTACAAAAATGCTCGAGGAACCCCTGCTTCCTTATTCAGAGGAAATAGTGGTTTGAGTGTCAAGGATGAATAAAATGTATGTTTAAGCAGCGGAAATAAAAAAAAGAAGACAGTCTCGAGCAGGAGAGTCTGAATTTGGGAATCCAATCGATGTCTGGAGAATCTGAATCTCGTCTGATTATTACAACAACATAGCAAATTTGAATATATCTTCCAGGAAGTTTATATATCCACAAGTTCAATATGCGATAATGTGTAGGTGAAATTACATGTACATGTATTTTGTACTAAATGCAATGATTGCTAAGATCTAACATAAAAGATGTATTTAACCATCATACATTATCAGCACAGGAGCTCGATGCCAACAACCCTCAATGACAACCGCCCCTCCTATCTCTCTCTAGTCAAAGTTCGATGCCAACAACCCTCAACGACACCCGCCCCTTCCCATAAGGAAAGTAGGGGTGGATATTCTTGTGGATCGTTGGCATCGAGCTCCTGTGATTATCAGATCCTGACCAACTTGAACTTTCAGAAAGGGTGTCTAAATTTGCATTTACGCATTACTTGTATTTGGAAATACATTGTATGATATTAACATTACAACAAAAGAATAAGAGAACCAAAATTGAACTCCTCTCGACGAAATTCTACGGGTCTGCACATCTACAAAGTTTCCAGGTTCAAAAAAGTTTGCAACCATGCGTGATTTCTTACTTCTTTATATTCAGTCCAGACTATTTCATAAGTAGTCATGCTCACTTTAATTGTTTCAGAATAAATACCTATAGCAATGTCAAGTTCAACACAAAATTTACCCAGAAATCAATTCAAGTCTGCGAAGATACAAGTCTGTAAAACGATGTATTTCAGAACATTTCAAATAAAAAAAAACAAAAAAACAAGCTATTACGAAATTTTATTCGTCGACTCGTTAAAATTACAGTTCCCCTTCAAAATTATGAGGGAAAAAAATACAATGAAAAGAGTTAGTCAAAATTTCAGATCAACGACTTTGTAAGTCATATTGTCGGGGAAATATTTTATATCGAAAATTAAAATACCAAAACTTGAGGTAATTGAGATTAGAGATGCTGCGTTATTAGGTACTTATTGTGTCCAGCTCGTTACCAACTCCGCCTTGTGACTTAGCTCCGGTCACAATGGTGCATAAGGGGCTTTATTTTGCCACGGAGAGCGTAAATCGCGTCACGTGCACGCCGTCTAAATTTCTGTAGACCGTCAGCAATTCCGCCAATGTTGCCATATGAATGAATTTGCATGCAAAAGGAGTCGTGAAACGGAGCTTTTGGTCATCGACAAAATATAACATTTATTAGGCTTGTTACTGACAATTCACAGATATTTGTCGGGTTGATCAAGCCCATAGATCTAAGGCTCCGCTTCGCCTCGCCTTTTACACAAATCTCTGTAGACGGTCAGTAACAAACCTAATAACTAATAATGTCGTATCCTACTATATCATCAACCAGGGATGTGCTTGTGTGCGACTGACACTGTCACTGCGAAAATATTTTGGACGATGCAATGGAAAAATAAAACACTATAACAACTCGTTGCTAACATTAATGAGAGATATTTTAGCTTAGAACCATAGATCTAAAAACTACCATCCCACTGCCTCAGTATGACATTGCAGGCAATGAAAGCGATTAATTAACAAGCAAATCAGTCTAGCGAGCAGGAGATGCTCACTCCCACGAGGCGATCGACTCATAAAGGATTGGTACTTTTTCCTGTAAGAAGAAAGTTGCACAAGTTAAGGTATTTGAGTTTTTACTGCCTAATCTGTCTAATATTTGACTCAAGTCTAGAGTTAGATTTTTATAAGATTGTATTCTATTCAATGATGATACCGGTATTAGATTTATATTATCTTTTTTTTAATAAAATGAGAAATACTCCAATCTGAAAAATATGAACTACATAGGATTTTTTTAGCCCTATAGAATCAGTTGTTCGTGCGTGTATATGCTTAGCTAAGTAGAATCTCTTATTATCCGTTCAAACACCGTTTCTTGTAGGAACCTGAAAATACCCGTGATGCATTGATGTTATAACTTCAAAGTCACAGATCATGCGTCTGCATTAGATCGTGTTAACCTCTTTTATTGGTCCCGAGTTCTATAACCTTGGATTTAAAACTAATTGATGAAAATATGTTCAATTTATCTCTACATTCTCACAGTAGTTTTGAAATGGATTTTCAAAATGTAAACACCAGTCTTGGGTGTTGCAAACTGACTGACTGTAACATAGGAATTCCATGACGGGCCCTGTCCAAACCACGTCAGAGAAGAGACGGCCCTGTTCACCTGACCTCTCTGAAAGTTGGTTGGACTCCTCGAGTGATTGCATGCATGCATGAGCTCGCTACAACCGACAGAATACAAACAATTTAATCTCGATGGTTTAGGTGGTTTTTTTGTGTCAAGTCTTTTGATGTCGCCGTTGATGTTTAGTGTCTCTTGTTGTGCTTGATCACTCTATTTTGCATTTTGAAGTTGGTTTTTCAGCCGAGTACTGTTGGAGATCCCCCTCTTTCTTTGATGGATTGCTGTGATAATTACCGTAATACAGATAAAGTTCCTGTCCCCTCGTTCTATGTCAATCTGCTCTGAAGTTATTTTGCCATGTAATTTTTTGTGATTTCTATCCTTCTCAGCTCTCGCATTCATGTGCCTGTAACTTTTCGTTTGGACAATTCAATATGTTCCATGTGTTTTCGTTGTGCCCAGCAGGATCTTTTGTGATAGTACTCAGATTTTAAATTTTCTTTCCTTCAATTTCTTTGATGTAATAGGGGGATTCCATCTCCCCATAAGTACATGTAACCGTACAGAGCAAGTCTGGCTTAATTTGGTTCTAGGTGACCTACTGTCAGGGATTTTAGTCCTTTCGTGATCACTTGGACCGTTCACCAAAATGGCAATTCAAGTCAAATCGTGTCTGCTCCTTTTCGACTTACTTCCGTCCACACGTACTCTCATTCAGGAGTCAAATAACGGATACTGTTACGTATGTATGGCCACTAAGTATCCTGATCAATCTACGTATGATAGTTTATGGGTAGTAAATCAAAATCAGTGATGTGATGACAAAAATCATAGAAGTGAAAATTTAGGGTTGTTCTCTTTTTTTTGGTGGGTACATATGGACTCGATGTTCTTGCCGCACTTACTTGTTTTTTATATCCTATGTTTTACTGTTGGAAAATCTCAAGGTAAGACAAAAATAACACTTCTGGTGCATACAAACTTTATTATGCGATTCATTGTGGTCAATGTTGACGACTTAGTTTAACTATCAGATGTTAATAGAATTCCATAAAACATCAAACGTCTCGGAAAGGAATAATTACGTTTGAAAAGAAAATTCTCCCTTTCTCAAATTTTAACCAAATGCTATGGAAACGTAAGTCCTTAAATGGACCATTTTCTCGGACTCAAAGTACTAGTAATTGCGTTATCTTTCAACAAGCATATTTCGAATCAGATATGAACGCAATTCCACAAGAAAATTCCTTTTTTAAATATAAAAGGGATGTTACCCTTCTAAAATTAGGTCAACTCAAACTAGATCTGTATCATTTTAGGGTTATTTGTCAAAAGCGGATGCCTTGCCATAGTAATCTGAAACGACTTCAATACTATTGATTACATGGAATCTACTCAACATATATGAAACCCCCCCCCCCCCCCCCCCCCCCCCCAATAAATAACCATATTTTTTGTTTCATTTAAAGAATACTAAAATAAAGAAGTTTCTGTAAATTTTGACATTTTCTGTTCTTCACTTTGACAAGACCCAATAAGAATAACAGCTGTTCTGACGTCACCGCCCACCACACGGTTCGCGGCCGGGGGACGCTGTAAGCTGGTGGGTACAGACGGACCCCAGGCGCTGAACCAGACCAGCTTCCCGTCTACTGCTAATAGTGAGGCGTGGATAGGGACCTACAGGGCGTACACTGCGTGGATAAGACTACAAGGTACGTACTAATTCGACTTTCCCAATTATACAGAATATTTATCTAAGATATATATATTTTTTTTAAAGAATGTTAGAATCTAATATGTACGAAAAGAAGTTTTCTAACGGGATATTTTGTTAACTTGTAGGATGTTATAATTTGAATACAACTGAGCTCCTGGGTCTGAGGCAAGTAGCCGTGGACAATGATCGCTTGGGAAGATGTTTGCAGTTCTGTGACAGGTTCAGCGTCTATGGTTTATCGGTTAGGCAATTTCCGAAAAATTTGACGGTATACATTTGTACTTAAAGAGAAGTTTCTTAAAACTGTATGCTGACTGTTATGGAAATCGAATATTTTAAAATTTGCTAGTGTGTTACACCACAGATATGGCTTATTTTTTCATAACGTTGACTGCACATTTGGGACATTTTTTTTTCATTCATAGAATAGAAAATAATTCCAAGGAATGCATGTGGCGCCTGCGAAACATAGCGATACTCGGGAATCACTTTTATAGGGTGTGACATCCAAGTGTGACAGACAGACGGACAGACAAACGGACGGACAACAGACAAAATGATCCCTTAGTGTCGCTATGCTTCGCAGGCGACACAAAAATCATATACAGACTTTAAAGCCATTTCATTTTCCGTAGTGATTGCAAGCTGCTTTTGACTGTTTTTTTTTGTAGGATTCTTTATGTTTCTGTATGTCCACGTTACCCTTGTCCTCACCGTCATGTTTGGCCCCTGTATGTCCTGGATCCGAGGATTTCTGTGGTGGAGGGATTGTCAACGGCACAAACTCCACCAGCAGGATCATGGTATATCAGAAAGGTTGTTTTTAGAATTTAACAAAATTGTCAGAAGTAATTGAATTGTGTGATTTATGAATATCATTTCGATTCTCGAGGAAACACCTTTTTAAAATCACTTCAACATATCTCCCGTATAACCCAACCCTGTATAATTTCAGAGACCGATCTCGGCATTGACAGTACGCTTGGTCAGCAATGTTTGACCAGTACACAGTACAGATACCAAACTGGTGGCTTCCTATACAGTCCCCGTGTTCGTCCATGTAACATGACGTTAAGCCGTTACGCCTGCATGGATAGTAAGTAGTATTACGGTATCTTCAAACGACGGAAATAAATTCATGATATATTGCCCCCCCCCCCCCTACGTTATGAGACCACCTCAAATGCAGATGTGTGGTCGTATAATGGAGGTGGTCTTTCATGGGAGGTGGTGGGTTATAGGCAATATGTTTGACACGTTACAAGATTAATCGACGTACGTGGCATCGTACTATCCTAGTCACTTTGATTTTCAAATATAATTGTTAATTAATATCTATGGCAAATTTTATTATCATTTTCAATTCTATATTTCATTAGCTCTTGGTCGACATACTATGGCGACCACAATATTTGGCGTTACTTGGCTGCAAGCGGCGCAAGCGTGTCGAACCAGAGGGCAAGTCTTGTCAAACACATTCAACTTCCGATTTTTGCTGTCTGATCTTGCCTTTAATGGTACAGAATTTTGGGTCGGTGTTGTTCGCAGGGAATTCGATAATTACAATTCAGGTAATTACAATAGCATACGTATTTTGAAGACTTTCCGTTAAAATCAATACCAGCAAAAATGATTAAATGGACAATATTGAGAATCTAAATTCAATAAATATACTTTTTCAGCTCTGCCTACAACACACACCAACGTTGCATATCGATGTACAGACGTTCGTGTTGAGACAAATGGTAACGCCATACGGCGTCTTCGGCCATGCTCAGACCTTCTCCCTGCCTGGTGCGCGTCGCAGAATTCCATTTACTCCCCTATCCCCGGCTCATCAGGATACACTTTGCCCCCAGGTAATTTACATACACCACACCTACCACAAGCACATGTACCTTGAAGATATAATAAACTATCATTTTCGTAATTTTTATATTCAAGGGAGCATGCCTCACAACAGTACACGCCCCTTACCGAGGATGTCGCCAATAAAAGCAGAGGATTCCGTGTCATCAACATCTACCGTTATCATCGTTATGTCTGTATTCATCACCGTAGTCATCGTCATCGCAGTCGGATGTTTAAAGTAGGTCAAGTAATATTGTAGCGAAACTAATCGAATAAAAGTTCTCAGAAAATCATTGAAAAAAAAGAACTTTTTTCGTTCATTGCCATCAGAATTTCATGTGGTAATCTTCTTTTTATTCCAGAAAAAAGATGAAAAGAAGAATATATATCGGTTCTCCTCGTCTTTCATTTATACCAGCCGATTCTTACGCCATTGCATCTGCGAATAATCAGTATTTACCAAGAAAACTCAAGGAGATCGATGAACCAATAAAGGAAGAAATGGCCAAGGAAAACAAGTGTAAAAAAGATACTCTCACTGGGAAAGTGGAATCCAATGGAAATGTGCTCAATCATAAAACTGAAGACAAAGTCGATGAAAAATCTAAAACTGATCTTAAAAAGGAAAACGAAGATAACTTTTATGGAATAAAAACAGAGTCTGAGACAAACTGTAATGCTAACAATACGTACGGCACTACACGACCCCCGGAATATGACGTCATACATAGAGGCTACCACCAGCAGCCGACAGACTCACCTACCGATATGGACTATGATCACATAGAGAGTCCGGACTATTCAGAGACCTCTGTCAATAGGGGATGACCTATTGTTTATTTAAAATGGAGATATTTAAATCCGTTTCCCAAACAGTATCATGTTGTAATGTGGAGAACACCAAGAAAAAGTGTCACGTGATACCAGTTCTTTCAAGAAGCTATTAAAGTCGTATGTCGTGTCGAAAGCAGACGAAGCGGTAGAGTCCAACTGTTGGTTATTGAAATTGTACAAGCGCAAAGACTACAAAACATGGAAGTTCATAAAAATTCTTAATTTTAATATTGATCAACTGAATAAACATTTCATAGATATCTTTACAAATATGACATTTTGTACATTATATTACCGACAACCATTTTATTTCATTATACAGCACTATAACGATGTATCACTGAGTATTAAAGCAGAACATAATTGCGAAACTTTCAAATCCGTCATGGATTACTCAATTACAAATCATGATTACCCTCGGAGAAGCTACTCTTATTTCCTGAAACAGGTTATATGCACATCTTCATAACTTTAACATGCTTATGTTTCTACGTGATATTCTTATAGATGGGGATTTTCCAAAGCACAAAATGAATACAGGAATGTATTTGGAAGCCACATATATTAGTTGTGATGGATGATTTACTAATGAACATTACAGTTACAGGTCAACAAATGATAAATTTAAAAGAAGCCAAAGACAGCTATTTTGCTCACTACAGAATAATGTCAATGACAGAATAAATAATTAAACAATAAAAAGTAAACCCGATTATTTTCTTGGGTTTGATCATAAGAACAAATTACACGTCAATATTTGTTTTGAAGCACTTGGTGCCCCTGCCAGCAGCTTTTCATTTAGATCAGGAAGGTACAAGTGCAAGGTTAAGGTACCAGGGCCAAGTGTCATGTTATTAAAGATCAAATTACATTAACATTATTAATTACAATGTTCAACATATCGCTGCACTAAAAAGAAATGAAATAAAAATTTCATATCCCTTTAGATGTGCACAAAAAGATGAAGCCCTTATCTTGACAGATGAGATAAAAATGCATTACAATACGAAAAAGTGTTGTTTTCCTTAAGTATAATCCCAAAGTCAAGGTCACAAGGTCAAAGATCAAGGTATCCTTAATTAACTCCAAAAGTCAAGATCACAATGTCAAAGTATCAACTGAAAGGTCTAAATTTGTCACAAGCAATGCACTTGTGAAAAAAATTAAGATGTATCTGATACGGTTAAAAAGTTATGGCCATGATAAAAGATTTTGGTTAAAATCTAAGAAATGAGGTCAACCATGAAGGTCAAGGTCCTGGGAACAAAGATCATGGCATCAACAGAATTGTCTTGTCACAAGAAAGAAACATCTAAATATAAATATCATAACTCTAAAGAAGTGTAATTTCCTGAAAGTACAGTAGCTCATACCTCTAGGTCATGTGAAATCTAGCTTCAGAATCTGGAGTCCTGGGCAACATTTCTGTGACATATCGATAAAATCCATAATGGGACTTTAACAAGGCTGATGAACAGATGGACAGACAGACAAGGGGACTTAGTGTCCAAGGAGGAATGTATGAAAATTATTAGTTATTCATGAAAATCTTACACAATGGCAATCATTTGTAATTCAGGCGCGTAGCCAGAGTAGAAAGGATGTGTACTCAAATCAGTCTAGGCACGGGTCTGGGGCCGCCTTAAGCCCCCCCCCCCCCTATAGTGGGTTCAGGGCGAACTCCTGCAGTCACCGGAGGCTCGTGAAATATGGCAATTTGAAACAACAAAGGGCTTTAATATTCAAGTATTAAGCAAATGTCGATGTTCGATTCAATATCTATTTAGTATATAGATGCATACGAAACATTTTTCCTTTCGTCTTTCTAATTTGAATATTTTCTTTACATTTTATTTCTATTTATTCATCTATTTATCTATTTTTGGCAAAATGATGTGTACGCAGTTGCGTACTTGCGTATGGGCAGCTACGCGCCTGTAATTAATGGCAATTTTTTCTCTGTGGAGAACCACTCATTCATACACTCTCTGATAAATGCAAATGTAAAATGAGAGCTTATATACCATACATCTGCTTACAAACCAAATCTGGCTAAAACCAGGATGGCGATGATACATCGTCCAGACCACTGCTAAGTCTGTCTGTATTATGGCACATTTACGTATCTTTCTGTTGTGGCATGATGTATGGAATGGATGTATTGTGCATGCACTTTCAAAAAGATCTGACACATATACTTATATATAACTGACCCCTGCACCATAGATTTTGTAACTTTAGAGCGAGTCTATGAGTAAGACTTTTCACCACTGATGTAATGCAAGGAAAACTGTGACAAGCTGACAGTGTTTAGTCTTCACTATGGTCAGTTCCCCGCTGAGGAGTACCTCTGAAGCAGTAATGTCTGGCAATTATCACAGACTCGCACCGGCTTGGCTGATGAGGGTAACGGCATTTTATTGTCCGAACACTCATTACAGAATATTTCTCCACAGTTCCGACAGTGATGCTGTAAAAAAAGATTGTACAAACTTTACGTATAAATCATCAATTATGTACAATTCATACATATTACATCAGAATTCCAATCAGTAAATTGCACTTTGTGCTTAAATCAAAATTAACACGTACCATATTCTCTTATTGATTCTTTTACTTATTTCATGTTGACATCATGGACCAATGTAATGTACGAGGGTTTGTTCGTTAATAAATTTGTAGACAATTAGTTTAAAATGTAATCAGTGTGCTCTTTTATTCCTTTTTCTTTCTCTTTCTTTCCTCAGAAAATTCAAGAATTTCATTCAATAGTCAATTTGTTTTGTTCTCAGGTTGTGCAAAAATGATTCTCTATTAACGCTATTCCATCCCATAATAGCTTAAATCGCAGGTGTACTGACGTATGCTTAAAACATTTCTGTTGCAGCCAAAACAAGGCATATCATCTTTTAAGATCTTTTGCGGTGTTTTTATTAATAGCTTGCATTAAAGTTCAGTTGTTTTGCATAATACCAGTATGTCTTAACAAGTTCAAATTTCTGTATGACTATGAGAACATTCAGATACTGTCAAATAATAAGGATACACATCACATTTCTCCGAGTCTTTGCGTAGAAAAGATAGAAGAGTTATGCACCTGTATAAAGGTTTTAACATCATATGAATTTTGTACATTTACTGTCATGAAATACTGAGATGTTGTTGTCTACAAACTAAATATAGAACAGCCCTCGTACATACCTTTCTTCTTGATATTGAGAATTCTTTAGAACAACTAGAGCAATGAGATGCGTCTTGATCGCTCTTCCATTGTGCTTCCTTTATAACTTGCTGTGCCTCTCTCATATCCTCAACTCGTAGTTTGGATCTTCATAAAGTAGCAGAAAAGGAAAACATTAAATATAGGAATGTTCTAACAAAAATATTCAATAAAATGCCAGGTAAGAAACTACATGTAACATGAAGTATTCCCAGTGAGAGTGTTTGAGGAGTGTTGTATGCTTTGGGTTAAACTTTAACTGGGACCCTAAAATAAACAAGACAGACTGATGCTAAATAAAGTACCATTCATGTAATGATTAGGAAGGACAGGGATCATGCACCATAGTCCTATTCATTTTCAAAATGGCCCATTGAATTGAAGTCTCAGTACTTTCCTAAGAAATGGCCAATTGAAATTTTAGAAAATCATGGCCCATTCACAAAATTTCCTTCCCAATTACTGCAACACAAGAAGTCATTCTTATGTGAAGGTACTATATAAAATATCTATTAAAATCAGTTGAATAAACCCTAAACCGCCAAAGACGCTATATGGCCGGATTGGGAAGCACAAGCTTTTCGATGATGTATACATTATCTATCAAAGGTATTATGAAAAGGAAAGAAGGACAACTTTAATATTTCACTGTAATGTCCTACTCCTAGTAGTTCAAGAGACATAGGCAATTCTAATGTTTTGGAATCATGTAAAATATGAAACCCAAAACACTTAGAGTTAGGAGATACAATCAAGTTTAAAGTTTTGAATAAATTTGCCGAACTTCAAGGTCAAGGCCACTATGTCAAAAGTAAAGGTTTCATTTGCAAGGCCATGTCCTAAAAAACCTACAAGTGAAATATGTAAGCTTTAGCCATTACTGATCAAAAGTAAGGTTAATGTTTCTGAAAAGTAGATAAATTTCAAAGTAAAGGTAACTAGGTCAAAAGTCAAGGTCGCAAATGAAAGGAATTCACATGTGGAATATAAAAGCCCTTACCCCATAAGGTTCAAGAGATTTACTGAAAGGTTAATTATTCAAAAAGTCAATTTCAAGGTCAAGGTCACTTTTTAAAATGACAAGGCAAGGCAAGGTTCATTTAATCATGATCCATCTTCATGTAAAGTTACTTGTAAATTCTCCTCATAGTTTTTTCCCTATTGGCTAAAACACAAATTCTGTATTTTTAACTCAATGTCAAAGGTCAAGGTCAAATCTATTGCTGCATTTGACTCATTTCATCATGTTACATCATCGCAACAGCTAAACCAAAATGTTGACAGACTGACTTCACTATTTCATAGACCGGATTCAGGCAAATGAAAACTAATGTATTGACATACTCGCTGAGATGGGATCCTAATTCTGAGAGAGTTTTCTCTTGTTCTTCACATGTATTCTGTAACTGTATGTGTCTATCCTTTAACATATGGTATTCCTGAAAAGGACAAAACCAAGACATAGATTTGAAATAAGTAAATAATATGTCACATATCAGCTATATTACATATTATCTATTGAGAATAAAAAGATGTCTTACTTTTTCTACTTCTTTATAGTGATGAATCTCATTTTGTACGGTTTCAACTTTTTCTTTTTCCTGTTCTAATGATTTCTGTAAAGTACCTCTCCATTCCCGCTCTATTTTTAAGTCTGTTTCTAAGGCAGTCCTAAAACAAAATCATATAATTCAGACATACATTATCGATAAGTATCCAAAACAAGCATCGACCGTTACAGGATTGTTATGGATGCAAAATAAATAATCAATTAAAAGGGGGTACCATGGATGCAAAATACTCATAAAACTTATTCGTATATTTTAAAAATAAGAAAAATATCAATACAAAACTACACTTGGTTACTACAGGGTGACTAGCTAAGCCCCTTACCGTTTGTTGTCTTTGTCGGCTATGATTTGACCCAGTTTTCTGGCTGTTTCTTCAGCGGCTTGTTTATCCCCTTCTGCTTGTTTCAGTCTGAATAATCACGGCAAACAAAAGCAGGATACACAAACACATGCAAAAGAAAAGAAAAAATAAAATTGACAACATGTCACAACAATAATAACAAAACATCTACTACATAAGGATTATATAACTTAATTTTAACATAGCCAATTATGTAAGGTAAATATTGAAAAAAAACATAAAAAGACAAATTTCAAAAGTTGGTCAAGGTCAGTAGGTGAACAATCTTAGTACCACTGTTATGAAGACCTTGTCAATGGAATTTCATGACGCATTTGGAAGATCTATCTTTTTTTAAAATAAGGCCTTACCATATGTCTATGAAACAAGGTAAGAAGAAAACGTCGAAGATGTAATGTGACAAGTTGAAAATCTTTTTTCCTGGTGTGCAATCGTTTATTGAAACAATTTAAAAAAGACTCTGAAATTTAAAAAATTACCATTGGCACCCTGACTCCAAAATCGTTAGGGAGTATCCTTGATTTATTGAAAGTGTAATAATCGGTAAAATCCATATTCCCTTATTATCCAGTTTCAATACCCATGACCTTGATCTTTTGACCTTAATATCGATGCCTATAATAGAGCGTACGGTATCCTTAAAAAGTGGTGAGCATGAGTTTAATAATGATAATTATGTATTATGCATACTCTGATGTGACCCATATTCAACCATCAAATGTATAGTACGCTAATCTATTATCGTGACCAATGTCAAAGAAAAGACAACACCAGGTTGCAGCACCCACAGCAAAACCCTAAACAACCAATGCAAATACACTTATCCCACCTCTGGCAAATTTCTTGCAATCTGATTGGTCGAGAAGAACCGAATATTATTTTGTATTATTTTAATTGCAGGATATTATTTTAAAATCCTGCTTCTACTTGACGTCACTGAGATGCTTTAAAATATGTTGACGAATATGAGACCAATGGGCAACCGGTGCCGACTTGCACACATCCCTCCCACTTTTCCGATTACCCAGAGGTCTCGAAGAATGCACGACTGTAGTGTAAAATAACCTCTTCACTGTAAGATGAATATGCAAACAGACAGCATGACACAGTAACCCAAGAACACACTGAAGGATATGTAAATGGATATAAAAACAGAAGGCATACGAAATACAGTCCGTGTTCTGCCGGCTGTAGCGAGCTCATGAATGTGATCACCCGAGGAGTCCGACTTACATTCAGAGAAGACGGGTGGTCGGGGCCCTGTCTTCCCTAAAGAGATTCGAACAGCTAGGGCCCGTCATGGAGTCCTGTCGTCACAGTCAGTCAGAGTGCAATTCTTAAGAATGCGCTGATACAAGGCTGTACATTGGTCCAGTACCAAGCCAAGTGTCAATAACTTCGAAATAGACGGGGTATAGCCTCGATTTATTTTGTACACTTCTCCCTTGAAGATAACAACTTGTTATATCCAAAATGTTATTGCATTGCCGACAATTCTGTTAGGAATGTTTAATATATGTAAGTTTTAATTTTAATCTTTAACCTTTCCTTTGTATATCGTCACCATGAACTAAACATGGCTAAAGAGGGTGTTAAAACTAAAGGGATTGAAATACTTTTTTACTTCAATATCCGAATTCTACGGGATCTTTTAAAGGCTGTATCAAGAATTGTCAAAACCAAACTTTATATATCAAATGATATGGGACTGTAGTAAGCGATTCAGGCCTACTTAGTCCTCTTGTTAAACGTATTTTTCTAATCTTTCTAATCTGTCCAAAATAGCGTCATAAAAATGGTAATTATAAGTGAGTGTGAATTTTCAGCTGTTCAAATCACTGTCTTGTAAAAGGCTGTATAAAATTAGATCAATGTATAGATTGATATTGTCACTTCTTGAAATAGTTGTGTGATATAATGGGTTTGAAGCAGAATGTTTATAATGCCTAGAAGTGTTCTCATCCTGTCGATGTCTATGATATTTATGTCTTGCGAGAGTTGTCAAATATATTAAGATTACTTCAAGCTATTTTCCTCCCGTCCGATTTTACTGAAGGCTTTAACGGGATATCACACGCGTTTCAGTAGCCTCCCTTAGACGAGAATTTTTAAGAAATTTCCGCGCTGAAGATTTCCGATTTTCGTAACTTAAAATGTCTTGATGTTCTGACTTTGTAATAATCACTCAATCGGCAAGTCGATCCAATAGCTCAGAGGTAGAGCTTTTGTCCATCATGGGAGAAGACCGTGGTTCGAGTCTGAGCGCAGAGGTAATCTGCAGATTGATATTCGTATGTGAATGTATTTTTTTCTATGCAAAGTAATGGTAAGCCTAGAGTGACCAACAATTGTCAAATTTTTGCTGAAATTGAACTTATTTGAAAATTTTGTTAAGACTTTTTTACCTACTTACATATGTCGTATCTATTCAGAAATAAGTCAGGTGTCAGTAAAGTGTTTGAATGTATCTTTAGAGAAACTTATAATATAGTTACACATGTATCCATGGATATGGTAATATCATTACACACGTGCACATACTGTCGTGTTATCACATAAAATCTGTATTCGGCTCTATTTATATTTACATATTGAAATCTTTGTGAGTGAAGGAACACTGCTGTGATATTTCAAAAAAGTTGGTTGTATGAATTCGGATGCTTTTGTCTTTGGTCTCATAGTAAAGAAAGATAACTCGAATTGCACTTTTAATTTTTTAGATGATAATTTACACATTCAGTCAGAGTTTTCAAAATATGACGTGGTCATTGAATGATTTCGTTCTATAAGAACTTGCACAATATGATGAGGGAATCATATGTGAAGTTTCATTTGAAAATCTTGGGCTGAAAAACAAATATAGTCAAGAAATGAGCATTTCCATTACAATCAATGGATGGCTAAAAAGTCTGATCAGTTTCAAAATCTCAAAATTTTGGATGGTGACCTCCTAATATTAACCCTTACATCAGAATTACATTAGGAAATCAAAATTATGCTTTTTTTCTGAAAATAAGTGTTGTATAACATGAAACGTGTGATATCACCTTAAAAACCGTCCTCGCGTAAACTCATCTGTCCGATGCTCAGGGCTACCGGATATTCTGCCGGGCTGGTAGATATATTAAGTTTCTGTGAAGATTAGAGTAATCATAACGACTAAATAGTCGGTTTATAGCGTTTTTTCGAATTTGATTTCAAAATATATTTTTAATTGTGTATCATAATTAAAAAGCTGAAAAACTCCAAGAAAAACAGTAAAGAAACATTGACCAAGCGCTTGTCCCTCTCGAATCATGTAGTGTATGGGATGCAGATCAATTCTTCGATCACAACACCAAAATGAGATGATATAACTCGCTATCATAAAGTCATAAAGTCGTTTTATTGTCGGTGAAAGCCAAGTACGGCCATTGGCTATTTATAAGATCATACAAGTACACTGTATAAAATTAATAATAGTCTCGAGTTTGATGACCGGGTACGAATTACAATGTTATCATGTTAGGTAACATTTCATTTATTATTGCCTCAAGCTAGTAGAATATTCCAAGGAAACGGTCAATAGTAAAACTAGATAACAGCCTGTCAGTGTGATTCCTTGATTTTTGAACTGCTACAGCAACGCAGCTAATGTCTTTTATTAACTAGTATGTTATTTGACCAGGAACACATACATTTTGTACTTTTTTCTAAACTGCATCTTTTTTTTTTGCAATATGATATATTCTGAATCCTTTTTAATTCCGTTTGATTAAACGGGGAATCCACGTGTAAAAGATCAAACAACGTGAAGTTACCAATATTTCACTGTCATTACCTTTTCTCCATTTCCTTTAGTGATGAAACAAGCTGGTTAGTTTTCTCTTCCAGTTTTGATACCAGCTCTGTTTTGTGTTTCAGACCACTCTCACAACTCTGGAAAAATATCGTTATATTGTAAATTGTATTGCGGAGGGAAATTCAAATTATCTTACTTAATATATGTGAAGTAAGAACTGTGAGAAAAATAGAAAATTGACAAAGAAGAAAATCTATTTTTATCTGCAATTATATGTTTTTTTCATGAGAGGTCATAAAATAACAACGTCCAGACTATTGACCGTCTATGGACCTGGTCAGTTGTACTTTAAATTACTGCCTTACAGTAGCTGGTTTGTTCTACTAGCAAACGGCCTATTGAACATGCTAAGTTATACAGAAACTAGAGAACACTGGCAGTAGCGTTGTACGACAGAAAAGTAATATTTTGTCTCTTCTCTCCAATCGGTATCATGAGATACGGAAGGGAACTCCTGTCTATATAATTTTATTCCATTTTTTGGTTCTGTTAACATGAATATTCTGATGTTTCTGTATAAGAATGACACTTGATGTGACAAATCACGCGTAGGATGTGTAATTATTCCCATCTTGAATCCTAACGACCATCAGCAGACATGACAACTCCGAACATTAAAATGATGAAAACCTCCTCACGCGATCTGATCATTATTACAACTAAAACATTCAAATAGTCTTCTTTCTTCCCATCCTTAACCGTTACATCACAGTTGTATAGTGAACACCAAGACATTGTTTAAGACATTTACGGCAATAAGTAGTTTTGCATTTGGACTGATACTTGAATCTGCAAGACAAAGCTATACACGTAACGACAATGTGATGTGACATCACCCCTCGGTCCACATCAATTATTCTCCCACTTATTTGGATCTTTCATTAATATGGAATGACCAGTATGGTCCCCCTGGCACCCTTTATGAGAGATGTTAATTTCCTTGGATCATCTATCATGCCAGCAAGCAGGTGCTCGTGCCTACATCAAAACCGACACCGCCCCAAAACAACATCAAATATATAAAGTTACCCATTTCTTCATCCAAGAGTAATTTACGAGTAGCAGGACCATTCAAGCTAAGGTATGATTGTTTCACAAAATTTGTTCTTATTTTTACTGATTTTGAATGAAAAGATATATTCTTAAAATTGATGATGAAAGAGAAAATTCAACTGTTTTCTAATGAATTAGCATTTTTGCAAAGGCGTTAGATAGGACTGCTTCAGAAAAAAATACGTTTGAAATGTATAGCTATGCTTCTTTCAAAATGAAAATATTCAAATAAAAAAGGCTTGATATTTTTGGTTGATCATGGCCAATAATCTAGTTGAACTTCTCTACATTTCGCGTTTTCAGGACGACGATGTTTTCAAAACTACAGATTTTAAGTGTTGCGCTAGTGTTAGTGTTAGTTCTACATAGTGTACTAGCCCAGAACTACCACTTTAGTAATGGCTGGCATCCTGGTAAAAGAACGTTTGACACCAATTCCTGTCAATTCAGACCCAAAGTCAAAAGCCTTATTGCCCGTATGATAGAGGTAAGAATGTCAAGTTTCTCTTCAAAGCTAGGAAGTTTACTCTCCTTTCCTTTGTTTTTAAGTTTGTACGAAAATCATCAATATATCTCGACGGTGTATTTCACTATGAATTCTGGAAAGACCTTTCTTTTTTTCCCAATTTTGTTTGGAAGATATAATCAAAAAGCGGGTGTTACCTTTTGGTTTTTTATTTAATTTTTGAGACTGAACTTTTAAAAACCCTAAACTGAAAAGAAACGAATAAATATCTCTTCTTTTTTATTTACTATGCTGTATAATAGCTACTAGTAAATCTAATTCGATCGGTTTATGTATTTTTGGAATTACATGTATGCATTCAGGTATATTTATGATTTGAGTTTCGCTTTCACTGTGATATTTTCCAAAAGTTACTGTCATTTATGTAACTTGCATCGAAGCATTTTAAATATTCAAAATTAAAATTTCAATATAAGAAATAGCCATATCTAGTTACCCAAAATGAATTAATAACTCATATGTTGATAAATAAATGCAAAATTGACTACGACTCAATAGCATTTGAAAGCGAATGCAAGAAAATCTACTAACTTCCCCCGATTTATTTTCATGGAGACATCCCCCTTATTCAATGATTAGTATGTAGAGTAACCATATAATTCCTTGCTCAACTTCTTTCGTTTTACCGATATTTGCAACTTTGGACTATTTTGGATCAAATTGCATTTTCTTCCAAATACCCTCAATCTACTATTTCTTCGCTAAACAAGAGGCAGGTATAGGGACAAAATATGTACAGATGAGAATGTCATTTAATTCTTACTTTAGCATACAAATTGTAGACAATCGTAAAGTTATAAACAGAAAGCTACTCGGTATCATCTTACTTTGATTCATAGTAACAGAATTTAAGTTAATCGAGGCAATTAAATCTGGAATATCGAACGAAAAGTATTGATATCTTTAATTCTCAACTTTATAAATGTTGTCAATGAACTGGATTCTCTGTATGTTTTTCAGGATGAAGTAAATAGAATGGTACGATGTTCTACGCCAAGATTAAATGATATTATGGGAATAATGGAGGTGAGAAATCTTTCCTATTTCGGAAAAATTACTTGTCTCTAACTAAGGTATGCAACCATGAATATAGTTGCAAAATTCGAATTCAATATAATGTGAAACCACACCCACATGTAAATAAATTATGCGTTGAAGAATTTGAACCATTATACATGTATAACCGTAGTCTGCTCAATATGAAAGGGGTGTCGTTGGTTAGTTTGAATTGTTTAAAACGTCTAATACACGTTAAAAAATACTAAAAAGGAGGATGCTTGTAATTTTGTTCGACATTTTATTGCTGCATATTCTCTCCCCCTACATCAAAGAACATTTTTTCCAAGCTAAGTACACAAAGGATTTGCAAAATTCAAATAATGCTTTTTTCTGGTTTGATGTTACATAAATGATAATATACAGACATCTATTTTCTATTCCAGGAAAAAGATGTGAACAATGACCAATCAGGAGTGTTGGCAAATAAATGAACAACTATAGTAGAACAGACAATACTTGGACTCTATGCTGCCTTTATACTATATCTGTTCTTTATACTTAGAACACTAGTGTCTTGTAATCAGATGCCTTGATATTGTAATAAAATACACAGAGAAAATTTCAATTTCATCAGACTGTAAATAAAAATTTCATGTTACCTCTAATACTCATATCAAATAAACAGATCAATTGAAATTAATCTGAATGTTGGATCAGTTTGTCAAATCATCCAATGTCAATCAACTATTAAGGTAAAGATGTCAAATTCACATCTTTGGTCTTATAGGTGGACCTATACTAGTATTGTCAATGTAGCAAAGTTACAGGATGAAACTTTGAACAGTTTTGTCGATTCTGTAAAGCAGAAAATGAAAACTTATCAAGCCTTGATAGCATCAATAACAACTAATGCCGAAAATTGGGAATAGATTTGAGAACTCTTTCTATAAAGCCTGTTGAGATTCTATGCAGCAGTTGCTAAGGAGTCAAAAACTTTTATAACTTGATGGCCATATTGATGGTGGATACGATTGATCAATAGCTACAAGGTTCAAACAAAATATTGTTGGAATTATGAATGATGTCAAAAGATAGAAGTCACAAAGACAAATCTTTCGGTATCATGCAGTGAAAGATCTTGTAACAAGTGATACATATGAAATGATATGAAAGCATTAAACATTCAAAAGTAATTTATATGACCCTTGTTTAACCATTCCTTAACAAAGGGACTAAAAGTTATTGCAGACAAACAGACAAATGGATTGGCCAACAAATATGTGTCCCCAATTTAAGAAGCTAATGCTGAATACATGATAATGTCTGCAAGTAAGTAGCCCTTATCACAGTACACAAGGAATAAGATCTCCAACAAGTCCTGATAAAGCCAACACCAAGATACATACACACTTTATGAAGTAGTGTCATCAAAGATGATAATTTTCACATTAATGGAAACATTATCTGACCAGTATATGTACTATGTATAGCACAAAGTTTCTCCAGATACATCACCCACACACTTTGGTTGATGAAGGACTTAAAGTATGCTTTGAACAGAGGCATCCTATTTTACCTAATCTTGTCACAAAGTGTGAGATAAGGATAGGATCCTGCATCTCTATAAAGCATTGCAGTAAGCATTCTCTTATGCATCATGCATACACGTTTGGTTGACACAAGACTTATAGGAAGCTGGAAATGGAGGTGTTCTATTTTCCTTAAACTGAGCGGGGATGCTGACGTCAACATAAACACCGGGGCAATAGAATAACCCCTCCCCCAATCCCACCCCTTCTACTTTACTGAGGTGAGCTTAAATACTGATCATAAAAGGTGAGCTACATATCTAAACAATCACATCTAAATGTCTTTCCATTGAAAGTTTAAGGCAAATTTTTGTGATAGACTAGAAAGTCCCGACTGCATAAAAAATCCCAGTGGTATAACTTTTCTGGACACCATGCCTCAGTTGTATCAAATTTCTCAACATGAATGTTTCCTCAATTTTTCCATCAAAGTTCCAAGAGGATTTCCTCATTTGAATATCCATAAAATTCATTTTTTCTCCGTTAACTTGAGCCAAACTTCAAGATGGGCATTTTATACAATAGGCCTACATGTTAAAGGACACCGGAGATATTTGAGGACCATGTTCAAATTTAAGGAGAAATTGAATTTGAGCAATTTGATATAAGCTTAAAATGCATCAAAGATACAAAGTGCCGAGTTGCAAAACTTGACTGGTCGACAGATGGAAACATCACAGGCATGTTTCAGGTTGATACATATTCATATATAATTCAGAAACCATTTTCAATTACCTGATCATGAGTCCTATGAATTTGACTTTTGATCTTTTGATCCCAAAATCAATAGGGGTCATCCTTGATTCATGAAAAACATTTCTGACAAGTTTCATGATTATAGGTGCAATACATGCTCAAATATGGTCCTGAAACCATTTTCAATTATCAGAGTCCTATGACCTTGACCTTTGGATGCCAAAATCACTAGGGGTCATCCTTGATTCATGGGAAACATTTCCAGAACATTTCATGATAATAGGTGCTATACAGGCTCAAATATTATCTGGTAACCATTTTCAATCATCAGTGATATGAGCTTGACCTATGACCTTTTGACCTCAAAATCAATAGGGGTCATCCTTGATTCATGGAAAGCATTTCTGGCAATTTTCATGATTATAGGTGCTATACAGGCTCTAATATGGTCCGGAAATCATTTTTAATCATCTGAGTCCTATGACCTTGACCTTTGACCTCAAAATCGATAGGGGTCATCCTTGATTCATGGGAAACATTTCTGGCAAGTTTCGTGATCATAGGTGCAATACATCCTCTTGTATCATCTGGAAACCATTTTCAGACATCGGAGTCCTATGTCATTGACCTTTGACTTTTTTACCCCAAAATCAATAGGGGTTATCCTTGATTCATGGGAAACATTTCTGGCAAGTTTCATGATCATAGGAGCAATACAATCTCTTATATCATCCGGAAACAATTTTTTAAACATCGGAGTACTATGACCTTGACCTTTTGACCCCAAAATCAATAGGGGTTATCCTTGATTCATGGGAAACATTTCTGGCAAGTTTCATGATCATAGGTGCAATACAACCTCTTATATCCTCAAGAAACCATTTTCAAACATCGGAGTACTATGACCTTGACCTTTGACCTTTTGAAACCAAAATCAATAGGGGTAATCCTTGACTCATGGTGAGTATGTGTATGAAGTTTCATTGCACTTGCATGTATCTTACTTCACTTATAGTCCGGAAACTATTTTCAAGCATCAGAGTACTATGACCTTGACCTTTGACCTTTTGATCCCAAAATCTACAGAGGTAATCCTTTACTCACGTTGAGTATGTGTACGAAGTTTCATTGCACTAGCATGTATCATACTTGACTTATAGTCCGGAAACCAATTGTTGACATCTCATAACTGAAAGCTAGGGCAACATTTCTGTTAAGACTAAGAGAGTTTTATACCCTGGAAAATGCTTTTTTTTTAAAAAGCTTACAGCATTAGATCTTAGTGATAATTGTCAACACAGCTTAAACCAGCTCATCATCATTTTACCTCAGTTATTGAGATCTGTTTCTTTTATATCTGAACGTTTTAACAAAAAGAAGTAGTCAAATGAAGATTATAAAGCTAACAGTGCAGCAAATTCAATTTTTCCCCCAATATGCTGACTGACCAGTTTGATAAGAACAATACATGTTTTTGTACAGAGCCTTGAGTACTTGCTTTCTGACTGTATTAAGGTTAAATGAAATTCTGTATTTGAGATGTGGATAAGAAGATCCGTCTTCAACTTACAAGTACATATCTGATATATTTGATGACATACCTGTAATTTTTGGTACATTTCCAGGTTGATAGCTTTGATTTCTTCTAGTTGTTTGCGTAGTGAGATCATTGTATCCTGTTTCTCATGAATATCTTTTTCCAGAATACGTAATGCCATTTCTGTCTCTTGCTTCATGCTTATTTGTAACTCTAACTCTTTCTCCACATCCTGGAATAAATACAGTTACAAAGAAAATTGGTTGCCTATTGGTTTCTATGCCTTACGTATAGTTTAATGAGATCTTCATTTGCTTGTTGTTATGTTTCACATCTTCTTGTTGAATTCATTTTTTTCTGTTCAATATCTTGTTGTTGTCAATTTCACGTTTTAGAGTTTAGTGCCTTACTGTTGTTGTTTTAGTGTTTCAAGATTAATGTATTACTGTTGTTTCATTTTGTGGTGTTAAATGCCTAACTGTTGTTCTAATGGTTTGTACGATAAGCGTCTTGTGTTTTCATATTGCGGTGTCTAGTTTTCTGCCGTTGTGTCATCATCTTTATATGCTTAGTGTATTGATGCTGTTGTTTTCCTGTGATTGAGTTTAGTATTTTGCTGTTATTGCTTTCATAAGTTGGTTTTTAATGTCTTTGTGTTATTTTCAGGTTTGGTGTTTTGTGCTTTGTTGCTGTTGTTACCTGTCATTGTGTTTAGAGTCTTGCTGTTGTGGTTTTTTTTTTCATATTTTTATGTTGCTCTTGTAATTATTTTTTTGGTGTTAATAGAATAGAATAGAATAGAAAAGAGCCCTTTATTTTTTTCCACTTCACCTACATTCATGCACTGTTCATGATGTTATAATGCTTGCTGAGGAACATAACACTGTTTAGCAAAAAGCAATAGTGCCTATGTGCTGGGCGCTATCGTCTTATAGTCCTTGAATTTTGATTCAATGAAATTCGAAGGATTTGTCATGTGATGCACTTATAGTAGATGTGAACAGTATGTCTGCTATATAATGTACTCCAATAAATTCATTAGACATGACGTATACTACATGTATATGTAAATACATGTACAACTAAATGTCTGAAAAAAAATAATCAGAATTTAGCAATTTGAAAAAAATAATTGTTTTTAATAGTATAGTAACATACCAGTCTTATGTGAGTTTCCTCCTCCAGTTTCTTTTTGAGGTCAGAGTACATGTTATCTAGCCCGGCCCTTGATGTATGATAAGTCTCACGCTCTGTCTCTATGTCATGCTTGGCTGCCTGAAATCAGTACGAAATTATTATGTCATCAAATAGACATTTTCTTAATACAATATTGTTAATTCAGTAGTGTTGATTTTTCATTTTGATTTTAGTATATGATATCAATCTTAATTTTCTTTTAAAAAGAAAATGATACAACGAAACACATTAAAGTGATATGAGTCTCTGCCTGCAGTGATAAGCATAGTTTTAGCATAGTTTTAATCATTTTTTAATGGACATTAATAGCTTAAGAAGTATGCATACACATAACGTAGGTTAGGTAGTGTTAAATAGTGTAATGGGTCTAGCAAAATACAATGTATCAACAAAGGATTGTGTATAATTTCTATTGCATAATGATTATGGTCCATAGAAAAATGCATACTGTGAACATATATTTATCAGTTTTATTTTAAGAAAAAGATGAAAAACAGTTGAATAAAGAAAATTCGTTGGTACCTCAATTACAGAGAGGAACTATGACAAAGTGTGAGTAAAGTTGGATTTGATGTTCAAGACCCCTACATACAATGCAAATCAAGTACATTTATTTGTTGTCTATATGAGAAACTCAATCATTCAAAGATAAAATAACTGTGACATTAAAAAATCATTCCAAAGAACACATGTGTCGCCTGCGAGACATAGCGACACTTAGGAATCACTTTTATATAGGGTGTGACACTTAAAGTGTGACAGACAGACAGATGGATGGATGGACGGACAGATGGACAACAAGTGTCGCTATGCTTTGCAGGTGACACAAAAACTGTAATGTAAGCCTCTGTAATTACATTTAAAATACACTTTCTTTGACCTTTACCTCTGTCTATTTTGAAGTAAACTAAAGAATAAGACAACAAAATATATGAGACCAAAAAGATACACTCTTCTCCTGGTATCACCTTTGGTAAATTCAAGACTCATCTACACAGAAATAGTGTTGTTCCATTTCAAATCTGAAAACTTACTTTTCTTTGTTCTAAAATTTGTTGAATTGCTTATGATGTGATTCATAAATGAAATATATGGATTTTATTATTACGAAGTGCATGTTTGAAAGCTAAAGCATCATGTGGCAAAAAGTTGTGTATAGGTAGATGTTTTGTGTGTCCATGTGTAATCATATAAAGTGCTGACAATAGATCTTAGGTAGCGTACCTGAGAAACTTGCTGAACAATATCATAGAAAATACTTTGTATCATTATAAATCATTATTAATCATTAACATTACAAAAGTAAATTAGTAATGCACAATTCTTTTTTTTACGCCGACTCATTTCCAATACCATAAGACCTGTCAGACGACAACATTGTTTGCCATATAGGTTTTTGATAGTAAAATGGCCATTCTTGTAAAATAAAAAGATATGGCAAGGTTACGGTTTTTTTTAAAACTAGTTCACACTCTAAGGTCAGGGTCACTAGAGCAAAAGTCAAGGTCCCAAATGAAAGGTCTGGTCATTAGAAATCTACATGTGAAATATAAAAGTACTAACCCTAACAGTTCATGAGATATACATTTTGTAGCCCAAATTAAGTTTATAAATAAGCTTAAAATGCATCAAAGATGCAAAGTGCCGAGTTGCAAAACTTGAATATAAGTAAAATATACATGATTTGAATATGGTCTCGACAGATGGGAAACATTATTAGCATGTTTCAGGTTGATCCATATTCATATATAATTCAGAAACTATTTTCAATAAACGAGTCCTATGAATTTGACCTTTGATCTCTTGACCCAAAATTAATAGGAAACATTTCTGGCAAGTTACATGATAATAGGTGCAATACAGGCTCAAATTCAGTCCGGAAACCATTTTTAATCATCTAAGTCCTGTGACCTTGACCTTTGACCTTTGAACCCCAAAATTGATAGTGGTCATCCTTGATCCATGGGAAACATTTCTGGCAAGCTTCATGATTATAATTGCAATACAGGCTGAAATATGGTCCGGAAACCACTTTCAATCATCGGAGTCCTGTGACCTTGACCTTTGACCTTTTGACCCCAAAATCAATAGGGGTCATTCTTGATTCATGGGAATCATTATTGGCAAGTTTCATGACTTTAGGTGCAATACAGGCTAAAATATGGCCAGGAAACCATTTTCAATCATCAGAGTCCTGTGACCTTGACCTTTGGACCCCAAAATCAAAAGTGGTCATTTTCTATTCACAGGAAACATTTCTGGCAAGTTACATGATTATAGGTGCAATACAGGCTGAAATATGGTCCGAAAACCAATTTCAATCAACAGAGTCCTGTGACCTTGACCTTTGACCTTTTGACCCCAAAATCAATAGGCCTCATCCTTGATTCAAGGGAAACATTTCTGGCAAGTTTCATGACTTTAGGTGCAATACAGGCTAAAATATGGCCAGGAAACCATTTTCAATCATCAGAGTCCTGTGACCTTGACCTTTGACCTTTTGACCCCAAAATCAATAGGGCTCATCCTTGACTAATGGTGAGTAAGTGTATGAAGTTTCATTGTTATAGCCTCTTTCGTAGTTGACTTATAGTCCGGAAACCAATTGTTGACGCCCTCCCGCCCGCCCAGACGTCCGCCCAACCGCCCGCCCGCCCGCCCGCCCGTCTCACATCAAATTAAGAGCCGAGTTTTGCAACTCGGCTAAAAAGTACTGTTGGTCAAACTCCAAGGTCAAGGTCCTAAATGAAAAATCTGATAACGAGGAATCTTCATGTGAAATTTCAAAGCCCTAGCCTTTATAGTTCATGAATTATAGCCAAGGTTAAAGTTTTTCAAAAGTAGGTCAAACACCAAGGTCAAGGTCACTAGGTCAAAGTCCCCAATGAAATGTCTCGCAATCAGGAGTCTACATGCGAAATATCAAATCCCTACCCGATATAGTACAGGTTAAAGTATTGTGCATGCAACAGACGCTGATACTTAGGCTATGACATTTGCTCCCCAGATATTTGTCACCGCTCTCCAAAAAACAAGGCTCCAACACAAGAGATCAGCTTTGAAAAATTAGATCAATTTTCTAAATTGTATATCTGTCTATTGCATGATAGACATACATGTATAAGCAAATCATGTATGCTGTAGAGCTCGTCTCTTAGGAAATGGGAACTTTCATTGTTAAAGTTAAACACAGGCTTAAAACAATCACTTTAAACTTACTTCTAATTGTCTCTGCACATCCTCCACGACTATAGTCTGACTAGCATTCAGTCTGTTGTTTTCCTCCTGTAAGTTTAGTATTGTGTTCTGAGCTATGGCAAGGTCCTCCTTCATTAAGGCATTGGTAGTCTGGGAAGTCTCAAGCTTCTGTTGTAGGTTTGTTACTGTGGCACTTAATTAAACAGAAAAAATGTATTATACTTTAAGAAAAATCTATGTACTTTGAGAATAAAAGGTTTCTAAAGCTTCAACATAATATCTTAAATCTAAATATTTAAACCAACCATTAAGACATCAAGACATCATTTTTCCTTTTGCCTCAGATACATCAATCCCAAGTTACCAAAAAAATTATCGTTTATACTTTTATTTTGAAAAACCCATTTACAGGCACAAAGGTGCAAATAAAAAAAACAAGTAAGATCCAACAACTTATCAATGCAACAAATTGCAGTATATTAGGGCTGGGACGATACAGGTCTCGAGCGTATCGATACGTATCACGATATAGTGCCTACGATACGATATGTATCACGATATTTCTTATGTATATTGCTATAATGAGGATTCAGGCTGTATAGAATGATACTCAAGTATAACATTAAAATATTTTGATAAAGACTATATTTTTCTAGATCCTGGAATGATCAAAATTTAAAAAAATCCCAAGCAATTAAACAAACTTTTCAAACTTTGAACAAATAACATCACAAGTTATTACTGATCGACAGAGGCTAGTTAGCTACAAGTCAAGCTACAAGAACAAATCTGTACCCTTTGCAATTATGTTTTCACCTTAACATGATTTTATACTCTTTTTTGTATGTTCATTTTCTCAGTAGCTGCATCAACAAGACAAGCCATGAATTGGTAAATAAGAGGGTCTCGTGCTCTCGGTTTGACAATGAAAAGTTCATGAATTTATGTAACCCCCTCTCCCTTTTTCAGTACATGGAATTACATTTTATTTCTCTCTTTTCAGTTCCCCTTTCTATTTGAATAATCCTACTGATTCCTAGACTGAATTTTTTTCATGAGGAAATCTTATTTAAAAGTATAACAATCATGACACACGCTCCTTTCTCTACAATATTGAAAGGCTTACAGCATAATTGTTCTTTAAATGTGTATGATTTTATTCGATGGATACATCCTGCACTCTGATTTTTTTTTTTTTAGGATAAACGGTTTTCCGTCTATGTACGTTTTATTTTATGTACATGTATTAACAAAATTTTAAGAGAGAGAGAGAGAAAGAGAGAGATAGAGAGAGAGGGATAGAAAGAGAGAAAGAGCATGTGCGTTAACCACGTGGAGGTATCTACTAATCTTTTATGATTTTATTCTCGAGTTAAAGTTGTCGTGAATAGAAAATATAATAGAGATATAAAGATCGTAGTAGACAGACGTTTTTTTCCTTCTTCTTCAAAAGGCTGTTTCCGACGTTCAATCAAGGATTGACACGAGTCGGTTTTATATTAAAAATTTACAAAGTTAAGTAACTACGATTTCAGAACTCTTAGACTTTTATGAAATCATCTTAAATTGAAAAGATTTAGGTCGAACGCAAGTATCTCAAAAAAAAAAAAAATGATGAGAAATGAATGGATCATGCACGCATGAATAGCTACTGGACATAAGTTATTTCATCCATGCAGACATCCGGTACTTTCTCTGGACAATACTAGTAGTATATTACAAAACTGTAAATATCAAGATCGCGTTAGATACGCGATTCTGAAAACTTTACTTTCGCCACTTTAAATTTTTTAAACGAACATGAATATCTGTAGGATTCCCGCTAGCCGCGGAAACGGACAACGACACGAACCAACAAAATATCAAAGTGTCGTTGGCCGTTTCTGCGACTAGATTCCCGCAAACCACAGATTGGATATGCATATGCATTTCTAAAAAAATTTTTAGAAGCGCATACGCATATCAAGGCGATCTTTCCGCCTGTACCGCAAACAAAATTGACAATTATACTGTAATGCATTGTGCGAATTGCATACTATCCGGAACAAACATAGGAAGATTAGTCAAGAAAAACATCTTTACCCAAGTCACACGTTTTAGTTAGCCCGAAGCTTTCAATCGACGAAGTTACCGAGCGTTTTCGTGCCTTTGAATGGAGTTAAAAATGGGTCCGGATATCGCGATATAGCTCCAACGTATCGATACGCGTATCGTGGAACACCGTATCGCGATTTATCGATATATCGATGTATCGTCCCAGCCCTACAGTATATGTATGACAAAAATGTTATAACAGATCTTCATAGGTAATATGGTTTGAGCTTTTTATCATGGGTAATATGGTTTGAGCTTTTTATCATGGGATAAATATGGTTTGAGCTTTTTACTCTGGAAATATAGAAAACAGCATTTCCGGTTACATGTATCTGGGAAATACTTACTTTAAATGTCTGTTAAGTTCCTCTAAGTAATTTTTCTGGTCCAAAATGGTTGCCATTTTGTTTCTGGTTTCTGCACTGGAGAAAAAATCCAAAATACATGTTATCATAGATTTGCATGATATTGTCATGAAATTTTTTGTAGCTTTTCTGTCAAGAAAATAAGACAAAAAAAAAAAAGAAAACATAGTGTAATCAAAGAGTACAAAGCAGACTTCATCGCTTGCATTTTATCATGCAAGCTAACAAGGAGTAGTCAAAGATAAAGTAGTTTTTAATTTGAGAATCTGTCCTATAGGCTATAGAGGACCAACAAAAAAGCTAACAACTAAACAAAACAGAAAAGGAAAGTAGACTATTGATACCCAAATCTTTCTAACATGTGCACTCCAAGGGAAAATATAGGTCATCACCTACATTTTTGTTCTACTCATTTAGACGCATCATCTATGCAAATTTAGCCTTCCTAGCACTTAAAACTTCTTAACATTAATTCCCAAATCTTCCTAACAAGTGCACTCAAGTGGAAAATATAGGTCCTGGCCTACATTTTAACGTAGATTTGTGATCTACTCATTCGACACATTATCTGTGCAAGTTTGCCTTCCTAGCACTTAAAATAAAGAAATAAAACTTCTTAACATTGATACCCAAATCTTCCTAACATGTGCACTCAAGCAGAAAATATAGGTCATGACCTACATTTGAATGTAGATTTGTGATCTACTCATAAAGACCATCATGCAGATGCGGGCGCAGACGCCAACAACAGGGTGACAGCATAAGCTCCCTCTCACTTCGTGAAGTGAGCTAAAAAAAAGGATTCATTCCAAAAAGGAAACTTACTATTAACAAATGCATGTTTATATCTTTTTTATGTAATCTATTACAAACTTGCCTTTTGTCAAAATACATTTTGAAAGGTTTTTTTTTTGTTATATTGATTTGCCCATTCAAGAATTATGTGGTTTATGTATTTGGTTCAAGTAATGTATATATTGCTAGTAAGATCGATCAGCATGAATGATATTGACCTTTCATTGGCCTCAAAACGTAAACATACCTCTCACTCACCAATTTTTAAAAACAAAATATCCTTATCTAATTTGACTTTGATGAAAGGTACTTGAGATATCATCAAACCAAACAATGCGCATGATAAAAGAAGTTTCGACTTTGAAAACACTAAGAGCATTAAAAATACTTTCCATGTTTTTAAAAACGGTGAGAATAAATACCATACCTGTCTTGATCTGGGGAGTCATCGTCACCTATCCTTCCATCCTTCAGATAAAGGCTAAAATCTATAACTCCCATCTACAAATATTGCATACATTATACATAGGATGAAATATAAACCTATGTATAAAATCTATAAATGTAACAATTCAAATCTGAATAATAAAACATGTAATATTGGGCTCAAAATTTTAACAGTTACTTCATTGATAAATTAAACTCACTGAATACCGATATAACAAGGAGCTGATAAGATAAGGCGTAAAATCTGCCCTGAAAAAGTGGAATTTTCAAAATGGGAACTTCAAAAAAATTCTTTCACAAAATTTATGCCAGTTCTTGGTTTCATCCTAATCAGCAGTTGCATAAGATTTATCATGCATAGATTTCCTAAATTTTGGGGCAAAATATGTCTTTCTTCTACAGAAACCAATGGAAAATGGAAAAGTTTTTTAAAACATTGTTCCCCCCTCAGCTACAGAACGCCACTTTTACAGAAGGTGTATATCACTCATACACATCTTTTGACAAAGTGGGGTTCTGTAGCTAAGGGGGGAACGATGCCCCAGAGACAAAAAACTGAAAAAGGGAAGGTGGGGGGCTTTTTACAAATCTGTGTTTTAGGCCGTAATATAAGCAAAATTCATTTTTTTCCCTTTTAAATTCATTCATTTATTTATTCTAAACATGTTCACATGAAATGCACAAGATTTTTGAATGAAATAAACAGGAGTGTGCTGTTTATTTCTACACAATGTGTATTTCTTGGTAAATTGTCTACTTTTTAGCCAATGAATACAAAATACAACCATATTTCAGATTCAAGATTTTAAAATTTATGGAAAAAATTGAGACCAGACTTTTGAATTTAATTTCTAGTATCTTGTTTAGACTATAACTATGTTTTAAAGTTTATAGATATCCGTATTAGCCAGATTGTTCTTAATTTTCGATGTTTTTTGATCGATATTAGCTTCTTTTCAACATGGCTACCCCCTACTCTTTAGACTGTAATTTAAGTATCTAGAAATAAGCTTACCAAAATAAAAGTTGTATCTATCTCCAAATACGTTACATTTTAGTAATTATCAAGTTTTTCTTGCGTACAGATCATTATGTAGAAGAATTACACGATGAAATTCAGGGCTAAATACAGCCCTTATCTTATCAGCTCCTTTGAAGGTCAAAACCCCATCAATTAAATTTTGTTGTGACCAAGGTATTCTGTTCGCACAGCTCACTTCAGAAATCGGGAAATTGAAGTTGGTCTCATTTGCCAGAATGTTGTCTGATTAAAATTTACATTGAGGGATACATTTTTAGATTCTTGTAACTATTGGTGTAAGTTATATGTCCGTAAGACCAATACTGCACTGATAGTGAAAGAAAAAATTATAGATGGGGGTATTTTTTATTTTAATTTTAGTGTGACGTCCTCCACAGGCTCAATGTTAAACATCGGCAATGTCAGGATAAAATTAACATAGAAAACTCCCCCTCTAAATCAATTTTCTGTAACTGTGAGTGTAGTATTGGTTGTACAAACATACAACTTATACTGTAAGTTACAAGAGTTCAAGATCTATCTCCTTATATGAATTTCAATCTGAAAATTTGTTGACAAAGTAGACAAACTTCAATTTTCATTTTCTGAAGTGTGCTGCACAGACAGTAGCTTTCTTGCTGATAATGTTTCAAAAGGCTCCTAAATTGGGGGAATAAATAATCATGTTTCTTAAAAATAAACCAATTGTCCTTGAATTTTACTACTGAATTATGAAAGAGAATGTCATATCATTCTGTACAAGCAGATTAAAACAGACCGTTCTCAGCATTTTTGAGAGCTATCTTTTATAAATAATACATAGGAAGACACCGCTAAAGACAGTATTAGAGGCCAGGTTGCTGGCAGCAGTTTGTGTTTTGAAACACAATGTCCATTGAAAGCAACAGAGTGCAATTTTGATATTCTTCATTTAAGGTTTCAATGAGAGATTTCATATAGTATTGTCACAATTAAGTCTAATTCAAAATTATATCATCAAGGTCAATCCTCAAATGGAACATCAGTACCAGAAATCAGTTACACTAAACATGTTCTACCTTTATGTCAAGTTTTAAAGTGATACTTCATAGAGTATTGGTGTATGTCCTGTTCATAATACATGTAAGACTGTCAAGGTCAAGGGCAATACCTGAAATCAAGTCCAGTCATCATGTTCTACCTCCATGTATAATTTCAATGTGCTATATATTTACAGTAAGAGAAAAGTCTTACTCATTGTTTCATATAACTTTAGGTGCAACATAGTATTATTCAAAATCTCATTTTCAAGGTTGAGATCTATATCCATGCAAAGTTTGAATGTGATATGTGTTATGTTGTTGGTATCTTACTACGATACAGTCAAACTTCAAGATCAAGGTCAAATGGCAAGCTCAAGGTCAATACCTGAAATAAAGTCAACTTTTTATTTTCCATCTTCATGCAGAGTTTGAATGTAAAAATGGACGAAATAGAGCTAAACTCTAAATTATATTTTCAAGGTCAAGGTTAAACCTCAAGGTCATGGTGAAAAACAGTACTGCTGTTCAGATCCTCTCACTCTGCTATATCTATATATTAAGAGAGTTTGAAGATTGTACCCTTATAGTTTTTTCACAACTAACCTTAAAGAAAAATTACATTTTTCAAGGTCGAACCTAAAAGTCAAGGTCAAAGATAAATCCTTTGTTCAAATCATCTCACTATACTTAATCTCTGTGCCAAGTTTAAAGATTGTATCTCCTCCTTTCCCTTATAGTTCTTTCACAACTAAGCTGAATGCACAAGCTAAACAAAATTGTTGATACAGATGGATGAACGGACAGATGGGCAGACATTGCCATTTCGTAAACCAAATTTTGCTTCGCAATCTGACCAAAATTCTGAGAATAATCTTTTTTTTCAAAAATGTTGTCAATGCTATTTTTTGGTTGGCAAAATGATAGAAACTAAGAGGTATCAAGTATTCTTGAGTTAAAAGATTAAAAAAGAAACATTTTTCCAGTGACTACAGGAAGAAACCAGAGAGGAATTGTTTCTTTATTCAATAACTAATGAGTTAATGCTTACTAACAGGTTGATCTAGATCTTGTTCTTTGATACACATGTTACAGTCTATCACATTCAGGCCGACCAGAAGTCCCGCTATCACGGCCCCTTCATCCTCTATCAATATAGCACCAGGTTCGTAAAATTCACTGTGAAAATAGTGAAAAAACCATTTTAGCATTTGTCTCAAAGGATTAAATATACAAGTATATACACAATCCATGTCATTCTCAGAGATGAAGCTCTATAATTTTTTTGGCATATTTGTATAATTACATACTAGGAAGTCTATTTTTCCTATCAATGACATTTGATATTTTCTTTCACAAGCTTGAGACATACATGTACATGTTTTTGCTTTTGGGTTTTATTTGCATTTAACAGATGTTTACACATACTTGAGAATCTGATCTTTGCGTTCTATAAGTATTTTAAAATAATCAGGAAGTGTTTTCTGCATCATTGCCAACCTCAACCATGCTCTAGCTCTACCAAGTGGTGATCTACAAGAAATTTTTAAAATGAGAAAAAAGCCTTTCGAAAGTCAGGAATAACAGTTTTGAAGAAACTGAACTAAGTTATTTGCATGTAGACTAGCAAACTTTAGAACAGAAAAGATGCAATTTTGACTGTCTTGAACATTTTATAATGTAACGGATATATTTTCATACATCTTCATTCATACCTGTAAGTAATTAAGACACTAGTTCAATGTTCATAGGTGCTAGCATATGCTTAGAATCATAACAGATTATAATTGACAAATCGATCTAGACCTTACTTGATATATGACATTCACTAACCTGTAAAATAGTTTACATTTCTCATACTTTAGGGTTATTTTACTTGATGCCAAATATACACGTAATTCTCAGACATTAGTGAATATTGTAAAATATATTCAGAATTTTCCTGACACTAGGGGTAATTTTACTTGATATTACCAAGAACTCACACTCACAGGTTTCAGACACTATATGACCCCTTTCCCCCTCTTTATTGTGACACACAATAAAGAGGGAGCAAGGGAGTCATATTGTGTCTGCAACCTGCGCTTACACTAAGGTTATCCTACCTCCTCACATTTCTCTGACAATAGATGTTATCTTACATTATATTTGGAATTTCTCTTATACTTGTGGTTATCTAAATTTATGTTTGGGGCTTCTCTAGCACAAAAGGTTATCTTACTTGATATTTGTCCTTTCTCTGAAACTAGTGGTAATCTCACTTGATATTAGGCATTTTCCTGACACTAATGGCTATCTTACTTGATATTTGGCATTTCTCTGACACTAGTGGTTATCTTACTTGATATTTGGCATTTTCCTGACACTAATGGTTATCTTACTTGATATTTGTCATTTCTCTGACACTAGTGGTTATCTTACTTGATATTAGGCATTTTCCTGACACTAGTGGTTACCATACTTGATATTTGGCATTTCTCTGACACTAGTGGTTATCTTACTTGATATTTGACATTTTCCTGACACTAGTGGTTATCTTTTTTGATATTAGGCATTTTCCTGACACTAGTGGTTATCTTACTTGATATTTGGCATTTCTCTGACGTTATCTTACTTGAAATCTGTCATTTCTCGGACACTAGTGGTTATCTTACTTGATATTTGGCATTTTCCTGACACTTGTGGTTATCTTACTTGAAATTTGGCATTTTTCTGACACTAGTGGTTATCTTACTTGATATATGGCATTTCTCTGACACTAGTGGTTATCTTACTTGAAATTTGTCATTTCTCTGACGCTAGTGGTTATCTTACTTGATATTTGGCATTTTCCTGACACTTGTGGTTATCTTACTTGATATTTGGCATTTCTCCGACACTAGTGGTTATCTTACTTGATATTTGGCATTTTCCTGACACTTGTGGTTATCTTACTGGAAATTTGGCATTTCTCTGACACTAGTGGTTATCTTACTTGATATATGGCATTTTCCTGACAATTGTGGCTATCTTACTTAATATTTGGCATTTTCCTGACACTAGTGGTTATCGTACTTGATATAAGGCATTCTCCTGGCACTGGTTGTTATCTTACTTGATATTAGGCATTTTCCTGACACTAGTGGTTATTTTACTTGATATTTGGCATTTTCCTGACACTAGTGGTTATCTAACTTGATATTTGTCATTTCTCTGACACTAGTGGTTATCTTACTTGATATTTGGCATTTTCCTGACACTAGTGGTTATCTTACTTGATATTTGGCATTTTCCTGACACTAGTGGTTATCGTACTTGATATTTGACATTTTCCTGACACTAGTGGTTATCTTTTTTGATATTAGGCATTTTCCTGACACTAGTGGTTACCTTACTTGATATTTGTCATTTCTCTGACACTAGTGGTTATCTTACTTGATATTTGGCATTTTCCTGACACTAGTGATTATCTTACTTGATATTTGTCAATTCTCTGACACTAGTGGTATAAGGCATTTTCTTGAACACTAGTGGTTATCTTACTTGATATTTGGCATTTCTCTGTCTCTAGTGGTTATCTTACTTGATATTTGGCATTTCTCTGACACTAGTAGTAATTTCGGAGGCTTCAGGGACCATCTTTTCCACTGTTTCTAACACCACCCAGAAGTCACGCCGATCACGTAACAGACCCTTCTTAGCTGGAAAAATATTTTAAAAGTACAAATAGAAAGGAATGTGTAACTTTTGTATATAATTACATTTAATCTCAATAGTAAGTTTTAATTTTCATTTTATGTTAAAACATCAATGCACTTGTAGCATAAACAAGTGTCTTTTGCAAATAAGAAACAATAATACATTTCCTTCCCGGCTTTTCTTTTGTTACAATTATTTCAGCAGAGTAAACAATACTCATTTGAATTACATCTGAGTTACAATACTCAAAATAAAGCCTGTGTTTGTGAAACATGAAGCCCCAAGTGGCATCTTTGTTAGTAAAAACACCATTTTCTGTTAAGCACCTGAAAGGTCAAAGTCAAGGTGACGAAGTCAAAACTTTTGCTATGAATGAAAAGGTCTTCTCACAAGGAATACACATGTGAAATATGAAAGCCCTATCACTTACTATTCAAAAGTTATGTCCAATGTTAAAGTTTTTGAAAAGTAGGTTAAAGGTCAAGGTCACAAGAACAAAACTTTTGGTATCAATGGAAAGGTCTTGTCACAAGGAATACACATGTGCAATATGAAAGCCATATCACTTACCATTCAAAAGTTATGCCCAATGTTAAAGTTTTTGAAAAGTACGTCAAAGGTCAAGGTCAAGGTCACGAGGTCAAAATTTTTGGTATCAACGGAAAGGTCTTGTCACAAGGAATACACATGTGAAATATGGAAGGCCTATCACTTACCATTCGAATGTTATGCCCAATGTTAAAGTTTTTGAAAAGTAGGTCAAAGGTCAAGGTCAAGGTCACAAAGTCAAAAATTTTGGTATCCATGGAAAGGTCTTGTCACAAGGAATACACATGTGAAATATGAAAGGCCTATCACTTACCATTCAAATGTTATGCACAATGTTAAAGTTTTTGAAAAGTAGGTCAAAGGTTAAGGTCAAGGTCACGAGGTCAAAATTTTTGGTATCAATGGAAAGGTCTTGTCACAAGGAATACACATGTGAAATATGAAAGGCCTATCACTTACCATTCAAAAGTTATGCATAATGTTAACGTTTTTGAAAAGTAGGTCATAGGTCAAGGTCAAGGTCACAAGGTCAAAAATTTTGGTATCAATGGAAAGGTCTTGTCACAAGGAATACACATGTGAAATATAAAAGGCCTATCACTTACCATTCGAAAGTTATGCCCAATGTTAAAGTTTTCAGTTCGGACAAACAGACAAATAGACAGACAGACAAACAGACGGACAGGCCAAAAACTATATGCCCCGAATCTGTGAATCTGTGGGCATAACAAGTACTGTAGAGTTATGGTACTCACGTTTAAGACCATGTAACAGAACATCCAAGTTACAATACTAAAAACAAGTACTGCAGAGTTATGGTACTCACGTTTAAGACCATGTAACAGAACATCCAAGTTACAATACTCAAAACAAGTACTGTAGAGTTATGGTACTCACATTTAAGACCATGTAACAGAACATCTGAGTTACAATACTCAAAACAAGTACTGTAGAGTTATGGTACTCACGTTTAAGACCATGTAACAGAACATGCTCTAGCACGACAAAGAATTGTTGGAGTGGCACATGTTCGTCGTCCAGCATCCGTCCGTGTGACAGACTGGAATCTATCAGCTCCTTGATGATAAGTTTAGATACATTCAGTAGGTTACATCGCTCTATTGTACGTGGATCTCTTCCTGAAAACAAAAGAAATCTTCTTGGTGAACACAGGTACTTGCAAATTTATTTGTAATACTCCTTTCTGACTGAAAATAATAAAAATAGTATTTCCTACTACTAGAAATATTATTTCAGTCACAAAAATGGTATTACGGTATATGCACAGATTGTTTTTTCGAATCCCTGCAAACAACCATGGAGTGTTTGTATTCAGTAGAACCCGCATATCTGGATCTAAAAAAGGGGATGGGGTAGCACATAACTCTTCCGCCTTTTATTTGTCAAACTTTTCTCAAATAAATTTCTCAAAATCGTCCCCCCCCTGACTTTTAGCATTTTCCTGAGCATGCAACAAGTATGTGTAGCAATCGTTTTTATCGATACATTGTCATTTCAGATATCAGTAATCTGTCATAAGTATTTTACTATCGTATCAAACGTATGTCAACCTCCGATATTTCTTGTCACAGGGAATCCATGTGAGAAAATATGAAAGCACGACCAAACACGGAGGAACTGACAAAGATGTATATGCCCCGGTTTACCGGTTAGGCGAGCATATAAGAAATTGCAGAAATCAATTCATCAATTGAATGTCTGCAATTTAGTGTAAATTTGCTATTTGAATAAGATCGGTTATCGCATCCCTTTCACTCGCAGAAATAATCACTCGATCTAAAAAATAACCGATTTTCCTATAGGATGTCATAGAAGGGCAATAAAAAACAAACAAATCCTCTCGTAAATATAAACAAAACTAACATATTCCATAACGGCCCACCCCACGCATGTCACCTGTTCTGGACCCCTAGTCTAGCATGCACAACACCTTACCGTCCTCGGACTGAGGGGATTCTACTGTATCTAGCTCCAACTGCACATCACTAAGTTCCTTCAAACATAACCAATCCCCGTCAACCGACACCCGAAAGTTACACAGATAGATGGTCTCCTCTGCCATCTTGAATCATCATTACAGAAATCAATACCTCATGGAATATTCTAATGCTACAGCAGCAGCTAGCTATAATGCTAGTGTAGCCAAGAGCATAAAATTCCAACGATGAGGATTATAAATAATTATTGGAAAATTGTCAGATAACAATAATACTGTAAGGTGTTCATTTAAATAAATCAGCCTATTATACACTATAACAAGGATGAAATTAATGAAATAGATCTAGTTCATATCTGTATGGAAAGTTTAAGGGAGGAATGTGAAGAGTAAAAGCTACCGATTTCAAAGTAAGCATGGTACATCTAGACGTTAAACATCCATTTATCAATAGTTTCTTTTTATTTTGATGTCATTTTTTTCATTTTTCAAGGGTCCACAGACAACGTGTTCTTTCTTTTCAAATCATATTGTACAATACAAAATTAATTAACATTCTGAAACCACAGATTGATTCGATGAATAAAGTTAACGGTATTAGATTTAATCGTGAACATGAAGACGGTAGAAAACAAAGCGTAGGATCCCTTCGAATGGCAAACAAAATTGTATACTAATATAATATAATAAATTCAATTAAACTTTATTTATTTTACAACGTTTAACAAACAAGTTACACAACTTATATTAATGTTTCACGTTGGCTCAGATGTTGGCGTGAGGGGGTCCAAGGAGCAGGAGGAAACCGGAGTACCCGGAGAAAAACCTCCTACTGAGGCCTGGGTGGGGGACCACCTACCCTCCCACATAAGACCCTTCGCCGAATCTGGGATTCGAACCCGGGACCTTAGAGGTGAGAAGCGAGCGCGCAACCACTGCGCTAACCCGGCTAATATGATATAATATAATATAATATTTATAATCCAATAAATCATTTTTCAAATATAACCAGTTGTGACAATGACCTTTGAAAACCGATGGGTGTCAGCAAGCACGCAAAAACTGAGAAACAATCGAAGTATACTGTGACTGCTAGATTGCTCGCAATGTGTTTCTACGTATGCCAATTGTGACATTGAGCTAGATGTCCTCTTAACTTGTGTTGTACATCGGAAAAGTTTTAGGAATCGACAAACGGAAAATAATCTGAAAGGGTAAACCGATTGATTATCGATTTAAATCGGATAGCAATATATTTAGTAAATTGTAGCATAAAAGGAAGAAAGGTTGTATTAATTTGTTGTGAAAACAAAATAAAAAGCATTTAATTTCAAATTGTCAACACGTTTTAGCATCAGCATATGCAAAGCAACAAGTATAAGTAACCGTAACTGAACATAAAAACTTTGCAAATGAAGAAAAGAAATACCCAAAGATAAGACATCTCCTATTCAATGAAAATCGATTATTTTGACATCGATAATCGGAATCGAAAGACTTTTAGTGATCGACAATCGATTGTGATCGACAATCGATTGTCAGCGACAATTGAATAACGAACATCTGAAGTAGATTGTGGCCTCTAAAATGTCCTCAATCTTTTTCTATGTGTCATTTGTGACCTAGATCTTTGTCTCCCACCTTAAAAATCAATAGGTACCACGTTCTCACTAGGTTTGTAAAAATATATCGATAGTATTGATCGCGAAATCGTACGATACGCGTACTTTATCGCAACCCAGGTATCGCGATAAGTACTGGCATAGGTCTATTCAAATAGAAAAAATCTAAAATGTCTTCTTCACTTTTCATAAATTATTTTGGAGATAATATAGAATAAAACTTTGGAAAGAGGCAAGAAATTTAATTTTTATTGTTTCATACGATATGATTTTCAATCTTCTACTGGTACCAGTTAGCTCTGCAGAGAATGGTCCAAATGGGATTGAAATTACATAACAAGAATGAAGCCTCAATATTTGAATAAATTATTTTGATCAAGTATCTTCTCTATACACAGTTCCATTGACATTGTACTATTCTTCATAGTACAGTTGTATATATAAGTTTTGCTGACACCGTGACAAGGAGGAAGATGTAAATCAATTTAAGACATATTGTGTGACGAAAAACTGCATGTACCACGTGTATGGTACTATACATGTATATTGAGTAAAATTGTGTGAAAGTTGATACGTATGGAACATCCTCAATAGAAGTAGTGCTGAAATCGTTATAGCAGTGCTGCACAAAAAAATGTTTGCACAAAAAATGTAGAACGGATCAATTTTGTGTTCCCTATGGTAAAATATTGATAAAGAACATGTATTTCTATATTGTATAGGAAATTATCACATAATATTATTTATTTCCATTATACATATGTAATAATATATAGGAGGTATCAAACAAGATATTGGTCTGATTATTATAAATAACCAGCTCTGGTCATGAACGCAGGACTATTCCTTTCTGAAAGAATAGGGAGGAAAGACAAGACAAGTGATCTTCTTCTACTTCCTGTACTTCTTGTTTTTCTGTCACCTGCGAAGCATAGCGGCATGTAGGGATCACTTTGTCCATCACCCGGCTGTCCGTCCGTCTGTCGCACTTTGGGTGTCACAGCCCATATCTTTTGATTGGTAAGTGATAGGGCTTTAATATTTTACATGTGTATTCCTTGTGACAACACCTTTCTACACACACCATAATTTTTGACCTAGTGACCTTGACCTAGATAATTGACCTATTTAAAAAAAATCAGATTAGCTATATATATATATCTTTTGATTGGTAAATGATAGGGCTTTGATAATTCACTAGTGTATTTCTTGTGACAAGACCTTACTACGCATACAATAATTTTTGACCTAGTGACCTTGACCTAGATATTTGACCTACTTTGAAAAATAAGATAGGCTTAATCTTTTGACTGGTAAGTGATACAGCTCTAATATTTTACACATGTATTTCTTAAGAAGAGTCCTTCTTTTGTTACCAAAAATTTTTACCTAGTGACCGTGACCTAGATGATTTACCTTCTTTTTTGAAAATTTGAGATTGTAGTACATTACATTAAACATTTGAGATTGTAGTACATTACATTAGAAAATTTGAGATTGTAGTACATTACATTAGAAAATTTGAGTACACAAAAAAACACCCCTGTTTGACCGTATCTTGTAATTGGTAAGTAAGAGTTCTAATATTTCACATGTGAATTTCATTTGACTTTACTAATGGTGTCGAAGCAGTAACGGAACCATTTTGGAGGTTTATTCACGATAACTTCGTTGTTAACTTGTTTTGTTAAATTGGGACCTGAAACTAATTGGCAAAAATAATGGTAAGCAATATGTCTCAAATATTTATGGAATAGTTATATTCAAAAATTTCGGACTTCTTCATCTTTTATGTCAATCTTTTAACACAAGATTTCCTCAATTTCACAACTTTGATAAAGCAGTAACCGAACGATCGAGAATTCAGAATCAGATGTGTATTATCAATCAATTTTCAATTCTATGTTGATCAATCTGAAGTAACATCTTTTCTGAATACTGAATTGAAGAAAATTAAGAAAAATTCCCTCAAATATTCTTGATGTTGGACTAGTCACATGACCAAATTTCCGCCGTGTTTACAGGGGGATGTGCCTCTAGATTTTTCACTGTGCCCTATGAAAAATCCGTAATTTTGTTTGCTCCTTCTTCACAGCTTGTTTTATATTTGGGTTTAAGGAGCTAAGAGCTAATTTATCAATGGTTCCTTCAATGAATTCTAGTAGGTTTTTCCTTGATATTAACATAAGATTCTATATATAAAGCAATTTCCATACACTATGCTCTATAATAAACACCAAGTTTATCCCCCAACTATTTTCGGAACTTCTCTGTGCTTATCTCTAATTGAACCTTTGTGTGACATCACGATGACATAGAGAATACATGTACCGGTAGATCTTACTGAAAGTTTTAGGAGGGTACCCTTTCCCATAGTAATATCTCATCTGAAACTATATTGACCAAAAACTATTCGATCATCAAGTCATCCTACTATAAAAATGCTGACACTTATGTTGATTTATAGTGAAACTTTAGAAGTTTCCTAAATTTCCTCATCTTCAGAAACCTAGGCTCAATTGCGTTAACACTTATTTCGAGATAAGAGTAAGCGCAATCGAGCCTGGGTTTTCAAGGATGAAATTCTATGCAATTTCGTTAATTTAAATACCCCCTACACTGTAATTGTTTGGTTACTGCTTCCGTTTGGTTACTGCTTTATTTTGAGGAAAGTGACCGAGTTACATTGACCTACGGTACATATATTTGATCCACTTTTTTTAAAAATAAGCCGCTTTGCAGGCGACACAATCATTCCTTGGATTGCTTTTTTTTTTATAATTACTGTTGTATGAAATAGAACAATAGGATCCTCTATATGGGGAATACAGTACAGAGTGTAAAAAAAGTAAACATAAACCAACAGAACATTGCACATTACTTTTGTAACGTTCCTCTCGGAATGTGGTTTTTGCCCTGGCTTTCTCTGGAGTTGCAACAACAGGTTTGGGCCATAAATCGTCCCGCTTTACATTCCTGCTTGGTGATGATTTGTTCATTATTCCATTTTCTGATTTTTGGTCACTGTCATATGATTGTTTTGATTCTGCATCGGCCATGATCGAAGGCGTTACTGTCAGCGTCTCCAAAACGCTTCAAACATCCCTGATATGTATGGGAGGAATGGGGCATCTCGTTGACTATGATTTTTTCACAGGTGCCCTTTTGATCAGTGATCCGTAAAATATCGGTCAGTGGGTCAGTAGACGTCCCACGTTGAGTGGTCGGTGTGGAACCGGAGCAGACAGCATGTTTTGTAGGCCTGCTACCATATTTCGCTTTACATGTCGACAATTCCAATTTAAAAGCAGGACCAAGATTGTAAAGAATAACTTCTCTTCTTCCTGCAGGTAAATTAATTGCATGTATTTAGTATATTTCAAGCTATCAATGCAGAAGATATTGTACTGTAATGCATTTGAATACATATCATATTTCATCCAGACAAAACAATGTGTCAGTATAAGTGGTGGATCCAGCGCCCCCTTTGCCGGATGGTCAAGGGGCGAAATTTGGCGATTTTTAATGAAAATGTGCCAAAATATAGTGTTTTTTGGAAAATTTTGGGTCAGTGCAAGGGGATGGGTGGACGCCCCTTCCGCACTTACCCCGTGAATCTGCCACTGGGTATGAATGATTCAAATGTAAAAGAATAAATAACTTTTATCTATTTAGCCATGACATATTTTTCAATGTTTTATTTAAATCTTATAGGTAATTAGTTTATTATATGTAGATATATATATATCTATCTGATGCATGCATATTAAGAAGCAGTTCCGTGTATTAAACATTCATTTTTTTTGTCTAAATGTAATTTAACTATCATGTTGGCCTATTAGCAAGTTTTGGAAGTGCATGTATAGTACATGTATCATGAGTGATGTGCATTACAAAACCAGTGATTTTTTTTGCCCCTTTTTGGGGCCGTTATTCGGCTCCATTCCCAATGAAAAATAGTATCTTTTTTTCCCAACTGTGGCTCTAAAATTTCCCAATTTCTTATAGATGGAAATATCAAAAATTAGTGAAATTTTCTGGTTCAAAAGTAGCAGATTTACTAATTATTTGACATGTTGTTGTAAGCATAAGAAATTAAATCATATTTAAAAGAAAATTATGTGATACTCTGAACTTTTGATAGTATTAACTGTCATTTTACTTATACATGTCATATTAGTACTTCCAAAAATATTCCCAAACTTCATTAATTTTCCCAATTTCATGGGCCCCGACCTCATTCCCAAAGTACTGAAAAAATTCACTGAAAACTGTTGAATGTTCCATAATTTATATAATTTGTTACTTGCACTACAAAAGTTACATAATTTGCAATGTCTGTCCATTGTATCTTACAGCATAAAAATTATTCAAACATCAGTCCTTAACTTTTTCCCCCTTGCTTGGTATTGTTGTACAATGTAGGATGCTGAGCATTCTTTCCTGTATAAAAGAATGATGCTACTTATATTATCAATTCTCATCTTTTTCAATGTATTCTTTTTCGTTAAAATGAGTTTATGTTCATTATTGAATTGCTCCATTGTTCATTATTCTTTCCATTTAGATGTGACATTGTCATAATATTCAAATTGATATTGTACATGTATGTGTTCCTGATATATGAATATGTTGCATGAATCTGAAAAAAAAGGATAAGATTTTAAAAAAAAAACGTAAAAGAATTTTTTAACTGCTCTTGCGTGTGATGCATGTATTTAAAATACAAATTGTAGACAGTAACATGCCTAGCATATCGACATAAGCATAGTTTATTAAACAAAGGAAAAGACTTCATTTATACCGGTACCTGTGTGAATAATTTGCATTATCTACATGTATCATTTATCTTAGGTATATGTATCCATAAAACTTCACAAAAGCATGATAACCTGAATTGAACTGTACCTTGATTTCTGATAGCTACAAGGTGTAGTAGGACCACTAGATTTCACACGGGAAATTTTCTATAACCCTCATGATAGTTGACTCAAGTTTGAGGTTGTTAACACATTGTGTTCATTCTGGTTGGGTTTAATGATGTGTGACAAGTAATCCTTTATAAGATATTGAAATTCCTCCCACTGAAAGAAAGCACTGGTATTCAAGATTAATCCTGTGAATGCATTTCATTTTGTTTAACGTCTTGATATACGAATACATGTACCAGTAGGTTTTACTTAACATTTGTGTAAAAACATTAATTTAAACTCATATACAGTTGATGAAAATTTATAAAGTATTCATTATAGTTCTCTGTATAGAACCATGCATGTACATGGTTATATCATAAAAGTTTATTGTGTTTAAGTAATAAATTTTGTTATTTTTCATTTATTATGATTTATGATGCTTTGTTGCTTGTATTGAAAGTAATTATGTCAGTTTTTATGTCATTTAGGCCAAAGAAAGAAACTAAATTGTTGCTTGTCAGGGTTTGGGTGTGGTTACCTTTTATTGTAACAAACACTGTGTTCAGTCTTGAAAGAACTAGTTTGTTCTTTCATAATTCATGCCTCATTGATAAAAAGAAGTGTGTCTGTCTATTTGTTAGAAATGCATTCATCATAATCATAGATTTTGAAGGGTGATTTTTCCTCTGGATCATATTACATGATGCGTTTTATCACTTCTGTTGATCTGCATACTGCAATATTGTTATCTTCATTGTCTGCCTTTTGAAAGTTTTCAATCATTTATGTGTTTGTGCATGTGCTTTAATAATGCCTTATCGGGAGGTACATGTACCATGGAAAGTAAAAATCCTGATATTAAATATATGTTATATATTATCAACAAATAATAAGTAATTCTCTCTACAAGTTTCAATATATTAAAAAAAATAACAGAAATGCATTCATCATAATCATAGATTTCGAAGGGGTGATTATTCCTCGAAAAATTGATTGATATTACATGCATGAAGTGATGTTACATGCGTTTCATAATAATATTAATATTAATTTGGCATTTAATAATGATACATGTATTAATATTTATTTAGCATTTGTTATTTTTAGCTCACCTCGACGAAGTTGAGTGAGCTTATGCTATACCCCCGCGCGTCCGCGTCTGGTTAAGAAGTTTGGGGTAGCTCAGTATTTGGCAAAGTACTGATGCTACAGTAACCAAACTTGCACAAGTGATTCATCATGGGATGCTGAGATGGACCCATGCATCAGATGCAGCATCTGACCTACTTTTTCCACTTAAGTGATTTTGATTTTAAAAGCCAATATTGAGCAAAGTATTAGTGCTACATGTACCAAACTTGCATATTGGATGTATCTTTGATCAAACTTTCATAAAATGACCTTGACCTACTTTTTCTGCTTGAGTGATTTTGCCTTTAATAGCCAATATTGAGCAAAGTATAAGTGCTACATATACCAAACTTGCATATTGGATGTATCTTTGATCAAACTTTCATAAAATGACCTTGACCTACTTTTTACGCTTGAATGATTTTCCCTTTAAAAGCCAATATACATTTACTTAGAAATATGTTTGAATTGAATTTTGCTGCCACGAGGTGAGCTTCGTAATCTGTGATTACCTATGTTTTCAATGTATTATTACATGTATGTATTATATATACATGGTACATGACTACATATACTAAATTCATATTGTTTGACAAGAAGATCCTTCAGTAATTGTTTTCTGTTTGTAGACTTGCAGCTGCAAAGATTATTGATGGTGTGGCTCTAGCTAAGGAGATAAAGGATGAAGTGAAGCTAGAGATAGATCAGTTGGTAGCTGCAGGCGGCAGACATCCCATGTTAACGGTGGTACTGGTAGGAGAGGACCCAGCTAGCCAGACGTACATCAAAAACAAAATGAAGGCTTGTACATATACAGGTTTGATTATTAAATTTTTTCTGATTGATAGTGCTCTACAGTGAAAATTATTAGTAGAGTTGAATACTTTATAAACATTGAGTTATAAATACATGTATCATGTGTATATGGAGAATAAGTGTCTTAATTTGTGTTTTGTTACAGGTATGCAACACACAGCAAGTGCATTTATGGTACATGTAATGTGCATTGGCACTTGCTATGTGTTGCATACCTGTAACAACACACAAATTATGACATTAATTCTATATATATGCACCACATTTGTCTGTTTCATTCTTGTTTTCTGAAATTGCGTTTTCTAGGTAAGAGGGTAATGTTAAAATTCAGGTCACTGCGGTTCAGCTTGCAGGTTGCAACAGCCGTCGTGGCATGTTTCTTTAGATCGTATGCATTGTGACGTCATGAGCGTTAACATACAAATTGCAGCAAGTTCCTTTCAATAGTTACATCTCAGTGGATAACATTGATTGTGCATTTATCATGTATATATGGGTTTATTTTCACACCATGTATTTTTCCATACCAGGTACCTATGACTAGCTACCAGTAACTGTAGAACAAAATTATTGCCTCAAATACTTCAAACTACATGTACATGTATCTAACAAATATACCAATATATATGTACAACCAATGTAATTCCCTGAGATGAAGCTATTGAAAGGGACATGTTGCATTTCACATATAATTATAAACGCTCGTGACATCACAATGCATTAGTACTACTGTATAGAAACATGCCACAATGGCTGTTCTAATCTGCAAGCTGAACTCGTGGTGACCTAAATTTTAATGTCACCTTTTTACCTGGAGAAAACATGATTTCAAAAAAAAAAAAAAGAATGAAACTGACAATTGTGGTGCATATATATAGAATAAATGTCATAATTTGTGTTTTGTTATGTGTATGCAACACACAGCAAGTGCAATGGCATGAAATGTGCAAATGTGCATTACATGTATGATAAATGCACTTGCTGTGTGTTGCATACCCGTAACAAAACACAAATTAAGATACTTATTCTTTATATATTTTCACACAATATCTGTAGATCATTACTAACTGTGTAACTACATTTGTAGAATGTAAATCTTATAAATCCTTCCACAGTATGATGATGAAAGGCAATACTAGTAAGTTGTTCATATTATATGACTTTATATGTACAGGTATCAGTACATTGCATTTGAATTTTCTTATTTATCCTTTATAATTGACAGGAATCGAGAGTAGGAGTATATTCTTACCAGCTGAGACAACAGAATCAGAACTTCTCAAGACGATAGACGATCTAAATAACGATGATTCTGTAGATGGAATCCTAGTGCAGCTTCCTGTGCCAGACCATATAACGGAGAGGAAAGTTTGTAATGCTGTAGCTCCTCATAAAGACGTAGATGGATTTAATGTTATAAACGTAGGACGATTCTGTTCAGATCAGATGACTTTTATACCGGCTACACCAGCAGGAGTAATGGAGATGATCAGACGTACAGGTATGAAAATGTCTAATGAGTGTTTTAAAAATCACCAGAAAAACTCACAGTACATGTACAAAAGTCACCAGAAAATCTAATCAAAGGACTATATATGGTTTATATAGGAAAGTGGCCCCCTTTCAGGGCAAAATCTTAAATTTTCACAAAGAAATGCATTTATACCAATATTTATCCTACAGTGTAGGTTACTTGTTAAATGATACAAGATTTTTAATTTTCTTTCTCAGTTTCATAGAATTTGAACTTCTAAAATGGCATATTTTGCCAAATTTCTGGAAAAACGTCCTTCTAGGGCTCATTTTCAATAGACTTCCTATTATTTAGTATCGAGCGGGCTTCTGAACAACTTTTATATTTTGATATGTTGTTACTTTTGTATGTCTCTAAGTGCATGCAAAAGGAAAAAGTTGTTCACGATCCCGCTCGATGTGATTTCAATGAAAATAACCAAGAATTATGCTATTTTTCGTGAAAAATTGACAAAATCACCGGTTTTCATGATAATTATGCAAAATTTACAATGTCTTAGAAAGCAAGGAGTAATTTTTACAACTAGGTTTATCAAAATATAGATATTTAACATTCTAAAAATGACAACAAAACTTAATTTTGGAGAAGTCGATTTTAGGGGGCCACTTTACTATATAAACCCTATATACTCCTTTGCTTTTATGTTAGAGAGAAAGGCCAAGAACAATCTAATATTCACAGTAAAAAACAAAGCTTGGCACAAACGCGTTTCACCTTGTTCTTTCCTGTGAATATTGGATCGCTTTGAGGCCTTTCTCTGACTTAAAACATGACTTAAGTAATCAATCAATCAATCATTGACAAACAATAAACTAATAAATTCTGGTCAACATAATATTAACACGTGAGTAACTGTCAAAGCATTTCTAATCCAACGTTCTAGGTTGTTACACATTCTATGATAAATTTTTCTTTTTTTTATCCTGCTTTTTTAGCTCTACTGGTCTCAGACCAGTCGAGCTTATGCGATCACCCTTTGCCCGGCGTCCGTCCGTCTGTCCGTCTGTCTGTCTGTCCGTCTGTCCGTAAACAATTCTTGTCCGGACAACTCCTCTGTAACTGTTAGAGATAGAAAGTTAATTCTTTTTGCATTTTACTTGGACCTTGGTCTAGTTGTGCACCTGACATTTAGTTTCAGTCCCTGACCCCCAGGGTCTTAGAAAATGGGCGTGGTCATTAAATTCTATGTAATCTTGTCCGGACAACTCTTCTGAAACTGTTAGAGATAGAAAGTTAATTCTTTTTGCATTTTACTTGGTTCATGGTCTAGTTGTGCACCTGACATTTAGTTTCAGTCCCTGACCCCCAGGGTCTTATAAAATGGGCGTGGTCATTAAATTCTATGTAATCTTGTCCGGACAACTCCTCTGACACTATAAATGATGGAGACTTAATTCTTTTTGCAATATGATGGGTCTGTGGTCTTATTGTGCACCTGATATTTTGTTTGAGCCCCTGACCCCCAGGGTCTTAGAAATGGGTGTGGTCATTTTCTCCTATATAACTCTATGTAACCTTGTGTTCGCAACTCCTCTGACACTATAAATGATGGAGACTTAATTCTTTTTGCAATATGATGGGTCTGTGGTCTTAATGTGCACCTGATATTTTGTTTGAGCCGCTGACCCCCAGGGTCTTAGAAATGGGTGTGGTCATTTTCTCCAATATAACTGTATGTAATCTTGTGCTCGCAACTCCTCTGACAATATAAATGACGGAGACTTAATTCTTTTTGCAATATGATGGGTCTGTAGTCTAGTTGTGCACCTAATATTTTGTTTGAGCCCCCGACCCCCAGGGTCTTAGAAATGGGTGTGGTCATTTTCTCCTATATAACTCTATGTAATCTTGTGCTCGCAACTCCTCTGACACTATAAATGATGGAGACTTAATTCTTTTTGCAATGTGATGTGTCTGTGGTCTAGTTATGCACCTGATATTTTGTTTGAGCCCCTGACCCCCATGGTCATAGAAATGGGTGTGGTCATTTTCTCCTATATAACTCTATGTAATCTTGTGCTCGCAACTCCTCTGACAGTATAAATGATGGAGACTAAATTCTTTTTGCAATATGATGTGTCTCTGGTCTAGTTGTGCACCTGATATTATGTTTTAGCCCCTGACCCTTAGGGTCTCAGAAATGGGTGTGGTCATTTTCTCCTATATAACTCTATGTAATCTTGTGTTCGCAACTCCTCTGACACTATAAATGATGGAGACTTATATAAATTTTTTTTGGAATGTGATGGATCTATGGTCTGGTTGTGCACCTGATGTATTTTGTTTGAGCCCCTGACACCCAGGGTCTTAGAAATGGGTGTGGTCATTTTCTCCTATATAACTCTATGTAATCTTGTGCTTGCAACTCCTCTGACACTATAAATGATGGAGACTTAATTCTTTTTGCAATATGATTGGTCTGTAGTCTAGTTGTGCTCCTGATATTATGTTTGAGCCCCTGACCCCCAGGGTCTTAGAAATGGGTGTGGTTATTTTCTCCAATATAACTCTATATAATCTTGTGCTCGCAACTCCTCTGACAATATAAATGACGGAGACTTAATTCTTTTTGCAATATGATGGGTCTGTGGTCTTGTTGTGCACCTGATATTTTGTTTGAGCCCCTGACCCCCAGGGTCTTAGAAATGGGTGTGGTCATTTTCTCCTATATAACTCTATGTAATCTTGTGTTCGCAACTCCTCTGACACTATAAATGATGGAGACTTAATTCTTTTTGCAATGTGATGGGTCTGTGGTCTGGTTGTGCTGATATTTTGTTTGAGCCCCTGACCCCCAGGGTCATAGAAATGGGTGTGGTCATTTTCTCCTATATAACTCTATGTAATCTTGTGCTCACAACTCCTCTGACAGTATAAATGATGGAGACTAAATTCTTATTGCAATATTATGGGTCTCTGGTCTAGTTGTGCACCTGATATCATGTTTTAGCCCCTGACCCTTAGGGTCTCAGAAATGGGTGTGGTCATTTTCTCCTATATAAGTTAATGTAATCTTGTGCTTGCAACTCCTCTGACACTATAAATGATGTAGAATTAATTCTTTTTGCAATGATTGGTCTGTGGCATAGTTGTGCACCTGATATTTTGTTTTAGCCCTATACCCCCAGGGTCTTTGAAAATGGGTGTGGTAATTTTTCCTATATAGTTGTGCTCTCTACTCATTTAAAGCTATTAATGTCGGGGAGTTAATTCTTCATCCAATATTATGGATCTTTAGTCTTGATATGTCATTGATTGTTCATTTGAGCTAGCAGCCCTTGGCCCCTAGGATCTTGGAAAATGGGTGTGACATTCTTTTTAGAAATACTTTATCTCGGATATTATGAATTATATGAGTGCTATTATAGTTGCAGTATAATGGATATGTAGTTTTGTCATGTTACTTATAATTTGTTGGAGCGCCTGCTCCCTATGGTCTTGGTTAATAAAAAGAAGAAAGGAAGTTGATGTTTTAGAAAAACCAACCAGGAGAGCTACAGTCTCGTCAGAGACTTCTGGTTTATACATAAAATGAATTGCAAAAAAAGAAAGGTAAAACCATGGAAAATATTGAATGCAGCTGAAAATTGACAGATTTTATATTGTGTGTGTTTTACATTAAATTTACGTGAAAAGTGGATTAGCATACTAGCTTTATAGCTATATTTTCACTAAAGAAATCTGATCGACCATCAAAGAAGACAAATCGATCACATAGGGGAATTATCAGTGTCAAAATAAAAATAAACGGATATAGATTTCAAGATTTTGGAAATTTAACATGTTTACATTTTCATGGAAGACATTGAAATCTTTCTTTTTTCGTGGGATTCTTTTAAATTGCATGTACTGATGATGTAGGATGTTAATTTTCATCCTCTTTGACTCTTGTGGAACAAACAGTACATTCTTTTAAGAATGTACTGTCCATTCTTTAAAGAATGCCAGTCTATTCTTAAAAGAATGTATCGTTTGTTCCACTCAAGTGATCACTAACAGGTAACTTCCAGCAGCAATAGTACAATATTCATATGAAAGTATCGAAAACACAAAAGAATGATGTCATAGCCATAGGAATGTTTTAAGTGGTAAAAATGTTTAACTTTCTGTAAGCAATATTATGCAAATTTAAGAATAAGTGCTAAAATGTTTAGTGATTTGTCACAACTTACAGGAAGTCTGAGACCAAGTAAAAATATATTATCAATGAATGAAAAATGCTAGTCTTTGTGTCTTTTTCTATTAAAATTCAGGTTTTATGAAGAATTTATTTTACTGTTGCTTTGCTCATGAAATAAAATTGAAATTATAATGAATTACTGAAAATGTTCTTATACTGTATCATTTTATGAGATGAATGTTATATTTAAGGTATTGAGACATTTGGTAAGAATGCTGTTGTATGCGGGAGGTCAAAGAATGTGGGTATGCCCTTGGCCATGCTGCTTCACGCTGATGGGAAGTATGAAACTAATGCAGGTTAGTTTAATATTTTTAGGCTACATGTAATTGAGCACTCACTTATATCCTAATTTGAATTGACATTTTACATGATATTGGCCCCACTCAGTAGTAGAAAAATGTAAAGAAATTTTTTAAAACAACTTGTCTTTTTGTATTATATACCAGGTGATGCTACCACGACAATATGTCACAGGTATACACCCCCTGAACAGCTGCCCGTGTTTACTAAGACGGCAGACATCGTTGTTGTCGCTACAGGCATTCCAAAGCTGATAACTGCTGATATCATTAAAGAGGGGGCGACTATCATTGATGTAGGAATTAACCGAATCAAAGATGAGAAAACAGGGAAAACTAAACTTGTTGGTGATGTGGATTTTGAAGGTAAGGATGATTTTGGGCGATGATTTGATGGAAGTTGATTTAAAAAACAAACATGTTGTAGATACATGTACATGATCAAACAAGTTGAGATGTTAAGGCAGTTTGAAGTTGAAGACAAAAAATTTTAAGTCAGATTGTTTTAGAAGTGCAAAGTATCTTAGAACAGTAACCAAACACATCTATGTGCATACCTTGCACATACAGATACATGTAATTGTATATTGTGCCAAAATTTTGATCATGTATACCTTGTATTTAATCTCTTATCATACTTTGTGTTGCAGAGGTTTCGAAGAAAGCAGGTTACATCACACCTGTACCTGGGGGAGTTGGTCCCATGACAGTTGCGATGCTGACCAAGAACACACTGATGGCTTATAAAAAGGAGATTAATTTTGATTGATGATAGATAATTCTTAGGTTACATAATTACCAGTATTTTCTAGCGCATTTGGAAAGGTCAAAATGTGTAAGAATTCAATATCTCCTGTTTAACATGAAGAATCATTGCTTATTTTTTTGGAGTGATCTCCGAAAGGCTTAGCTTTTGCTTGCTGTACCAACTTAAGCCAAATCAAGGTATCCATTGTACAAATGAAGATCTCACTGAACTCGCATGCAAATGTATTGAAAGTTTATTTGTACAACAGATATATTAATAATAATGTTTCTATAATTGTGAATATAAGTATCGGAAACCAAAAGAATTTAGGTTGGATAATTTGAGCTCCATATGTTTAAGAAAAATAAGTTTTTAATGGATAATTTGGCTTATTTTTATGCTCCCCGAAATTTTTTTTGTCATTAAGGGGAAGTATAAAATGTGTTATAATTTTATCAGTCTTAGCATTTTGTCTGTTCTGGCAGAGGTAACCAGACTGTGATATTGAGTCTTGCTTAAAATACCTCATCATGTTTTTTGAGTAAATGAGGTGTGTGTAAAGTGTTGATTTTTAGTGTTGATTTTGGAATGTTTGCTAGTCTGTTTTGTCTGTACCAATGTTGGAGATTCAGTTTATTTGAACAAATTATGTCAGTTTACTTGTCATAATTTAAGAAAATACATATACATTTATGAGTTAAAAAATTGATATGATTTCTCTGAAGTATCTATACTTACTAAAGATGAGGTGAAATGATCAATTCCAGTTTATAGGCTTATGTTCCGTTTGTAACGGTGTGTGTATTTAACTTAAAAGCATTGTGACATAGATTCCTGCAAAAAGTCATACTTGTAACACTGTTTCCTTGAATTTCATGCTCATTACCCTAGCATCTGAGGATCTCACAATTACCTTCATAAATGGGAAATAATTCTGTATTTCGAAAAGATGGAATTATTTTGGCATTATTATAGTCCATCTATGTTCGTTGGAAGGTCCACTTATGGTGCTACAATTGTTTGATGTGCTGTTATGTTCATGTTCATAAATACTTTACATAAAAGTATTTAGAAATACTGTCTTTTCTTCAATGTAAAATTTTCTCTTACTTAACCCTTTCAAATTAAGCATTGTCTGAAAGGGGCAGATAACTCTAAATTTTGAAATAATGAATATTTTCTGAAAGGGTTAGATAACTCAAGATTCCATCCATAAAGTATTTACAGAAGGTATAATATGTAATTCTAGTCACAATTTATCATATAAATTTTGCTTTGCTCTCTTCATTAGAACAAATTAATCTCCAGGTTGATAATTTAGAATAGTCAATATGAATTTCATTGTACATGTAGGAGTTCTGTTTTTTGTATGGGAATAGTTGATGAATTTTTAATACACTAGGAATCATGTACTGCGACGAATGCTTGAATTTTTATCATAAAGAACAAATTTTGTGTGAGATTTGCATTTTTAAATTGTCGTTGTTTGCATGAATACAAATATACCAGTATTCCAGTGTACAAAATGATGTCTCAGATGCAATATTTTTTATACTTCATTATTATTTTCACATGTATTAGAGTAGATAAAAGGGAACAACATGAAGAAATTTTGTATAAATATGATTGTAAAATCATTCCATTTATGAATGGGGAAAAAGTGGATTTTAACGATGATTTATATTGAGAAGAATGCTAATTAAAGAGATTGTATATTGGTGCGAATGCTGATTTTGTTAAATGAATGCTTTTTGGTGCATGTTCGTATGTGGTGTTTTTTAAATGTTTCGCAGTTGATGAGTTGTTGGTAAAGGAGGGCTTCCAGTAGTTAAGTACCTTAATAAACTGATTGCAATATAATACTGCTGTTATGAGATTAGAATAATGCTAACAAATGAAAATTTTTTTAAAAAGTGAGAAGAAATCGATTGAAATTTTGCAAGAGAAACTAAAAAGTGAATTAAAATTATGACCCTTTTTAAAGAGCTAATTCACTTAAGTACAAGTGTACAGTCAGTGCAGAAATAAAATCATTCAGCTTAAGAGTTTTTAGTAGTCCATCCCATTGATTACGCTCACATTTGCTTTTGAGATTGTAATGTTTAATTATTTTGTTTGTTTGTTTTTATTCTATTTGTGTTGTATGCCAATGCTCAAACACTTCTATATTTGGACACTCATGAAAATGGGGTTTCTATTGTTGTTTGAATTTGCTTTCAATAGAAAATCAGGTTTGAACAAAAAAGAATTTTGATATGACCAAGACTACGCATTTTGAATTGTAAATAATATGTAAAGTAGGTTATTCTATTGATGTTTGAGCTCTGGTTTTGTGTAGTGTTTGAGCTATGGATAATACTCGGTAGTTTTTGATTTTCAGTAGCTACAGATTTTTTCTTTATTAGCTGTGCTTCAACTTTGAGTTGTTTTTGTGTTGTTGCGTTGTTTTTATGTTGTTGCGTTGTTTTTATGTTTAAGTCTATAACAAGATTAATTTTGCTGAAATATACAAGTTTGTGTACTCATTTTAATGTTACATAGAAGATTTTATCATGCATAATCATTTTCTTGCATGTTGTTTTTATTTTTCACATAGATTGAATTTTACTGCTATTTTATTTATCAAGCAATTCATATCATGGTGTTTTAGTTCATGTTATTTAAAAATATTTTACAAATTACAGACTTCTCCATCAGGTTATGGTCTTGTTAATTGTGACCTGTGACTGTATGTTTGATTAAAAAAAAATCAGAAGGAAAATTGTCCTCACAAACCGTTTTGGAAACTATAATCACCCATGGGTTTATTGATCAATGGCTTCTAGCCTTTCCAGTCATTGATATCAATTTCAAAATGACATAACTCTCATTTATCACCGAGTGTATGGTTACCATGGCAATGTCTCAGGAAATATTAGTATTGGAAATTCCCTATCTAAAAAGGATTTTGTCCATATAATTTGATTGTATAAACCCACCAACATACATGTATATAACTGATACCAAAAGTTATAATTAAGTCATAACTGTAGAGCAATTACATATTTAGGTGCGCTTGTTTATATTTCTCTACAGCAGTTGACTATTTCACCATTAATCTGACAGATCTTTTCATACCCCAGCATATTTTATTGTTCTGTTTGTCAACAGAAGTTAAGAAAAAAGAAGTTATGTGTATGAATTTGAATATTTACATGTATATCTTCAATTTACTGTGATGTTATTATACTGAACAATTTACCCTTCTTTTTCAGTTTTTCATGATCAAATATCTTCTTGAAACGCTTTCATTTCAAGGCAAAAAATACAAAAGGCTTAAAGGTGATTGATACAAGATCATTCCTTCATTGCACATGTTTTTGCTCTGTTTGTGCTTGTGTTCAAGTGTATACACCTTAGTTCTTGAAAATGATAAGGCTATATTAGGTTATTAATTTTGATATTGTGACCCTGACCTTCCCTTGGGTATGTCAATTGACCTGTACAAACAAAAAGCTGTCATTGAGGGTAAGATGTTTCACAAACATGTATGTACATGTATATTGTTTTAGTTTTTTAGCTCACCTCACGAAGTGAGAGGGAGCTTATGCTATCACCCTATTGTTGGCGTCCACACTAGTATGTTAAAAAGTTTTATTTCTTTATTTTAAGTGCTAGGAAGGCCAAACTTTCACAGATGATGCGTCTTTATGAATAGATCATAAATTTATGTTCAAATATAGGTCACGACTTATATTTTCCACTTGAGTGCACATGTTAGGAAGATTTGGGTACCATTGTTAAGAAGTTTTATTTCTTTAATTCAAGTACTAGTAAGGCCAAACTTGCACAGATGATGTGTCTTTATGAGTAGATCTCAAATCTACGTTCAAATGTAGGTCATGACCTATATTTTTAGCTTGAGTGCACTTGTTAGGAAGATTTGTGTATCAGTGTTAAGAAGATTGAATTAAAAACTGCTTGATCTTTGACTACTACCTATTTTCTGCCATGAGGTGAGCTTTGAAATCTTTGATTACACTATGTATTTAATTGTAACAATGTTACTTGCTAACATTAGGTGCTAGTCCAGTTTACACATGACCACGACCACAAGATATTACCGGTGGTACAAAAAATGAATCTCATATGTCATTACTTTATTTGCTTAAAATGTTTGGCATATTTAAAATTTTCACTATCAGTGATACAATGAATGAAATTGCATTGAGGTTTACTTGTGTGAAGTGTAAATTAGTGCATGAGATGATTAGTACTAGTATTTATAGAATGATTTATTTTGAGTAAATGTTAAAATTATTTTTAAATAAGTTACTTAGTTTAAGAGTCAGAATTATGAATAAATCATGTCTACTTTGATTGTTTGTCTATTATAGCTTTTTGTGAGACTGATTGAATAGTTTACATGTACTACCAACAAAACTGTAGGTGACTTCTGCATTATTGCTATCAAGGTCTGTCTTTATGTCATATTTACACTTCCTGTCAACCATGTTGAGGGGATCTGCATGTACTGGTTTCACAGTGTCTGTCTGTCCATCTGTATGTCCACGGATACAAATTTTGTTTCTGGACCATAGTCTGTTTTATTCTTAACCCACAGTGATGAAACTTTACTCATAGATTGTCTATGAGGAAAGGAGGGTATCTAGTGATTTTTGGGGCCAAAGTTCAAGGTCAAACCTGGCATGTATGGAATACATCTTTTAACAGCATTACTATTATTGACTTGCACAGTTATGAAACTTCACACACAGATTGGATATGATAGAATGAGGATTCCTTTATTCTATTTCATTTTCCTACTTTTTCCTGGAATAGTTACAACCATTGAGCTGAGATTTTATATTAGATTTTCTTTTAATGTTACCACATCATTGATAGTAATACATGCAGTCGACCTACTTTGGCTGAGTAATGTCTTTGAACAATTTTATGACTTCTTCACTGAATGAATTGAATTTGCTGCTACAAAATGTATAGCCTGTTATACACACTGAGTGCTTGTTCAACCTTCAATATTGATTGGCATATATTTCCAAGATTTTTCAAACCCTGAAGACCCTGGTGAGATCATTGAATCAGTCAATGGAAACAAAAATCATACATATGAAGTATAATTTTAAGACTTATTGCACAAGCCCCTATACAATGAACAGTAATTGTTTACAGTTTCTGACATTTAAGAGCAATATATCCGTCTTACAAAATCGCAGTAGTTTTTCATATCTTTGAGCATGTAGACAGGTATTCAAGGCATCTTTGAGGCAAGCTGTCGTATGATAGAGAGAACAAAAAACACTCATTTTGTGAAAAACCCGCCAATGACACGTTCAACATCGATCCAATGAACGCTCTTAGAGGTATCACGTGGGTAACTGGTCTACTCCAATCAGTGTTGAAATCTTCTACCATGTGATGCAAACCATCAGGCTTTGGTAGAAGCTCGCGTTTCTTTCGACTAGTCATCTTATTATCTAGAAAAGAAGGAAAGATAACTTTAAGAGTTCTTTGCTTTATAGCACAGGGATACGAATGAATAAAAAAGATAAATAATAAATGAAGAAAAGAAATAATGTTGAATAGATTTCATGTGATTTGAAAGTTCGTATAGGATATATACCATCAGGCATAGCTTTGTAGAAGTAGATGACTGGATGCAGAAAGTTTGACAGGTGTCCGAACCTAGGGCTGGTCGCCGCTCTGTCCACCCTGAACACGTCTTCTTTGGGACCTTTGAACGTCTGACCATACTGTAGGGTGATCACGAACACTCCCTTGTTTGTAACGTTGGCCCCTGTAACCTCCGTAAACTTATGGAGGAGCTGGATAGGATATTCCTCATAATACGCAAAGGTACCACGGTCTCTGGAATATTTGAAAAAAATAATATCGAATTTCGTGGACTGAAAGTTAAATATGACTATTACATGATGTAATTTTAGTAATTTCGAAGAAGCAGAAGAGGTGCCAAAAACTTTAATTGCATTGATGATTAAAGGCAATGTGATTATAATGCCAATCTAGACAGTTAGGCATAGCTGAATTACTCTGTCATGTAAAATTCTTAAAACAAATGAGGGGATCTCCAACAACACCAGGTTGCAGCATCCACAGCGAAACCCCAAACACCCAGTGCAAAACACAGAGCAGACACACACAGAAAGAGACACAAAGGGACAAGAAACACCAATGCACAACACAGAAACATTAAACATAAAAGATCACACATAAACCAACGAGACCAATGGGCAACCGGCGCCAGCTAAGGACGGCCATCAGCCACGAAAATAGCAGAATGTGGGCTATCCTGGATTACGTGCGCACAACCCTCCCACTTTTCCGATTTCCCAGAGGTCTCGAAGAACGTACAATTGTGATGTAAAACAACCTCCTCACCGTCAGATGACCACACACAAACAAGACCGCAAAACGCACAGAGGCCTATGCAACACAGATGAATAAAGAGAGGGCGTACGTAATACAATCCGTGCTCTGCCGGCTGTAGCGAGCTCATGTATGTTATCACCCGAGGAATCCGACTGACATTCAGAGAGGACAGGTGGTCGGGGCCCTGTCTTTTCTAAAGAGGTTTGGATAGGGCCCGTCATGGAGTCCCGTCGTCACAGTCATTCATAGTGCAAATTTTAAGTATGCGCTAGTACAAGACTACTTTGGTCAAGTGTCAAGCCTACTGTCCGTCTGGTGACATTAGGATCATATCCACGAATAAAAGGTGTTCGATGATTCTGACGCATTTTCGATTCTTTGATCCTTCTTATTTTGTTAATTAAGTCACCATAAAATGCAGGTTGTGAAATACCCAAAGTAATATACTCTGTTGCCTGTATTGGCCCGAATTTCAAAAGAATTATACTATAATATTTGTAAAATTTCCAGAAAGTCTTTACTAGTTTGTGAAAGCGAAAACCTTGACCTAAAAGTTTGAAGTTTGTTTTTGATAATTACATGTCTTTTCCATGCGTGTTCCTCTTCAAAATTATTCCTAAACTTGCCTTGCACGAACAATGTATTGTATTGGTATCGGAAACACTGCAAATCAAAATTTAGGAGAATGTCTCTAATTGCATACATATTCCTGCAATATTTCTATGAGGTTTCACGAGCGAATCTGTCTGTGAAGATAATTGTTATCCTAATAGAGAAAAATTACCGGTTATAAAGTGACATGTCTGCTTCCAGAAAACATGAATACGTAACCTAAACAAAGACAAATTACTAGAATTCAGATGTAATAATTCACTCACAACGAGTTGTAATTATAATGTCACGGCTTCCATTTTCGTATTTATCATGTTAGATTTAACTGTGTATCTTCTGTCTGTTACACAGAAATCTGATTAAAACAGATGTAAACTGAGTTAATGGGCGCTGAACATGCATCTTAATTATGGACTTCACTCGCCAACCTGATAGATTTGAGTACGGAGTGACTTGTATTGAACTTCATTTATGAATTCATAATCATGTAACTTACACAACACTTTTATAATGTCATATCGTAAATGATATTTTAAAACACCAAATATGACCAAATTGCATAAAAATTATACCTCAAAACATACAGAAAAATATTTCCATTAGTGGGATCGGATAAGGTCAAACATATACTCTTTTCTTTGCCGTTTTCAGTGGTGCAAACATGCCGATATAGCCAAAGAATGAATCATTACCATGTACAGTTTCCATACAGTAGGAACATGTCCTGACAGATTTACCATTTGATCCTTCTGTTGTTTGTTGAATTTGTGTTGTCTGATGACAATTGTTAATTTCAATCCTACGGTTGTGTTCCGCTGTGGTCAGTGCTAGGTGACCTCCGCTGTGGTCAGTGCTAGGTGACCTCCGCTATGGTCAGTGCTATGTAACCTCCGCTATGGTCAGTGCTATGTGACCTCCGCTATGGTAGGTGCTAGGTGACCACGGCTATGGTCAGTGCTAGGTGACTTCCGCTGTGGTCAGTGCTAGGTGACCTCCGCTGTGGTCAGTACTAGGCGACCTCCACTGTGGTCAGTATTAGGTTACCTCCGCAATGGTCAGTGCTACATGACCTCCGCTGTGGTCAGTGCTAGGTGACCTCCGCTGTGGTCAGTGCTAGGTGACCTTGCTGTGGTCAGTGCTAGGTGGCCTTGCTGTGGTCAGTGCTACATGACCTCCGCAGTGGTCAGTGCTACATGACCTCCGCTGTGGTCAGTGCTAGGTGACCTTGCTGTGGTCAGAGCTAGGTGACCTTGCTGTGGTCAGTGCTTGGTGAACTCCACTGTGGTCAGTGCTAGGTGACCTTGCTGTGGGCAGTGCTAGGTGACCTTGCTGTGGTCAGTTCTACATGACCTCCGCAGTGGTCAGTGCTACATGACCTCCGCTGTGGTCAGTGCTAGGTGACCTTGCTGTAGTCAGTGCTACATGACCTCCGCAGTGATCAGTGCTACATGACCTCCGCTGTGGTCAGTGCTAGGTGACCTTGCTGTGGTCCGTGCTACATGACCTCCGCAGTAGTCAGTGCTACATGACCTCCGCTGTGGTCAGTGCTCGATGACCTCCGCTGTGGTCAGTGGTAGGTGACCTTGCTGTGGTCAGTGCTACATGACCTCTGCTGTGGTCAGTGCTCGATGACCTCCGCTGTGGTCAGTGCTTGATGACCTCCGCTGTGGTCAGTGCTAGGTGACCTTACTGGATATTTCTACATGTCCATTAAACTAACCATAGGAAGAAGTGATACGTTCTTACAGGAATTAAATTTCCTTATTTTTCCAAACCGCGTAGATTACAAGCGAATGCAAAGTTATGTACAAAATGCTATTGGTATTACTTGAGTATTCATTTTGGTGTTGCCTTTTGTGTTTATGTGTTTTCTTTTTCAAATTATAATTGGCTTTAATTGAATGTTTATCTTAGCCTTACTTGTCTACGATTATGATGTCACCCAGGACTGAGTACATTTGATAAATCCCTGCCGCCTCATTTGTTCTTTTGACTACATTCTCAACAATGGAGTACAAGGGAAACTCATTGATGTGGCCATGCTTGGTCATGATAACGATGATTCAGAATATGATATAGAGCTCGTACTACAATAAAAAGATACGAAATAATAAAAAAAAAAAAAAGAAAGAAAGAAGAAAACGCAAAAATTCTTTTCTTTCCACACGATAAGATTTCTTAACGTCTTTATTTTAGACATATTTGGAACACCTGAAATCAAATTTATCTTGGAATTCGCAAAATTAATGAATTAAACAACACTCTCATAAAATCGCGCACCTGAGTATCTGAATCCGTGTATGAAGCCTCCCGCAGACAACCTATAGTCTAGTGAGTGAGCTATGGTCCCAGCGTAATACAGACCGTCTACGGACGGGGACCTGTAGTCGTGATCTATTACTGGGTACTTGCTCGCTCTGCCGCTGTTCATCTCTACGCTCGATTCACTTGAGTACGAAAAGAACATCAATTTATGGTTATATCATCGCTTCTTTGGTTACAATAATTCATTAAAGCGTAAAATTGGGAGTGTCATGTGATACTTTGACAAATTAAGCTTAATGCTATCAGCTAATGTTTCCTATTTACAATATTGAATTTCGGTTATTTTTCAGTTTTATTACATTGCTTCTTATTTCACTCTATCACCCAAATTGTCCAAACAAGAGAACGCATAATGTACAGCAATGCTGTTATATTTCCCGTGAATTGATTTCTGAATGATACTAAAATTAGTTGTCTTACTTTCTAAATATGGATTTATCAAATTTAAATCCAAGACAACGGATAATTTTGTCATATGGCATGAGTAGCGGATCGTTGTCATATTCTTCCGCTAGATGTCTCTCCTGTTGTACGTTTTCCTCCAGGAACAGTTTTCCATGCTTCTTAACGACCTTGTAGTCTGACAGATCATACTCGAGTAGTCCGTCCAGAGATTTTAGTTGATACGTGTCCAATAAACCATTGTTTACTGCTCTATATAAAGAAAGAATACGAAAATTAAATAAATAACCGAAAAAAAAAATCGATCCAGATATTATTTGAAAATATCTTTGAATGATAAATGAGTACGACTAGAATTGAAGGAACCAAAGCTCTATACATCAACCAGCAAGGACTTGGTAAAATAATGAAATTGCAGAATCTTTGAAAACTTTTCCTGAAGTCACCTCATCGTTCTTCTGGTTGGTAGATGTAGACCTTGATGAATTATGTCTAGAGACCTCGTATAAATAACCACTATATATGGAAATATAATTTACATCTCTTAATCATGGACACACAACTAGATTACTGCTTGCTGACCGGACAATTATTTTTCATTAGAGTATGTGAGACAAGACAATTATCCCAATTTATATAGAATGTTGAAGTGAAAACCGCTTTTAGAGTACTGTCCTATGACAAATTCGAAATATTGAAAGATATTTAAATTTGCTAATGACTAGTTAAATTAAGCAAATTTAAATATCTTTCAATATTTCGAATTTGTCATAGGACAGTACTCCAAACGTCTTTACTAATGGGGAGCAATTGACCCCCCCCAAGGAAAAAAAAAAAGAAAAGAAAAAGAATCAAATATTAGATCGAATAAGTGTTATCTAAAATGAATGAGTTCTGACTATACTGGTTTTTTTTTGGGGTTTTTTTTTGGAAAATAGACTCAAAGTTGACTTGTTTCATCTCATCCATATTTACTATAATTTGGAAAAGTTAGATAACACTGAAACAATCCATTTATTGTACATATACATCTATTATTATATATTTACACAAAACTCATTGAAAAAAAAAGAATTTTATGACATATAATCATTTAATACCGTAAATCACCAACATAGTGAGTCTCCCATGCCAATCGAATTCTGTTACGGCCCACCATGTGTATGAAGTTGGTGCGGTCGTACATCGCGTCAGCTGTTTCAAAAGCTGAATTACCACGACCTGTTAGTACAAGTATATTGGTAAACAAAACTTGATTGTTTAAGTAGACATGGTCTCAAACATAAGTCTTATATTGTTCCTTTGTTTCACAATTTTGTAGCTATGAAACAACATAATTAAGTTTGAAAATGTTGATTAAAGGTATATTGGTAGTAAAGTTTGAAATTATTGATAAAAGGTACATAATCTGGAGAGTGCTCTCAAATGATGTAGAACTTGACCGTACCGAGTATGAGTACAGATTTGGCGTTATACTGTTCGGGGTCCGTGGATATATCCTCGTATCCCTCGGTCAGATTTATACCTGGGATCCTCGGTATGTTAGGCAACCAAAGTCCCGTGGCAATTATGACGATTCTAATCAAACGAAAAACATAAAATCATGTTTGGCTAAAAATAAAAAACAAACACTCTAATACACACTCTAATGTGTATTACAGTGTTTGTGTTTTTATTTGTATCATCCCTTTCCCCTTGAAGAAATATTTCAATCTACTGCATATTCGGTTTTATTATACATGTAAATATACGAGATATAGAAAAACTTTCTGAAAAATCGATTGTCTTATTGTAATATGTCTTACCGACAGGTAAGAGTTTCCTGCTCTTGGTTTTTCATTCTGAAGTAGCTGGTGCTGCCACCTGTTGCCATGATTGATTCTATATCACTTATTTGAGTATTGTATTGTATATTGAGATCAAAATGGGACGCAAAAGTCTGCAAATACCTGGAAGAAACAGAAAAAAGAATTTTTGTATTCAGAGTTGGGTTTTTTTTGTTTTGTTTACACTCATTTGATGAGATCCTAAGAGAACATTCATAAACAAACATGGCTGTGATCTATCATGAAAATATAGGAATTAACAAAGAAATTAACGAAGAATTCTTAAATCAAGTCTTTGGTACGTCAAAAGTTTAGACGACATTTATGACGCGTTCAACTTTTAAATCGATTAGGTTCGACTTAATTATATTTTGCGTTCTGATGATACATAAAATTAGATTAGAAAAGATAATTTTTTTCCGTTTTGTATAGTAAATCGACCGTGCACGATTTAATTGCCTTGTATTATTTGAACTTCGTTCCATTGTAATGTATCAATTCCACCATGAAATAGTCTTATAAATAAATAATGAAAACCGTATAATTTAGAAACACATCTCTCTCATCTCAAATTGGACGCGTGGTAGACATCCCATTGTTAAGCTCGGAGGGTCCTTTGTTTTACGTGGATGCATGACAAAATTACATTTACTTTTTCTTTCTGCTTCCAAGCTCAAATTGAAATGTGGTTTATATCAAGTTTTTTTTTGTACTGTGCTACTACATTTGTACATTTCAATATCTTGATAGAGGTGAAAGTAGAAATCGATGAAGAAAATAACAATTAAGAGAATACCGATGAGACAATGAGTGTGGGTGAAATGTTCAAAGCCATAGGCATATTTTCCAAATTTGAAGAAGAGAATCTTAGTAAAGTTTCTATTATTTAAGTCAAAATACGAAAGTGAAAAGACAACATTTCCAGATCCCGACCGACAGGTACATGTAGGCTATAGATCTGAGAAAAGTACACGCAAAATTTTGGAAAAATGAGAAGTTTTTGCTTTTATGGGAAGGGAGGGGGTGCTTAATTCTCCCATGTCTCCTCTAGATCCGAGCGTGTTTTTCCCCTGTTAAAATGATGAAGTTTTTACCTTGTCATGACATCAGCATGAGGAAACATTTCCCGGGAGAATTGTTTGAACAGCATTCTGTCATCGTCACTAAGGAGACTGTTCCAGTCATGTCGCATGTTGAACTCCTTGTTGTTACTCCCAGTGTTTACCTTATTTATGCTTATCAGCTTTCTATGCCTCGGATATTTTTTAAAGAAGGAACCTGTTAAATTGAAATTACATTGCACTCTAATGACTAATTAATTTACCGAATGGCTACCTGACTTTTTAGTTTTGAAGATTTGCTATTGGTACGAAGTTCTATTAACATGGTTCAAAGTTCTCTTAAATTTTCTTTTGTGAACAAAATCCTCCAACATGAAAATGAGACCAGATCCGAAAGAAAGAAAAGACAGTTTATAGCTGAAATACCAAATGGAATAGAAACTTGTCCAGTGTGATATGATCCTGATGATAATTCGGAAGTGCTCAGACTCTTTACCTTCTTGAAGAGAATTTCAAACCAATTTTGATGTCTTTCATGTGGTAAAATCCTCATCAGTGATGCTCCCAGTCAAAGTAATTTTTAGACACAGACAAAATTCATTTCAGTATCACCCTCTGGTTTTATTATTGTTATTTTTTGAATTTGAATTTGTGCAATTACTTTGCAGAGAGCGTACGGCCCCACGTTTCCAGTAGCAGAGTTAAATAAAGTCGATGATCAAATAGCATTCGAGGGATGATGCTCAAATGTTAACCTCTTTAATTCGATGTTATTTTAAGTTTCCGAAATAGCAAATAAGTACTAAGTATATTATGTCAAATGGATAAAGGAACAAAACAAAGCTTCTCTCAGGCAACAGAGCTGGAAAGAAGTTATCATTACACTTCAAACATCAAGTCACGGGAACGAATTAAACTCGTTCACACTGCAATAAATTGTCTTGGATATAGTAAAATCCTCATCATTGATGCTTCCAGTCAAAGTGATTTTTCAAACACAGCCAAAATTCATTTCAGTAGCGCCCTATGGTTTTACTAGTATCTTACTTTTTTATAACCACTCGATCCGTCCAGTCTTTCTATACATTAACAGTATTGTTTGAGTGCTTTTGTTGTATAATTCTTATCTTTCCTCAGGCTCAAAACCAAAAGTTTTCTAATCGTCAACGTACGATACAATGACACCAATTACTCAAAATTGAAATACCACACAGGACAAACATAGAAACGATAAAAGTATGGAGAGTACAAAACAAACAATAAAACAAAATCACAAGAAGACTGTAGCTAGTGCCAATGACATATTTAAATCACGAGAAGACTGTGTTTAGTGTCAATGATACATATAAATCACAAGCAGACTTTAGTTAGTGCCAATGATACATATAAATCACAAAGAAGACTGTAGTTGGTGACCATGATACATATAAATCACAAGACTGGAGTTAGTGCCAATGATACATATAAATCACAAGACTGGAGTTAGTGCCAATGATACATATAAATCACAAAGAAGACTGTAGTTAGTGCCAATGATACATATAAATCATAAAGAAGACTGGAGTTAGTGCCAATGATACATATAAATCATAAAGAAGACTGGAGTTAGTGCCAATGATACATATAAATCACAAAGAAGACTGTAGTTAGTGCCAATGATACATATAAATCACAAAGAAGACTGTAGTTAGTGCCCATGATATATATAAATCACAAGACGACTTTTGTCAGTGCCAATTATATATATATATATCCCAAAGAAGACTAGTTAGTACCAATGATACATATAAACAAGCTTGTATGGAGTGTAAGATTGTGCAAAATAACATTTGGATAGGAGTGAGGGTTGTGCGTAAGTTATCTGGTTATCCTATATCTCAGGCGGGTGTTGCATGCAAGCAGGAGATGCTTACTCTTCCTGGGCACCTGGTCTCACTCCCATATCGGGAGTTCGCTTCTTTTCATATGGTGGAGGTTTTTGTTTGTTTGCTTTGGTTCCTGTTTTATCCTGATTTTGTATGCCTTCGGTTTCTGATTTTCTGAATTATCGATTTTGTGCTATATACAGGGATATGGTCATTATCCATATTTGTCATACAACATGTTTCTGCTATTATTAAAGCAGATGACCGCCCAAAGTCGGCACTGGATTAACATTGATCTCTTTCCTTTTATGTGTTGTCATGTGTGTTTCAGTGCGGCCTTTGCTCTGTTTCTTGCTTTATTTTGTGATGACATTTTCGTTGTCGCCGGTTCATTGTCTCCGGATGTCAATGTTGTGAGTAGATAGCCGCTAAACCTTAACTTTCACTACTTCTTGCTTCTGTTCGTGTTTGACTTTCATTTACTAAATATTTTGTAATTTTTTGCAAGTCATGTAAAAACCAAGGACACATCCTTATCTCTAAATGAACAGTTATATCTCCTTAACATGACACACCCTCTAGATTGGTCAATATGCCTTCAGGACATGTGAGGAGATGTATTTTCCCTGTTTTCTTTCATATTTGTATGTAATCAAGTTCGATCAACTTCGGTTGATAGTCTCTTCAACGCATTTGAAAATTTCTGTTATCAAAATTTCTTGAAATTTCTAAAACGTAGGTTCTGTAGCATCATATCCCACCCATCCTGCTACGTCTTTCGGTACATTTTTGGACATAATAATTTTCACACTCTTTGGCCATGTTACATTTGATGTCCCACTCTCCAGAATGGTGAATGATATTCTGTCATAGACCATTTGTACCGTCCAACCAAAGATTATACTTTATATCTTCCAAAATGGAAGTAACCGGATGTGACAATTCTACCGAATTGAAGCGACGGGTGTTGCATGCAAGCAGGAGATGCTTACTCTTCCTGTGCACCTGGTCTCACTCCAATATCGGGAGTTCGCTTCTTTTCATTTGGTGGAGGTTTGTGTTTGTTTGCTTTGGTTCCTGTTTTATCCTGATTTTGTATGCCTTCGGTTTCTGATTTTCTGAATATCGATTTTGTGCTGTATACGGGGATATGGTCATTATCCATATTTGTCATTGTCTCCGTTTGTATGATTTTATTTCTTTTCTAGTGAGGAAGTTTTTATATATTTTTTCATGAACATGTAAGGCTTTTCATTGTGATTTCTGGATTCTGATTTCAGTGTTTCACTTTAATTCTCTGATTGTACCCTAAAATTATTTTTGAAAATATATTTATTTTATTTGGAATTTTGTTTGTATGTTTCATTGGCATGATCTTTTACAATTCCTTTTTTACCAGCAGACAACACGTGCGATGCGAGTCACTGGTCTTACTTCTTTTTACGTGTTGCCCTTATATTCAAAGATGTTTGACTTGTTTGTTGATTATTCTAGTGTTGTAAATTTGCTACCATCTGTATTTGGTTGTTTGTTAATCTGAACGTATATTCAGTTGCTTGCTCGTTTCGGAGGCACAATCAAACAATGAATTCCAGCCAATACAATGTAAGCTATATCATTGCCCTCCTGCCTCGTTTTGTGCTGTCATTCACGTTTCAACTGTTTTCGTTTTGATTCAATGGCGTTTGCCTTGGTTTTTGGTCATTTTGATGTAATTGATGTGTTGGTTGACCTGGTCATTAAACATGCTTTATTCTTTCCTCGTCTAACTCGGTTATGTTACATTGCAACATTAGGGATCTCTTCTCCTTATGTTTGTGATAAGTCATAGCATTTAAACGACTTTGACATACCATAACTGCTCTTAGGAAAACAGTAAATTCTGTTGCTGATGATGGCAATTATCCAATTATGATATGTTAATGCCGTATGCGCATTTAACAAGAAATGTTTCATAATTGATGCATTATGCCTAAAAACTAGTAGAAAAGTATTAAATGAATATAAACATGACCTATTATTGTTGCCAAAGAACCAGCTTAGGACAGAGCTATGCCTTCATTGAGATGTCCTTTAGTTTTAGAATCATGTATCACATTTGGTGACGCAGAATTAAAAAAAAAAAAGAATATTTCAAGTCAAGTGACGAAACACCGTGAATCTAGGTGAACGATACCCTCGGGGACTAGCAGTCCATCAGCAAAGGCACCAACTTAGTGGTTGAAATTATCAGTGTTGAAATATATGTTCTATTGTAAAGCATTCAGTGCACCACATGCGCATTTCAAATAGTAATTGCATAGTAATGTGTTTATTTCATTTTGTTTCAGAAAATTACAAGTGAAAATTTTCTTTTCTATTAATCAAAAATCTAAAATGTTTCATTTTCTTTTCGTTATGAAATATCTATAACGAGAAATCTTGATTTGACTTAAGGAACAGAATGTTATTTGTATGACTTACCTGCTTTATCTGATTGTTCATAAATAACATAGTCTCTTTTGTCCCGTTGTAGGTAGTATCCCATCTGTAACCCTGCTGGTCCGGCGCCTATGATACAGTACTCATGGTAACCGTCGGTCCATGATGTCATGTGAAATATTAAGATTATTTGGAAAATCATCGTAAAACTTGAGGTCACAAAATATCACAATAAAGTACTATCGCCTAAAAGCGAGGTTATCCAGGCTGATATCTATCCTTAGCTTAGTTTACGTTGGATTTACGTAGAAAAAGATGCTCAAAATTGTGTCTTCAAGGAATTAAGAACATAACGTATCACTCAAGAACATAATTTCGAATGATATATTGCACTCTGTAGAAACTCCGAATCAATAAGAATTTTATCTAAATACAAAACATATCTATCGGAAACGATTAAGGAATGTTTCTTTGGAACATCCTAATCTATAATTTCGTCAACAGGGAAATTCAAAAATGCAACTTTCCCGTGGATCCAATGACACGATATAGAGATACATGTTAATACAATATACAGAACGAATTAAGTTTTGGCGTTATCCCTTACAAATCAATGGTAATGTTCTCCCACTCCGCCTGTTATTATCCGGGGAAGGATACACGATATTCAATATATTTTCCCGCGTATTGTTATGTTTTAAATGCCAATGTGCTTAATTGAATTGCACTAATTTCCATGCGTATAACGCTCAAAAACTTGCACATCTTCTTTGTACGATGAATTAATTGAAAAAAAAAATACAGCATCACAATCTTAATGATCACAACTTTGTCATGACATGCTTTGAAGGTCTTTAATAAATCCAACAGGTACTCTAACTATACATGAAATTAGCTGTCCCATGGGAAATGTTATATCGTTTCACATATCTTTTTATAAAAGTATATGAAATATAGTCGAATGTTTTTATTCGTTTAATGTCTACTCTTGCAGATCAATCTCGCTTAAAGTGTGCTTAGCAACAAATTCTAATTTTGGTTATCACTTCTTAGAGCATATGCATGCAGCATTAAACGTAAGATGAGATTCCTCAAAATTGTTCAAAAAGATTTCAATTTTCAGTATTTACATTTAAATGTATGATGACGAATGTACCCACGGATTAACCACAATTCAATCGCAATCCATAATAATCAGTGACATTCTGTTCCAGTGGAAATTCTAACGGTTTTGCCTTGCCTTCTCGACTTTTAGACTGAATAACTGATAGGTACTTCTTTAATGTTAATTGAATGGCTGACAATATCACCAAACAAGACAATTTTACCTGATGTTTACATAAATATGTACAGCGAGACAGTAATCGAATTTTAAAAGTTTTTATGGAACTGTTGAGACGGATGAGACGCATGCAAACAGGAGACGCTGACTTTTCCCGGGTACCCGGTCTCAATCTGATGTTTGATGCTATTCCGGGGTTCGCACTGCTCCAATGGAATTTCTTATAATTTTGCCTTACCTTCTCAACTTTGAGATGGAATAACTGATAGGTACTTCTTCGATATTTCTTATTCTTATCAACTATCACAACTTGTATAGGGGTGCATCATCATTTAGGAATTCTTCTGATGAATATCGTTAATAAGACCAAAATACCTTTTTCAAATTTTGGTATGAATGTTTCTATTCATGCCATATCTGAAGATTTAAAGAAAGTATAAACTGTCCGTTTGATTATTCATTCAATAGAAAGAAGGGGTTTACCAACAGGATTCGGTCGTAGCACCTATAGAAAAAAAAACCATGGAAACCGCCAGATGCGAAAACACAGAGTGGACAAGTAAAACAAGTGAATAGAAGTGTTCTATCTCGTTACCTTCTTGAACAAAACTTCAAACCACTTTTGCTACAACAGACACGTGTTTCGGTTAGTAAATCCTCATCAATAGAGGCACTTCTAGTATTTTTCAGACACAGTCAAATATATTTTAATAGCGCCCTCTAGTGTTATTTTTTGAGTTTTGTGTATCTGCGCGGCTTGCAGTTTCCTGTCGTGTCGATTCGTAGCAAAGTTTTAGTAAAATCTATGATCAAAGTTTTCAAAATAGCAAATAGTATATGATGTCAAATTGATTAAGGACCAAAATTAAATAGACAATAAGAATCTATACCTGTCATTTTATGATTTTCTTTAGAATTTAAACATAAGCAAACAGGACATAGACTGTCCAATATGATTACTCTTATATACCTTGAATGTATTGTCTCTGTTACCATGATCCAATTAAAAAAAAAGAATGTTTTATGTTCACAGAACTACTTTTACCCGCATCTTGATTCTTGTCATTTATTGTAATCATTTAATTTTGTATCGATGAAAACATTCAATTTCATTAAACATTTTAATCTATTTTCATGATCTTGATTAGTGTGTGGATGTGGATTGTATTCCCTTCGTTTTACATTTTTGAGATGACATAACAACTTAATGTAAATTGAAATATTATGTTTGTCTGTCGTCTGTCGCAATAATTCCATTCAGGGAAATGGATATATGCATTCCAATGTCGTTTTGTTGATTCCTACTCAATAGATGGGGCCAATTGGATTATAACATCATTATTGTGTGATAGTAAATTGCCCGTCTCCGCGATGATCCGTTATAGATTGATTAGTGGTCTCCCACCAGGCAGCTGCAGCAAATATTAACTAATTATCATGAGTTTGACATACGGATCAGAGCTGATAAATGCTCCATAAATATCAGGAGTGATATTGTTATTGCATCAATCCTTAGAGAGAGCAGCGGGCGGAGAATATTGATTGTGGCACAGTGGGTTCATCAGGAAAAATGCCTTTTTTGCACGGAGAAGGTGTCGTTCAAAAAAATCTACTCAGTTAAACTTTTTGGAGAAACAGAACTTCGCGAAAATACAAGGAACAATCATAAATCCAACATTTAAATAAAATGTGTTAAATAATAAACGAACACACATAAAACATGGAGAATCTATTTCAAAACATATTTCAAAAATATAATGATAGTAAAAGTAAAATTTTTGAAATCATCAAAAATAATAAAGAACCTAGGCAACGCAAAGCTTAGCATCCCCTCGCACGACAGGAAAATCAAGCCTTCTAGGCTGTATACAAGGAAAATCAGTAAGTTCATCCTCTAGTCATGAGCAATGAGTTTATGAAGTGTGGTTAAGATCCAGTCAGAACTACGCCCTCCAGGCTGTACACAATAATTTTCACCGTTTTCGATCTGTGACCTTTACCTTTTACCTTTGGCCATTGACCTTGAAAATCAATAGGATTCTTCCTCTTGTCATAAAAAATCGTAAGAAGTTTGGTTAAGATCTATGCTGTATACAAGGATTTTGTGACGCACACACCCTCACACACTAACGACTGCGTTACTATATCCTCCTGCAACTATGTTGCGAGGGGATAAAAAGAATCTCATTAACATGATATATATAAAGCATATGCCGGTAGAGTAGTATCAGCACTGCACTACTTAGGATGTCAATACATGTATTTAGTTAAGCCACTCGAGTGATAAAACTTATGATCACAATACCGTTTCCGAAAATTGTTTAGAAAGAAACCAGTTTTATGAAGTTATGCAATGATGGGATTTACAATCTCAATGTACAGATGCATGACTTAAAACGCATGTTATAACAATATACTTCTAAACATACATCATCTATAAACATAGCATCTCAAATGTTCTAATTAATTATGGAATTATAACAGTATTTGTTTTCAAATCAATGGAAGTTTTAGAAATATGGAATGCCCTCTAGATGAAAATGATATTAAATTGACTTTGCGTTTGCAATTAGTAGTTTTCATACTTATCTTGTCAACAAAGAATATAAATATAAACCCACAATCATTGAAAATTCGACCTGTGGAAATGGAATATACAAGTAGATGATGAAAATATCAAAAGTCAGTTTGGCACTATTGCCTGAGAGTATAAGATTGTCAAAACTGAAAACATTCACGCATTTGATTTTTTTACAGAAACATGATTGGTGTGATAATATAATAGTATTTCATAATATCTCTCGAAATATCAAAGCAACAATAAAATTTGTACATTTACAGTTTATATGGATATGTGAGCAGCAACTCTGTTCTGATATTCCTGTCTATTTTTCTCGTCTTGAGCTGAAAAGTAAAAATAACCCAATTTCTATTTGAAGCCTCCTGCATACCAATATACATTAATTAAACGCTATTCTCTGTAAGCATTTGCACTTTTATGAAGGACGAATGGCACGGCATGTCTCCGATTTTGATAAAATTTATACATCAGGTTGGGTCTGACCCAAAAGTAAAAAAAAATTGTGAAAAATTTTCTTAATATCACATCCGGTTGCCACGGAAACGGACCTTGAATATTGAAAAAATGCATTTTGGGCATTATTGAAGTCACATTCTTCATTTATGCAGCATAATCTAAAACAAACACTGATGAATTATCAGTACCCAATCATTAATTTTTCAAGTTAAGTAATAATACTGTTGAGTTTTTGGTCTTATCAATATGTTTCCATAGCAACAACACAGGTACCCTATCAAAATAGTGTTTTGGGAATTTTTTTCAAAGTTCAATGATAAATGACTTACATTTTTAAATTGTCTATGCAAATTAAACATAAGCATTCACATTGGAACAAAGTTTGTGTTCGTTGCTATGGCAACATGATCTCAAATCGCGAAAATGAAAGCAATTTTAGACAATATTTAGAGTCCATTTTTTACTAGATCATTGAATTTTAATTCAAAGTGATGATAGTTAATGAATGTATTCAAGTAGATCTTTCATTCCATGAAGGAAAATTAAAAAAAAAATATTCAGGAAATAGCCCGTTGCTATGGGAACGATTGTGTGAAATTGCACATAGGCCAACTTTGAGTCCTTGGATACGGGCATTCAAAGTTAAGTAATCTGAAAATTTTAAATTCTAAATTAAAGTATAGACTTTGCTTTATCATATATGTAAAAAATGTTGTGTAAGTCTGTTAAGTTTTTTGAGGAAAAGGCTTCGAAAAACAGCAAAAAATGCTTATTTTTAGATTGTATGGCCAAATTACTATAGCAACCATTAATTACTTGATTTTTTTTCTTGAATTTAGATAGAGGCTTACTTGATCTTTATTAAAATTGAATTTGAACTTCCTGGGATTAAACATTACTGTTTTATGAAAATAATAAAAAATCGGTTGCCATGGTAACATATGTTCCCAATAACTTTTTCATGGTTTTTGAAAGAGCTCTTTGTGTTGGATATATTCCGACAATTTTTATTTGTTCATCATGATGCAAATTTTTTAAAATAACTCTATAGTTGCAAAATTAGTCATATTATAGACCATAGTTACCGTTGCCAAGGTAACTTATGTACATACCAACAAGTAATTTTATCTTGGATTTGCTCATTTTACAAAATAAATTCCATTTCCTTATCATATACCCACCAAGAGAGAAGGAAAATAGAAAAATACAAACAACATTTTGAAATGAATGTATTAAAATAAGCTAATTATGTTGTCATGGTAACCAGCCTTTTTACAGTATCAGACACTACAAGTGAGCTTATTTAAAATTTTACGTCCTAATCTTAAGGATGCACGAAAAATCCTCGATTAATGTTGTATATAGACAAAATTAGAGAGCTTCAAAGTAGCTCAATTTTGTCAATTTTTCAAATTTAAAGACCGTTGCCATGGTAACCAGATGACCTAGAAATAAAATTTTGGTCAAATTCACCCTTTTTCATTGGTCCCTACTTATGTGTGAAATTTCATAAAAATCGGAGACCATGCGTGCCAAAATTGTTTAAATGGTTACACAGTATTGCTATTAAATCGATCTTGAACAAAAAGTATTCAGTTCAAAGTGAGATACTGTATAAGCTTGATATTGTGTTTCGCTGTATTTACTTTAATCTTGTCTTGTTGGAAAAGGGAAGCGTCTCCAGCATGACCACCATACACTCACCCAGCGAAACAAACCCACAAGAAAGTGACACATAAATGACTTCAGACAAAACTATAAATCGCAAAATGCACAATAATATTCACTAGAACATCATACAAAACAAACATTAAACATTAATAATGATAACACATAAAAAGAAGGAGACCAATGTGCACCCGGCGCCGACCTTGGACGGCCATCTGCTATTAGCAAATGGTGTAATTATACGAATTACGTGCGCACAACCCTCCCACTTATTCGAATACACAGACATGTCCATAGACGCACAACTGTTGTATAAACATAAAACCTTTCACTGTAAGGTGACATCACAAACAAGATAGTAAATTACAGCGGCCTCTTGTAACACAGATTCTATGTAAATGGATATAAAAATTTTATGACATGCGTATAACATTTCTGCTCTGCTGGCTAAAGCGAGCTCAAGATCAATCACCCGAGAAGTCTGACCAATTTTCAGATAGGACAGAGAATTTTACAAGTTTATGATATCTAAATTCTTGACTGATAAGTTTTTGTAACTTGTATATTTTTATCATGGAAGTTTGAAACATGGGAGCATGCTCTAGCGTCTCGGATGAGCTGAGAGATGTAAATGCAGTACGATGGCTATCATGTTGGTTATCAGTTGGGTGTCTTTTGTCTCTAAGAATAAACTTGTAGGCGGCAAATATTGTACTTTCGTTAATCTAAAGCCCCTGTCACACCTACACGATATCTCAAGACGTCTCTGGAAGTCCTTGAAAATTTTCATGAACGTAGTGAGAACATGGCATTTTTTCACCCAAAAGGGCTTTCCGAAATTATCATTGAAGACCACAATACGTGTGCATTACGACCTTTTGCGTTCTTGATACGTTTGTAGATAGTCCTTCCGGGTTTTAACATGTTTAGTAAAGTGCCTGAAGTTCACACTTCGACAAAGACGTCTGCAGTACGATAGTACAGCCTTAATGCGGCGTACTTGAAGTTATTTCTGTGTTTGTGTTACGATCATGGCACGTTCAATGGATGAATTGTTTGGTCGAGGTCTGTTTTGACTTTTTCGATCTCTCAAACCGAGAACGTGGTAAGGACGTGGAGTTCTCCATATAATTATATATAAAAGCTTAAGAAGTCCATACTACGACCCTGTAACGTTCGCAACATGTTTCTAATACGTCAATGAAGTTCTCAATACGTCTACAAGTAGTCCTTTCCACGATCTGTCATCAGCACGTTCTTACTACGACTGTTTTGAACAGTTCAAAACGGTCGTTCGGTCACGTTCGTCGGCGTCCTTTCCATGATCTGAACATGTATCAGTAAGTTCTCAGTACGTTCCCGGAGTCTTGACTGCGTTCACGCCACGTTTCGTTTAATTGTAGAGGTCGTAGTACGAACACAATGCCAGACCGTGTAGCTGTGACAGGGGCTTTACATACATTTTCCTAAGATTTCTATCTTGGGACAAATAAAGTTAAACTAGCTTTCATCTTTACAGGTAATATTAAAAGCAAGCAGAATAATACAGAGAGAAATAAAGAGATAGCTGGAACGAAAAATTCAACACAATAAAACAATGAATTTCAATAGACCTGAAATTTAAAGCTTATCTTCTCCTATGAGAATCGTGTACAATAAAAAGAAGGTGCATACTGATCTCCGAAAATGTAATTGACAAAGCAGCCTGGTGTCCATTGAATAATTGGATGCATTGGTATAATTAATAATGACAGAAAAATAAAACATAATCCTTTTCACAGTGGCTTTTACGAACCATTAAAACACAATGTTAAGCGGCTTCAAATTCAATGTTAAAATTGGACAAAGAAGGTGAAAGGTAATGTCAAAATATCTCATGCTGGGACACAAAAACCGTTACAAAATTTTCAATAATCATAGAATAAAAGACGTTAATAAAATAAGTCTGTTACCTTCACGGTCAGTTATCAACACCTTCCGTTTGCGACATTTATTTACACATGGCCAAAGAAGCCTAAAGATGTTAAATGGAGCTGGGATTCTGTTGGAGTACTCCGTTACCAAACTGTATCGCTCATATCTCCATTGTTTGAGAGATTTTAACCTTATCTCCTCAAAGGAGGAACTATAAAAAGAAAGAACAATACAGTACTTCTATTTGAATAGTAACTCAAACCGTTGCACCACCCCTCCAATGCTATTTTGGTATATACTTTATTCAACTACACTTTGCTACTGAACCAACCCTACCGCAAATTTTTAGCCGCGCACTATTTTGCTACGAGGGCCTCGTAATTAAAAAAAAAATCCAACTAGAGAGTGCTGGTCAAATAATATTGGCTCTGTGTGAAAATATATTTGGCAAACAGTGCCATCAATGAAGATTTTATATCAGAAACATAAACATAAAAATAGCAATCTAAGGAATGCTTGTGTCGCCTGCGAAGCGGCTTGATTGTTATTCTAGAAAGTTGATCAAAATTATTGGTATCAGTAGAAAAGTCTTGTCAAATAAAATTCATTAGAAATATCAGACCTCTTAATTACAAATTAAAAGATATGGTCATTCTCGAATTTTCAGAAAAGATTGTCAATCATCTAGGTCAAGGTCACTATGTAAATTTGGTAGCAAAATGGTCTCATCATAAGAAATATTAAAGCCCTATCACTTACCAATTAAAAGATATATACAACCTTAATTTCTTAGAAAAGAAGGTCAAATATTTAGGTCAAGGTAAAAAATTATCGTATGTGCAGAAAGGCATTGTTACAGGGAAAACACATGTGAAATATCAAAGCCCTACCACCTACCAATCAAAAGATATAGCCAATTTTACTTTTCTTGAAAGAAGGTCAAATATTTAGGTCAAGGTCACAAGGTCAAATATTATGGTGTGTTTAGAAAGGTCTTGTTACAAAGATTGCAGGTGTGAAATATCAAAGTCATAACACTCACCAATCAAAAGATATATCCATTCTTAATTTTTTGAAAAGTAGGTCAAATATGTAGGTCAAGGTCACTAGGTAAAAAATTATGGTATGTGTTGAATGGTCTTGTCACAAGGAATACACATATGAAATATCAAAGCCCCGTAACTTATCAATCAAAAGTTATGGGCTGTGACACCCAAAGTGTGACAGACTGACAGACGGACGGACAGACAGACGGACAACAGACAAAGTGATCCCCAAGTGTCGCTATGCTTCGCAGGCGACACAAAAGTTGGTTTGAAATTATTTTCAAGAAGGTAAACGGTTGTAACATTTCCATATTATGATGAAGGAAAAGAAGTGTTCCAACTTTGCTGCAGTTTTCTGGAATAAGATTTTTAAAAATGAAAAAACAACGATTGGACTCTTTATGATAATAATGTTTCCATCGAGGTAGACTGAAAATAGGTACCTGAACTTGGCTATGATAAGATTCACCACCAACAGATTGGCAATCAAGAGGAAGACCATGGCTATGGCCGTCACTGTCCAGTCTTCTATGGGACATCTCTCTATGTTTGAATCGTTCTCCCACTCGGTTTTGATCGAAGAGCAACTGGCCAATGTTCCTACAAAATGTAGAGTCATGAAATTTCAACATATTCGGAAAAACATTTCTTAAAAGTTTCCGATAAAACATCATGTCAAACATAGAAAGCAAAATACGTGGACTACTAAAGCAAATCCAACAACAACAACACTCGGTTGTAGCATCCACAGCAAAGCATCAAAACAACCCGTGAAAAAAACATAGTAGAAGTGCACAGCAAGAGACACAAAGGGAAAGGAACACCAAAACCAATACAGAAATGTCAATCACACATAAATATACAAGAAGTTATTATTATTATCATCGTGCTTATGTGATGTATGTACTGATAAAATGATTGTAAAATAATAATGATAAAAATCATTTTAAGACCAATTCTCTGTAAGCACCAGAAATCTAGTATAGAGGCCGGGACATTATGTCACAGATCCTTACGGTATTTATGCAAATGAAAGGCCATAATGAAGATATTTGAAATTGACGAAAACAAATTCTCATAATTATGCTGGTTGCCATGGAAACGGGTTGTAAACACTTAAAAAGTGCAATTGTTCTTTTTTGAAGCCTCACATGATCTAATCAACATATTTCCTTCAGACATATGTGATTAAATCGTAATATTGGACCCTCATTCTTTGTGGTTAAACCATAAAAAACTGGATAAATTAAAAATAGCGAGTTTCCATGGCAACAATTCTACCATTATCTGAAGATAGCAATTTATCATTTTTAACTTAAATAAAGGTAAACTGAGAAGTTTCTAGGTTTAAATCAAAATTAATCAGACGGCAATAAATGAATTATAATTTTTCTTGATTGCCAAGGTAACATCCAAGGAAAACTACTCTTTTTACTTCAGACTGTAGACCTGTAGACTGATTAAATCAAAGGACAACATTTTAAAAAAAGATTTATTTGATTATAAGCTATTGAGGTTATCTTAAATTTTGATGAAAACATTTTGCTAAATACTTAGAGAAATAAGCCGTTGCTAAGGAAACACATAGAAGACTAAGGCTCCAAATTCAAAATAACGAAAAATAGAATTCAACGTCTTGAAGAATGTCGTCAGAATAAGCAACTTTTATTACCATGGTAACCATGTGTATTGATAAAATCTAATAAGATAACACATTTGGTTGAACATCTTATAGCCTCTATTTTGAAATTTATAGAGATGGAAATTATGAAACATTTGCATGAGACACAGTAAGACTTCAAAATAGTTTTAAAGTTTTTTATAGTTTTAAAAGTATTACACATTTTATCATAGATATAGAAAAGCAATTCGTGTAAAGGATTGAGCTATCATCAGTTGAAAATACCTTCTAAATAGTCCAAACTTAGATCGCCAAATATCTGAAAGTATGGGTAGTAGATGATCTTCCAGAAGCTCCACGTGTCAAACTCTCCTGGTCCAAAGATCTGTAGATGACTCGGGTACATGATGGCGTGGTAGTACACACCCACACTCATCAGCAGGATGAATAATACCACCAAGTAATACCACATCTCCTTCAGCTGCGAACAGGAGGGCAACATGGTTACAATAGAATAATATCAATTCATGTGTAGCATATCAAACATATCTTTTTTTCTCATATTAAAACAGTATGTGATGAATAATGAAATGTGCTATTTACCATTTCTTTGATAAGAATGAGGGTAACTCCAGCTTTCTTAAAGGGCATGAGTATTTGCAAATACCGAATGAAGAAAGTCAATAGGGAAATCCCAAAGAACTTTCTGGGAATGGTAAAATCTCCCGGAATGAAATGTCTGACAAGGAAGGCGGCTATCAACAGGAGGTATGATAAAAGATCGACAATGTTCCAGAAATCTGACAAGGACTTGGCCATTCTAGAGCAGACACTCTTCTGGGATTTTGAAGATCTTCTGAAGCCTTTCATATCACAAGGACAAAAGGAAAACGTCTGAAAAATATAACATCGAATGATTTGAAAAAAATAATAGTGAACTGCGAATAACTTCTTTTTATAGCTTTCACTTTCCGTCTAGTAGTAACTTACTTGTGATCTTGTATTGATTTTGTTTTGATCTTGTAATCTTTTGTTCATTTTGCGATCTAGTGTGATGCTTTTTTATTGTCTCCGTCTGTCCTGTATTCTTCTCGTGAGAATGCGCTCCGCTGTATTCACTGCTTGGGATCCCCTTCCAATCTTTGTTTTACATGTATATATTTCATTTAATGAATATATCAGTAAGTATATACCGTGGATATGATCCTAATGTCACAAGACGGACACTAGGCTTGGTGCTTGACCAATCTACAGTCTTGTACCAGCGCATTCTTAAAACTTGCACTCTGACTGACAGTGACGACGGGACTCCATGACGGGCCCTGTCCAAACCTCTTTAGAGAAGACAGGGCCCCGATCACCTGTCCTCTCTGGATGTCAGTGTGACTCCTCGGGTGATAGCATATATGAGCTCGCGGCGGCAGAGCACGGATTAGTATCAGGTACGAACTCTTTTGATATCCATTTACATATTCATCTGTGTTGCTTGGGCCCTGCGTTTTGCGGTCTTGTTTGTGTGTGGTCATCTTACGGTGAGGAGGTTGATTTACACCACAATTTGTACGTTTTTCGAGATCTCTGGGTAATCGGAAAAGTGGGAGGGTTGTGCGCACGTAATCCAGGATAACCACACCTTCTGTCATGTCCGTGTCAGATGGCCGTCCTAAGTCGGCACTGGTTGCCCATTAGTCTCGTTCGTTTATGTGTAGTCCTTTGTGTTTGATGTTTCTGTGTTGTGCGTTGACTTTCCTTGTCCCTTTCGCGTCTCTTTCTGGGCGTATCTGCTTTGTGTTTTTGCATTGGGTGTTTTGGGGTTTTGCTGTTGGTGCTGCAACCTGGTGTTGTTTGAGATTCCCTCCTTTGTATTATGTTACTGATGCATGGTTTTTTGATTCTGATTTAAGGTTTTGTGTTTTACTTTCATTCAATGATTTCAAATAAGTCAATTTCTGTATCTGACTACCTAGTGGCTTTAACAATTACTAATCAAAATGCTTGATAAACGATTGCGATATCAGAACCGTCATAAGTTTTAATCTTGAAGCCTAATGGAAGAAATATGACTAAATACCCCAAATGAAATAACTCCCTCTATCATATCCATTCCAGCCCAGAGATAGACGGCGAACTCCCACATCTTGGCTACCTCAAAATGGTAGTTTGTATCATCAACACTTGTTAGTATGAAGGAACTAAGGAATACCAACATACAGGTAAACAGGAGCTAGAAATTGATAAATAAAGCAATTATATTTCATTGATTCATGATCAAGTCTCATTGAAAATAAATTAGTTAAGAGAATTGAAATGTTAAACGTCTTTAAATTCAATAGCATCATTTAAAACCTGATAAATTTACAGCATGGATCAAACATGCACGTTTCGGGTACTAAACCCTCGTCAGTGATCCTCAGTCTAAAATATGTAATACGGCCAAAAAGTATGAAAAATATGTCCAAAAATGTACCAAAAGACGTAGCAGAATGGGTGGGATATGATGCTACAGGACCCACGTTTTAGAAATTTCAAGAAATTTTGTAACAGAAATTTCAATTGCGTTGAAGAGACACACGATCAACCGAAGTTGATCGAACTTGGCTACATGTGCCCTCGGGGACTCTTGGTCCACCAGCAGTGACACTCACCAAGTAGTTCAAATGTTAAACGTCTTTAAATTCAATAGCATCATTTAAAACCTGATAAATTTACAGCATGGACCAGACATGCACGTTTCGGGTACTAAACCCTCGTCAGTGATCCTCAGTCTAAACATGTAATACGGCCAAAAAGTATGAAAATTATTATGTCCAAAAATGTACCAAAAGACGTAGCAGAATGGGTGGGATATGATGCTACAGGACCCACGTTTTAGAAATTTCAAGAAATTTTGTAACAGAAATTTCAATTGCGTTGAAGAGACACACGATCAACCGAAGTTGATCGAACTTGGCTACATGTGCCCTCGGGGACTCTTGGTCCACCAGCAGTGACACTCACCAAGTAGTTCAAATGTTAAACGTCTTTAAATTCAATAGCATCATTTAAAACCTGATAAATTTACAGCATGGACCAGACATGCACGTTTCGGGTACTAAACCCTCGTCAGTGATCCTCAGTCTAAACATATGTAATACGGCCAAAAAGTATGAAAATTATTATGTCCAAAAATGTACCAAAAGACGTAGCAGAATGGGTGGGATATGATGCTACAGGACCCACGTTTTAGAAATTTCAAGAAATTTTGTAACAGAAATTTCAAATGCGTTGAAGAGACACACGATCAACCGAAGTTGATCGAACTTGGCTACATGTGCCCTCGGGGACTCTTGGTCCACCAGCAGTGACACTCACCAAGTAGTTCAAATGTTAAACGTCTTTAAATTCAATAGCATCATTTAAAACCTGATAAATTTACAGCATGGACCAGACATGCACGTTTCGGGTACTAAACCCTCGTCAGTGATCCTCAGTCTAAACATGTAATACGGCCAAAAAGTATGAAAATTATTATGTCCAAAAATGTACCAAAAGACGTAGCAGAATGGGTGGGATATGATGCTACAGGACCCACGTTTTAGAAATTTCAAGAAATTTTGTAACAGAAATTTCAAATGCGTTGAAGAGACACACGATCAACCGAAGTTGATCGAACTTGGCTACATGTGCCCTCGGGGACTCTTGGTCCACCAGCAGTGACACTCACCAAGTAGTTCAAATGTTAAACGTCTTTAAATTCAATAGCATCATTTAAAACCTGATAAATTTACAGCATGGACCAGACATGCACGTTTCGGGTACTAAACCCTCGTCAGTGATCCTCAGTCTAAACATATGTAATACGGCCAAAAAGTATGAAAATTATTATGTCCAAAAATGTACCAAAAGACGTAGCAGAATGGGTGGGATATGATGCTACAGGACCCACGTTTTAGAAATTTCAAGAAATTTTGTAACAGAAATTTCAAATGCGTTGAAGAGACACACGATCAACCGAAGTTGATCGAACTTGGCTACATGTGCCCTCGGGGACTCTTGGTCCACCAGCAGTGACACTCACCAAGTAGTTCAAATGTTAAACGTCTTTAAATTCAATAGCATCATTTAAAACCTGATAAATTTACAGCATGGACCAGACATGCACGTTTCGGGTACTAAACCCTCGTCAGTGATCCTCAGTCTAAACATGTAATACGGCCAAAAAGTATGAAAATTATTATGTCCAAAAATGTACCAAAAGACGTAGCAGAATGGGTGGGATATGATGCTACAGGACCCACGTTTTAGAAATTTCAAGAAATTTTGTAACAGAAATTTCAAATGCGTTGAAGAGACACACGATCAACCGAAGTTGATCGAACTTGGCTACATGTGCCCTCGGGGACTCTTGGTCCACCAGCAGTGACACTCACCAAGTAGTTCAAATGTTAAACGTCTTTAAATTCAATAGCATCATTTAAAACCTGATAAATTTACAGCATGGACCAGACATGCACGTTTCGGGTACTAAACCCTCGTCAGTGATCCTCAGTCTAAACAGTGTAATACGGCCAAAAAGTATGAAAATTATTATGTCCAAAAATGTACCAAAAGACGTAGCAGAATGGGTGGGATATGATGCTACAGGACCCACGTTTTAGAAATTTCAAGAAATTTTGTAACAGAAATTTCAAATGCGTTGAAGAGACACACGATCAACCGAAGTTGATCGAACTTGGCTACATGTGCCCTCGGGGACTCTTGGTCCACCAGCAGTGACACTCACCAAGTAGTTCAAATGTTAAACGTCTTTAAATTCAATAGCATCATTTAAAACCTGATAAATTTACAGCATGGACCAGACATGCACGTTTCGGGTACTAAACCCTCGTCAGTGATCCTCAGTCTAAACAGTGTAATACGGCCAAAAAGTATGAAAATTATTATGTCCAAAAATGTACCAAAAGACGTAGCAGAATGGGTGGGATATGATGCTACAGGACCCACGTTTTAGAAATTTCAAGAAATTTTGTAACAGAAATTTCAAATGCGTTGAAGAGACACACGATCAACCGAAGTTGATCGAACTTGGCTACATGTGCCCTCGGGGACTCTTGGTCCACCAGCAGTGACACTCACCAAGTAGTTCAAATGTTAAACGTCTTTAAATTCAATAGCATCATTTAAAACCTGATAAATTTACAGCATGGACCAGACATGCACGTTTCGGGTACTAAACCCTCGTCAGTGATCCTCAGTCTAAACAATGTAATACGGCCAAAAAGTATGAAAATTATTATGTCCAAAAATGTACCAAAAGACGTAGCAGAATGGGTGGGATATGATGCTACAGGACCCACGTTTTAGAAATTTCAAGAAATTTTGTAACAGAAATTTCAAATGCGTTGAAGAGACACACGATCAACCGAAGTTGATCGAACTTGGCTACATGTGCCCTCGGGGACTCTTGGTCCACCAGCAGTGACACTCACCAAGTAGTTCAAATGTTAAACGTCTTTAAATTCAATAGCATCATTTAAAACCTGATAAATTTACAGCATGGACCAGACATGCACGTTTCGGGTACTAAACCCTCGTCAGTGATCCTCAGTCTAAACAGTGTAATACGGCCAAAAAGTATGAAAATTATTATGTCCAAAAATGTACCAAAAGACGTAGCAGAATGGGTGGGATATGATGCTACAGGACCCACGTTTTAGAAATTTCAAGAAATTTTGTAACAGAAATTTCAAATGCGTTGAAGAGACACACGATCAACCGAAGTTGATCGAACTTGGCTACATGTGCCCTCGGGGACTCTTGGTCCACCAGCAGTGACACTCACCAAGTAGTTCAAATGTTAAACGTCTTTAAATTCAATAGCATCATTTAAAACCTGATAAATTTACAGCATGGACCAGACATGCACGTTTCGGGTACTAAACCCTCGTCAGTGATCCTCAGTCTAAACATGTAATACGGCCAAAAAGTATGAAAATTATTATGTCCAAAAATGTACCAAAAGACGTAGCAGAATGGGTGGGATATGATGCTACAGGACCCACGTTTTAGAAATTTCAAGAAATTTTGTAACAGAAATTTCAAATGCGTTGAAGAGACACACGATCAACCGAAGTTGATCGAACTTGGCTACATGTGCCCTCGGGGACTCTTGGTCCACCAGCAGTGACACTCACCAAGTAGTTCAAATGTTAAACGTCTTTAAATTCAATAGCATCATTTAAAACCTGATAAATTTACAGCATGGACCAGACATGCACGTTTCGGGTACTAAACCCTCGTCAGTGATCCTCAGTCTAAACATATGTAATACGGCCAAAAAGTATGAAAATTATTATGTCCAAAAATGTACCAAAAGACGTAGCAGAATGGGTGGGATATGATGCTACAGGACCCACGTTTTAGAAATTTCAAGAAATTTTGTAACAGAAAATTTCAAATGCGTTGAAGAGACACACGATCAACCGAAGTTGATCGAACTTGGCTACATGTGCCCTCGGGGACTCTTGGTCCACCAGCAGTGACACTCACCAAGTAGTTCAAATGTTAAACGTCTTTAAATTCAATAGCATCATTTAAAACCTGATAAATTTACAGCATGGACCAGACATGCACGTTTCGGGTACTAAACCCTCGTCAGTGATCCTCAGTCTAAACATGTAATACGGCCAAAAAGTATGAAAATTATTATGTCCAAAAATGTACCAAAAGACGTAGCAGAATGGGTGGGATATGATGCTACAGGACCCACGTTTTAGAAATTTCAAGAAATTTTGTAACAGAAATTTCAAATGCGTTGAAGAGACACACGATCAACCGAAGTTGATCGAACTTGGCTACATGTGCCCTCGGGGACTCTTGGTCCACCAGCAGTGACACTCACCAAGTAGTTCAAATGTTAAACGTCTTTAAATTCAATAGCATCATTTAAAACCTGATAAATTTACAGCATGGACCAGACATGCACGTTTCGGGTACTAAACCCTCGTCAGTGATCCTCAGTCTAAACAGTGTAATACGGCCAAAAAGTATGAAAATTATTATGTCCAAAAATGTACCAAAAGACGTAGCAGAATGGGTGGGATATGATGCTACAGGACCCACGTTTTAGAAATTTCAAGAAATTTTGTAACAGAAAATTTCAAATGCGTTGAAGAGACACACGATCAACCGAAGTTGATCGAACTTGGCTACATGTGCCCTCGGGGACTCTTGGTCCACCAGCAGTGACACTCACCAAGTAGTTCAAATGTTAAACGTCTTTAAATTCAATAGCATCATTTAAAACCTGATAAATTTACAGCATGGACCAGACATGCACGTTTCGGGTACTAAACCCTCGTCAGTGATCCTCAGTCTAAACAGTGTAATACGGCCAAAAAGTATGAAAATTATTATGTCCAAAAATGTACCAAAAGACGTAGCAGAATGGGTGGGATATGATGCTACAGGACCCACGTTTTAGAAATTTCAAGAAATTTTGTAACAGAAATTTCAAATGCGTTGAAGAGACACACGATCAACCGAAGTTGATCGAACTTGGCTACATGTGCCCTCGGGGACTCTTGGTCCACCAGCAGTGACACTCACCAAGTAGTTCAAATGTTAAACGTCTTTAAATTCAATAGCATCATTTAAAACCTGATAAATTTACAGCATGGACCAGACATGCACGTTTCGGGTACTAAACCCTCGTCAGTGATCCTCAGTCTAAACAATGTAATACGGCCAAAAAGTATGAAAATTATTATGTCCAAAAATGTACCAAAAGACGTAGCAGAATGGGTGGGATATGATGCTACAGGACCAACGTGTTAGAAATTTCAAGAAATTTTGTAACAGAAAATTTCAAATGCGTTGAAGAGACACACGATCAACCGAAGTTGATCGAACTTGGCTACATGTGCCCTCGGGGACTCTTGGTCCACCAGCAGTGACACTCACCAAGTAGTTCAAATGTTAAACGTCTTTAAATTCAATAGCATCATTTAAAACCTGATAAATTTACAGCATGGACCAGACATGCACGTTTCGGGTACTAAACCCTCGTCAGTGATCCTCAGTCTAAACAATGTAATACGGCCAAAAAGTATGAAAATTATTATGTCCAAAAATGTACCAAAAGACGTAGCAGAATGGGTGGGATATGATGCTACAGGACCCACGTTTTAGAAATTTCAAGAAATTTTGTAACAGAAATTTCAAATGCGTTGAAGAGACACACGATCAACCGAAGTTGATCGAACTTGGCTACATGTGCCCTCGGGGACTCTTGGTCCACCAGCAGTGACACTCACCAAGTAGTTCAAATGTTAAACGTCTTTAAATTCAATAGCATCATTTAAAACCTGATAAATTTACAGCATGGACCAGACATGCACGTTTCGGGTACTAAACCCTCGTCAGTGATCCTCAGTCTAAACAGTGTAATACGGCCAAAAAGTATGAAAATTATTATGTCCAAAAATGTACCAAAAGACGTAGCAGAATGGGTGGGATATGATGCTACAGGACCCACGTTTTAGAAATTTCAAGAAATTTTGTAACAGAAAATTTCAAATGCGTTGAAGAGACACACGATCAACCGAAGTTGATCGAACTTGGCTACATGTGCCCTCGGGGACTCTTGGTCCACCAGCAGTGACACTCACCAAGTAGTTCAAATGTTAAACGTCTTTAAATTCAATAGCATCATTTAAAACCTGATAAATTTACAGCATGGACCAGACATGCACGTTTCGGGTACTAAACCCTCGTCAGTGATCCTCAGTCTAAACAGTGTAATACGGCCAAAAAGTATGAAAATTATTATGTCCAAAAATGTACCAAAAGACGTAGCAGAATGGGTGGGATATGATGCTACAGGACCCACGTTTTAGAAATTTCAAGAAATTTTGTAACAGAAAATTTCAAATGCGTTGAAGAGACACACGATCAACCGAAGTTGATCGAACTTGGCTACATGTGCCCTCGGGGACTCTTGGTCCACCAGCAGTGACACTCACCAAGTAGTTCAAATGTTAAACGTCTTTAAATTCAATAGCATCATTTAAAACCTGATAAATTTACAGCATGGACCAGACATGCACGTTTCGGGTACTAAACCCTCGTCAGTGATCCTCAGTCTAAACATGTAATACGGCCAAAAAGTATGAAAATTATTATGTCCAAAAATGTACCAAAAGACGTAGCAGAATGGGTGGGATATGATGCTACAGGACCCACGTTTTAGAAATTTCAAGAAATTTTGTAACAGAAATTTCAATGCGTTGAAGAGACACACGATCAACCGAAGTTGATCGAACTTGGCTACATGTGCCCTCGGGGACTCTTGGTCCACCAGCAGTGACACTCACCAAGTAGTTCAAATGTTAAACGTCTTTAAATTCAATAGCATCATTTAAAACCTGATAAATTTACAGCATGGACCAGACATGCACGTTTCGGGTACTAAACCCTCGTCAGTGATCCTCAGTCTAAACAATGTAATACGGCCAAAAAGTATGAAAATTATTATGTCCAAAAATGTACCAAAAGACGTAGCAGAATGGGTGGGATATGATGCTACAGGACCCACGTTTTAGAAATTTCAAGAAATTTTGTAACAGAAAATTTCAAATGCGTTGAAGAGACACACGATCAACCGAAGTTGATCGAACTTGGCTACATGTGCCCTCGGGGACTCTTGGTCCACCAGCAGTGACACTCACCAAGTAGTTCAAATGTTAAACGTCTTTAAATTCAATAGCATCATTTAAAACCTGATAAATTTACAGCATGGACCAGACATGCACGTTTCGGGTACTAAACCCTCGTCAGTGATCCTCAGTCTAAACAGTGTAATACGGCCAAAAAGTATGAAAATTATTATGTCCAAAAATGTACCAAAAGACGTAGCAGAATGGGTGGGATATGATGCTACAGGACCCACGTTTTAGAAATTTCAAGAAATTTTGTAACAGAAAATTTCAAATGCGTTGAAGAGACACACGATCAACCGAAGTTGATCGAACTTGGCTACATGTGCCCTCGGGGACTCTTGGTCCACCAGCAGTGACACTCACCAAGTAGTTCAAATGTTAAACGTCTTTAAATTCAATAGCATCATTTAAAACCTGATAAATTTACAGCATGGACCAGACATGCACGTTTCGGGTACTAAACCCTCGTCAGTGATCCTCAGTCTAAACAGTGTAATACGGCCAAAAAGTATGAAAATTATTATGTCCAAAAATGTACCAAAAGACGTAGCAGAATGGGTGGGATATGATGCTACAGGACCCACGTTTTAGAAATTTCAAGAAATTTTGTAACAGAAATTTCAAATGCGTTGAAGAGACACACGATCAACCGAAGTTGATCGAACTTGGCTACATGTGCCCTCGGGGACTCTTGGTCCACCAGCAGTGACACTCACCAAGTAGTTCAAATGTTAAACGTCTTTAAATTCAATAGCATCATTTAAAACCTGATAAATTTACAGCATGGACCAGACATGCACGTTTCGGGTACTAAACCCTCGTCAGTGATCCTCAGTCTAAACAGTGTAATACGGCCAAAAAGTATGAAAATTATTATGTCCAAAAATGTACCAAAAGACGTAGCAGAATGGGTGGGATATGATGCTACAGGACCCACGTTTTAGAAATTTCAAGAAATTTTGTAACAGAAATTTCAAATGCGTTGAAGAGACACACGATCAACCGAAGTTGATCGAACTTGGCTACATGTGCCCTCGGGGACTCTTGGTCCACCAGCAGTGACACTCACCAAGTAGTTCAAATGTTAAACGTCTTTAAATTCAATAGCATCATTTAAAACCTGATAAATTTACAGCATGGACCAGACATGCACGTTTCGGGTACTAAACCCTCGTCAGTGATCCTCAGTCTAAACAGTGTAATACGGCCAAAAAGTATGAAAATTATTATGTCTAAAAATGTACCAAAAGACGTAGCAGAATGGGTGGGATATGATGCTACAGGACCCACGTTTTAGAAATTTCAAGAAATTTTGTAACAGAGAATTTCAAATGCGTTGAAGAGACACACGATCAACCGAAGTTGATCGAACTTGGCTACATGTGCCCTCGGGGACTCTTGGTCCACCAGCAGTGACACTCACCAAGTAGTTCAAATGTTAAACGTCTTTAAATTCAATAGCATCATTTAAAACCTGATAAATTTACAGCATGGACCAGACATGCACGTTTCGGGTACTAAACCCTCGTCAGTGATCCTCAGTCTAAACAGTGTAATACGGCCAAAAAATATGAAAACTATTATGTCCAAAAATGTACCAAAAGACGTAGCAGAATGGGTGGGATATGATGCTACAGGACCCACGTTTTAGAAATTTCAAGAAATTTTGTAACAGAGAATTTCAAATGCGTTGAAGAGACACACGATCAACCGAAGTTGATCGAACTTGGCTACATGTGCCCTCGGGGACTCTTGGTCCACCAGCTGTGACACTCACCAAGTAGTTCAAATGTTAAACGTCTTTAAATTCAATAGCATCATTTAAAACCTGATAAATTTACAGCATGGACCAGACATGCACGTTTCGGGTACTAAACCCTCGTCAGTGATCCTCAGTCTAAACAGTGTAATACGGCCAAAAAATATGAAAATTATTATGTCCAAAAATGTACCAAAAGACGTAGCAGAATGGGTGGGATATGGGTGGAAGACGTAGCAGAATGGGTGGGATATGGGTGGAAGCTAACTTCCGTATCTGGCGAAAAAACATCCGGATTTCTTTCTTCCTTTTTCTAATGCAATGTTTCATACGACCTTCCTATCCGGATGGAGTTCGCGGCATCGCTTTCAAAGTAAACTTTAAATACATGAAAGAAAGGAGGGGATCTCCAACAACACCTAGTTGCAGCACCAACAGCAACCTCCCAAAACACCCACTGTAAAACACAAAAAAGACACGCACAGAAAGAGACGCAGTAGTACAAGGAACGTCAAATCACAGAAAAACATAAAACACAAATGACTACACATAAACCAACGAGACCAATGGGTAAACGGTGCCGACTTAGGACGGCCATCTGCCACGTCAGTAGCAGACGGTGTGGTTATCCTGGATTACGCGCGCACAACCCTCCCACTATTCCGATTACCCAGAGGTCTCGAAGAACGTACAATTGTGGTGTAAAACAACCTCCTCACTGTCAGATGACCACACACAAACAAGACCGCAAAACGCAGGGACCCAAGCAACACAGATGAATATGTAAATGGATATAAAAAGAAGGCATGCGTAATACAACCTGTGCTCTACCGGGTGTAGCGAGCTAATGTATGTTATCACCTGAGGAGTCCGACTGACATTCAGAGAGGACAATCATAAACTTTCTTTTTCAAAGCTTCCCAATAGTTTTCTTTCGAGAAGTTTGGGGACTTAAAGAAGGGGATTCGGCTTTTCGGCGATTCGGAACTCTCCACCAGGGGTTTTCGACTTTCAATATTGTTTTGTTTCGTGACAATCACTTGATAAAACTGTATGATTAAGAAATGACTTACTTTAGGTGTTCATGGTAGTATAATTCTGGTTGGTCAAATGAAAATTTGCACGTGTCCAACCAGTTTTATAATAACATGAACACCCAAAGTATAAACAGTCATAACTTATTTTCCCATTCGCACTAAACATCAGACACCCCATTTGGCATTAATAAAGGGCGTTTTGAAAGTTATAACGTCAAAAGTATCTGTACGTTGGTAAATTCTCCGTACTCTTTAAACTAAGGCGTGACGTCATAATAGGAAACCAGAATTATAGTTTAAAAATCCCTTTGCCTAACGGGCGCATTACATGGGGATATATCTGCAATGGAAATACTAGTATTATTAGTTATACAGTGTTTTACAGAGGGGATACAGAAATATATTGGTTCGATGAAAAAAGTTGTATTGGGCGAGGCGAAGCCGAGCCCAATACAATTTTTTTCATCGACTCAATATATTTTTTAATCTCCCCTGTACAACACTGCATAAGGAATTTATCCCGCCGATGGCTTTTGGTTTGTATATGTTATGTCAACAAATTCTAAAGCATCTTGGTGACGTCAAAAGCGTAAAGCGTCTAAGTAGAAGCAGGATATTAAAATAATATGCGGTCAGTAAAATAATACAACATAATATTTGGTTCTTCTCGAACAATCAGATCGCAAAAAAATTGCCAGAGGCGGGATAATTAATGATAGACGGCGTTACATGTACCCACTGAACATGATTCAGTCGATCCATTTCCATACCCTATGATATTGGGTTAAGGGCGGTCCTAAGCGAATTACATTCTGTTTCTGAGAGTTACAATGATTATTAAAGAATTCAATTGTCTGTTTAAGTTATCAGCCACTTTACATGTATTCCATGTCTCCTGCAACAACCAATTCATAACCCAACATTTAAAAGACATGCACTGTATCTAAACATAAAAGGAAACAACGGTTTGATGTAAATATAATAGCCTTTAAAATAGAATTGAAATAAATTACTTAAAGAAATAAAGGCAAACTCTGAATTCTAACACATTTTTTGCACATGATCAATTTGCTTGAGTCAGAATTCTAAGAGATTACGAGGAGATTAAAGTAGGATTGTCTCTGATTAAAAATTTAAAACAATATTCCGTGTTTGATGTTTTATAATCATTTTACTGTCATCTTTCATATGTTGAAAATAGTGGTAGAAACCGGTTAATAGAATCATTATCAAGAAAATAACGGCGAACAAAACACTTATTCGAAGTACATGAATGGGAAAAATTTAACTATTCAGGAGATGCAACATAAGCCCGTATTCACGTAAAATGCAAAAAGTGCGATGAAACAAATGGCAAAAGGACATTTTTGTTTAATGCTACTATTACATGTACGCGTCAGTTGAAAATACCTGAAGAGCACTTGAAGGATAGTCATAAGAATCCTTTCAAATTTCTCTTGTTTTCAGAAATTCAATGTCCTCTTCAGTGTGTGTGGTTGTACGTATTCTGTTTAATACATTTGCAAACTGGAGATCTTCGTTTTGTCTCATGATCTGCATTAGTTCTACCAAGAGGAACTGTCTCCACAGAGCTCATTAGAGATTGACATAGGGATCAGAAACATGCTTGAAAACAAACTGCTGCATCACAGGAGGAAGCTGATACAAATCTCCAAATACAATGAAAGATATACCACCGAATGGTTCTGATGATTTATTACTTTTTTCCAGCTCTATCGCTTGAAAGAAGCTTCGTTTTGGCACTTTATCGATTTGACATCACATTTTTTTGCTATTTCTAAACCTTGTCATTCCATTCAAAACCATCATCGAAATTAAAGGAGGTTAACATCTTAGCACCATCCCTCTAATGCTATTTTGAACATCTATTTTATGTGGATATGCTACTGAATCGACCCTGCAGGAAATTTGGAGCCGCACACTCTCTGTAAAATAAATTGAACAAACCTAAATTCAAAATATTTAAGAGGGCGCTACTGAAATGAATTTTGGTAGCTCCGCTGGAAGCATCACTGATGAGAATTTAATATTCGAAACACGTGTCTGGTGCAGTAAAAATTGGTTTGAAATTTTGTTCATGAAGGTTTAGATTTGGAACACGTCCGTATTATTCATGATATAATTTTCTCTGTGCCATTTGATACAATCCTGAAATGAAGTGAGATTTTCCTGTACCTGCACCGCCAGAGACAACAAGATGTAAAGGTTGAATAGGAGTACAAGTTTTGTGTTGTCTATATATTAATGTGCACCAGTTTTCTACATACTGATATACAGTCCTATGCTGATCATTTCGACTTCTCACATGTGCAAAAAAGTCTGAATCTTCTAGAACACTTGGTCGTTGTTCAATGCTATAAGAGAATAGTTTTTGAGGTCGGACATCCAGGTTCAATCCTCCGCTTGAATGTTCTTGGTCAGGTTGTAAGATAACAGAGTCTGGATCAGGGATGTGTCCTTCATAAATGCATTCTAGGTTCTCTTGTCGTGTGTTTGGTGAGATATCATCGTAAATGTGCACTGGAGGTCCATTTTCTTAAAGCTGTTCAAATGCATTTTCGTCAATGCAGGAATAATGCTCTAAGTCTCCCCAATTTGCATCAATCTCTGGTAAATTAGCATTACAAAATTCCTTAAATGATGGAACTGTTAATTACTGCTGTTCATTTCTTCATGATTTGTAAAGCAGAATCTGACTACAAAAGAATGAATAAGTTTCTTTTATTTTAGATTTCTTTAGTACACCATGCAGAGCTGTCTTCTTCATTTTTCAAGATCCATCCAACAACTCTATGACTTTTGTATTTTCTGAAGTATCATTTTCTTCTCCATCAGTAATTTGTTCATTATCAGTGTTTGTATCATATATGGGACAAAAACATATTGCAAACTTTGCAAGACAGAAATTGTTTAGGACATCTGGTCGACCTGAATATCTGTCAATTATGTTCTTCTGGAAAATATTTTCATCATCATCCATTTCTTGGATACGAGATAGAGGTTTCAACAGTCGAACAAGATTTTGTGGCAAATCGGCAGGTACGAAGACAGTCCTTAAATTACACTTAAACAACGGAAAGCTCATCAATCTGTATACTGCCTCCTGTGCACTTCGTTCTCTTGCATTAAGAAAGACTCTCGCACATTTCCTCATTTTTGTTGACCACGATTCGTTTGCAGCTTCTTGTAAAATATTTTCCATCTCTCTCTCACGTTTAGTAATATAAGCAACCATGTAAGTGATACAAGCATATGGATCCAAACAATATTGCACATCAAGATTGGCACACCAAGTCCGAAGGAGATCAGGATTGTGGTAATTAATGTTTATTTCCTTTGGGGTGCGTTGTAGAACTACAGTCTTTCCATACTCAGACATTTCCAATGCTTGTTCATACTCATCTAGAGATATACAAGCTGCTGTTGTTAATGTTTCAACTGTAGGAAGTGTTATTTTTAGAGTATTTCATGAACTTGGCTAAGAGTATCAATGTTTTGCTGTTTCAGTTGCTTTATTTTTATTGGGTCATCAGAATCTATTTCATGAGCAATAACAGTCCTTTTTTACGGTAATTTAGGGAAACTGAAACGACAAAATGTTCCCTTTTTGTTACATGTTGCAGAATGTTGATGTTGTTGTAATGTTGTAACTAATCTATGGCGATCTAGATCGTGGTTTCATTTGGTATTTGACAAGTGACATAATATCTAATATTATATAACACTATCTTATTGTTTTGTGATGGTGTACTTTCACAAGGATGACTGGACGTGTGGATATATTGTGTTTTAAATTCAGGTAAATTATGTCAATAAAATGTGTAAAAAAAGACAAGTGACATATTGATCTATGAAATCAATGACTACATCATGGCCATCCTCAAGAGTGGGGGCACTATCTGTCCATTTGACAATATGTGCATGAGGAGATCCCCTTTGCTGAAACTCTATACGGTATGAATAATAATAAATTTTCTCTGACCCCGAACAGAGATCCACAGATTTGTCCGTTCTGACAACACCGTGAGGGAGGAATGGCGATTCCTCAATTCGAGTGTTCAAATATTGCAAGTCCATTACGAATCTTGCCAAGTCTTGAACGAGCAAAAATTTTATACTAGGGTTGAAAATTGGCCCTCCCCTCCTCACGGTGGCGTTTAATTGTTTTCCTTCATGTTGTCTAGGAAAAACAACTTATTAGTCGATATCAAGATATCGACTAATACTAGATTTATACAGGTTGTCAACTTTCGATTTGATTCGTCAGATTCAACATTGCAATAGGGACAATGTCCGATAGAAAGAAACATTCTTGTGACTAGTGAAAAACACGTGACCAGAGCTATCCACTTCACAAAAGTAGGACATGTCGTCATGACAACGCTTTGGTATCGCAATTTTGAATTTAAATATTACACATTAACGTTATATCTACAACGATATTTTTTCTTGAACAATTTTTACTTTTTGACCAATTAGTGTGTGATACAGCAAACCCTATGCCTTCAGAATCCCTATGACATTTCTGTATCCTTGGATCCATTGCATCAAAGAAACGTTTGGATACTTAGAATGCTAGGCTGTCAGTGGGCTGATTAAAAAGTTTCTCACCATCCAGCCGACTAAGCTGTTTGGTTGAGGATATTTCATTTTGTTTGTATATTTTCTTTCAAAAGACAAATTGATAAATGCAACAAAGAAATTAATGAGCGATATAAAAATCGATAAGACTGTGCTTAGTCACATAATTTAATAGGAATTTTTTTTAGAAGTTTCCCCTTATTTCCCCCAAATTCTTTAATTGGAACTCTCCGCTTTTCCCGCGAATATATACTGAAAGGCTTTTGATTGGTCAAGTTAATTTGCGTTATAATGGAATTTTCCTACCGCACAGGTCAAGCAAGGACCTGTTAAGATAACGGCCCTATTCAGCCCTAAATATCGTGACTTATTTCTTCTTCATGGCGAATCGTACACAGAAAAACATTAATCGTTATTGAAATATAATGTATTTGCAGACCTTTTACATGTTTTACATTTCGTTAAAGAAACCTTAAGATGCTAAAATTAAGGTCGAAAGATGTAGGGGTGCACGGATAGAAAAACCGATAATATCGACAAAAAACGTAGAAATTTTAGAATATTTTACCGAAAATGGATAAATATAAATTAAAAGACATCAAATTTGTCTACATTGTGTATCAGGAATAGATTTCGAACGTTCCATCTCCTTTAATCGGTAAATAATGCAATACGGAACTTAAGGAGGGTTTGAACACCAAGATGGCGACGGCATTATTTGTTTTCTCGCTTCCTAGGAAAAGTACTGCCTTAACTCCCTTAAAACATTTGATACTCTGATTGATACACACATTTGAGTATCCTGATGAAGTTTGAAAAATTACCGGCGTCAATTGAATAAATGATGACAATTTTCGAAATTTAGGCCTTTGGGAGTTTTATCCATGAGCAAACCACGACGTCATTTCGACGTTATCGGGAAAAAATGGCGTCACAAACCTTCGCATTCAAAATGCAATAAAAACATTATTACAAAACGTATTGCATTGAAACTTAGCATGTATAAAATAGTAAATTAAATCTTCATCACAGTGAATTCGTTGACAAATTTACGTTACGGGAAAGCGGATGTCACTTCATTGAAAATGGACGATTTTGGATTAAAACAAATGGAAAATATAAAGCCTTGCAATATTTTAATCCTAAATTCAATTTTTCCCATTTAATCATGAAATCATCCCTGGACATCCTTGATAATTTTGGTAGTTTTTGACAAAGATTCATCCACAGGATTCCTAATAATTAACTAGCAACTACAGTAAATTGGCTCGAAATTGCATTTTTTTTAGCGACAGTGTCATCTTTTATTCAAGTATCCTGCCTGTGTTTAAAACACAATTTATTTTATCTTTTCCATATGTAAGTGCAATATATTTATGGATATTTTGGAAGTGAAATCAAAATTAATTTCCAATAGCTTTACGAGAACTGGAATGGCACTTTCAATATTATAACGTCATCAAGAAATTCACGAAAACGTCGATTAATGCACATTTCAAAGTCTCGTAGAAAATTTTCCTGTGGATAGAATCAAATGTAAGTTTGCATAGTCAAGGATAGACATGAATTATATAATTTCAGAAATTTTTAGAAAAATTGAATTTGGCGTCCAAGTGTTCAATACCTCCTTAAAATACGGTCTCGTTTTGTATTCAATGGCTACAATGTAAGCCTACTAGCGAGAAATACACATGGACGGAGAAATGAACATCATTCTTGCTTATTTCATTCCTAATTCTTGTATATTTCATTCAGTCATATTTAGGTTACATGTACATTTATTAATGGATTAAAGAGGAAAAATAGTCAAATGTGCTATATTTTATGGTCGAAAAGGTCGATTCTTAAAAAATGCACCCTCTTTCCATTTTTGGTTTATCGTCTTGTGTCCCCCCCCCCGGAGATACAGAACCCCACTTTGCCAAAAAAAATTGTATCATTGATATACATCTCCAGTAAAAGTGGCTTTCTGTATATCCGGGGGGGGGGACAATGTTCAAAAAAACTTTTCCTTTTTCTATTGATTTCTATGAGATAAAGAGAAGTTTTGATTCCAAAATTAGCAATAATATGCAAAACAGATAAAAATTTACTTCATATTCTGATGGTATGCAGTATAGGTATACATTTTACATAAAAAAATTCTTGAAATTTCAATTTTCAAAATTCCACTTTTCAGGGCTGATTTTACGCCTTTTTACGAATGACTGTGACTTGAGTTGTCCAGTGCAAAATTATTATTTTCTAACTTTTCAGAATTATCAACACATAAGTTCCTTTTGTGAAACCAGTTTTTTTGTGTGAATTACTAATACTACTTTTTAAGAGTCAAAATTTTAAACCTATTTTGAACGAAAAAAATGTTTTCGCTTTTAAATAAATGTTGATATCGACCAAGCTTTTTTGGAAAGCTAATACTTGTAGGGCATGTTATATTCACCTGTTTGTTGACATACCTCTATAACGTCGCATTGGTAGCGATGAAGTCAGAGAGTGAGATCGATGAGAGTTATCCTTATATCCACAGGGGAACTCGGATGATGCGCTACAATGTGAACGTTGACTATGACGTCATAATAGATTGACGCGCTCCGTCGCTTCAGTCTTTATCAAAAAATATCTAAAAGAGTGTGCAAACATTCAAGGGCCACGGATCCCAGTAAACATAATGACCAGAAAAAAGTTTACAACGATGTCAGAAAAAAAATCTGGTCACTTAGATTTAGGTCCAATTGTCTAAAATGTGATTTTCTAATTTACGGGATCACTTGTAAATCGACCTTTCATCAAACTAAAGTCGAATTCATATGACTCATGTTTCCTTTTTTTTTATTGATTGACCTTTTATGAGATAATTATTAAATTAGTTTACGTCTTTATACTGTCAGATTTAGAGTCAAAGCGGGAAACAAAATTTCAAAGGCCGGGATTCCCAATTTGATACTGTGATAATAGAAATACAGAATGGAAAAGCTCTGCAAAATGTCTTATCATGAACATCATAAACATTATCGGTATTTTTTATCGATTGCGTCTAAATCAATACTGAGGAATAACATGAATCAAATTAAAGATTTTGTTGTGCGACTGGAGAAAAAATATCATTTAAAGTAAAAGAAAAACTTTAATCTTAAATTTTCTTCAATCTTACACGAGGACGGTTCATCGTATCTTTGTGTTTGATCAGTGTTAATTCTAAATCATATATGTATTATTTTCTTTTTCGTTGACTGGCAGATATGGGAAAGGGGAGGGGATCCAGCCTGTGATTCCTGTGAACAAGTCACCAATTACTGTCATTCCCTTAACGGTGCCAATGAAAATTATTATATCATTTCAAATTTATGTAGTAAATTTATCAATATCAGTTCTAAAGAATTTGTGATAGCATCTTTAAATCTGAACAGAATCCAAATGTATAGCATATTTGATTCATACAGAACGTATCCGAATATGTCAACGTTTCTATGTCAATCTTTCCCGCTTTTTGTGCGGGTCCTTTTCTAGTGTTATGTAAAACAAGCAATGTTTATTTATGAATTACGTAAAAATTTATCGTGAGAGAATAATAATTAATCACCCCTCTATACAAGGGCAGGCAAATCCCAATCAAAGATTTTCAATGTCCACCACTCGGCAAGCCTCGTCACTGACTGCAAATCTTTGATACTCCTGTGGGATTTCCCTTTCCCTGTACAAAGGGCTGATATATTCTATTATTTCAGCACTGTAAAAAAACATGAGTAATTATGGATGTTGGAAAATTGGCTTAGGAAACAGGTGCTCGGAGAAGTTCGTACTTTGGTAATGTATGAACAAAGTAAATCAATTGTTACATTTGACAGTTGAGTGTACAAGTACTATATGAAATAATATTATCTGATTTTTTGCATCTATTTGTGCATTGTAAAGGGTTGTTGTGTGGAATCTTGATATATGGGAAAGGGAAACGTAGAGTCAGTATATATTTAAACAGTTTATTGCATTTTCCACTCCGTTCATGAGTCTGTTCTCTAAATAAACATTAAAGAAGTATCCATCACTTATTCAGTCTCGAAGTCGAGAAGGCAAGGCAAAATCATTAGATTTTCCATAGGAACGGTTGCAAACCTCGAAATGAATAACATTTCGAAGTGAGACCAAGTGTCCGGGTAGTGTCTGCGTCTCCTGATTGCAGCAACACCCGTCGCAACAGCTCCATAGAAACCTGTCAAATTCGATGATTATCTCGATGTACACATTATTGTACACATCAGGTAAGTATCTCTTGTTTGGTGATGATAACAATCACAATCCAGAATGTCACTAATCATTCTGGAAAGGGGATCTGATATGTATTTATCAAGAACTTCCTCAAAGATGATTTCAGGCATTGTGCAATATAACAATTAACAAGTAGCGTACTTGCAAGTAGTCTGGCTCTAACGATGAAATCTAAAACAAATTATAAGTGAAAAAGAGGAGTCTCAGCATGTCGACATTACAGTGACAGACCGAGAAAATAAAAGCGTCACATCATGGAAACATGAAGGATAATGTTGTATATATGATAAACCTCTAAACAGTCCTTTGCAAAAGAGAAATTTATTATAGGTCACGCCGTACTCGAATTATTGTAAATTGCCCGGTATAAAACCCAATGACCTGGTATCATCGCCAACCAGGCCACAAGATGACAAGTAACTTATAACTTCTTCGTTTTTATTGTGTGTTTTTTCCCAAATCTGTAGAAAATCTAGACATTTTTTTTTTTACATTTTTTTCACCTTACGAAGAATCGAAAGGAATAAAAATGAAATAGTGGCAGTCACGTTCTCAACCTTTAGTGTCTTTACATCAAATGAATTTGTGGTAATAAACTATTTTCATGACGAGGGTCTAATTTGTTCAGATTAAAACTTCATTCTTCCAAATGGCAAGAGTTAAAAGGGTTAACATAAACTATGCTTCTGGGAAAAATCGGAATTAGTCAGTTTATGTGACTTAATCAGCAAATGAAATCATTAATCAAAGATGTTTTTTTTTTTTTGCAAAAATGTTGTCAAGTTATTTCAAACTTTCATGGAATATGAGAGTTTTCCATGTCATTACAGATTAAAAGAAGGTATGGACTCTTTTGCTCATAACAAAATGTCTATTCTATCTTTCTTGGTGCATATCAAAGCGGTTTTTTCTATATAGACATAACCTCACACAGTGCATGCATTTCAGATGTTGTTTTCATTTTTGTGCTGAAACATCGACGGCGGGTGCGGCTAACAAACAGGGAATGCTTACTCCTCCCCGGCACCTGGTTCCACCTCTGGCTGGCTAGGGGTCCGTCGATGCCTAATTTTGTGCTCTATTGTGAGTGTTGTTGGGATTATCGCCAGGATCTTCTTTAACTCATTTATATAATGCATCTCAGCCTGAAACCGAATAGCCGTCTGCACAAGCACCGAGTTGGATAGATAGATAAGTTTTGATTTAAACCATTTTTGGCCTCCTTTTTTTCTCTCGGAACATTGCATTATTTCAAAATCCTCGTTCGAAATGTTTCAAATTCAAATCTAGTCAGTTAAAACAAAGATATGTTTTTGCTCCTGTAGAAAAACCAGTCAACAACACTATTATCATTTGAAAACGTTATTACAAGCCTTGTCCTTTCTTTTAGACAACATTTTTGTAAGATTTGGTGACACTTTATACAGGCAAGTTGGGTACTAATTGTGCGCCTCTTGTTGCAGATTTGTTTTTACGCACAGGAAAGGAATTTATTCAAAATCTGCAAAAAAAACACAAGAAATTTGACTACTTGAAATCTTTCAACGGCACCTCTAGGTGTCTTGATGATATTTTGAATATTGATAACCCACATTTCGACCATTACAAAAATCAAAGTTATCCACCAGAGTTAACATTAAATAAAGCAAACACAGATGATAAAGCTACACCATTTTTGGATCTTTATATCGAAATCAATAACGGATAAATTCAGACAAAGATATACGACAAAAGAGAAGACTTTGGCTTCAACATAGTTAATTTTCCATGGTTTGATGTCGATGTTCTACGGCATTTACATCTCTCAGCTCATCAAATACGCCAGAGCTTGCTCCCATGTTGCGGACGTCCATGATGAAAATAGACATATTACAAAGAAACTTATCAGTCAAGGATTTAGATATCATAAACTTGTAACATCTTTTTGGAAATTTCACAATAAGTTCTTTCAAAATTTGGGACAACTCCAGCATCAGAGTATGTATTGGGAATTTCATTACCTTCTTTTTACGGTGACTTTGTAAACAAAATCAGAAGGATCAAAGGCAGATCAAACTTCGACCACAAATGAAAGAAAATAGTCGGTCGCCTGCTTGATGATCCAAACGTCATCTAAAGAAAACACTTGACATGGTAATAGACCAATCTACAGTTTTGTACCAGTGTAAACGTCTTCAAATTGAATAGCATCATTTATAACAAATAAATTGGCAACGTGGACCAGACATGCACGTTTCGGGTACTTAACCCTCGTCAGTGATCCTCAAATCTAAACAATGTAATATGCCAAAAAAGTATGAAAGTTACTATGTCGAAAAAGCGTATCGAAAGACGTAGCAGGATGGGTGGGATATGATGCTACAGGACCCACTTTTTAGAAATTTCAAGAAATTTTGATAACAGAAATTTAAAATGCGTTGAAGAAACGATCAACCGAAATTGATCGAACTTGGCTACATGTGCCCTCGGGGACTCCTGGTCCACCAGCAGTGACACTCACCAAGTGGTATAAATGTAAACGTCTTCAAATTGAATAGCATCATTTATAACAAATAAATTGGCAACGTGGACCCGACATGCACGTTTCGGGTACTTAACCCTCGTCAGTGATCCTCAAATCTAAACAATGTAATATGCCAAAAAAGTATGAAAGTTACTATGTCGAAAAAGCGTATCGAAAGACGTAGCAGGATGGGTGGGATATGATGCTACAGGACCCACTTTTTAGAAATTTCAAGAAATTTTGATAACAGAAATTTAAAATGCGTTGAAGAAACGATAAACCGAAATTGATCGAACTTGGCTACATGTGCCCTCGGGGACTCCTGGTCCACCAGCAGTGACACTCACCAAGTGGTATAAATGTAAACGTCTTCAAATTGAATAGCATCATTTATAACAAATAAATTGGCAACGTGGACCAGACATGCACGTCTCGGGTACTTAACCCTCGTCAGTGATCCTCAAAATGTCTTTCCCAACGTTGCACACTGGCAAACTCCACGCCGGCCTTGTGTAAATCTCGGCTGATATGACTGGGTCCTGATTCTATGTCCTATCTGAAAGTTTTTCAGACTTCTCGGGTGATTGAACTTGAGCTCGCTTCAGCCGGCAGAGCATAGACTGTTATACGCATGCCATAGAATTTTTTAGATCCTTTTACATAGAATTTGTTTTACAAAAGGCCGCTGCGTTTAACTAAATTGTTTGTGACATCACCTTACAGTGAGAAGTTTTAATTTTATACAGCTAGTGTGCGTCTATTGAGACATCTTTGTATCCGAATAAGTGGAAGGGTTGTGCACACGTAATCCGGATAACCACACCATTTGCTTATAGCAGATGGCCGTCCAAAGTCGGCGCCGGGTGCACATTTGTCTCTTTCCTTTTAAGTGTTGTCATTAATGTTTGATGTTTCTGTACGTCTGTCTTGATTGTCTTGTATGATGTTCTAGTGATCATTGTGATGTATTTTTTGTGGTTTGTAGTTTTGTCTAATGTCATTTACGTATCACTTTCTTGTGAGTTTGTTTCGCTGGGTTAGTACAGAGTGGTCATCCTGGAGGTCATCCCCTTTTCTACAAATCAGCTTTAGTTTTGGAACTTTCGTCAACACATACTTATATCAAACGCAATGAAAATACGAAAATCTAACATTTTGAACAAACACAAGAGTAAACTTTCTTCTTTTAACATCACTATTTCCAAATTTGATCTCCCTACCATACATTGCCTACTCAAATACATTGCATATTCTAGCAACTGCTCCACTACAAATTTATCAGTTCTTACAGCGATAAAGGAAACGTCGTAAAATACTATAATACTGTTCTAAACAAGGATGATTTAAGTTTTTTTTTGCTTATGAAAAATTCAGGGGCCGTGATTGACAAAATGAAATCTAGAGATTTCCAAGGCAATACAATTCCTTCATACGATTTTTCTTATATGTACACCACGCTTCATCACGACGAAATTTATGATCGAGTGTGTAAGCTCATGTTAAATGTGTTTAACCGAGAGGGGAAAACATATATTTGTACATCTGAATCAAAGTGTTTCTTTTCCACAACAGACTACAAATCATACCAATCATGCACATGTCGTCATCTATGTAATGCCTTGTCCTTGGACAACATTTATGTCAGATTTGGGTAGAATATCTACAAACAGGATGTAAGGATACCTATGGGTACTAATTTTGTGCCTCTTGTTGCAGATTTATTTTCATACACTTATGAAAAAGAATTTATCTCAATTCTTCAGAAGCAAAGAAAACTTAACATGATTTGAATTATTGTTCAGTTGTACTTCAAGGTACCTGGATGACTATTGACAACCTTGTTTTGGAAATTTACCCGTATAAATGGACAATCAATAAAGCACGTGTTACAACCACAGAAACACCATTTTAGATCTCAATATCAACTTGTTATTCATACGAGTATATGTGACAAAAGAGATTATTTTGAATTCAGCATAGTAAATTTTCGCACGCTTAAGGGGGAAGTTTCCAGGATACCGTCATATGGTATTTATATGACAAATATGGATAATGACCATATCCCTGTATAAAGCACAAAATCGATAATTCAGAAAATCAGAAACCGAAGGCATACAAAATCAGGACAAAACAGCAACCAACCAAACAAACAAAAACTTCCACCACATGAAAAGAAGCGAACTCCCGGTATCGGAGTGAGACCAGGTGCCCAGGATGAGTAAGCATCTCCTGCTTGCATACAACACCCGCCGTTTCAATCGGGTAGAACTGTCCATCTGGTTACTTCCATTTCGGAAGACATAGGATATAATCTGTCGTTGGATGGTTCAAATGGTCTATGAATTTCATCCACCATTCTGGATAGTGGGACATCATAGTGTATGACGTGTTCCCCATATCGACCGTAGAACTACTTCAGTGACAACGCCTAGCGCTCAGAACAAAATCCGTACATTTGGTACTTGCTCTGGCATAGCGAATCAACTGAGATATAAAAACGCAGGCGATGAAGGGATGTTGCTACTCAGAAAAGGAAAGTTTGTAATGCTGAAATTGAAATCGTCACGTTTGTCACAGAGTGAGGTGTTCATGTGACCATCAGTGTCGTAGGACAACATTATGTCCAAATAGGATGCTGAATTATTTGTCTCTGTAGTTTCTTTGACTTCAAGCTCCGAAGGATAGATACTGCTGAGGTAATCCGCGAATTTTGGATTATTGATGGACAACACATCGTCTATGTATCTGTAAGTGAAGTTAAAGTCAGAAGCTAAGTATCTTTTCCCTCCAGAGACCAAAGATTGAATCAATTCAGCTTCGTACGAGTAAAGGAAAATGTCGGCAAGGAGTTTAGAACAATTGGTCCCCATTGGAATTCCGACAATTTCCTTTCCTCCAAACACCAGAAAAATGTCGTCGATCAGAAAGTTGAACATCTGAACAATATCTGTTTCAGTGTACTTATTTTCAGAATCGGACTTTTCTTTCACAAAGTATTTTTTGTCATAGTTAACAACAATAAATTTGTATTTGCGATTGCCGTTCTTACTTGTAAACGCATTACTTATAATTTTTGCGAGTCTTTCTTTCAATTTAAAATGTAGAATTGTAGTGTAAAGTGTCGAAAAATCAAAGGCTTTGATCGAATGGACTCTACTTAAATGAGTTGATTTCAGATGTTCTAAAAGTTCCTTCGAATTCTTTAAAATCCACATCTGGTTGTTACCACTGCGAGAATATACTGTCGAACAATATTTTTGAAGCCTAGATTTGATTTCATATAAAACTACATATTACCAAGAAAGAAGGGAATCTCCAACAAGACCGGGTTGCAGTTCAAACAGCAAAACATCAAAACACCCCAAGTGGACACACATAGAAAACATACACAAAAAGAGACACAAACGCGACAAGGATAAGCAAAAACGACATCAAAACACCAAACACAAAAGACCACACATAAACAAAATAGCAATCGGTGCCGACTTAGGACGGCCATCTGCCATGTTAGTAGTAAATTGTTTGGTTATCCAGGTATGGTCAGAGTGCGAGTTTTAAGAATGCACTGGTACAAGGCTGTAGATTGGTCTAGTACCATGCAGAGTGTCTGATGACATTAGGATCATATCCAAGGTATAAAAGGCGTTTGATGATTCTAATGAAATTCCCATGGTAATTACGGCCATTTTTGATAATTATGTTGAAAATAAGAAGCAGATTATGATATTCCAAAAGTAGTATACTCTGTTTTTGCATAGGTCCGAATTGAAAGAAGTTGACAGTAATTTTTGTTGAGTTTTCCAAACGTCTTAGTAGTTTGTGTGCGGAAACCTTGACCTTAAAGTTTCTTGGCAATTATGTTATTTCTACTATGTTAATCCTAGACAGTTGTACATGCTCTAGCGTTCTGGATTATCCGCTTTAATAAACTAGTTAAAACTTTCTTTAAATTTCACATTAACTATGCTTAGATTCATTTGAAAGTCGGACCTATACATGCAATAGAGTGTTTTACTTCGGGAATTTCACAATCTGCCTTTAATAGTGACATAATGAATGCAATTAGAAGGATTAAGACTGGACAGAATTTCCACCGAGGATCATCAAACACCGTTTGTACACTAGATAGGATCCTGATGCCACCAAACGAACACTAGGCATGGTGCTTGACCAATCAACAACCTTGTACCAGCGCATTCGTAAGATTCTAATCATCTAACTCAAAGCAATGTTAAAACAGAAAATTATATTCAACATCCTATATAATTTTGTCAGAATAAGAAATACTATTACCATGGTAACCATGTACATGGTAAAATCTGAAAAGATAACAAATTCTAATGAGTATCTTATAACCTCTATTTTTGAATTTTATAGCAATTGAAATTATTGATCATTTATTGAATTTAAAGACGTTTAACATTGTATGAGACACAGGAAGGTTTCAAATTGTTTAATTTTCATATTTTGGCATCTTATGGACTAGTTATAAAATGTTGATGAATTTTATTTCTAGCCCTACCCATATATGAAATTTCATGAAAATCGGAGATTTGACAAAAAATGTGGCGTTCAAAGAGAAAAGGTGTTAATTAATAGATACACTGCTATAAAGAATAGACAATTTTCCGATCTTGTTAGAAAGCATAAAATGTCCGAGGCAACATCTTTTGGCGTTGTTTTCATTATGACGTCACTTTTTAAAGACGCAATTCCATTGAGACGAAACAATGAAAAAGTGCCGAAATATTGCCTACCTCGGACATTTTTCGTCATATCCCAGCCATTATGAATTTCGGCAAGTGACTTAGTGGAAGTTTTCGGGTTTGAAGTTTAAATTTTCTCGTTTATCTGTAGTTCTTTTAATTCATTCGGATGCGTCAAAATCATCAATCTACTTTTGTGCCATGGATATTTTACTGATGTCATCAGAAGGACGCTCTGCATGGTAATGGACTAATCTACAGCATTTTACCAGCGCATTCTTAACAATGACATAATGACAGATTGCAAGAACGGTACTCCATAAAAGGCCCTGTCCAAACCGCGATAGAGGCCGGACTCCTCAGATGATTGCTTAATGCTTGAATGAACTCTCTGAAGTAGGTAGAGCGTGAACTGTTTTTCATACACCCTATTTTGTATGTTACTTGGATCCCTGTATTTTACTGTTTTGTTAATGCGGTAATCTCAGAGTGGGAAGGCCATTATACACAATCATCCGAAATAACTGAATATCGAGAATAGTGGGAGGGTTGGGAGCATGTCATTCTGATAACTACATCATTTCCTTCGAATTCAAATTCTTTATTGCAACTTCAAGCATTGAGTCATTATGCATAAAACAACAGTAGCAAGCTAATATTGTTAATAATAATAGTAATAATGCAAACCAAATATGAAAGCATGCATATGCACAGGTTTTTGAATAAACATCAAAGAAGGATCTAACAGTTAGTAAGTCCTAAAGTCGTGAAAGGTGAGGCCAAATCGTGAGAATTCCAATCGGAATGGTTGCGAACCCCGGAATGAACAATATTCCGAAGTGAGACCAGGTGCCCGGGGAGAGTCAGCGTCTCCTGATTGCAAGTAACACCCGTCACAACAACTCCATGGAACTAACGCCATAAAGACCTTCTGAGGTTGTTATTTGATAATATATTTGACCAATTGTATTGTTTATTTCAGAATTTTACAAGCACTGTTCATTAAAAAGGTAAACCGATCAGATTTATCAAGATTATTGAATTAGGACATTCCAGACTTATTTTATTAATCATGTCGTATCTTTGTTGTCTGTAGAATTCACAGTTCATAAACGAATGAAACTCAACTTCGACCTCTCCATTATTACACAGTAGACACAGTCTTTGATCGAAGTGGGTCACAGGACAGTGATATGAATTTAAATTCTCTTGCCTTACACTTGACCGCACCTCCTCCTGAATGATTGATACAATGGTTTGAAAAGACACTTGGTACTTTCTTAGTTGGAAAGGTTTAATGATTCATTCCTAATCATGGTGTCTGAATGTAGAAATGTCCAAGAAACGTAATACTCAAATGTCAAAGGATATCGATTCAGCCTTCGATTTCAGTCGTTCAACACATGGAGATTAAAATATCAGCCCCTGATGGATAACGTTATTAATGTGTGTGATTGGACACAGAATCACGAATGAGGAGACATATGCCAGAAAGATAAACAGATTAAATCCATATGTTATCCGAATGATGACAACTTGTTGACAAAATAAGCATGGTCAAAATTACTCAAATACAAGCGATAGAGAAAAAAACATATACCAGGTCATTGCTTTTATGAAACATGACGTCCTATGAAATTTGAATTTTTAAAGTGCATTAGAGTGTTATTAATGGGATAAGCCTATTCTAACTAAACTATGACAAATTAAAAATCACAAACATCAAATTCAAGATAAAAAGAAAATATAAAGTTTTAATTACATTAAGATTTTATAAATCTTAACGTTGCAACCATTCAAGCCAACATATTGGTATGTTTGACTATAATTCAAGCTTAGTTTATTCAAATGTTAAATGTCTTCAAATTCAATAGCATCATTTAAGAACAGATGAATTTGCAGCATGGACCAGACATGCACGTTTCGGATACTCAACCCTCGTCAGTGATCCTCTATTTGTGACCAAAGAGTGTGAAAATTATTATGTCCAAAAATGTACCAAAAGACGTAGTCGGATGGATGGAATATGATGTCACAGGACCTACGTTTTAGAAATTTCGAGAAATTTTGATAACAGAAATTTTCGAATGCGTTGAAGAGTTTAAACGATCAACCGAAGTTGATCGAACTTGGCCACATGTGCCCTCGGGGACTCCTGGTCAACCAGCAGTGACACTCACCAAGTGGTACAAATGTTAAACGTCTTAAAATGTAAAGGCACTGTTTAAGAACAGATGAAAGATATTTTTTTTTGATTTTTTTAAGCAACCAATTTTCATAACTTAATTAACTAATCTACCAAGGAATGCATATGAGGAACTTGACCTAGATTTTATTTTTCTGAGACAAAGGGGCATAACTATTTCAATTTTTCATTCGGATCCGAATATGACATTGACCATGATGTTGATATTCTTTATCTGTATACTAAATTTCAATTCTATAGGTGCAATTTTTGCCGAGAAAACAGAAACTGTTGTTGCTGATCGAACAACAGACCGACGGACAGCAGCAAATTAATCTCTCCTTTTTCGGAGGGGTGGGGCATGATGAGGACTACACTTTACAATATTTATATGCACTTCAGAGTGTCTTCATAAAAGCGAAATTTATTGTAGAAGAAAGGAGGGGATACTTCTTAAATGAATTGGTACATTCCTACTGAACATGCTGTCGGTATATTGTCCCAAGATCGATACTTGCGTGGATGTTTTGATTACATGAATTGACTAACATTTCTTAACTGAATTATGATATTGGTTCTAACCACGGGCTTTGGTTTGTTTACATCTTATAATGGTCATTGTCCTTGTGAATTTACATTGTAAGAACTTGTCGGAAGACTTTCTACTTGACGGCTGCTTAATTTGACTCGAAATTTACGTGCGAAATCCAAAGAAACTGTCGGATCAAATTTAAGTAGGTCGCGTGTCATTTTTACCATCCCATCTTTTCGTGTTCCGTGGAAGTTAATAATGAAGAAAACTTTGAAAGTATTCAGACATCCTATCAGTCATGCCGAAGAAATAACTACATGTAAAATGTATCGGAAGAATTGGGTAATCTCTTTTATTCATCTAAAACAAATGGTCTAATATTTACAATAATTTGCCGTACCCTTTCATGCGACGATACTTTTGTTATTTTAAATTTAACTTCCACTGAAATGCCAAGATAAAAATGACATTGATTCTAACATAATGGCGACAAAAACTGAATGTTGCTTGTCAAATAACTTTGCAAAATTTATTTAAATTAATAGTTGAATTGAGCTTTTGCTTTTCATTTATTTCTGGAATATGCTTCGATAATTTCTATTCACAAGCTTTGCTTTGGCCCCTGTGCTTTGATGTCTTATATGTATGATTATCTTACGGTGAAGAGAGGAGAGTACAAATATGGAAAAACTATATCCCTATCAAGAAAGGAGGGGATCTGAGAAGTACAAAATCGTTAATCGAAAAATCATCTAACCAAGGGCATACAAAACCAGGATAAAACCAGAACTAAGGCAAAGGAACAGAAATTGAAAAAGAAAACCTTGAAGAGAAGTGAACTCCCTGCGAAGGAGTGAGATCAGGTGCCCTGGAAGACTGCTCGCATGCAACATCCGCCACTTCAATTCGGTAGAAAGGTCATAATCGGTAAATCCCTCAATTCGGTAGAAAAGTAACAATCGGTAAATCCCACAATTCGGTGGAAAGGTCACAATCGATAACTCCCACAAAGGGAGGTTATTTACACTACAATTTTGCGTTCCTCGATACCTCTGAGTAACCGGCAAAATTGGACGGTTTTGTGCACGCAATCTGCATAACCACACCATTTGCTGTGACTGATGACGTCCTAAGATTACACTTATTGACCATTGGTCTCGTTGGATTATGTGTAGTCTTTTGTGTTTAATGTTTCTATGATGTATTCGATGTTTCTTGTTCCTTTAACGTCTCGTTTTGTTATTGTATGCTGTGGGTGATGTAACTGAGTGTTATTGCAGATCCCCTCTTATCCATAATAACCGGATCATACCTACAGGAAATTTGGAGCCGGGCACCCTCTGTAAAGTAAATGCAGAAATTTAAATTCTAAAAATAACACTAGAGGGCGCAGGTGAAATTAAATTGGGCTTTTTATGAAAAACACTTTGGCTGGTAGCATCATTGATGAGACATGTGTCTGGTGCATCAAAAATGGTTTGAAATTTTCTTCAAGAAGGTATAGTGTTGGAACCCTTCCGCGTTATTAATATAACACTTATTTCTTGTTGCAGTGTGGAGCAGTTAAAATCGTTTCCCGTGACTTGATGTTTGTCAAGTGTATTAATTACTTCTTTCAAGATCTGTCGCCTGAAAGAAGCTTTGTTTTGGCCCTTTATCAATGAGACATTATATATATCTATTTTGATCTTTCGGAAACTTGCCATTTTACCGATAATATCATAGAAATTAAAGGAGGTTAACATCTTAGCACCATCTCTCCAATCCAATTCTATTTTGGACATACATTTTATTTGGATATGCCACTGAATTGACCCTACAGGGAATTTGGGGGTCCCTGTAAAGTGCAAAACGAAACGAAACAAATCGAAACGAAACGAAACAAATCGAAACGAAACAGATCGAAACGAAACGAAACAAAACGAAACAGATCGAAACGAAACAAAACATATATCTTAAAGAACTTAGAGAAAAAAAAAACAATATAGAGGGGGAAATGCCACCGAGACCGATTACGTTAAGTCAAGATCTGCATATTATTGCCTTTTGATGTTCTAGATAGTGACTTGAGGATTTCTTGAAAGTGTAAAAGTTTACGTTTAAAACATAAATAGCATGGTTAATGCCATAATATTTTTGCATTTGAGAGGATTAAAGTGGGGAGGGGATAGATGACCTCGTCAAAGGCGGATGTAAGTAAGCGTCTTCATATTGAATAGCATCATTTAAGAACATATAAATTGGCAACATGGACCAGACATGCACGTTTCGGGTACTTAATCCTCATCAGTGATCCTCAAATTTAAACAATGTAATATGCCAAAAAAGTATGAAAGTTACTGTGTCGAAAAAGCGAACCAAAAGACGTAGCAGAACGGGTGGGATATGATGCTACAGGACCCACCTTTTAGAAATTTCAAGAAAAAAAATATTATTTACCTTTATCTAAGGTCTATATCTTTCCAGTGCCAAGCCATATCTTATTTCTTTTCTCTTATCGTTTATTACATTTTTATTCTCAGATTTTGATCACACTGATTGTCGATTCCTTTTCGTCTCTCGTGTTATCCGTCCGCCATGTTGTTTTGTTTTGCTAGAGTACTAGTCTTATGCAAAAAAAGTCTTATGCAAATAAGTGCTTACACGTGTTCGCATTCGGTATTCTACGGAGAAAAGTAGGTTATATTAGGGTACCCATTTTATAAGCAATAAATGATCATGGCTCGGTAGCGAGGGCATATGTGACTGTTGTAACCAGCTATTTTTTAATTTCTAAGCATGGTAGACTCGCTTCCGTTAAAAAAATTGACAAAAATAGTTTCTTCATGGTTTGATCTTGACTAGACCAAGTGTAACTTTAATATTCGAAACACGCGTCTGGTGCATCAAAAAATGGTTTGAAATTTTCTTCAAGAAAGTATAGAGTTGGAACCCTTCCGCATTATTTATAGAACTTGAAATTAATACATGTGACATATTTATGTCGTATAAATGTTAAACTGAATATGCTGTTATGTATAAAAAATATTGATTATTGAATCTTTATATATTTAAAAATACCCTTTTTCCAGAGCAAGCTATTTTATTCTCGGAATAAACTTTTCGGACAGGCGTACGAATACCGTTAACTTGCAGGTTTTTGTGGGAAAACTGTTTCATTTTTTTTAGGTATTCATCCTTTTCAAACTTCTAGATGAATAATAACGTAGAGCTCTTTTGGTGACCATATGTTAACAATGTAGGGACCGTAATTCCACAGCTTCTTTTGTAATATCAATACTTCGTCAGACATACTTTAATATTTTCAAGCCTTTATTGAGTCCTTTCTGCTTTCATTTTTTTTCTCAATTTACAGAATGCCGTGCAACGATAAAATTTTCTCGCTTAAGTTGATTTTTAGCCATTTAGACAGTTAAATGATTGTTGTTATTCCATTTGAGATGTCATTTAAGATGGAATAGGCAGATAAATTTATCTTTATTCCAATTATAATAAAACATCGTTTTCCCTTTGAGGAAAATTTGTTTGGTTTCTTGGAAACATTGGTTTGCAGTCCAAAAACATTATCTCCTTAGAATAGCATCCAGAGAGTCAGAACCAGAAATACATACCTCCCACCAATATCATACAAATGTATTTAGGGCACCATATCCATCAAGAAGTCATGCCTTACATTGACAACTTATTAGATAGCAGATGACCGTTCTCAGTCGGCACCGATTGACTTTTGGACTCCTTGGGTTATGTGAAGTTTCTTTTTGTGTTTAGTGATTTGATGTCCCTTCTTTCTTTTGCGCCTCTTCTTGTGGGTGATCCGTGTTTTCGCATTGGAGTGTTTTGATGTTGACACTGTAATCGAGCCTCCTTGCAGGTCCACTGGTTTCTCTTACGAAAATGAATCAGGACACCAACTGCAGAATAAAATTGATCAATGTGAAATGCATTTTCATAGGAAATACGTTTTTTCCCTGAATATACTACTGTTTTTTAGAAATAGTAAATGCCTATGTTGAGTACTACACAGTTGTTTTGCGTAATTTATTTCAATAATTTAGTTTAAAGGCCGACGGGGGACTATATAAAGGGACAGGTAAATTTTCTGTCATTTCCTCATTGACCGCTATAGGGTTAACATCTCTTATTGGTATCTAATTGGCTCCCTTTAATCCTTTTACCCCTATCAATTTTTGATTGACAGCTTAAAACATATGAGACTCGGATGGATATCTCATTAGCATAATAAAGGATTACCTGTCGGTTTGTCTTTGATATTACACGCCACTCGCCGACGGCGTTGTCTTCAAAAACGGTATGCCACGCCTATCTATCTTATGTCACTCAGGTATACTATTCACGCCGGATGGTTCCCAACGTCGTCATTTAATAATATTTCATTTCAAACAATTAAAAAAGTTTGCATAGCATTATATAATGCCCTCTTCTAATTTCAATAATTGTGTATCGTTTATTTCGAAAAATCATTTTCATTGAAATAGAAGTCCAGACATAGTAAATATACACATTCTAAAAAAAATCTTATCAAAATAAAAAAAAATTGTGCAAAAAAAATTGTGCATATAAACAATGCATTTTCAGCTAAATATTAATGTCCATTAAAGACATAAATAGATTATTCATGGTTAACTCTCTGCAAACGATATGTAATTATTATAAGAAAGGGTTCCAACTCTATACCTTCCCGAAAAAAATTCAAACCGATTTATTATGTACCAGACACGTGTTTCGGATGTTAAATCCTCATCAGTGATGCTTCCAGCCAAACGTTTACGTCTTCAAATTCAATAGCATCATTTAAAAACAGATATATTTGCAACATGGACCAGACATGCACGATTCGGGTACTTACCCTCGTCAGTGATCCTCAATCTAAACAATGTAATATGGCCAAAGAGTGTGAAAATCATGTCCAAAAATGTACCGAAAGACGTAGCAGGATAGGATATGAAAAAGGGATATTTTAGACACAGCCAAAATTCATTTCAGTTGCGCCATCTGGTTATCTTTTTTTTTATCAGATTTGTGCAGTTAATTTGGAGAGAGTGTGCTGCTCCAAACCTGTAGCAGATCCAAATAAAATTTGGATTTATTATTCAGTAGCAGATCCAAATAAAATCTATGTTCAAAATAGCATTCGAGGGATGGTGCTAACTTTAACTACTCCAGGACAAGAGTCTGACTGTTTCCCAAGTAATCATGATATATAGAGTGTACAATAGGTTCAACTAGCAATACCGACGATTTGCTGAAAAGCCGTTTCTCGAAACATTACCAAAATCTTATTGGTTCAGTTGTTTTAATTCAATATCAAAATATACATTCATACCTCTCCAGAAGAGGAACAGTTTTCTGATTGTTCTTGATGTCCATAAACTGATACAAAACGTTTTCTCGGAAGCATGTTACGTTATAGCCTTTTGTAAATCATTTTGTGAATATCGAACAACCGTCTAGTCTATCCTTTATGTTATTGGATTGAAGTTTCCTTATAATTAGAATCTTACAATGTTTCACTGTTGTCCTTGTATTCATGTTAGAGATCCACTCCAATCATCAAGTTCTATAGCGCAGTCTTTCAAAATATGTATGAACTTATATTTGAATAAAGGTTAACTGGAATCCTACTTACATTCCGATAAACTTTTCTGCCTCGGAAATAATAGATAACCACAAATCAGTTCTTACTTCCTTTGGCTTTGACACAAACAATTTAGATTTACCATACTTATATTGCATACCTAAGATGCATAAAACTCGTGTATCATATCCACGATATAAAAGGCGTTTGATGATTCTCACACAATTTCGATGGCAATTATGTCTACCTTTGATCCTTCTAATTTTCTTAATTATGTCACCACAAAATGCAGGTAGTTAGAATCATCAAACGCCTTTTATACCCTGGATATGATACTTCAGTCACCAGACGGAGACTTGACTTGGTACTGGAGCAATCTACAGCCTTGTACCAGCGCATTCTTGAGAATTTCACTCTGACTTTGACGACAGGACTCCATGACGGGCCCTGTACAAACCATGACAGGACCCCGATCAACTGTCCTCTCTACATGTCAGTCTGACTCATTCGGTGACCGCATGCACGAGCTCGATACAACAGGCAAAATATGGACTGTATTTCGTATGCCTTCTGTTTTTTAAATTGGTTTGAAATTTTCTTCAAGGGGGTATAGAGTTTGAACACTTCGTTATTATTAATATAAACACTTACTTCATGTTGCAGTGTGGAGCAGTTAAAAACGTTCCCCGTGACTTGATGTTTGTTAAGTGTATTACTTCCTTTCCAGCTCTGTCGCCTGAAAGATGCTATGCCATGGCCCTTCATCAATTTGACATCATGTGTAATTTTTTTTGCTATTTCGGAAACTTGCCATTTCATCAAAAATAATCATCGAGGTTAACATCTTAGCACCATCCCTCCAATGCTATTTTGAACATAGATTTTATTTGGATATGCTACTGAATCGATCCTACAGGAAATTGGAGCCGCACATTCTCTGTAATTTAAATTCTAAAAATAAAACCAGAGGGCGATAGTGAAATTAAATTGAGCTGCTTATGAAAATCGATCACTTTGGCTGGAAGCATCGCTGATAAGAATTTAATATCCTCCTGTTTTCTTTCTAACTTTGCATTTCACTCCTGTTTTAAAATTCATCTATAAGTATAAGCAAGTATATCCGAATTTTCGATTAGTTAAAGTTGTTTGTTTTCCTTTTTGTATTACATCGTATGAACAGGAGAGTTCTTCCAAACAAAATTGTACTTTAATTTAACAATGAATCACGCAAAAAAAGTAAAATAATAGTAACAAGCTGAATACTTATATCGTTCCTTTCAATTACAATGGCAAATTAATATACGCTCTCCTGTTTTCGTTGTAATTTTACTTTCCCTCCCTTTTTTTTAAATACTGATCCATATCAAGGAAAAATGTTTAAGTGTTCGATTAGTCGAAGTTCCGTTTGAGTTACATAGTATTTACACGAAAGCGAGTTGTATTTAAATACTTGGTACACTTATTCTAAATAATAAATAAAACGTAAAAGAAGAGATGAGAAAAGAAATCAATTTGAATACTTTTATCTTTCATGAATTTCAATTAAAATGGCGAAATAACAGTAATTTAATCTATATACACTGTACATAACGCTCTCCTGTTTTCAATGCAACTTTATTTCCCTCTCCTTGTTATTTTTTGTTTTTGTTTTTGTTTTTCTTTATTTATATCATGCTCGTTGATCCATCTATCCTGTAAAATGGTACATTGGTGTGATGTCCCTACAGATAGAGCTGGATAAAATCGCACTTACAGAAAATGGAAGCTATAACACTTTTTTGGGGTTGTGATGGGGTAAAGATAAATGGACTAAAACTTTTGAAAATCTGTCATTCTTTTATCTGTCTAATGAGCATTGCAATCATTTTATCATATCATCTGTTTTATCTTGATTATTATGAGTAAACTATTTATTGGAAGTTTTAATTGCAGAGGTCTATCGTCAGATCAACTTAAACGTCTGGACATATTTCTAAAATGTAGACATAAATATGATATCACTTTCCTTGTTGACACACATTGTGAAACTGTACAGGAACCTCTCTGGACGAATCAATGGGGATACAAAGGTGTATTCAGTTCGTACATATCCAACAGTAAGGGGGGGGGGGTGGCAATTCTGTTTAGAAACACATTTGAGTACCATATAATTAAACAAATGTCTGATCCACATGGTAACTATCTTATCTTAGATATCATTATTCAAACTCATAGATTGACTCTTGCTGCAATATACGGCCCAAAAAATCCTTCCTTCTTTGTGATTTTACAAAATAAAATAGAACTTATTGGCAACAAATCTACAATAATCGGAGGAGATTGGAACGTCCCCATGAACTTTAAAATAGATACAAAAAAAAAAAACTACAAACAAAATAATAATATTAAAGCATATGATCAGATTATCAAAATGATGTCTTCACTGGACTTGCATGATGTTTGGAGAATTTTAAATCCAGAAACATTTCACTTTACATGGCACGGACCAAATAATAAACAATCACGTCTTGATTATTTTCTTACGTCTTCCGATCTTGAACCTTTTATATCAAATGCATATATATCTATTGCCTATCGTTCCGATCACTCGCCTATTGAATATCTTTACAATTTATTAATCAGAGTAGAGGAAAAGGAACGTGGAAGTTTAACAATAGTCTACTCATTGACGAAACATACTAAGTACATTGAATTAATCAGAAACTGTTTACAAGATACATTAACAGTACGAAAATTCGCTAATACTGACCCAGATGATAAACAATATTCTACAAATCCACAACTACTATGGGCGACAGTAAAGGTCATGGTAAGTGGGGGGGGGGGGGGCTACGGTATTATATACTTCATTTCAGAGAAAAGAAAGAATTGAATTAGAGATTGAACTTGAAAATAAGCTTGAAAGACTTTATACAGAAAATACAAATAACAAAGAGCAAATAAATCAAGTTGAGCAAGCTTTAAACGAATTGAGAGAACGCAGAGTAAAAGGTATAATCACACGAGCAAAAGTCAAGTGGAAAACAGAAGGCGAGAGGAATACAAAATACTTTTGTAAATTAGAAAAAAGACATTATACAGAAAAAATCATACCAAAAAAAAACTAATACAGAAATAACCGATATTGATAAAATCATTGATGCCCAGCAAAGTTATTCTAAGAATCTTTATTCATCCCGTAATACGGTTATTAATGATGAAAACAGAAAAGAATTCTTTGATTATGACAAACGTGACGACTTCAATTTCAGCATTACAAACTTTCTTTTTCTGAGTAGCAACATCCCTTCATCGCCTGCTTATGGCGTGTTCATATCTTAGTTGATACGCTATGCCAGAGCAAGTACCAAATATACAGATTTTGTTCTGAGAGCTAGGCGTCTTTCAGATAAGCTTCTCAGTCAGGGATATGTTTGTGACCGACTAACATTGTCACTGAGGAAGTTCTACGGTCGATATGGGGAACTCGTCATACACTATGATGTAACTCTCTCCAGAATGGTGGATTATATTCTGTCATAGACCATTTGAATTATCCAACCAAAGATTGTACTCAATGACTTCCGAAATGGAAGTAACCGGATGTGACAGTTCTACCGAATTTAAGCGGCGGATGTTGCATCCAAGCGCCTGGTCTCTCTCCCATATCGGGGGTTCGCTTCTTTTCATGTGGTGGAGGTTTTTGTTTGTTTGTTTTGGTTCCTGTTTTATACTGATTTTGCATGCCTTCGGTTTCTGATTTTCTGAATTATCGATTTTGTGCTGTATACGGGGATATGGTCATTATCCATATTTGTCACTTTTATAGATAAATTAAGTCTAAGTGATAGTAATGATATGGAAGGAAATTTAGAATTAAAGGAATGCACAGAAATCACAAATAAAATGGCCAATTGCAAAGGAAAATCTTCAGGTCTAGATGGCTTCACATGTGAATTCTATCAAGTTCTTTTGGAAAGAAATTGGTGAAATTGTTACAAACTCTTTGAGATTCTTATATGATAAAAAAATGTTTTCCATAACACAAAGACAAGGTCTGCTAACATGTCTTCCCAAACCAGGTAAAAATAAAACAGAACTAAAAAAATTGGAGACCCATTACACTTCTTAATGTCGACTACAAAATAGCCTCAGCCTGTATTGCAGCAAGAGTAAAAAAACATATATCTAAAATAAAAGAAACACAAACTGGATTTATTAAAGGGCGTTTTATCGGAGAAAATATTACAGTAATTTATTACTTAATAGAAAGAGCAGAAGAAGAAAATATACCAGGTCTTTTATTGTTTCTAGATTTTGAAAAAAAAACATTTGAATCTGTGGAGTGGAATTTTTTGAGCAAACATTACATAATCTTTTTCGGTTTTGGTCCTTCTATAATAAAATGGTTTAAAGAAAGGAGGGGATCTCCAACAACACCTAGTTGCAGCACCAACAGCAACCTCCCAAAACACCCACTGTAAAACACAAAAAGACACGCACAGAAAAAGACGCAGTAGTAAAAGGAACGTCAAATCACAGAAAAACATAAAACACAAATGACGACACATAGACCAACGAGACCAATGGGTAAACGGTGCCGAATTAGGACGGCCATCTGCCACGTTAGTAGCAGACGGTTTGGTTATCCGGGATTACGTGCGCACAACCCTCCCACTATTCCGATTACCCAGAGGTCTCGAAGAACGTACAATTGTGGTGTAAAACAACATCCTCACTGTCAGATGACCACACACAAACAAGACCGCAAAACTCAGGGGCCCAAGCAACACAAATGAATATGTAAATGGATATAAAAAAGGGGCATGCGTAATACAACCTGTGCTCTGCCAGCTGTAGCGAGCTAATGTATGTTATCACCCGAGGAGTCCGACTGACATTCAGAGATGACAGGTGGTCGGGGCCCTGTCTTCTCTAAAGAGGTTTGGACAGGGCCCGTCATGGAGTCCCGTCGTCACAGTCAGTCAGCGTGCAAGTTTTGTTTAAAGATATTTCAGGCTGCATTCAAAATAATGGCCATTTGTCTCCCGTTTTCAATGTACAGAGAGGTGTCCGTCAAGGTGACCCTCTATCCCCTTACTTATTCATCCTTGCTGTAGAGTTGCTAAGTTCCTCTTTGAAAAACAACCCTAATATAAAAGGCTTGAAATTTAATCAATCAAAGTATTTCATAAGCAAATTTACGGATGACTCAACACTGTGTCTTGACGATGATGAAACCTCTATTAATACAGCCTTAACTATAATTGATAATTTTGCAAAATGTTCAGGATTGAAAGCTAATTTTGATAAAACAACAGTCTTATTGATTGGGGCAAAAAGGGGCTGCGGAATGGAAATCGAAACGGTAAAACCAATATCATGGACTTTTACTTTTGGGAATCACATGTGATCTAAATTCCGAAAATATGACATTGCATAATTGAGGAATTAAAAAGATAAGGAACATACTCAATGATTGGAGTTGAGAAATTTATCCTTGAATGGAAAAATCGTGTTATAAAAACTTTAGCACTTCCGATATTGGTACAATACTTAACTTGTCTGCAGGACCCCCCAGATGTGACATTTAAGAATATTCAAAATGAATTTTTCAGATTTTTGTGGGATGGGAAACCGGACAGAATCAAAAGGAATATCATACTTTCTCCTAAAGAAAATGTTGGACTTGCCCTTCCGCATATCAAAAGCTTTAACAATTCGCTTAAATTAACTTGGATAAAAAACTCTTAAATGTTTCAATCAATTCACCATGGAAAGTATTTATTTTAGACACAATTGAAAAACTTGGGGGAGAATACTTCTGGAGAATAGGAGATATCAGTTCTGATCATATCCTGAAGAACTTTAGTAATTTTTGGAAAAATGTTCTGTCTGTGTGGTCTAAACTCGAGTCACTTACCGCAGCCCCTACAAGCATTCAATCTGAACCTTTATGGCTCAACAAAAATATTCGAAATTGATTACCTTCAAGTTAAGTTGGTAACAAAAAAGGAATAGTATATGTAAATGATGTTTGAAATCAAAACGGTACCTTCTTTACTTTTGAACATTTTATTAATGAATATCAATTGCAATGAATTTTTTTAGAATATTATGGAATTGTAGATGCAATCAAATCAAGATGGAAAAATGATTTAGTCCAACTGCATAAAGAAATAATTAATGAAAGTAAGAATGTCTCTCTTTTAAAATCAAAATTAAAACCAACAAAATGCTTTAATGAAATTTTCTTAAACGAAATGATTGAAAAACCTGAAAGAATTAAAAATAAATGGATCCAGGAACTTGATCTGACGATAGATGGACTCAGGTGGAAGGAAGCCTTTATTTTACCTTTCAGAATAAAAAATGAATCAAAACTCATATCATTTCAATATAAAATATTACATAGAATTTTATATCTTAATCCTCTTCTTATGAAATGTAAACTGAATACAACGGAATTTTGTACTTTTTGCAGTGAAACAAAAGAAACTGTTTTACATCATTTCACATAATGCAGTCACAGTGTGACTATTTGGATAAATCTGGAACAGAAGCAGAAACAATATTGTAACATAGATATTTCTTTTCAAAAACATAATATCATCTTAGGTATATTCGATCACAGATACAAATCTATACTAAATTATATTATACTTTTGGTCAAACGTTACCTAGCTTGATAGGGGTCCGTCGAAGCTCAATTTGGTGCTCTATTGTAAGTACTGTTGAGCTTGTCGTCAGGATCTTTTTTACCTCATTTGTGTCACACGCCTTTTGCAGCGTGGAGCTGGTAAAAAAGTTTCCCACGAGAGGTTTGACAGTGTCCCTTACATGGTCGCCATAGCATTTTTGATATAGACATAACCTCAGACAGAGCATGTTTTGTAGATGTTGTTTTAAGTTTTTTGCGTGAACATCGACGGCGGGTGCGGCTAGCCAAAATGGGGATGCTTACTCCTCCAGGGCACCTGGTCCCACCCCTAGTCTGCTAGGGGTCCGTCGGTTGCTCAATATGGTGTTCTATTGTGAGTGCTGTTGAGCTTGTCGTCGGGATATTCTTGATCTGATTTGTCCCTTTTACGTCTCTCTCTGTGAATGACAAATATGGATAATGACCATATCCCTGTCTACAGCACAAAGTCGATAATTCAGAAAATCAGAAACCGAAGGCATACAAAATCAGGATAAAACAGGAACCAAAGCAAACAAAAACAAAATCCTCCACCATATGAAAAGAAGCGAACTCCCGATATGAGAGTGAGACCAGGTGCCCAGGAAGAGTAAGCATCTCCTGCTTGCTCTTTGTTTTTGCATTGGATGTTTTGGGTTTTGCTGTGGGTGCTGCAACCAAGTGTTGTTGAGATTGAGATCCCCTCCTTTCCTTCGGTTCAGGAAATCGACTTCGAAGGAGATAACATCTATCTTCGAGCACGGCAAATCTATGTGTATTAAGAGTAAAACTGAAGCTTTGGGTAAAAGTGCGTTCTGGGCAATGGTCCAGGGGGTAGTGACAGATAGAGAACCATTACTCTCTTAAGAATACGCGTCACAGTTACATCACGGTTGCTCTATGTGGGAGGACTACCACCTTCATTTCCTAGCCCTATGAATTGCTTCTACGTATCAAAAGAAAATTGATTTTTTAGAAAACTCTTTTATTTGCATCAATTAATGTGATTAAAGATACTTTGTCTGAATTTGATATTTTCTTTATTCTAACGTGAGTAAATGACTTTCCGGACAACCCGTGTAGATGCTATTAGATGAAATCTTCAAAACGTTTAAAATTCTTTTTCCCATGTATTTTTAGAAGCATCGTAAAGATTTACGTTCCCTTTCTTGGCTTTAAAGATTATAGGGATTTTTTTTTTAAAATGAGGTAGCACTTTATGAAAGAAAGGACTGGATCTCCAACAGGACTCAGTTGCAGAACTAACACCGAAACACTCCCATGGAGTAGACATACACCGCATGTGAAAAGACAAGGAACACCAAATACAACATCAAAACACCAATTACAAAAGAATATACAGTAACCAACTAGACCAATTGGTGATCGATGCCTACTTAGGACGTCCATCTGCCAACTAAGTTGAAAATGGTGTGGTATTCAGGATTACGTGCGCACAACAATAACATTTTCCCCACGTGATCTTTTTGGTTATGACGTCGGGTCAATGACTGAAAGGCTGCTGGTTTAAGCCTTACTAGTACCACGTACATACTTACATGTAATCTGTTATATATAAACATGTCTTTGTTCTTGTAATGTTTCAAAAAACGTCGGTACGCTTTTTCGATATAGTAACTTTCACACTTTTTTGGCAAATTACATTGTTTAGATTTGAGGATCACTGACGAGGGTAAAGTACCTTAAACGTGCATGTCTGGTCAATGCTGCCAATTTATCTGTTCTTAAATAATGCTATTCAATTTGAAGACGTTTAACATTACATGTCTGTTGTGTTAAAAAACAATCAGAGGAAACAGGTGATCGAGACTAGTGTCAAATCAAATAAAATTACGTGAACGATGAACATAAGTTGCTTTGTTACTGAATGCAGTATGTCACGGAAATCCTAAATTTTGTTCTGACACAAAGTTCATATGTTCCAAAACGTAGATTATTCGGTCAATAGTCGGAAAGATATCCACACAGAGTTGAACTTAAATTCGAAGAAAACAATCTTCAATTACACTTGAAGCAGGTGATAATCAAAATATAGCCGTACTCTGAGCTTTGTACAAATTAACTGACTAATTTACTGTCTGGAAAACAGAGGCAACTAAGTTCGCAGATGGTGAATGAAATTGTATGGCTATACCTTAAAGATACAATATCCCCTTTATATTAAATATAGGAAATAAAAGTTTGCTTATTCTGCTGCTTCTACGGTCAAAAATTAAAAATTCTTTACTTAATTGTTTGATATTCATTCTATTTCATTATTCTGCTTGAAGCAGTCACTTTCGTTTTATTCAAAATTAAAAAAAAAAACAAACGGTGTCATCATTTGGAGCTTAGGGTTGGTGTAAGATTTGTTGACCACAATACGTATTTAGAATTATGTTGAATGAATATTGTTATTGATTATCTCATCGACTGGTGACATCGATCCTGGTGAAACAATTTCTCATTTCGCAGAGAGAGAGAAAAAACCCAAAATATAAAGCAACTACTTCTCTAAAAATAATTGATCGAGATGGCTCCCAGATAGTATTAGAACGGCATACTTACATAATGATTTCCTGAGAAAGATCTTTCAGACATGTTAACTACTAACTCTTAACAATTAGGTTTTTGACCCCCCCCCCCCCTAAAAAAGCCGAATAATTACAAAACCTTGACAGGAAGAAAACTTACAGAATTGATACTAAAACGAAGATATCTAACAAGACCACGCTGTAGCAAACAAGGGGAGCAAACATGAAATTGCTAAAATCCTACAAAAGAAAGGAGGGGATCTCCAACCACACCTAGTTGCAGCACCAACGGCAACCTTCCAAAACACCCGCTGTAAAACACAAAGAAGACACGCACAGAAAGAGACGCAGTGGTACAAGATACGTCAATTCACAGAAAAACATAAACACAAATGACCACACATAGACCAACGAGACCAACAGGCAAAAGGTGCCGATTTTGCCACGTCAGTCGCAGACCTTGTGTTTATCTTGGATTACGTGCGCACAACCCTCCCACTTTTCCGATTACCCAGAGGTCTCGAAGAATGTACAATTGTGGTGTAAAACAAACTCCTCACAGTCAGATGACCACACACAAACAAGACCCCAAAACAGAGGGGCCCAAGCAACACAGATTAATATGTAAATGGATACAAAAAGAGGGCATGCGTAATACAATCTGTGCTCTGCCGGCGGTAGCGAGCTCATATTAATATGTTGTCATCCGAGGAGTCCGACTGACATTCAGAAAGGACAGGTGGTCGGGGCCCTGTCTTCTCAAAAGAGGTTTGTACAGGGCCCGTCATGGAGTCCCGTCGTCACAGTCAGTCAGAGTGCAAGTATCAAGGATGCGCTGTTACAAAACTGTAGATTGGTCAAGTACCAAGCACAGTGTCCGTTTGGAGACATTAGGATCATATCCACGGTATAAAAGGCGTTTGATTATTCTAACGCAAATTCATATAGCGTAATTTGAAGACCAAATGGTCGAACACTTGTGTACAGTTTTATAAAGCTAAGTCATTTATAAACATAAGATATGGACTTTTAATTCCATCACATTGGCAAAGTCAAATCTGTATCCGTTGTCCAAAACAATTTGATGTCCGACTAATGTTTACTCTTTAGAGAAATAAGACAGTCATTTACACTTCCTTTGGTATGTTTAACAATGTTTAAGAGAAAATTCACTTTTTGCAGATTTTGTTGTTTTGGTAGAAGTCTTTCGTACGACCTTTTTTGTCCGGGATACTGTTGTGACCGTATAAAAATGTCGCTGAAGAAAATGTTTAGTCAGCAGGAAACGTAATACTATAAAGAAAAACGGAGCAGCCTTTTTGATAGAAATTTCTAAATACAATGCCAGAAACATGTGTCTTTTACCGTATGTCGTCTGATTATATAAAAAGGCAAAATACATTCTGCAGTTGAACTTATGTCATCGTGAACTGTTTCAATTTTGAACTTAGTCAATGACAAGTATGGATAATGACCATTTCTCCATACATGGTTAAGAACAATAAATATATGAAAAGGGCCGTATTGAGACCTGAATCTCGTGCCGTATTTATTCCGCATGACGATTCACATGTTGAAAAAATAATTATAATATGATATATTTTTTATATACTTTTTATATGTTTTACATTTTGATGAAGTACTTTTTCAAACGATTCTAAAATAAGGGTGTAAAGAAGTAGGGGTACTCAGATAGGATAATCATTGGAAATAATTTTCTATCCTTCGGATAGGAAAACTGATAAAATCAACGAAAATACGCATAAATTTGATATTCTAATATGACTTGAGATTTTCTCCTTATATGTACCATAGAACTCGCCTGGAGTAAAATCTCCAACAAACTTTCAGTGCGCTAAGTTCCGCCCATTCACGTGCAATATTAGAATAGAAATAACAACTAGCTCGCAGTGATTCATTGTCCAGTAATTCCACTCGTCACATGAACCAATCAAATTATCACATCGCCGCTTCGCGGCTCGGTGATAATTTGATTCGTTCATGCGACTCGTAAATAATTTACATAAAATGGATAAATATTTACTAATAGACATCAATTGTTTAGATTAGGGATCACTGACGAGGGTTAAATACCCGAAACGTGCATGTCTGGTTCATCTGCCCTTAAATGATGCTATTGAGTTGAATACGTTATCACGTATCTCCATAGTGTAAACGTGTCATTTCATCCAAAATATTATCGAAATTAAAAGAGGTTAACATCTTAGCACCATCCCTCCTATGCTATTTTGAACATAGATTTTATTTGGATATGCCACTGAATCGATCCTACTGGAAATTTGGAACCACGTTCTCTCTGTAAAGAAAATACACAAATTTAAATTCATAAAATAAAAACAGAGGGCGCTAGTGAAATGAATTTGGGCGGCTTATGAAATGACAAATATGGATAATGACCATATCCCTGTATACAGCACAAAATCGATAATTCAAAAATCAGAAACCGAAGGCATACAAAATCAGGACAAAACAGGAACCAAAGCAAACAAACAAAAACCTCCACCATGTGAAAAGAAGCGAACTCCCGATATGGGAGTGAGACCAGGTGCCCAGGAAGAGTAAGCATCTCCTGCTTGCATGCAACACCCGTCGCTTCAATTCGGTAGAACTGTCACATCCGGTTACTTCCATTTTGGAAGATATAGAGTACAATCTTTGGTTGGATGGTTCAAATGGTCTATGACAGAATATCATCCACCATTCTTGAGAGTGGAACATCATAGTGTATGACGAGTTCCCCATATCGACCGTAGAACTTCCTCAGTGACGATGTTAGTCGGTCACAAACATATCCCTGACTGAGAAGCTTATCTGAAAGACGCCTAGCTCTCAGAACAAAATCCATATATTTGGTACTTGCTCTGGCATAGCGTATCAACTGAGATATGAACACGCCATAAGCAGGCGATGAAGGAATGTTGCTACTCAGAAAAGGAAAGTTTGTAATGCTGAAATTGAAGTCGTCACGTTTGTCATAGAGTGAGGTGTTCATGTGACCATCAGTGTCGTAGGACAACATTATGTCCAAATAGGATGCTGAATTATTTGTCTCTGTGGTTTCTTTGACTTCAAGCTCCGAAGGATAGATACTGCTCAGGTAATCCGCGAATCCTGGATTATCGATGGACAACACATCGTCTATGTATCTGTAAGTGAAGTTAAAGTCAGAAGCTAAGTATCTTTTCTCTTCAGAGACCAAGGATTGAATGAGTTCAGCTTCGTACGAGTAAAGGAAAATGTCGGCAAGGAGTGGGGCACAATTGGTCCCCATTGGAATTCCGACAATTTGCTGGAAGACCTTTCCTCCAAACACCACAAAAATGTTGTCGATCAGAAAGTTTAACATCTGAATAATGTCTGTTTCAGTGTACTTATTTTCAGAATCGGACTTTTCTTTTACAAAGTAGGTTTTGTCATAGTTAACAACAATAAATTTGTATTTGCGATTACCGTTCTTACCTGTAAACGCATTACTTATAATTTTTGCGAGTCTTTCTTTCAATTTAGAATGTGGAATTGTAGTGTAAAGTGTCGAAAAATCAAATGCTTTGATCGAATGGACTCTACTAAAATGAGTGGATTTCAGATGTTCTAAAAGTTCCTTCGAATTCTTTAAAATCCACATCTGGTTGATACCACTGCGCGAATACACTGTCGAACAATATTTTTGAAGCCCAGATTTGATTTCAGATAAAACTTTGGTGAGTAAGATCGATACAGATTTGGTAGAACATTTTGAGGAACCAGCGATGAAACGTTGTTTGTACGGATTCTTATGCATTTTAGGTATGCAGTACAAGTATGGTAAATCTAAATCTAAATTGGTAGTGTCGAAGCCAAAGGAATTAAGAGCTGATTTGTGGTTATCTATTATTTCAGAGGCAGAAAGGTTTGTTGGGGTGTAAGTGGGATTTCCAGGTGTCGAATTTAAACGTCTTGCATATTCCTCACAAGAGTCCATGATAATTTTGACATTTTGGTTCCATGTAAAGGACATACTTTCTCTGTATTTGGGACCCTTTTTTAACAATTCTCTCAACTTGTCGTTCTTGACTATACTAAGGTCACCAGTAATAACGTGTCCACAAGGAGAGTAGTTGAAATCTGATGAGGAACATTCGCAGGGAAGTGGATGTAGTGAGGGATTACTTAAATCAATACACTGCAGGAATCGTTTGTAATTGTAAATTTTAGATGCAACTGTTGGTGTGTAGCTAGAGGAAATACAAGGAGTTTCTTTTCTTTTGAAATATGATGGGATTTTTTCTGTGACAGTTTTGTGATTCAAAATTTGATCAAGATTCAAGTTGTCAATACCTTTGTTTGCAAATCTTACTTTAATGAAAGGGCGGTTTGTTTTCTCCTCTGATTTATCTGATCTAACTGCTTGAAATAAACGAAAAGTAGAAATGTCCAATATGACTCCTTGTAGTCTGTATTCTGGGGAACGTGTATCGGTATATGTGAGGTCCTTCGTATAATCGTAGATTTCGTGCAACTTCCGTAAAGGAACAGAGTATAATTTGGTACGAATATAATGCAGGCCTAGAGGCTCATTCAGAAATGGAACCAAGTCATCGAAGGAGAAACTATGTATCTCAGGCCTATTGTATTTTCGAATGCCATGACTTCGAGGTCTTCTTTGTTGTCTGTTGAATAAGCTAGTCACATTTACCGATTGACAACCGGGACTTGTTAAGTTTCCTATAGTGCTGATGTTATCGTTGCACCCATAGGGCGCTGCAGTGTTAAGATTTTTTATCCAGAACTCTTCTCTGTTGCGACGGAAAGGTGTGCTCAAATTGGGATTGTTTGTGGGGTGATATATTTTCTCCAGGATTCTGACTCTCATAGATAAAACCGAATGATCGGCCTGGTCAAAATGTCGGTAAAGGAGTTGACTTCCTTTATTATTTATTTTTGACCGGTGTCCTGACATTCTGGTTCGGAGCTTACCTTTGGTTTCACCCACATAAATCAATCCACAAAGTGAGCACTCTATTCCGTACACAACATTAGATGTCATGCAGTTAAGTTTTCCAAAACTATGCGTGTTAAATGTTTGTTTTGTGAGATTACTTGAGAATGAAGTGTCTGTTATTAGGATGTTACAAGTTTTGCAGTTCTTCGTGCCGCACTTAGAAACTGAGCAATCTCTTGGTGAAAATTGGTGCTCTTTTAGAATATCGACCACTTCAATCTTACAGGGCTTGATTTTAATATACCCATCTGCATGTTTGTACCAAAACTCATGGTTACTACTCACTACAAAGGTCTCGTCTCTAATGTCATTTAGACTAATTCTAGGGACACCTAAGTTACCTGTTGCGTATGTGTCCGTAGACGCAACAGGTTGGGGCCTTTTTATAGTGGGCGACGCCCCAGCCACTTTGTAGGTCTCTTGTGTACTATCCATTGAAGCAAAAGACTGCCCGACAAGTGCCCTCGGGGACAATTTGTCCACCAGCAGTGACACATGGACAGTGGTAAAAATGACAAATATGGATAATGACCATATCCCTGTATACAGCACAAAATCGATAATTCAAAAATCAGAAACCGAAGGCATACAAAATCAGGACAAAACAGGAACCAAAGCAAACAAACAAAAACCTCCACCATGTGAAAAGAAGCGAACTCCCGATATGGGAGTGAGAGTCCGAGTGTGATTGAGTGTCCATCCAAACACTTTGTGAATGAGTGTCCGTCCAAACACTTTGGCTTGAAGCATCACTGATGAGAATTTAATATTCGAAACACGTGTCTGGTGCATAATAATTTTCTTCAAGAAGGTTTAGAGTAGGAACCCTTCCGCATCATCCATTCTATATCAAAAATATATTTTGAAAAAAAAGAAAGAGGATGTATAACTCGAGACCCTTTCCGAATGGATAAAACGCAACAGAGGGTTACTTTTATCTAGAATTTACAACTTACAAGCAACTGTGAACACCAGATTCGAGTCTTTCTTTAAATACCTTTAATACCCTGATGTTATCACAGAACTGACATACCTCAGAGATTATTACGTCATCACACCAGCAGACGAAGCCTCGAATAACTACACATTTACCTGCAAAAAGTACTATTTCGACAGCCTTGTTAAAGAGTTGGGTTTGAATTCGACACCTGAAAATCATACTTACGCTCCGATAAACCTTTCTGCCTCGGAAATAATAGATAGCCACAAAGCAGATCTTACTTCCTTTGGCTTTGACACAAACAATTTAGATTTAGATTTACGCAAGTAGCAAATGGTTTGGTTATGCTGGATTACGTGCGCACAACCCTCTCACTTCTCCAATTACCCAGAGGTATCGTAGAACGTACAAATGTGGTGTAAAACAACCACCTCACTATCAGATGACCTCACACAAACTAAGACCGTAAAACGTAGATGCCCCAGAAACACAGATAAATATGTAAATGGATATAAAAAGAGGGCGTGCGTAATACAGTCTGTGATCTGCCGCTGTAGCGAGCTCATGTATGTAATCACCTGAGAAGTCCGACTGACATTCAGAGAGGACAGGTGGTCGGGGCCCTGTCTTCTCTAAAGAGGTTTGTACAGGGCCCGTTATGGAGTCAGTACAAGTCTGTAGATTGGTCAGGTACCAAGCCTAGTGTCCGTCTGGTGACATTAGGATCATATCCACCGTATAAAAGGCGTTTGATGATTCTGACGCATTTTCGATGGTTATGCTGCCTAGCTTTGATCCTTCTAATTTTGTTTATCATATTACCATAAAAGACAGGTTGTGTAATACTCAAAGTAATTGTGTGTATAGATCCGAATTTTAAAAGAAGAAGGGAGGAGATTTCCAACAAGACCCCGTTGCAGCATCAACAGCAAAACACCCGATGCAAAAACACAAAAGACGAGTACAGCACGAGACGGAAAAGAGACACACTACATGTAAACATCAAACACAAAAGACTACACATAAACCGACGAGGCCAATTGGCAACCGGTGCCGACTTTGGACGGCCATTTGTCACGCACGTAGCAAATGGTGTGGTTATCCTGGATTACGTGCGCACAACCCTCTCACTTCTCCAATTACCCAGAGGTCTCGAGGAACTTACAATTGTGGTGTAAAACAACCGCCTCCCTGTAAGATAACATCACGCAAACAAGACCGCGAAACGTAGAAGTTGACTGTAATTTTTGTAAAATTTCCAGAAAGTCTTAACTACATGAAGTTTATGAAAGCGGTAACCTTAACCTAAGAATTTTTTTGTACATTTCTACTGTGAAAATCCAACTCTAGCGTACCGGATGAGCTGTGATATGGAAATGCCGTATGACGGTAATCTGGGAACTTCACCGTCAAGCCAGGGGAAATTTACTATGTTGAATCCAAAATAACCCCTTTTGTCATATAGATATACACTTGTCAAAATCTTTCCGTTTACAATTTTGATATTTAGGTCCAAAAATGGTGTTTCTGTATTTGTAACGTTTGCCTTGTTAAGTGTTAATTCTTGTGGATAAATTTAATTCTTATATAGTTCAAAAGCAGGATTTTCAATAGTTAGAATATCATCCAGATACCTTAAAGTATTTTTGAAACCTTTCAGATCATCAAATGTTTAGTGGTCATTATCCATATTTGTCATTTGAACGTTATATGTTAAACTCCTTCAAATTCAATAGCATCATTTAAGAACATATCAATTTGCAGCATGGACCAGACATGCACGTTTCGTTACTTAACCCTCGTCAGTGATCCTTAATCTGAACAATGGAAATATTGCCAAAGAGTGTGAAAGTTATTATGTCCAAAAATGTACCGAAAAAGTAGCAAGATGGGTGGAATGTGATGGTACAGGACCCACGTTTGAGAAATTTCAAGATTTTTTGATAACAGAAATTTTAGAATGCGTCGAAGAGACAGACGATCAACCGAAGTGATCGAATATTGCTACATGTGCCCTCGGTGAATCCTGGTCCACCAGCAGTGACATTCAACGAGTGCATCAAATGTTAAACGTCTTCAAATTCAATCTACTTTAGTCGGCAAATTATGAAATTTGGAACTCAAAATACGGTCTCATTTTGTATTCAATGAAAGCTTTTTTCTTTCTTTGCCCAACGTCTTGCATATTCCTCACACGAGTCCATAATTATTTTGAAATTTTTGTTCCATATGAATTATTTACTTTCTTTGTATTTTTAAAAGACCCTTTCTTAACAATTCTCTCAACTTGTCGTTCTTGACTATAGTAAGGTCACAAGTAACAACGTGTCCACAAGGAGAGTAGTTGAAATCCAATGAAGAACAATCGTAAGGAAATGGAGGTAGTGAGGGATTGCTTAAATCAATACACTGCAGGGATCGTTTGTAATGTAAAGTTTAGATGCAACTGATGAAATTATTCTATCTATTGAGCATAGTAGCAGGCTTTTTCGGAGATGCTTACTAATCCAGGTAAAGGATCTCACTCCCCTTACAAAGGGTTTCTTGACATCTCATCCTTATCCTTATTCCGTATTTTTTAAGGTTTTGAATGCCTATTTATTGTGATTTTAGTAGTTTGATTTTGGCTTTGTATGATATACTAAAACACTCTGATTTGAGTTTCTGTTCGTCTTAGTTTCTAATAAGTTAGACTTTTTAATGACGGAAGTTTTATAATTTTCCGGATCGTTTGTGTTGCTTTTCGACCGTCCTGCTATTTAGAGAAAATCAGATAAATAGGCATTTACAGAACGTAATTATGACATATGCATTAAGAATATGGGGAAATCTTGATGTTTTCTGAGCATATCTGTAAATGATGTTATTTGTTCCATGTAATATACTGAATAACATTAATTTCCTACTACACGTATAATCTCTTATGCTCTTGTAATGCTTAAGATCCTAATATTGATGAAAAAGACATTATAGATTATGCTTTAAAGTACCTTTCAATAAATTGTCTCGACCTTCGTCCGTTGTTATGAAAGAAAATATCGTCTGGTTAGTAATTCTGTTGGATGTTTACGAGAGAGATGTCAAATAAATATGACTGATTAAATTTTATATCACAAAATCGTGTCATTATCTAGTATTCAAATATCTCTTAGACATTGACGCAATAAAGTAAAACATCTGTATCGTAGGCTTCCTTGGAACTTTTAAAAGAAAAAAAATCAAGACAGGTCTCTGCACTTTTGCTTAAATAACTTCTGACAAAGGATTAATATCCGAAAAATTCATTTTTTTTATCTTAATTGGTACTGGAAATGGCTTTAAGGTAGCAGGAAGGGCACTTCTCTTTTCTGTTTGCAGTGTACTCGTTGGTATGAAATTTGATTAAGTACTTTCTTTCTTGAATTATAAACACAACCAAAATATAAATTGTTGAGATAAATCTAATATAAATGCAGCCTGTCCAAAATTTGTCGACACCTTAAAATTGTTTTATCGCAGAATTATCAAAATTATAATCATATATGTATATTGCAATATTGATTGTTTTGGTAAAGGTAACATTAAAAATACTTGATTATGAATAAAATAAGAATGAAAAAAGGTAGACAGCATAACCATCGAAAATACGTCAGAATTATCAAACTCTTTTTATGCCGTGGATATGATCCCACTGTCACCAGACGGACACCCGGCATGGTACTTTATCAATCTTCAGCTTTGTAGCAGCGCATTCCTAAGACTCGCACTCTGACCGACAGTTATGATGGGCCCTGTCCAAACCTCTCTAGAGAAGGCCCCGACCAATCTGATTAAAACAAGAACTCTAAATGCTTCCATTTTGTTATGTCGCGACATGACACAATCGGGAGCATGAAGAGATCTTGTTTTAATCAGATTGGGCTGATCATCTGTCCTCTCTTAATGTTGACCAGACGCCTCGGGTGATAACATACATGAGCTCGCTACAGCCGGCAGGACACGGACTTTATATCGCACGCCATATCCATCTGTGTTGTTTAGGCCCCTGTATTTGCTGGTTTGTTTGTGTGATCATCTAACGGCGAGGAAGAAATTTTACACTACAATTGTGTGTTCTTCGAATTTTTTGGGTAACCGGAAAAGTGGCAGGGTTGTGCGCATCACGCCATTTGCTACTAGCGTGGCAGACGGCCGTCCTTATTCGGCACCGATTGCCAATTGGGCTCATTGGTTTATGTGTAGTCTTTTGTGTTTCATAGTTCTATGCCGTATGTTTATCTTGCTTCTCTTGCCATGCTTGTATACCCTGTGATTTCGCTTCAGGTGTATTGCTGCTTTACTGAGAGTACTGAAACTGAGTCTTCTCCTTTCTTTGATTCAGAAAATAAGATGAGGAGGAGGAGGAAATCCTAAACATGACCACATTACAGTTTTCACAGTAAAACAGGCACGATAAATAGGGAACACAAAGATTGCGACAACGATAACAATAAGAAGGCATCATTGAAACATGATTCATGTGATATTTCATTAGAGAAGACAGGGCCCCGACCACCTGTCCTCTCTGAATGTCAGTCGAACTCCTCGGGTGATAACATACATGAGCTCGCGGCGGCAGAGCACGGATTGTATTACGTACGCCCTCTTTTTATATCCATTTACATATTCATCTGTGTTGCTTGGGCCCCTGCGTTTTGTGGTCTTGTTTGTCTGTGGTCATCTGACAGTGAGAATGTTGTTTTACACCACAATTGAACGTTCTTCGAGACCTCTGGGTAATCGGAAAAGTGGGAGGGTTGTGCGCACTTAAACCAGGATAACCATACCTTCTGCTATTTCCGTGGCAGATGGCCGTCCTAAGTCGGCACCGGTTGCCCATTGGTCTCGTTGGTTTATGTGTACAGTCCTTTGTGTTTGATGTTTCTGTGCGTTGACGTTCTTTGTCCCTTACGCGCCTCTTTGTGCTTGTCTGCTTTGTGTTTTTGCATTGGGTGTTTTGGGGTTTTGCTGTGGGTGCTACAACCTGGTGTTGTTGGAGATCCCCTCCTTTGTTTCATATGTTTACATTGAACTATTTAACACGGTACTGCTTTTAAACCTCCACCTACAATGCGTTCCGATTAAGTTGTCTTTCGTGTTTCTCTTCTTTAGCTCTAAACAGCTGTGTTATTGTCTTAGTCTGTTTATGCTATTTCCTTTTCTCGTGAGAAAGTTCTGTTATTTATACATAATTTTTTTTTTCAAGAATTTGCCTTTTGATTGTGATTTTTCAAATTCAATTTTTGGATTTGTGATTGACTTTCATTTACTGATTAGAATTGAAATTTATACTTCCTGAAAAATTCCTGTCTGTAAGTCTGAGTTCTCCAGAATGGTGGATGATATTCTGTCATAGACCATTTGTACCGTCCAACCAAAGATTATACTTTATATCTTCCAAAATGGAAGTAACCGGATGTGACAATTCTATCAAATTGAAGCGACGGGTGTTGCATGCAAGCAGGAGATGCTGACTCTTCCTGGGCACCTGGTCTCGCTCCCATATAGGAAGTTCGCTTTTTTTCATGTGGTGGAGGTCTTTGTTTGTTTGTTTTGGTTCCTGTTTTATCCAGATTTTGAATGCCTTCGGTTCATGATTTTCTGAATTATCGATTTTGTGCTGTATTTTTTTTATTCACAATTTATATATTTCATAATACAGATATACAAACACATTTTCATTCTCTCACCTCACATTCACGTTAATTACAGGAAAACAAAAGGTGACATATACACTTGTGACTATTCCAGCAAGAATATGAAAGCATCCCACTTCTTCTAAAATATACTTTGTTTTTCTTTTAATTCATGTGATTTCTTTTGTAATCTTATGTCATATTGAATTTCTTTTTTTTTTTTTTTTTTTGCACCATTAATATTAGGAATGATATTTTTATTCCTTTGAGCGAAAATATATGATTTAACTACACATAGTAGGTGAGTATTCCCCATAAACAGCGCAAATCGATAATTCAGAAAATCACAAACCGAAGGCATACACAATAAGGATAAAACAGGAACCAAATCAAATAAACAAAAACCTCCACCACATGAAAAGAAGCAAACTCCCGAAATGAGAGTGAGACCTGGTGCCTGGGAAGAGTCAGCATCTCCTGCTTGCATGCAACACCTGTCGCTTCAATTCTACCGAATTGCATGCATATGTCACATCCGGTTACTTCCATTTTGGAAAATATAAAGTATCATCTTTGGTTGGACGGTACAAATGGTCTATGAGAGAATATCATCCACCATTCTGGAGAGTGGGACCTCATAGTGTATGACGAGTTCCCCATATCAACCGTAGAACTTCCTCGGTCACAAACGTATCCCTGACCGAGAAGCCTATCTGAAAGACGCCTAGCAATCTGAATAAAATCTGTATATCATGTACTTGCTTTGGCATAGCGTATCAACTGAGATATGAACACGTCATAAGCAGGCGATGAAGGGATGCTGCACTCTAAAAAGGGAAAGTTTGTGATGCTGAAATTGAAGTCGTCACGTTTGTCATAGATTGAGGTGTTCATGTGATCATCAGTGTCGTAGGACAACATTATGTCGAAATCGAATGCTGAATTATTTGTCTATGTAGTTTCTTTGATTTCAAGCTCCGAAGGATAGATTTTGCTGAGGTAATCCGCGAATTTTGGATTATTGATGGACAACACATCGTCTATGTATCTGTAAGTGAAGTTGAAGTCAGAAGCTGAGTATCTTTTCCCTTCAGAGACCAAAGATTGAATGAATTCAGCTCCGTACGTGTAAAAAAGAATGTCGGCAAGGAGTGGGGCACAATTGGTCCCCATTGGAATTCCGACAATCTGCTGGACGACCTTTCCTCCGAACACCACAAAAATAATGTCGATCAGGAAGTTTAATATCTGTTTCAGTGTACTTACAAAGTAGGTTTTGTCATAGTTAACAACAATAAATTTGTATTTGCGATTGCCGCTCTTGATTGTAAACGCATTACTTATAATTTTTGCGAGTCTTTCTTTCAATTTAGAATGTGGGATTGTAGTGTAAAGTGTCGAAAAATCGAAGGCTTTGATCGAATGGACTCTACTCAAAATAAGTCGATTTCAGAGTTTCTAAAAGTTCCTTCGAATTCTTTAAAATTCACATTACACAATACTTAAACGTTTCTCCGAGATCAGAAAGAAATCAAGTCGGGCTTGTTTAATCGGGTTATATCTGTTCCAAGTATATTTCTTAGTGTCTGGATAAGAAGCCCTCCAAGGATCGACAAGATTTAATTCTTCTTACACATTTTCAACAAATTCTTTACTTTTGGTATCATATTGTGATATATAGTTGTGACAATGAAGAGACAAATTTTGGACCAAATTCCATTCGCCACAAAGTATAAGAAAATTATTGTAAAAATTATCAAGCTCTGCTTTTAAATTACGAAACAAAATCTGGATTGTCTGTGTTAGGGCCATAGAGAATGACTAGTGTTATTGATAAATTTTTAGCTATGATTAAATCACCGATCAGAAAATTCCCCTCTTTATCCGTTTTATATTTACGTAATTCATATTCAAATGTATTATTATACAAATTTAACACTTCTCTGACATTACTTCTACCGGGAGACAGGGTGTTACTCTTACCCCACTATGCATGGACAATTTCAATAATAAGATGCGAATCTTAATGCCAATATATATATGAAATTTTTTCTCCCTTAAATATTTTAAATCATCCTTTCTCTTTTTCATATCTTTCAACACCCTACACTTTAACGATGCTATTTTAACAGATTTTGTGCTGTTTATAGGGATATGGTCAATATCCATATTTGTCATACCTCCAGAATTTTACCATGTTTCATACATTTTTTCATTTGTTCCTTCGGGACAAAGTTCACTCATGGTCAGTCATGGTCAATTGTAATTAATAATAGAAAAATGAGTATTATTTCAAATGTTTTACGGGTAATGGTATTTTTATTGTGTTGAGTACCAAAAAGGGTGCATTTCACATAATATCAAGGAAATGCACTGTTACATTCTATTGTATAGGCAGCCTATAAGAATTTCATCAGATATCACACAATAACAAAGTTCAATAACGGTCATTTATTTAAGGTCAAGGTCATTTTCAGGTTAAATAGCTTCATCCCCATGTGGATTTCAGAAATCAACGAACAAACTGTTTCTTATCTATTTGGTTCTATTTTCTTAAAAAATGATAAATTCATTTTTTTTCTATATGTTACAGAATTTAAGATTTTTTTAATTGCGTGGATAAGACAAAAGAAACCATGCAGAGGAAAATAATTGAGAACGAACGTGTAAAGACAAGATCTTCATGTACTATGTCTTCATCAATCAAATCTTATACATGTACCAAGAGGGTTTCAAAAGTCAAAATTGACAATTATCATAAACAAGATAAAAAAAGAGAAAAGAAATAAATAATTTATAAAGTATGCTGCCTACCAATGTACTATTTTAGAGGACCATAAGTAGTGCGGATTAAAATGAAAGGGTATTGTTTGAAGTGGGGTAATGGTTTTTCCTGAAAAGTTTGTTATCATTTTTTCCTGTACTTGACTCCTCCCTGTTGGCATTTAAAAAACCTCTAGGCACTAGAATTGATAGATAAACCATTTTCCTCTATATGGCTTTTTTTCTCAGGTACCTCAAGTTGTATGTTATTTTCGGTCTGTTTCGTTTCGTTTGGATTTGTTCCTTTCGTTTTGATTTGTTTCGTTTCGCACTTTAAAGGGACCTATCTGAAGGATCAAAGACACTCAGAAAATTACACTCTAATATCAAGTTTGCTTTGTTCGCGGAGCATCCATTCATTTAATTGCTATGTTTGCGATTTATTCTCTTGCACAATGAACTCTCACCATGCTCAAACTTTTACGCACACCAATGAAATCGTTAGATATGAAAAAAAATCTATTTTTCGAATATACATATAATTACGTAAATACTGATAATAGGTAATATCTCCACTTCTTAATCTGATTTTGTGCTATCCCTACGGTAACCGAAAGTTTGGAAATAATTATTATTTCCAATTTGTAATTTTTGCGTTAAAAAGTTTCCCAGAGCATTCAGTTTATCCTTATTACTATAAATAGTAAATAAGGGGGGTTTGTGTCTTATCGATGAATATTCTTCTTCAAAACTTCATGGCTATTGCATTATCATTTAAAAAAAATAAAACAATGTAAACCGGAAGTGATATATTCATAGCGTATTTCATTTTTTTCTTTCATGACTGCAAGAAAGAGAAGATTCTCGACCATCTGATTTCACCATTAATTTCTAGTTATCTTGCCTTATCAATTTCTTACAATATCGGTATCAGGAAGTGTGTTTCTGTCTAACAACCTTTTGAACACAATCTTGTGAATTTTGCATACTTTATTTAGTGGAGTTGTGGAGTTTTTTTCGGAAATAGGCTAAAACAGGCTTTAATCAAAGGAAGAAAAGAACAAAGTCAAATCACGTTTGCTTGCTTTGTTAACTTTGATTGAAGTGTATAATAAGTTGTACCCTCAATTACAGTATGCGTCAATTGTAAGATGTGCAGGTGCTGTTTATTTGAGACCAAATTTAAATCGATTGGTTTCATAAAAATCAACATGGATACAAAACTTTAGAATGAAAGGCATCTGTGATAAAAATACAAAGCCTAATCGAAAATGAAATGTATCAATATTTACTTAGAAATATACAAAGTAGTTTCCATCAATAATTTATCTGAATGAACATAAATTTTCGACAGACAAGGGACAGCATGAGTTGATTTAACCAATAAAAATTAAATTAACGTATCAATGACGAATGTTTCTCGCTTCAGTTTTAAGGAACCAAAATTCCCTTACTCTACTGCAAGTGAGCAGCCTTTTTCAGAAGCAAAATATTGTTATCTAGACGTATGTTTTAGATAAAACGCCCTCACTCATGGTTCCATAAATCCAAAATGATTCAGAGAATACAGCCCTCAAGACGTAGGTTTTAGATAATAATACCTTAATCCAAAATGATTCAGAGAATACTCTCCTCACGACGTATGTTTCAGATAATGATGACAAATATGGATAATGACCATATCCCTGTTTACAGAACAAAATCGATAATTCAGAAAATCAGAAACCGAAGGCTTACAAAATCAGGATAAAACAGGAACCAAAGCAATCAAACAAAAACCTCCACCATATGAAAAGAAGCGAACTCCCGATATGGGAGTGAGACCAGGTGCCCAGGAAGAGTAAGCATCTCCTGCTTGCATGCAACACCCGCCGCTTCAATTCGGTAGAACTGTCACATCCGGTTACTTCCATTTCGGAAGACATAGAATACAATCTTTGGTTGGATGGTTCAAATGGTCTATGACAGAATATCATCCACCATTCTGGAGAGTGGGACATCATAGTGTATGACGAGTTCCCCATATCGACCGTAGAACTTTCTCAGTGACGATGTTAGTCGGTCACAAACATATCCCTGACTGAGAAGCTTATCTGAAAGACGCCTAGCTCTCAGAACAAAATCCGTATATTTGGTACTTGCTCTGGCATAGCGTATCAACTGAGACATGAACACGCCTTAAGCAGGCTATGAAGGGATGTTGCTACTCAGAAAAAGAAAGTTTGTAATGCTGAAATTGAAGTCGTCACGTTTGTCATAGAGTGAAGTGTTCATATGACCATCAGTGTCGTAGGACAACATTATGTCCAAATAGGATGCTGATTTATTTGTCTCTGTAGATTCTTTGACTTCAAGCTCCGACGGATAGATACTGCTCAGGTAATCCGCGAATTTTGGATTATTGATGGACAACACATCGTCTATGTATCTGTAAGTGAAGCTAAAGTCAGAAGCTAAGTATCTTTTCCCCTCAGAGACCAAAGATTGAATGAATTCAGCTTCGTACGAGTAAAGGAAAATGTCGGCAAGGAGTGGGGCACAATTGGTCCCCATTGGAATTCCGACAATTTGCTGGAAGACCCTATTAAGAGCCCCTATTAGACATTTTTCAGTGCGTCTAGACTGATACTCGATGAAGGACAGAGGACGACTTTTAAAAAGGGGTTAACTCGAAGTAATATTTTGTTATTTTAATCAGCGTCTCCGGCAACGTATATGAGTATAAACGGTATTTAAAAACATAACTCTAATCTACATCATTCATGCAAAACTGCTCGATAACATGTGTTTAAAAGGCTGCATATCCGACAATATACATTATAGTATGATTTTAGTACTTAGTTTTCATTAAAAAGCGAGAACTTGCCGATAGAAAAAAGTGTTTCTATATTTCCCTGACATTGTCGCCATAGCACTTTCTATAGACATAACGTCAGACAGTGCATGAAGTTTATATATTGTTTTCATTTTCGTGCTTAACCATCGACGGCGGGTGCGGCTAGCCAACAGGGGATGCTCACTCCTCCCGGGCACCTGACCCACCTCTAGCTTGCTAGGGGTCCGTCGATGCTTAATTTTGTGCTCTATTGCGAGTGCTGTTGAGATTATCGCCAGGAACTTCTTTAACTCATATATAGCAACATGCATGATCAAAGGGAATTCATTGTAGATGGCGCTGATAAAATATTGTTTGCGGTGCCACAAAAATTGAAAAGAAGTTAATCGTTGATATTACTCCAATGCATTCGTATATTTTTTCTCAATTAAAACTAATTAAAAAAATATATCATGAAATCATCATATCATGAAATCAGGATGTGAAATGGGCATGGAAAGTCGTAATCAAGATTTTTTTGTAAAAAAAAGGAGGGGCATCTATACATTTGAAGGAACGCGCTCCTTGAAAAAAAATTGCTTATCGTATCGAAGAAAAACATGTGTTTTGGGGGTCTTCGTATATGCCAATTGTTGAAAATCTGTGTGTTCTACATCCCTCCTTTCAAAAAATAATAGTATTATAACCGAATGATTTTATGTATTTTTTTTTTCTTTTTTTTTTTTTGCAATGGTAAAAGTTGAACAAGTAAGGGGGAGGGGGTCATCCCTTACCATTTTGGAATAAATTTAAGGTTACCGAAAACCGTTCGGTCATATACATTGAATGCTTTATAACTTATAAACACCGTTCCCAATCGGAGAACAGAATTACACTTAAAAGCATCGTTTTTATCCCTCATCCCATAGCAATTAAATGGGTTCCCTCTGAAATGAAAATAAATTAATCTTCGCTACCTTTCATTTAAGCTTAAAAAAGGCTAAAATGAATATAAGTACTAGTAACCATCATACGCATTCGTATTGACTACATTGTACGAGGTACGAGGGGTGCTTGATATGTTGTAAGCCTCGGTTATTTTGGATTCAGGAGATATTCTACTTGTAGATTATCTCCAAAAAGGACAAACAATCAATTGCACATATGTGTCTCACTTCTGACACAGTCACGAGAAAATACTAAACTTAAGCGCCACGGAAAGCTAACTAGTTAAATGTGTTTTGTCCTGTTCACAAGTATGTCACTGTCATGGCTGCTATTCATGATTTTGGCTTTAACATTTGATTAAACATCCGCCTTATTCACCAGATCTTGCTTCATCAGACTTTCATCTATTCCCATAACTGAAAGCTGTAGAAAAATAATACAAAAGTCTGATAAAATTCAAATTCTTTAATACGAGGCTCACAACATATCAATCAGCGCCTGTAGCATCAATGTTTCGCCTGTATCACACGTTGTTCCTATTCGATTATTTTTGTGTGGGAGAGGGCTTCAAGTCCTCGCCATAGACTCACACACAAAAATAACCGAAAAGGAACAACATGTGAGACGGGTGAAGTATTGAAGCTATTTCTTTCTACTGAAAAAAAATGTTTTCAAAAGAGTGATTGAATTTTTTTTTTATTATGTTACTCCTTTCAAATATGAAAGCGGTTTCTTTTTCGTTGTTGTTTAGTTTTACAAACAGTTATTGCATTTTGAGACATTCCCCACAGGTAAACAGCCTAAACAACCCGAGTGTCCGTCGTCGATTGTCAGTCTAGAGGCAGTGAAAAATGTCTATTAATGGTACCTACAGCCAAGATAATGAAGAAAACACTGCTCTCAAGACGTATGATTTAGATAAGAGTCTTCATTAATGGTACCTAGAACCAAAATGGTTCATAGAATACTTTCCTCAGTACTAATATATTAGATATTAAATGTTATAAATGATATCTAAAGCGAAAATGATTCAGAGATATACCGCCCTCCAGATTAATGGTACCCAAAACTAAAATGATTCAGAGAATACTTTCCTCCAGATGTATGTTTTTGATCGTGAGCCCTCATTTATGGTACCTATCGTCAAAATCATTCAGAGAAGCCAAAATGTTGTGCTGACCCTGTCTTGATTTTTAAATTTAAAATAGCGATTTTGCCAAGAATAAATTTAAAATAGCGATTTTGCCAAGAATAAGTCACTTCAAATCTTCAGTCGCACTGACCATAACATGTAGCCGAGTGACGTAGTGTTCCGATCGGTGAGAGTAATATAAAATGCTTACAGGCAAATTTCAAAAGCTCTGTTATTTCCTTTCAGCTTTTGCATTCAAATTTTCCACCAACGCAATTTTTTATGTATCAGGCGTATGGACAATTCATCAACGCAAGAAGTTATATAGTGAAAAAATAAGTTTAATAAATATTGCACAACAGGAAAGGGACATCATTCGCATAATGATAATTTAGATAAGAAATGTGTCCGGGAGTTTTATTATAATTTAAATCATTTTTAATATGTTACCGAAATTACTCAGAATAATAACTATATACATGTATATGTAACAGTAAAAGGGCTTTACACAGTTGCTAAAACTGGTTCCCTATCCCTTTTCTTAATAAAATAAAATAAAATGTGTTTAAACTAAAAGTATTTAATTCACATCATAAAATGTCCATAGTCTTAAAATGTAATCAAATAACTAAGAAGAGACATACTTAACAAAAAGATAGAAAATCACAAGTCTCAAAGGAAATCATGTTGAGATAAATTTGGTCAGGACATTTTAACTTTAAAAAAGTAAATGACAACGCATTAATCAAGAGGGACGAGTGACATCGTTCATCCTCCTTGTAAAAAAGACCTTTCGTTAGCCTTTTCTTGATAATAGCTAAGGACAAGAGAGACCAAGGTAATTTCTTATCGAACCAAAAGGGATTTAAAAGACATGAAACCCTGTTTTTGGCCTACATTTCGTGTTAGGATTAAATAAAATTACGTCTGATGAGAATGTATCCATACAAGGCAATATAATTATCGCAAATAATAATTTCCTTAACAACAGTAAACTTGTATTTTTATTCTTGGTATACATCAGGTATTTACTGATCCCAATATACAGATAGGTTTTTTACCATACACTGAAATATGATCTGGTCCTTGCTGCAAATTTATATTCTATTCTTAAATGATGCTATTGAATTTGAAGATGATAGCATAAGCCAAAGGAAAGAACAGACGATATACTCTGGTGAATAACGCTTCACTGAACTCTACGGAACGTATTCATATAGAGTAAAATAATGAACATCAGACGAAAAACAGTTTAACAAAAGAAACATAGAACCACACAAAGACTCCGACAATAATGAACTTATACAAACTATCACAGCGGAGACATGATGAACTGACATAAAAACACAAAGACTCCGAAAATAATGAACTTATACAAACTATCACAGTAGAGACATGATGAACTGACATAAAACACAAAGACTCCCGACAACAATGGACTTATACAAACTATCACAGTAGAAATATGATGAACTGACATAAAAACACAAAGACTCCCGACAACAATGAACTTATACAAACTATCACAGCAGAGACATGATGACTTGACATAAAAACACAAAGACTCCCGACAACAATGAACTTATACAAACTATCATAGTAGAGACATGATGAACTGACATAAAAACACAAAGACTCCCGACAACAATGAACTTATACAAACTATCATAGTAGAGACATGATGAACTGACATAAAAACACAAAGACTCCCGACAACAATGAACTTATACAAACTATCACAGCGGAGACATGATGAACTGACAGAAAAACACAAGAACTCCCGACAACAATGAACTTATACAAACTATCATAGTAGAGACATGATGAACTGACATAAAAACACAAAGACTCCCGACAACAATGAACTTATACAAACTATCACAGTAAAGAGATGATGAACTGTCATAAAAACACAAAGACTCCCGACAGCAATGGACTTATACAAACTATCACAGTAGAGAATAATGAACTGACGTAAATTGGGGGATAGTAATTGGGGGATAGTAAATTGGGGAAAACTCTGCGGCGTCATAAGACGGATATTTGCTACTTCGATAGCAAATGCTGCGGTTGTCCGGATTACATGACCCTGATGCATTGTGAAATGCAAATTGCCACTTCAACGCAACCATTCTCACTCACTTTGCCTAATTATAGATTAATACTTTGAATAAATCGTCAACGATCTCAATCGGTCTCACTCGAATAAAACCTGATTTTCATTCCAACTCGAACGATGAAAACGATTCCCATTGCATTGGAACAAACGAAAGGAGCTGAAAGAAGAACGTACTTATATCATCTCATACTTGAAATGATATGCAAAAATACTAAATATAAACAAGGGAAGCTGTGATCAACATTCATGTTATAGCTAGAGTACGGACTGCCTTTTCACTTTAACCATGTAACTATGAAAGTTTCATGTAACCTTAAATAAAAACCACACAAAAATATTTTTATTTCATAAATGATGAAAAAACATTTATTTTCTACATAAAGTGGGGTTTCCTTGACCTCAGTTAAACACGTTAAATATAATTACGGACGTCTTTACCCTCTTACCATATAACTATGAAATTTCCAAGAAATTTTTATAACAGAAATTTTCGAATGCGATGAAGTATATAATAAGTGTCTTATTTTGTGTGTTTATGCAGAAATAAATTACAATGGCTGATGCATTTATTTTGATATAATGCGCGTTAGCGCATTTTATCAAATAAATGCATCAGCCATTGTAATTTATTTCTGCATAAACACACAAAATAAGACACTTATTCTATATATATGCGCTTTCAAAGCCAAAAATAGAACAAAGGAAGCGCCCGATTCTATTTATAAAGCGAATACGTTCACCAATACAGAGGGGAGTTAATTTTAGAAAGGAACAGCTGGAGTTTCCCATGACAACGTCACGCTTATTTACTATGACTGAACTGTCATAAATTAATGCATTATGTTATATCAAGTATTCCAAATTAAACAATTTAACAATGGAATCATGACAAAATATGACCAAATAAGTTGTTTATTACTCTCTAGATGTTGACTGTTTGGAACTAGTTTTGTTGGCGGAATGAATTCCCATTTAGTATCCGTTTGAGTCAGTTGCAGCGCGGTGAAATCATGAAATGTTGACAGCGTTAGTTCATGGATTTTTCTTATACTATGTACTGCTTATATGGATGGTTTATTTTGGAATTATCACAAACAACACCGAATGTGACAAGAAATCTTCATTTGAAATATTCCGTTGAGTGAAGGATGTGACATCAATCGACAGAGAGCTATTGTAGCTGCGCCTGCCTCTGTTGCTTGTTGATGTCGTATTCTGTAATCGTCAAGACAAAGTCGCTGAAAGAGGTAAGGGATTAATGGGGAAGATTTTAGATATGAATTCGACTTTCTATATGATGATGTTCCTAATTTCTGTATAGGAAAAGATTTTATACTTGTTGATATTCAATTCAAATTCATCCGCGATGCTTGGCGGCGTTTTGACGTCACACTGTTATTGATACAGAAATCAATAACAATTGTCCTGAAAGCTTTATCTCGGGCAATTACAGTGGTTGTGCATATATGAAACGATCAACCGAAGTTGATCTAACTTTGCTACATGTGCCCTCGGGGACACCTGGTCCACCAGCAGTGACACTCACGTGGTATAAATGTTAAACGTCTTCAAATTCAATAGCATCATTTAAAAACAGATAAATTTGCAGCATGGACCAGATTTGCAGGTTTCGTGTACTTAACCCTCGTCAGTGATCCTCAATCTAGATAATGTTATATAATCAAAGAGTTTTAAAATTATTATGTCCAAAATATACCGAAAGATGTAGCAGGATGGTTGGGATATGATGCTACAGAACCAACGTTTTAGAAATTTCAAGAAATTTTGATAACAGAAATTTTATCCACTACTGTCCTTCCGTACTAGAAAAAAATCTAAAACCAGATTTTTCATTGTCACATTGTCGCATTTTTTCTTTCTCTCCATGTAAGTGAATTGGAAAAACAAATTACCTACATTTGCAACTTTAGAAAATACCGATCATTTCAGTGCACAGCGGCCACGTGACATGTTATACGAAATTTTATTTCACTGTATGAGTGAGAAATTTGAGAGAGCAGAAAAAGATATGTGATAAACACTATTTCACAATGGACATGAATATTAATCTTTTTCTTGCTTTCCTGTTTTAACTTTGTTCTACATGCTCATGGGATTTTTGTTTTCGGAATGGTGACTTTGGCAATTTCAAGACCTGTTCCATTTCAACCATACTTTGCAATAATAAATGTAATTTCATGATTGATGTATCCTTTTATCTGCCAAAATGGCTGTTCGACCTATATTTCAATATGTGACATTACTTTTACGACGTGTTTTGCAAGTAAGGATAGAGAGATACGAGTTCTGAATAATCACATTTTGCCATAGGGCAAGATTGGTACATGTAATAAAAGAACAATAATCGTATATCATTGAGACCTCTGAAAAAAAACTGCAGGTCAGTAAAAATGACAAACACAAATAACTTATGACTCAATTAAATAATATCTTGCGGTTACGGAGAAAGTAAAGTACTCTCTTTTACAGACTAATTGGGTACTTAAGTTAAACGAAACCAAGAGCTTGTCAAATTTTTTTTCCGATGTCAATTACATGTAATTGTCAATTGAGGTTGTTTTCTTCATTGGGCTGTTCAGAATAAAGAAGGGAGGGGATCTCCAACCAGACCTGTACACGTTGTCATTAAAAGTACACGTTGTCAGTCATTAAAAGTACACGTTGTCATTAAAAGTACACGTTGTCATTAAAAGTACACGTTGTCATTTAAAGTTTCTCTGACAGTGCATGCATTTTATATATTGTTTTCATTTTTATTGCATGAACCTCTAGCTTGCTAGGAGTCAGTCGATGCTCAATTTTGTGCTCTATTGTAAGTGCTGTTGAGATTATCGTCAGGATCTTCTTTAACTCATTTAATCGACCGAATCATTTGTGCTTTAACTGTTTTATCATTTGTATGAAAATTTGAAAAGAAAATGGCAGGTAAGCTTTTGCTTTTCTAACACTTCTCTTTAACTCATTCTCGATTGCACGATTTTTTTCCGCCAAACATTTTGTGTTATAGTAAAGATGTTTTACCCTTTATCTTTTATGTTTATTCTAAAAATGCTGCAAAATATCACGCTAAGCCATGTCAGTAAAACTCAGATGATCGCGTCAATAAGACCGGAAACAGTTCAATACGTCGATTAATCGCATTGCACGTGACCGCGTTTTGGTCAATGGGAAAGCTAAGGTGATGTGAATTAGAGGATATGATAATATATATCATATCTAATCGGTTTTTTTTTCTTTTAGAGATGGAAAGGATATTACATTTATCAGGATGGATGGCCATTTTCCATTTGTTCTCCCAAATGCCTAATTTATCTAAGTCATTCTGAAGGGTTTTGCAGTCATGTTTGATTTCACAACAAGATATGCGATAGTGTCACCAGCAAAGAGATAGATAGTAGAGTTAAGACCAACAGTGATGTCATTTATGTAAAAAAGAAACAGACTGGGGCCGAGTACGGACCCCTGGGGCACTCCAGACAAGACAGGGACATAATCAGAGGTCACACCCTCAAGTATAACAGCCTGAGTAATAGAAAATAAGAAGTTTTTAATCCAACTATTCATTTTTCTTTTTATGCTGTAATTGTTAAGTTTATGAAAAAGTAAATTATGACTGACCTTATCAAAAGCTTTTGAAAAAACCATTACCAAATATCTGTTTGTTTAGAGTTTTCTATAGTTTTGGAGATGTCATCAATTAATTCTAAAAGTTGAGTTTCACAGGATCGGGAGCGTCGAAAACAATGTTGGAGAGGATATAAAATATTATTTGTGTCAGCATGAGTCATGATGGAACTTACTACTATATGTTCTAAGATCTTACAGCAGATGCACGTTAGAGAAACGGGTCGGTAGTTTTCAGGATTGTACTTGGACCCCTTTTTGTATATGGGCGAGGCATGTGCAGTGCGCCAGTCATTTGGGACGTCACCAGTGTCAATGGATTTCTGGTAAATTATGCAGACAATGGGTGAAATTTCATGGGCTAATTCCTTTAAGATCCGGGGTCTAATTTCATCAGGTCCACGGGCCTTAGAAGGGTCCAGCTTTTTAAGGAGTTTTTCGATACCTTGTGGTGTTACATTTATATCTTGGATTTCAGGTTATATATTAGGGTCTTGCATGTATTTGCCATTGTTAAAATCAGTTGTTGTTATATCTACTTGATCTGAGAAGAAAGATTGAAATTGTTTATTCAGTATGTTTGATTTCTGTTTAGGGTCAGTTAAGATTTTACCATCGTCTTTTAATGACGAAATCTCACTTTAATCTGTCTATTTGCTTTAACGCATGACCAAAAACGTTTCATGTTAGAAAAGCTGTTGTCATTTTCTTTAGGTGTTACAATGTCTTCAATGAAATTCCAAAAGGAGTGTCTTAGTTCTTTCTGGACGTGGTGTTTAAGTTTTTTGCATTTACATTTAAGATCTACATTTCCGCTTTTTTTTCATTTTTCTATAAAACCTGTCTCTCTTTTCCACCAGGGCTCTAGTTTTAGTTGTTACCCATGGGTTTTTTAGTTTTTATGACAGGTTTGTGTGTGGTATATGACAAATATGGATAATGACCATATCCCTGTATACAGCACAAAATCGATGATTCAGAAAATCAGAAACCGAAGGCATACAAAATCAGGATAAAACAGAAACCAAAGCAAACAAACAAAAAACCTCCACCGGATGAAAAGAAGCGGACTCCCGATATGAGATTGAGACCTGGTGCCCAGGAAGAGTAAGCATCTCCTGCTTGCATGCAACACCAGCCGCTTCAATTCGGTACAGTAGAACTGTCACATCCGGTAACTTCCATTTCGGAAGACATAGAGTACAATCTTTGGTTAGATGGTTCAAATGGTTAGATGGTTCAAATCATACGTTTCATGATTATTTCATTCAAGCTGGTTTTGAATATGATCCATAGCTCATTTGTTGTTCTTATGTTTGCTTCTTGTTGTATTTTATGATTCATGTTGTTTATTTCATTTTTAATGGTATCCCAGTTTGCTTTCTTATAGAGTTGGATGTTCCTTGTGATTTGTTTTACTTTTTTGGGTGTCAGATTAAATTCTAGGAATACTATACCATGATCTGATATGCCAGGCATTATTTCAGTTTGTGAGACTTGGTTCGGCATGTTTGTGATGAAAAGATCAAGGATGTTACCTTTTCTAGCAAGTTGTTCTACCACCTGTGATAGGCCAAGGTCATCTAGTGTGTCTCCATGGAAGTAATGAAGTTTTTGATTGGAAGAGTTTGGTTTTAGGATATTTTTTGTCAATCCCAATAAAATCACCTCCTATTAGGAGAGTAGTGTAAGAAGCCCCGATAGGTGGGTAGTATTTTTAGAACAGGGGAATTCCGGGATTTGTGTATAGGAAAGGGGGAATTCCGAGGGGAATTCCATGTTTATTTATAGAATGGGGAAGTCCATGGTAAATTCCTAAGGGAATTCCCAGAACTGTATTTAGGTGTTTGGAAAGTCCCAGACCTATATTTAGATGTTGTTCTAGAAAATCATCTATTCATGGAAGGAATAATTTCCCCCTACAACTAGATGAAAAAGAATAAAGACAAATTGAAAGTTTATACAACTTTTATTCAACATTGTACATATTTCAAAAGTCTATGCACTGTACTGTGGCCTCACATTCTGACTCGCCATAGGTGGGCGTCCTCTGTTTGATCCATAGATGGGTCGTCCTCTGTTTGCTCCATAGATGGGTCTGGGGTAATTTGGCCTGTAGCTTCCATAGTTGTTGGGTCCCGGATACGTGTTGTATTCCTGTTGTACAGGACAGTCTCTGGCCCAGTGTCCCGTGCCTTGGCACTTGTAGCAAACGTCGCTCTGCTTCTTGGGCGGCTGAGGACATTCGGTAGCAAAATGTCCCTCTTCATTGCAATTGTAACATACACTCAGTTGAGACTATTTTTAGGAAATGCCATCGGATAGACTCGAACGCATCCATATTTAAATGTTGGTTAATGTGTTGTATTTTCATTTGTCTATCTGTAATCAGAGTAGTAGGATCATGGATCCTAGAATGAAACATCCTTTCACATGCATTATAGCAGGACCTACTGGTAGCGGAAAGACATACTTTGTGAGACGTCTTTTAGCTCACATAGAAGAAATGATGAAACCTATACCGGATCACATAGTCTGGTACTATGGAGAATGGCAACCCATCTACGCAACTATACGCGGAGTTGAATTTGTAGAGGGACTACCAGACATAGGAGCTCTTGATCCTCAAAAGAGACATTTAGTTATTATTGACGACTTAATGTCAGAAACAGACGAAAGGATAACATCTTTATTCACCAAGAAAAGTCATCACAGAAATATCAGTGTTATCTACATAGTGCAGAATGTGTTTCACAAAGGAAAAGAGAACAGGACGATCAGTTTAAATTCCCATTACATTGTAATGTTCAAAAACCCTAGAGATGCATCCCAGATCACACATCTCGCCAAGCAGATGTATCCAGGAAATGTTAGATATATGCAGGAGGCTTTTCATGATGCCACCTCGGATCCCTATGGGTACCTTTTAATTGATTTGAAGCAAGACACACCAGAACATCTACGACTTCGTACACGTATATTCCCAGGACAAAACCAATGGGTGTATTTAAGGAAGACATGAAAAAGGCATTATAAAAACATCAACATGATACGTATGAGTGCAGTTGAAATAGTGACATCAAAGACTCAACATGTCTTCCTTACAGTGCATGAAATGTCAAAAGAAATTCTCCAGACTCTTTGCATTAAAAAGACACATGAAGAATTTTCACGTCGATGATAGTGAAAACAGTGAAGATGAAGACTTAGTAGAAGAGAAAGATGCTTCCTTTCCTTATTCCTGCAAGCGCCTGCGTGACCATGCGGCTGATTTGAACTATTTGCTTTTTGCGAAACCCACAATGTGCAGAAGCGTCATCCGAGATGCAGATAGGTCATTGATACTTTGCCTCTGTGAATGTGCCAAGAATGTTTTAAAAGGCAATGTCGACCTTACAAAGGACCAGTTTAACACATTAGCTCCTTACAAAGAGGAGCTCCGAGAGCTTGTCAATAAGAAAGTTCCTACTGAGAGAAAGAAAGAAGTATTACAAATTGGTGGAATCTTACCTGCTCTTTTAGGACCCTTGTTGGCACCAGTGATTGCGCCTTTGGCTTCAAAATTATTAGGACTTTGAGATGGAGCACACAAAGAAAATGTTACTGGTAGAACCTAAATTGTTGGAGGGATTGCAGCATCATGATGTAGTGAGAAATCCCACAATTAAATCCATGACAAGACTTGACGACGAGATGCAGTCTATTCTTCAAAGAGATGATCTTTCCATGGGAGAAAAAGTTAAAGCTTACGAGCAGAAACTACAAAGATTTCTCATCTATGATGACAAGTATGAGAACAGACCACCGGTCAAAGTACAAGTTGTCAGGGGTACTACTGCACCAAAAAATGATGCCAGTTTCAATACAGACCAAAGTATTGGAGTTGACCAAGGATCTTCCACAACAGACCCGATTGAAAGTGAAATTATAAAATCTGTCCCAAAGACTATGAGAAATAGAGCAGAACTATTATTACACAAAATCAAATCAAAACCCGACATGAAGTGGAATGACCGTGGCGAACTTGTCTATTAGGGTGAACGGATCAAAAACAGTAATATTGTCGATCTTGTCAATGATGTTTTACGTCGAAGAAAACATTTCGAACCACGTGGGTGGCAGGTATTTAGTGCTGGTCTTCGAGAAACTAATGTACCACAGGATCTCATAGGGCATAAGGAGAGATGGAACTGGATACAATCTGGAAAGGATCCGTTGCAAGACGAGCATGATTCATCAGAATCAGATACGTCATCTAGTAGTTTGGAGACGTTAACAGATGACAAACCCGAGTTCAAGTCATCATTGGCACAAGGTTACGAATCAGATCCGGAAAGTATGAAGCTAAGTTTGAAAACACCAAAGAAGAGCAGCATTTCAAAAACATCCTTCTCTACGCCTCGTTGGTCACCATATTAACACCTATTAATACAATCTATGTCAAGTCCAGTTATCATTCCTCATCATGAAAGCCAAGAAGAAGGTGGAAACATCAAAAATACTTTCCAAAAAGTATTATGATCCAAAACATCCTGGAAGTTACGGCGGAGTGAAATCATTCAAAAAAGCACTCGGCAATTTGAAAGTGAAAGAACAAGATGTTTCAGACTGGTTGATGACGCAAGACACCTACACTTTACATAAGCCTGTGCGTCGAAGTTTCAAAAGGAGAAAAGTACTTGTGGCTGGTATCGATCAACAATGGCAAGCAGATCTCGTGGACCTGCAAAGTATTGCAAAACACAATGATGGATACAAATACTTGTTGACCTGCATTGATGTTCTATCCAAATATGCATGGGTCATTCCTTTGCGCGACAAAACAGGCAAAACATTAGTGGAAGCGTTCAAGGCAATATTCAAGTCAGGTAGAAAACCTCGTCAGCTACAAACAGATAAAGGGAGTGAATTTACCAACAGAAATTTTCAGTCTTTCCTGAGAGAGAATGACGTACATTTCTTCACAACAGAGAATGAAGACATTAAAGCCTCCATAGCCGAAAGGTTTAATCGAACTCTGAAAACAAAGATGTGGAAATATTTTACACATAGTGATACTTTGAAGTACATTGATGTTTTGGAGGATTTGGTGTATTCATACAACCATACTCATCACAGGAGTATAAAAATGGCTCCAGTACAGGCAACAAAAAAGAATGAAATCATAGTTTGGAAAAATCTCTATGACGACAAAGCTTTGGATGTCAAAAACACCACCCTGAAAATAGGAGATCAGGTTCGAATCAGCAAAGCAAGACGGGCATTTAAGAAAGGTTACTTGCCTAGTTGGAGCGAAGAAATATTTACTGTTAGTGAAGTGCGTGAACGTCAGCCACCTGTGTATCGCATCAATGACTACAATGGAGAACCGTTGAAAGGAACATTTTATCCTCAAGAGTTACAAAAGGTCGTTAAATCTGATGACGTATACAGAATTGAAGAGGTGTTACAGAAAAGAAAGAAAGGAAAGCAAATTCAATATCTTGTCAAGTGGCATGGATATCCCGAATCATTCAACAGTTGGATCAACAGAAATCAGTTGACTACATATAAAGGATAGATATTGCTCAAGACTTTAGTTTGCCCAAAACACCAGTGCTAGCACACATCGGCCATTCAACATGTTTTACCTGACACTCCCAAGTAATAGTTCGATGTCAACTTATTCTAACAATACTTTGACAAATTATCGTGTCAAGTTACATCATTCCCTGGATTTATCAGGACAGTGGGAAGTGGGATTGACTGAAATTCAGTATCCACATTCGTGGTATAATGTATCAAAGGACCAAGCATGGTTTGAGATAACCGAAAATCCAGATGCTCCAAGAGTTCAGTTTGTGCTGAAAAATGGATACTACGTTTCACCTGAAAAGCTCATGAGGACTTTATGGGGTTTGAAAGGGAGCATCGATGGAGGAGATAACGTGAAAATAGAATTTGATGACGTCAGTCACAAAGTTACAATCACAATAGTGAATGAAGCTATTTTGAAACTGTCCAACTCTCTTGCTAAAATCTTAGGCTTTGAACAAGAGGAATTCGACGCTGGTGTGTATATAGCTCCTTGGGTGTGCGACGTGACACAAGGATTTCATTCTCTGTACATCTACAGTAACATTGTAGCGCCTAGTATGGTAGGTGATGCACTTGTACCATTACTGAGAATTGTTCCAATAGAGGGATCGTCTGGCAAAATGGTTTCTCATACTTATCAAAATATTCAGTACCTACCACTACAGCAGAGACAATTTGACACCATAGAAATAGATATAAGAGACGACACTGGCTTACCAGTGCCATTTGAAAGAGGAAAGGTCGTTGTGATACTACACTTCCGGCGACGACAGTCATAATGAGATTCCAAACAGACAAAAGTATTCGCTTTGAAGGAAACAGAGATGCGATTGATGAATATTACATTGATCAAGCAGGACATGGATTACCAGCTTTTCAAGGAGTAAGAATTCAAAGAGGACATGGCATCGGTAACATGTTTAGCGGTCTTTTGAAAAGTGCAATGCCTCTCATCAAAAAAGGATCAAAAGCATTGGGTAAACAAGTCTTATCAACAGGACTTGACATTGCTAATGATTTACTTAGTGGAGAAAACATACGCACATCCACAGAACGACGACTGAAAGAAGCGGGAAGAAACATCATGAATCAAGCAAGAGGCAGAATATCAAAACCACCCGGAGAACCTAATCGAAAGGGTATAAAGCGGCGTGCGAATTCTTCAGTTGTCATTCCTAAGCGAGCAAAGGTACAGAGAACATCTAAACCGAAAAGAGACATCTTCACCTAAACATCAACATGTCTTTGGTCCATCAACATTCCTGTGAATGCATGAAGTCAGAGTTGGACTTGTTTGCTGTTCCACCAACGCAAGCAAGCATTGAATATGGACATTGGGTAGAACATCGGCCATTGTCTTCTATTACTGACTCGGGACCTATAGAATTTAATATTTCCGGTTCAGGGGATGATTATCTGGATCTGAATAACACCTTCTTGTATTTGCAAGCCAAAATAGTCGCGGCAAACAATAACGCAAACCTCGACGCTCAGTCAGATGTAGGGCCTGTGAACAATTGGTTGCATTCGCTCTTCAGTCAAGTCAACATTTCTTTAAACGAAAAACTGATATCCATGCCGGCCAACACTTATGCCTACAGAGCTTTCCTGGAGAACCTTCTAAGCTATGGCAAATCAGCCAAGGAATCGCAACTCACCTCCGAGATGTGGTACAAAGATAGCAGTAGTAATATGGAAGCCAGAACAGATGATAATGCTGGCTTTACTAAACGAAAAGCATTAATCGCCCGTAGCAAAATAGTTGATCTGACAGGAAAACTTCATTTGGATATGTTCTTCCAAGAAAGATATCTGCTCAATGGAGTGGATGCAAAGATAAATTTGATCAGGAGCAAAGATGCATTTGCCCTTATGGCAGCCAATGATGACTTTAAAATCAAAATCATGGACGCTGCCTTATTTGTGCGGAAAGTTAGGATCAGTAACACGGTCAGAATGGCTCACATCAAAGCTTTGGAGAGAGGGACAGCCAAATATCCCATAAAGCGTATTGAGACTAAAGCATTTTCAGTTGCCAGTGGAAGCATGAGTATCAACAAAGAGAACCTGTTCCTGGGACAAATGCCTAAGCGCATTTTCGTTGGTCTGGTAGACAATGATGCTTACAACGGAGTAGCTACGAAGAATCCTTTCAATTTCAAGCACAATAACATTGAGTTTATGGCACTCTATGTTGACGGACAGCAGATTCCAGCCAAACCTTTGCAACCTAACTTTGGACGCAGTCGTTTTATTCGCAGTTATTCAGGCCTTTTTACGGGGTCTGGGAAGATCTTCCACGATGAAGGAAACGATATCAGTAGGGAAGAATATGGAAATGGCTATACAGTATTTGGTTTTGATCTGACTCCAGACTTATCTGAAGCCGGTCATTTCCACCTTATAAAACATGGTAACCTGAGACTGGAAATTCACTTCTCTCAAGCCTTGGCAGAAACCGTCAGTGTTGTTGTGTATGCTGAATTTGATAACATCATAGAGATTGATCGCAACAGGAATGTATTATTTGATTTTGCAACCTAGAACAATGAACACTAAACAAATACAGACGGTTATGAGACAGAATGTAGGATCATCTTTCCTTGGTGTATTTGCTCGAAATAGGATTCCCTCAGTGAAAACATTACCGTGCTCGCTTGTCTGCAATACCGATCTGGACAGCCAGTTGGGTCAACACTGGATTGCAATCTACTTGGACCAGTGTGGCAATGGAGAATACTACGACAGTTATGGCCTACCACCACTGCATACGGAATTTTCAGACTTTATGCATAAGAATGTAGACTCCTGGATTTGGAACACCAAACAAGTTCAAGACAGACACTCTGTTGTATGTGGACATCACTGCATATTTTATTTGATTCATCGATACAAGGGTTTAGATATGACTGAAATTACTTCCTTGTTCACAGAAAACCTTTTTGGAAACGATGCCATTGTGAGACATTATGTTAACTTATTAGGTTAGTCAAACCATTGTACATAGATCTGGTTCATTAATACTTATATCAATGTTACGTAACATTCATATGACTGTTTTTTTCATGTGTTTCTTGTTCAAATTGAACAAATAGTTCAATAAAATTTGAATTAAAAATCCGTGTTGTGTTTATTCATCAAACACTGAAATGTGCTCAACAGATGAGATTGGTAATGATAATGTGCACCAGCAGCAAATATGAAAGCTGGGACTGTACATGTGCTCACCATCTGCACTTTAATGTGCTTATACACTTTTTTTACACTGTGTACACTAAATGTGTTCCTCCAGCACCAAAATTGTGTTCTGTGTATGCATATGTGCACTTGAAATGTGCACTTGGACACATATGTGCACCTACGTTGTACATGTTTGCACGTAAGTGCACCCTAAATGTACACATTCAGCACCTAAGTGCACCTTAAATGTGCTCTTTTAGCACCTAAGTGCACCCTAAATGCGCACCATTTGCACCTAATGCACCCCATATGTGCACCTTCAGCACATAATTGCACCCTAAATGTGTTTTTTTAGCACTTAAGTGCACCCTAAATGTGCACCTTCAGTACCTAATGTGATCTTTCAGCACCTAAATGCGCTCTAAATGTGCTCTTTTAGCACCTAAGTGCACCCTAAATGTGCACCTTCAACACCTCAGTGCACCCTACATGTGCACCTTCAACACCTCATTGCACCCAATAGCTACACTTTCAGCATCTCAATGCACTCAAAATGTGCACCTTAAGCACCTAAGTGCACCCTAAAAGTGCTATTTTAGCACCTAAGTGTACTCTAAATGTGCTCTTTTAGCACCTAAGTGCACCCTAAATGTGCACCTTCAACACCTCAGTGCACCCTACATGTGCACCTTCAACACCTCATTGCACCCAATAGCTGCACTTTCAGCATCTCAATGCACTCAAATATGCACCTTAAGCACCTAAGTGCACCCTAAAAGTGCTATTTTAGCACCTAAGTGCACCCTAAATGTGCTTTTTTAACACCTAAGTGCACCCTAAATGTGCACCTTCAACACCTAAGTGCACCCTACATGTGCACCTTCAACACCTCATTGCACTCAATAGCTGCACCTTCAGCACCTCAGTGCACCCTACATGTGCACCTTCAACACCTCATTGCACCCAATAGCTGCACCTTCAGCACCTCAGTGCACCGAAAATGTGCTTCATAGGAGACACAACTAAGATGACTTCTCAACAAGTTTCTGATATTGATTTAACCAACTTTGACTTTCAATGGCCAAACGGCAATGTACAGCAGCAGCCTGCAGACAACAGAATGGACGACATCCATAGCAATTGTCAGCGCATGACTGCCATGATGGAAGATGTACAGACATCCATTTCCAAGATGCAAGCCGACATCCAAACATTGATGGATAACAAGAGAAATGCAGAAGAGGGAGGAGACGAACCGCCCAAGAAGAAAGCCAGATATGTATGTTACAATTGCAATGAAGAGGGACATTTTGCTACCGAATGTCCTCAGACGCCCAAGAAGCAGAGCGACGTTTGCTACAAGTGCCAAGGCACGGGACACTGGGCCAGAGACTGTCCTGTACAACAGGAATACAACACGTATCCGGGACCCAACAACTACGGAAGCTACAGGCCAAATTACCCCAGACCCATCTATGGAGCAAACAGAGGACGACCCATCTATGGATCAAACAGAGGACGCCCACCTATGGCGAGTCAGAATGTGAGGCCACAGTACAGTGCATAGACTTTTGAAATATGTACAATGTTGAATAAAAGTTGTATAAACTTTCAATTTGTCTTTATTCTTTTTCATCTAGTTGTAGGGGGAAATTATTCCTTCCACGAATAGATGATTTTCTAGAACAACACTTAAAAATAAAACTGGGACTTTCCAAACACCTAAATATAGTTCTGGGAATTCCCTTAGGAATTTACCATGGACTTCCCCATTCTATAAATAAACATGGAATTCCCCTCGGAATTCCCCCTTTCCTATACACAAATCCCGGAATTCCCCTGTTCTAAAAATACTACCCACCTATCGGGGCTTCTTACACTACTTAGGAGGGCAGGATTTTTCATCTTAGATGCTTCTCTGACAGAGATATCAAACCATTAGAGGCTTTGCTCATCAGAAGTTTTGGGGTTATAAATGACATATAGGGTCCTACAGCCAACGATTTCAACTTGAGCCCAGATCACCTCGCACCTGTCATCAGGTGACAAGTCTTCAGCTTCATCATTAATAAAGTTATCCTTGACTGCGATGAGGACACCCCCACCTTGCTTCCCTTTCCTATCTCTCCTATACACCTTATAACCACTAGGTAAAACTTCATTGTTTTTAATTTCTGGTTCAAGTCACGTTTCTGTTCTTGTTATTATGTCAGGTTTAGTACTTTCTATGATGTTTTAATCAAGGTGTTCTTTTCTTTTCATGGATTGGAAGTTTATGTTTAATATTCTCAAGGAGGTTTTACTTTTTGATGGTGCCTTTAAGGATGCGCGCTACTTTGATTTTCGAACTTCCCGCGCATCTATGATACGACGTTACGACGTAAGAACTATCCGTCCCATTTACACTTTACGTCATTTCGTCTTTTAGCCCAAATCGCATGTACTGTACAAGTATAATAGTACAAGTACAATATTTGTGTACATATTATTTGTAAGAATGACATGGCAAGAAAGAAAAATTGCAGTACTCTGGATTTCTAATGCTTGATGACACGAAATTTACATGATATTGTGGGTTACATATAGCTCAACTTCGGTAAAATCACCCGTTTCTTCTGGAAGTACATTTGTAATAAGAATACAGTAATGCAAAAATCGAGAACAGCCGCGGAAAAGGTAACTTACTGGACTGATACACGACTTACCTCAACAACATGGCTCAAGATTCGCTGATTGATCTACTCGAAATAATTCCATTAGAAGCAAAGATAAATTCCCTGTTGATTAATGACACAAGTGGATCAAATCCTCATCCTGAATATTGAATATTTGATCCACTAATGTATGAATTCGCGCATGCAAACATGGGACCTTTCTGCAGACAGCAGCACAGACAGTATAGACGTATCCAGAGTAAGCAGCCGCCATTAAATTTACCGATTTGGTTTTCGAAATTAGACACTCCGCTGGGCAAATGACACTTCCTGTTTACATAGAAGTGCACACGCGGCAGTGTTATGAAATAAACAACAAATCATTGAAATGGAAAAGTTTAGCAAATTTTTGCATCACTGTATTATAGCAGAACAGATACGAGTCCTGTAGGGTGAGTCACGCATCCTTTTGTATTTTCCCCTCTTTTCTTGTCTGACAAAGGACCAGAGAAATGTAGGGGGGGGGGGGACTTGGTCGAAATGGTCTGAGAATACGCTGTAGTGTATACTACATTACTGTACAGATATACATACTGTCACGGTATATTGCCATTGCCCATAATTGTCATACTAGTCAATAGCTTCATGTTTTGTTTTGTTTTTTCTGTGTGTGTGTTTATTTTACTGCAAAGATTCAATGACATGTTCGATCCAGAAAGAGGGGATGTTGCTCCATGTTCGAAAGGCAAGGATCCTTTGAAATAAAAAAAAAATTCAGTTGCAGGAATGGATTTTTGTGTGACACATTAGTTCATCTAATGCTGTTTTATCAGAGTTGGTGAAAGCAGCGTTAGCCAAGTAAATACCCTGACCAAAATCCTGCCAATGCCAACGTTTTTTTACCTGTTACTTTGTCAATTTGGGCAATTTCCTCCCCGCTTAATTCGCCAACGAATAATGAGAACACATTTTTTAAAGATCATAAATCATTTCGAATACGAAAAACATATCAGAATTCAAATCTTTATAAAATAAAATATAAAACAAACAAAGCCCCCCCCCCCCCCCATGAAAAACTAATACTACAGGAATCACCCTACTCGGTTTTTCTTGATATTCTCTCTCACTCTCTTTTTTTTTGTGATGATAACGAATATCTCATTTTGTCTGCACCCCTGCTCTAAAAAAATGCCGATCTAATGGCTAAATGGCTACAGTCACATGTCAGTGAATCCCTCCCCCCCCCCCTGTTTTGGGACCGAAAATTCGAGCCCCTTCCCAATGCCAAAATTTCCTCTATTCCCCCCCCCCCCCCCCAAATCAATGTGAAATTCCCAGAAAGGAATTTTGAAAAAATCACTTATGAAAATATACGAATCAAAAGTTGGTAGGTCAACAAAAAAGTCCTGTTTCTAAGTGTAGCTTGACGATTTTCTTCATCGCTAGTTTAGTTCTAGGAAATTAATGGATTAGCAGTGTAAATTAAAGATACTTTAGAATTGTATTGAAAAACTTGCCAAATAATCAAATTGTGTTTTTCCTTGGGAAGACACAGCCCCCCCCCCCCCCCCCCCCCCCCCCAAAAAAAGCACCACTGCATGGTGATCAGTGTAAGTATCAGATTAAAAAAAAAAAGATTTCGTCTAGCAATGCACAAAAAGAAAAAAAAATGTAAGTATCAGATTCTGTATTTATATTCATTCAACTTTTTGCAACTCGTGTCCTCATGGGTCGCCTGATATAATTAAAATTGTTTGTACAGTATTACTCAATTTACTGTATTAATTACTGTACAGTGTGTATCGAAAAAAGATTTAGATGCATTTATGACTTATGGCACCAACTTTTTAAAAGCTCAATTTCAAAAAACGCGGCAAAGCTCACGTCCAGTATCTATTCCATAGAGATTTGATGTACTTGGGCATGATGAAAACACACACTCTCTCTCTCTCTCTCCAGTTCTTGTAGTTAGCATAGAATATTGTATGACCTCATTAAAAATGATATAATTACATGTACCTGAGCGGCGGACTTCTTTCAACGTATTTATCTCAACCTTGGATCTGGATGAACTCGCGCATTCGCTCGCGTAAATGGAATGCCCAAATTGCAGATTTTAACGAATACAGTTCTAATAGTTTTCAAAACTACCTACCTTCTGAAGGGCTCAGTCAATCCGAAAGTCACCAGACATACCAGACAAACCTGGTAAAATTTGCTTCGGTCTGATAATATATTACAACTTTTTCTTAATAAACATGTTTGAATTTCTACAAAAGTTCAAAAATGTCTGGTAAGTTGTAAAAACTTTCGCGATGTCTGAGGGACCCCCCACCCCCACCACAAACGCACTCCCTAACGAAAAAAAGTCTATAGATCCGCCCAAACGTATCTGTTCATGCAAGAAATCTCTTAGGAATTTTTCAAATGACGTTTTTGGGAAAAAAGGGGTCACATTTAATAGACGGGTAGAACTCTGTGTTTCAACCAAGAGGGAAAGGGGGCGGGCAAGGGGGCTTAAATTACACTAAATATAATCCTAAATCTTCTTGGCTGGGAAATAATGAGTTCTTTTTATGAAATTATAAAATTAGCCATACAACCGTTGTTTTGACAGATTTGATTAATCAGAATAACTACAAAATGTATAGTTAGAACCCATGATTAACCATGGAATTCCTTTACTTTCTTTTTTTTTCATTAAGAAAGGAAAAGGACGTGGGGTTTTTTTTTTTTTTTTTGACAAAAATAAAAAATATTTGGAGTCAATGGGATTATATGATAAAAAAAAAACAGTAAATTTTCTTTTATTTTATTTTTACCTCCTTTTCGAAAACGGTTCAGTGACCAACACAAATGAGAAATAAAAAATAATAAGAAGAAAGGTTGGGGGGGGGGGGGTCACAAACTTTGTGAACAACCCCCTCTTTCTTTCTTTTTTTTGTGACAAAGGTGCCTAATTAAAAAAAGTAAAGGGAAATATCCAATCGGATGAATCCATTCTCAAATGAAGAAAATATTCATTTTGAAAGAATCCAGAGGAAATGCTTGAGAGAGAAAGAAGAAATCGCTGATGTCAATACCTTCTAGTAAAAGGCTAGTAGGTAGTATTTTAAACAAGAGCCCCAGGGGGCACAACGCTCACCTGATACCCATGCACGCTCTAATTGACATACTGACATTGAATTACTGATAGTGCCAGTACCAGGATTTTAGCCCACAACCTTTCTAAAAAGATTTTTGCCGGATGCAGAGAAGTGTTTTTTTCAGACAACCTTTAAAAGTACAAAAAAGAAAAAAATAGTCACATTTCAAAACAATAACTTTTTTACTGATTTGAAAAAAACGGATAAAGTGGTCCAACGTCATATGCCCAGCTAGTATAGTTCAATTATGCAACATCAAAAATAAAATCATATTGTAACATTCCACATTAATGTGCAGCAGAAAAAGAATAAAACAATGAAATGATTTCACAAATTAACTTTATTTAAAATTGAACACAAAACCTTTCATTATTGATAGCTAGCATGCCAGAAATTATAAAGCCTGTGTTTGTGAAACGAGAATGCCCCCGGCGGCATCTTTGTTAGTATAAACGCCATTTTCTGTTAAGTATAAGAGAGGTCAGGGTCAGCGTAATATTGGTATCAATGGAAAGATCTTGTCACAAGGAATACACATGTACAATATGAAAGCCCTATCACTTAACCATTCAAAAGTTATGCCCAATGTTAAAGTTTTTGAGAAGTACGTGAAAGGTCAAGGTTATGGTCATGAGGTCAAATTTTGGTAAATACACATGTGAAATATGAAACCTCTATCACCAGCTTCCATTCAAAAGTTATGCCCAATGTTAAAGTTTTTTGGAAAACAGACAGACAAACAGACAGACGGACAGGCCAAAAACTATATGCTCCCGAATCTTTTATTCCAGGGGCATAAAAAACAAAGATTTTTCGGTTTTGCCTTTATTCACTGAAATCTATGAGTTATGCTTTTGAATAGTATTGATTTCATCTCAAATACATGAAACGTACAGTTAAAATCGTTTTGATCCAATATTCATCAATTCAAGTGAGTTGTGCAGAAATTGTGCCAGTTTGTTTTCCAAAAAAGCAGTGTATGTTGTATCAAACCTCATGACCCAGTGAAGCCACTTGAACAAATAATTTTCAGTAAATATGCTGAAATGCGACGCTTCTTGCCTATGCATATTTCAACAGGCGAGAAGGAGCGTCGCATTTCAGCATACGCTGTTCAACAACTCAAGTGGTTTCTCTAGGTTTCGCAGTTTGAAACAAATTAAAAGGCCCATGAAATTGTTAAGCTTGTCCAACTAGCAGACCTACAACATCGTTATTTACTGTTAACTAATTGTTTTACCTCATCATAGGTCTGTTACACGGACAAGTTGTTAGCGGAGAGAGTTCATGAAATGTATCGGTTGCATTGGATTTGCCGACAAGAAGTTATTTGGTCCGATAAAAACTCATCATGTATCTATTATTTGAACAGATAAAAATTCCCAAATGTCTTAACAGTGTCAGGATCCTGTCGTTTTATGAGAGAAAATGTTTTATTATTCACAACCTCAGGCCTCTGTGTTCCTCTTAAAAATATTATACATATAAGATGACGAACACAGTGGCTTAAGGTTGTGAATAATAATTTATTTTCTCTATTAAAACAACAGCTTCTGTGGTCCAACATTTCATTGGAAGATTTCAGGAACTCTGAACGGAATTATTTATTTATGCATTCTCAAAATCCAGAGGAAGAGATTACTCATTAGAAGTTTCTTCAACTTTCAAGAAATCAGTCCATAAATTACTTCATCTAAGAGAGTCTAAGACAGAGGAAATTCGAGCAAACTTTATACATGATAACAAGTATATGCAAGTGAGTCAAGTACATGAATGATAACCATTATGAAAGTGTTCCAAGTATAAAAATCTATTCCGTTTGTGCACTGTATCTCCTGAAATGTATCGCAGTACTACTTTGCGGTTTGTATTGCAATGAAGCGCCTAGCGGAATACGATGCGTCTTGGGGACGAAGATGAATTAATGTGGGGCGCATAGCTCAGTCAGTTGAGCGCCGGATTTTCAATCTGAAGATCCTAGGTTCGAATCCCGTTGAGGGCGGACTTTCTCAGAGGTGATTTATCATCTCGCCCCCACCTGTTCTCTGACTCGGAGGGAACTAAAACGGTCTGAGTTGCCCCTCGGCAGCTGCGGCTGAGGAGATTGCCTCGTGTGATGGCACGTTAAAAGCTGTTGGAAATACGGACCACCCACTGTAGTACATAAATCACACCTTCCCCGAATACACTGCATACACTTGCATACATAGTGGAAGGTACCTTGTATAGAGCATGGTGAACGAGTGGTGAGTTGTGAGTGTTGAGGAGTAGTGAGAGGAATTTGAAATATTGTCTTGATATATAATGTCAAAGTTTAATAATATGTGATCCCCTCTGGGGAGTGCTCCGATAAGCGGAGGGTGATACCAAGGAAGAAGAAGAAGAAGAAATATCTAGGTCATTGTCAAATAGTTCCGATTATTTTCTTATTATTTTCAACAATTGGTGGAAAATACACACAATGTTTATCTTGAATTGTCTTCCCGTGATTGTTTACTAGATAGATGAAATAAAATTTTGAATATAGTTTAAAGTGTGTGAGACATCTACATGTGTGGAAGAATACGTGTGAAAAATGGGTCCTCAGATCATAAAATTCGAATAATTCCGGTCCGGAACCAGGTGCATGGCTTTGAAAAAATGTTAAAAAAGTTGTGTACTTTTAATCTTTACGGCATTTTTTTTGTGATTCAAATAAAATTTCTTCATTCAAAAGTAGTATCAATGTGTTTAACCCGGTGCGATTTGAGAATTTTTCTCCTATTTTTGGTAAGAAAACAGTACATTGTACAATCTTCAAAAATATTCCTTAAAAATCCAAAAGTGGATATCTTGACAAAATTCTTTCACTTGAAGGGTACCATGCATGAGTTCCTCATACCTACAAAATGTCATGACAATCTGAAGAGTGGTTATAGAAAAGAAGCAGAAAATGTATGAAAATCACCCCCCCCCCTTCCTTTTTACATAAGAAAAAAAATCATAAAAAATTAAAAAAATAAAATTTAAGCATAAAATACATATCAAAGCATTAAGTAAGTTATATATGATAAATATGCAGTAAATGAGTGTGTAAAATCATACACTTATTGAGTTATTCAAAGAAATAGTGCAAAAATTTGCATTTCTGACTAAGTCCGAAGAGACGTCAAAAAAGCGTCAAAAATTTGACTTCGGAGTGGAACCAAAAATAACAACACTTCTTAAGACATCTCTGTAGATCATCCTGATGCTTTCGGTTTGTCGATACGTGCTTCCGTTCTGAAGAAGAAGTTTGTCAAGGGAGGGTACCCCCCGTGACCTACTTTTGCCTGTGGTGGCGCCACCTGTTGAGGGATCCGGACGACCAACAACAACACTTGTAAGTACTTTATACCTACCAAGTTTCATCAAAATCCCTTAAGCCATTCTTGAGAAGAAGTTGAAAATGTGAAAAGTTTACGACAGACAGACGACGGACGACAGACGACACACGACACACGACACACGACGGACGACGGACGCCGGACGGATCGCTATGACAATAGCTCACTAGAGCCTTTGGCTCAGGTGAGCTAATAAGGAAAAAAAATTTGTTGGGGTCCCGCCGGGGTTTGGAGCCACTTCCCATTGGTCCATTGGGCATGGAAAACATACATTATACCTATGTACAATCTTAAAAAATATTCCTTAAAAATCCAAAAGTGGATATCTTGACAAAATTCTTTCACTTGAAGGGTACCATGCATGAGTTCCTCATACCTACAAAATGTCATGACAATCTGAAGAGTGGTTATAGAAAAGAAGCAGAAAATGTATGAAAATCACCCCCCCCCCCTTCCTTTTTACATAAGAAAAAAAATCATAAAAAATTAAAAAAATAAAATTTAAGCATAAAATACATATCAAAGCATTAAGTAAGTTATATATGATAAATATGCAGTAAATGAGTGTGTAAAATCATACACTTATTGAGTTATTCAAAGAAATAGTGCAAAAATTTGCATTTCTGACTAAGTCCGAAGAGACGTCAAAAAAGCGTCAAAAATTTGACTTCGGAGTGGAACCAAAAATAACAACACTTCTTAAGACATCTCTGTAGATCATCCTGATGCTTTCGGTTTGTCGATACGTGCTTCCGTTCTGAAGAAGAAGTTTGTCAAGGGAGGGTACCCCCCGTGACCTACTTTTGCCTGTGGTGGCGCCACCTGTTGAGGGATCCGGACGACCAACAACAACACTTGTAAGTACTTTATACCTACCAAGTTTCATCAAAATCCCTTAAGCCATTCTTGAGAAGAAGTTGAAAATGTGAAAAGTTTACGACAGACAGACGACGGACGACAGACGACACACGACACACGACACACGACGGACGACGGACGCCGGACGGATCGCTATGACAATAGCTCACTAGAGCCTTTGGCTCAGGTGAGCTAATAAGGAAAAAAAATTTGTTGGGGTCCCGCCGGGGTTTGGAGCCACTTCCCATTGGTCCATTGGGCATGGAAAACATACATTATACCTATGTACAATCTTAAAAAATATTCCTTAAAAATCCAAAAGTGGATATCTTGACAAAATTCTTTCACTTGAAGGGTACCATGCATGAGTACCTCATACCTACAAAATGTCATGACAATCTGAAGAGTGGTTATAGAAAAGAAGCAGAAAATGTATGAAAATCACCCCCCCCCCCTTCCTTTTTACATAAGAAAAAAAATCATAAAAAATTAAAAAAATAAAATTTAAGCATAAAATACATATCAAAGCATTAAGTAAGTTATATATGATAAATATGCAGTAAATGAGTGTGTAAAATCATACACTTATTGAGTTATTCAAAGAAATAGTGCAAAAATTTGCATTTCTGACTAAGTCCGAAGAGACGTCAAAAAAGCGTCAAAAATTTGACTTCGGAGTGGAACCAAAAATAACAACACTTCTTAAGACATCTCTGTAGATCATCCTGATGCTTTCGGTTTGTCGATACGTGCTTCCGTTCTGAAGAAGAAGTTTGTCAAGGGAGGGTACCCCCCGTGACCTACTTTTGCCTGTGGTGGCGCCACCTGTTGAGGGATCCGGACGACAAACAACAACACTTGTAGGGGATCATAAGTACTTTATACCTACCAAGTTTCATCAAAATCCCTTAAGCCATTCTTGAGAAGAAGTTGAAAATGTGAAAAGTTTACGACAGACAGACGACGGACGACAGACGACACACGACACACGACACACGACACACGACGGACGACGGACGCCGGACGGATCGCTATGACAATAGCTCACTAGAGCCTTTGGCTCAGGTGAGCTAAAAAGGGACTTTGGTCAATTTTTAAAAGTGCTATGAGAGTACTTTTATCAGAATAATACGAACTTGAAATATTCCTTTTATAAAAAAAAAAAAAAAAAAAAAAAGAAACAAAGAAGTAGGTCTGTTGTGACTGTAGACGGATGGGGCCCGGGCGTCTACTCGTGTCTTATCTATAGTAGGCCTATTTAAGGAGGGATTCAACACCAAGATGGCGGCGGCATTATTTGTTTTTCTCACTTCCTAGGAAAAGTACAGTCCTTACTTCCTTAAAACATTTGTTACCCTGATTGATATACATATTTGAGTATCCTGATGAAGTTTGAGTAATTTCCGACGTAATTTGAAGAAATTATAGCGTTTTTCAAAATTGTGGATTTTGGGAGTTTTATCCATGAGCCAACCACGACGTCATTTCGACGTTATCGGGGGAAAATGGCGTCACAAACAATCGCATTCAAAATGCAATTAAAACATGAATATAAAACGTATTGCATTGAAACTTTACATGTATAAAATAGAAAATTCAATTTTTATTTTAGTGTATTCGTTGACAAATTTACATAACAAGGAAGCGGATGTCACTTCATTGAAAATGGACGAATTTGGAAGAAAAATGGAAAATAAAAAGCGTCGTAAAATTTTTATACCAAACTTAATTTTTCTCATTTAATCATGAAATCATTTCTGTACATTGTTGATCATTCTTTTAGTTTTTGACAAGGATTGATCCACAGGATTTCTAATAATCACCTATCAACTAGAGTCAATTGGCTCGAAATTGCAATTTTTTGAGCGACTGTGTCATCTATTATTCCAGTATCCTGCCTTTCTTTATAACACAATTCATTTAACCTTTTCCTTATGTAAGAGCAATACCTTTATGAATATTTTGGAAGTTAAATCAAAATTAATTTCCATTAGCATTAAGAGAACCGGAATGACACTTTTAATATTATGACGTCATCAAGAAATTCACGGATACGTTGAAAAATGCATATTTCAAAGTCTCATAGAAATTTTTCCTGTGGATAGAATCAAATGTAAGTTTGTATGATGAAGGACAGACAAGAAATGAATAATTTCAGAAATGTTGAGAAAAATTGAATTTGGCGTCAAAGTGTTCAATACCTCCTTAAAGGTATCTAAATATCATGTAAAATTCACATATTTATTTTTATACCCATGACGAGCAGACTTTGTACATAAAATGCAACATATACCACCATTAGATAGTGATAGAAAAACAATAAAATACAACGATATTAGAAGAACGCAAAGCAATTTTATTACACTGTATGTGCATTGTTTCCAATGACGCTACGTAAACCGGAAGTTGCTTTTGCCCGTGGCGCTGTGAACTTTTGTTACGGGAGATAACTCAAAGTTTTTACTCTGGATACGTCTATAGTTCGTCCTTGAACTTCGTCTGGTGTGACGCGTGATCGACTTACTTCGTCACACGTCTTTGAAGTGCAAGTACGTGACCTAGATCTTGACACATGTATCACGAGGGGTAGACGGCATAGTTTGATAATGGAATATACATGTTTTGAATCTGTGTAAAAACAAGAAATAAAATAGAAAATAGGCATAAGTTTCGATACTTTAACATGGTCCAAAACTTTCAGGGGGGTGGGTCTATTTTATTTCAAGTTATCAACATGATATGAGTCTTCTTTTTTTCTAAATCATTCAAAACTCGAGAATCCATAAGCACTAGCTAGGCCCTTAGCTAGCCATGTTTTGAAATGCAGGTTCACAGAGGCGGGTCCAGGGCAGAGCCCTGGTAGAGTCCCACCCGACAGGAAACGATTTAAGATAATCAGAGCCCTAGAAAATATACTGAAAATACCTCTTTATCAAGAGAATATTTTGAATATTCGAATGCATTTCTTCGGGAAAAAAATGATTGAAACATAAAATAAAACAAAATTAGTTTTGAAAGTAAACTTAGTGTTCAAATGTATGAAAGATCTGAAGTACAGGCAAAATATACATGTACTAGTATAATGCAGTGGGATCTTTGTATGAATATTTGCGGTCGAGTCGAGTTATTCAAAATTTTCGGACAGTCTGTAGAAACAAAGTGAGTGTTCCTGACGATGCGACAGCGATGTCAAACTGGTTCTTGCAGACATAGAATCCAGATACTGTGTCTGAAATAATGGTCAAATATGACGGTCGCAACACTGACAATGATCACTCCCGTGTTTCACGGCCAAAACTAGAGTACAAGAACAAAAGAAATTTAATGTAGTTGGATTTTATTGCATATGGATTGACCAATGTCAACACACACACTTTCTCTATCGTTTTCATCTGTCTTTTCTTTTAAAAGTCGCTACATGCAGTGTGATTGAATTCGTATGAGTTGCTCAACAAGGTATAACAAGATGGTTGTCTGATCATAAAACAGAGATAGAGTTCATAGCCTCGAAATGAAATGGGCTATCAAAGATTGACCTTTCCTTGTTACGGTCTAGACTACTGGTCTTCGTCTTATAACTAATAGTCTAGTCCATGTCCATACACTGTTTGATTTATCGAAATTTCACCCCACCCCTCTCTCTCTCTCTCTCTCTCTCTCTCTCTCTCTCTCATGCAATTACAAAAAAAATGATACGGCCGAGCTGATTTGCAAGCCCGGTCTTATTTGCTTACATGGTAGCTACGCGCCTGTGCACTCCTCTCATAGAAGCCAATAGGCTACTTATTTTTTGTTTGGGCAAATGAATATTTGAAGCTATAAGTGAAGACTCATGCACATGTTCGAACCCCTCTAATTTTAGAGTTACGATCGAGAGTCGAGGGGTCACAAAGGAATAACCTGTGTGTAAAATCCGTAGATAAGTTTAAAGAACTTTATACAGTAAATGAAAAAAAAAAAAAAAAAAAAAGATGCATGGAATAGCAAAACTATAGGCCAGCACCCTGTTTCACAAAAATTCTTACGTAAAATTTCAAGAAAATTCGTAACTTTTGATTGCATGGTTTTTCTTTCTAGCCATATTTAGAGAAGCTTTCTTTCTTAATTTATATTTAGTACGTAAAATGATATTAGAAAACATAATACAATGTAAGAAAAAATAAACCTTTTCTTCAATGACGAAAGTTACGAAAATTCCTTATTATTATTATTATTTTTTTTTTGTCGTAAGAACGTTTGTGAAGCTGAGCATTGTTCCCTAAGTTGAAATCAAATCCAAATCAGTGGACTTGCTATTAATCGTATGTATGATAATGTTATTAGTAATAATGATAACGGAATATTTATCATAGATAACTTGCTACCTTTTTTGCAACAATTAAGCCGGTTACAACAACATAATATTTCATCAATGGGATAATTCCAGATTAACCCCCCCCCCCCCCCCCATGAAATAAGGATGAAAAGACATTCGAAGGAAAATATGTCATGTTATTAAATATAAGTTCAATGGCTAGAATGTTTATCGATTTTTTTGTAAACGATTAGTCTAAACTACGCAACAGTTACTCATATTTATAAAACAAATTATTTGATTCCAAAATTATTTCTCTGTATAGATGTAGGTACGCACATACATTTGTACTACTGTATGTGTTAACATCTCATTTCGTTACTTCTGTCTACCTGTATACTTTGGCGACATTTTAGTCACTCCATCTGTCCGTGTTTCCGTATGGGTTTTTTTTTTCTCACGCAAGGAATTAACCTGGTCATTTCTTTCGACTGGTAACTTTTTATTCAATTTGTATGTGATATAATCATGTACATTAAATTCATACTTGTGACAATTTTGGTCACGATTTTTCCTCTTTGACCTTGACATTTAACATTATCTATAAAAAAAACCCCATAGGCGGCATACATGGGGTGCCGGTGCGACACGAATGCCCCGCTGATAGTCATCATTGAACATATTTCCAAGGGCAATAACTCCTTCAATAAAACCAGAATTACACATCAAATATCTACGTTTACATTTAGATAGGGGCGTGCTCTTTAGCATGTTAACAAAAAGTTGAGATATTTGAACTTCGCCTGGAAAGACGATTGCAAGGTCACAACACTATATATGCTACTTTTAAATTGTGGTATAGATATTGCAGTGTCCATGAAGCACTCAGCAGTTCTCTGGATAATTTTGTGACCTTGACATATTTGTTTGACCTTTTTCTTAATACCAAGGATGTTCCATTACCCTTTAATTGTAAAGAAGAATTTCTTTATACTTTGTATATTCTTTGTAACAAGATGGTTTAGGCTTTATTTGTTGCTTATAATGACCTATTGCAAGCGATACATTTGTTCCCCAAACACTCTAATTGCATGTATTCCGAGAGACCCCGTGATCTTGAAAACAAATAGACATTTTATGATTTTTAAAACATTTTCAAAATGTTTTCAAAATTTTAATGGATCCAAATGTCTATGATCTTTGATCCTGATCTTGAACATTATTCCTCTGTTGAGGACCTTCTACATGGAAAGTTTGAAGATCCTATGGTTTACAGTTCAGCCTATACTTGCAGCGTAAACATTTTGGTGCATGTATTACCCCCCCCCCCCCCTCTTTTTCCCCTCTTCTACGTCGATCAATTTCTAAATTATTCTTTAAAAGATGATAAAACCAGATATATTTTTAAAAGAAAATGTATTTATCATATCGAATACAGAAAATTAAAGAATGTTTCGGTCAAAACAAGAGCTTTTCTTGAATTATAAAGTATTTCTACAAAAAAAAAATGCTATTTTTAGCCCCAAAATGACCTTGATCTCTGACCTATTGAACCCAAAATAATTGGTGCTTATCTTTGGCCAATGGGCTATCAGTGAGTGAAGTTTCATTGATATCAGATCATAAAAAGGTATTAGGGCACGAAAAGCAATTTTTGGGGGAAATTTTAAGAGTTATCTGCCCCTTATTAGAGAAAATATCTATTATCTTAAAATTCCGTCTTTTCGATTTTACAGGCCTACGTTCGATTTGTGCAGGTATCTGACGTAAAAGCATTGTGTCGTCATTAATTTCCTTTGAAACGTCATATATTTACCCCTGTTTCCCTGAATTTCATGCTGGTTTCCATAGAATTTGATGACGTCACAATGCATTGACGTCAGATACCTGCACAAATGGGAGGTAACTCGCTATTTCGAAAAGACCGCATTTAGCTCATTGACCTACCTTAATTTCTCCCTTTTTTAAAAGAGCATGGTATTGGCCTTCATAATCATTAATTTATAAAAATATTTAATTACTTTTAGCAATGTATTTTTAAACATTTTTTAATAGCTGTGAACAACAGTTCCATGCATATATGAATTGATAGATAAATAGTATTAAATATCTTGAAACCTGTCTCCTTGTTGTTGATTGTAGTAAATTTCATTTTCATATGAAATACTATTGAAACTCTCTAACTTAAAGTTAAAATTATAGCATGTTCGTTATCTATTCCATTTTGTTTTACTAAAAAATATATGACCATCTCAAATTTGACAATTCCCAGGTTTCATCACCTGCAGCAGACCCCCACTCATTTCAAAGGCGTATTTCTCAAAAAGTAGATCATTGACAAATACTTTGCAATTTATCACTGGAAAGAACAATGATAACTTTACAAAAAGAAAATAAAATTGGAGAAATTTAATTACTCTGTTCAGAGTAGCGGACATCCTTAAGGTGTAGATTGATGAGATGGTTTACATGTGGGTATTGGTGAGCTAAGGCTTATATCATTATTATTTTCTAGGACATTTGAGTGATATAATAAGCTTTCAAAGGTGTTTGTTGATGCACTTTTGTCATGCAGGTCATATGGGCATGTACTATAATTTGGATGGTACAGATCAAACAATGCCAAGATACCATGCTATCATCAAGTAGGACATATGTTTTACTATGGATATGTTGACAATCAATGTGATACCACTGGTCACATGTTTCGCAGACAATACCTTTATGTCCCCAGTTTACAGTGTTGTCGCATGTACCACACATGTACTTTAGTAATTTACAGGATGAATCCCTTCAATGTCGTAATAAAAATACATTTATCATTTCTCTTAGTTACCATAATTTTTTTGCCATTTTTTAAACACGCTAGTGATACGACAATATTCTCATTTTAAAACTGCTAATTATCATATTTGGCTCAAAATTGGGTCAGCCGAGCAGGAAAACGGATCGTTATGGCAGGAGATTCGCCGATTCCCTGTCAGTTTTTGTAAAACATCAGTATGGTAACCCTGTTGTAATACTTTAGTAAATTAGAAGCTAGAAAACGTCTGCTTTTAACGACGTCACCATAGCAACACACGACGTCATAGCAAAAATTGCAGTGTAACGTAAATCCCCTTGCAGTTTTTTAATCGCTCAGCCAATCAGAATGCGCATTACAAACGGAGTGCATTAGAATATTACTCGGAGTAAAACGATCTTCTCTTCTATTTCATCTGATTTTATTAATTTTATAACGTAATATCACGGACTCTAAATGGCGGATCCCACGTTGCTTTGATGCCGAATAAATGCAAAGTAGGTGATGAAAATGTTGAATATTATAAGTTTTCCTATCTATAAACTTATATTTTACATTATAGAACAGATTTTGCTACATTTTGCTATCTGGGCGGATTTCCCGCCAATTCGTAAGAGGTCCTTTGCATCATGGACCTGACATGTCCAAAAATGTACCGAAAGACTTAGCAGGATGGGATAATATTATAGAAATATTAGGTGTCAGCGGCTAAAAATTATTTTCTTGCTAAAAGTCTCTTAATACTTTTTAATTGTTATTAAAAGATGATACACAAGTAATCCGAGGTAAAATAAACATGTTGCATAAAGAATCTCAGCATCAAAACATACGTCCACAGAGCTGTCTGCACTACAACGCCTGCTTAAGTATACTTCAGCAATTAAGTCCGATCTCCGCCGAGTGACCACATGTGCTATGTTGAGATAAATCAGGTCAAATCCTGCGCAGACGTGAAAAGCTTATTAACGACTTTTATCTTTGGAAATTGAGCTCTATATGATCTGCAATGTAAAGTCTTGTGTAATGTGACTATGGATCGTCCTTATTTTGCCATCTTAACCTCTGAATCAATAAAAAATACTTTCTTTCCTTTACTTATGTTCATGTGCATGTTGGAATCGGGTAATGTTCACTGACCAAATTAAGCTTGCGCATGGGTAGAAAGCAAGCTGAGAAAGGCCAACGTAAGGGCACATGAATAATAGCGGGCTTTACATTGAATTTTTGTTGGGGCTGTAAGAATTTAGAAAACTGCTTTTCTTGTCCAGAAAGGCGTTAATCCGACGTTTTGTAAATGAACCTTTTTATCAAACCGTCATCATTTTCTATGAGTAATAACAAACGTGAAAATGAGCAAATAAAAAAAATTTGCAATTGCTGACAGCTAATATTGCTTTAACATGAAAGAAGTATCTAACAGTCATTCAGTCTCAAAGTCGAGAAGGCAAGGCCAAATCGTGAGAATTGGGAAATGATGTTTTACACCACAATTGTACGTTCTTCGAGAACTCTTGGTAATTGGAGAAGTGAGAGGGTTGTGCGCACGTAATCCAGGATAACCACACCATTTGCTACTTGCGTGACAGATGGCCGTCCAAAGTCGGCACCGGTTACCCATTGGTCTCGTCGGTTTATGTATAGTCTTTTGTGTTTAATGTTTACATGTCGTGTGTCTCTTTTCCGTCTCGTGCTGTACTCGTCTTTTGTGTTTTCGCATCGGGTGTTTTGGTGTTTTACTGTTGATGCTGCAACGGGGTCTTGTTGGAGATCTCCTCCCTTCTTTTCAAGACCCACCTTTCAGACATTTGAAGAAATGTTGATGAAGTTGATCGAACTTCGCTACATGTGCTCTCGGGGACTCCTGGTCCACCAGAGCAGTGTCATTGACCAAGTGGTACAAATTTTAAACGTCTTCAAATTCAATAGCATCATTTAAGAACAAATAAATTTGCAGTATGGACCAGACATGCACGTTTCAGTTACTTAACCCTCCTCAATCTAAACAATGTAATATGACCAGAGTGTGAAAGTTATTATGTCCAAAAATGTAACGAAAGACGAAGCTGGATGGGTGGGATATGATGCTTTGGGAGCCATGTTTCAGAAATTTCAAGATATTTTTATGACTGAAATTTTCGAATGCGTTGAAGAAACGATCAGCCCAAGTTGATCGAACTTGGTTACGTGTGCCCTCAGGGACTCCTGGTCCACCAGCAGTGACACTGACCAAGGGGTACAAATGTTAGACGTCTTAAAATCCAATATTCAATTTTCACCTTTAATTGTGTATACTTTTATTTACGACAATTAACCCTTTGATATCTGAGTTCAGAAAAGAGGGGTAGTGTAAAAGTTATCCGGTGAAATACTCAAAATCAAACATGTGCTCCGAATGCATATCGTTTCCTTTTTATAGCGTAGCACTGATTCATACCTTAATGTTATTTGTGTTTGTTTGTAGACGTAATTGATGTGTTTTGTATGTCTCGTTATATCTATCCGTTTGTATTTTTTGTTGTTGTTGGTCTGTATAGTTGTTTCAATTTGTAATTTTGCGGAACGGTTGGTATTTCAATATGGAAATTGCAGTGTGTCCTTATCAGCGATTTTCGCCTTACCTGAGATATCTGCCAAACACTGAGATAAAACACTGCCTTGATATATATCTCACGAGATGAATAAATTGACAGTAACTTCTTTCAGATGAAATTTGACTTCGGCAAGGGCTGAATAATGTATATTGTTGCGATTTTTCTATTGTCTGATTGTTTGTACACTTCGTGGTATTGCTTTATTTGCTATTTTTACTCGTGTGTGTTCCGCTGTGATCACTGCAAGATCCCCTTCTCATCTTGTGAAACATATTTTTAGAAATCAAGATTTTTAGGTGACAAGGTGCTGGTTCTAACTTTTTGAAGCATTCAGTCCCTTAAATAATGTTTTATGGTAATGTTAGGATTGTTTATCTTGGTAAGAAGGCTGATAGATGTCTAATTCATTTTATTTGTCCAGTATCGACAAAGACGTGTTGAAAAGTTAGATTTCTTGGCTTGCCCTATTTACTTTTGCTGCCTGTCAATTTCGGCTCTTCGGAATTGATTATTATATTCATATGTAAATGTTATACATAGTGCAAATTGTTTGTAATAATACGGAAGTGTTCCAACTCTATTCCTTCTTGAAGAAAATTTCACATCAATTTCATGGTAAATTCAGAAGTGGATGAAAAATCTTGAAGTAGTTGTACTCCTTGTGTACTTAATGAGTTAAAGAAGATCCTGACGATAATATCAACAGCACTCACAATAGAGCATCAATTTGGGCATCGACGTACCCCTAGCAAGCTAGAGGTGGGACCAGGTGCCCGGGAGGAGTAAGCATCCCCTGTTGTCTAGCCGCACCCGCCGTCGATGTTCATGCACGAAAATGAAAACAATTTATATACAAAATGCATGCACTGTCTGAGGTCATGTCTACATAGAAAGTGCTATGGTGACCATGTCAGGGAAAATATTCAAAACACATACTGTCAAACCCCTCGCGGGGAACTTTTTTACGAGCTCCACACGGCAAAGGGCATAAGTGTGACACAAATGAGTTAAAGAAGATCCTGACAATAATATCAACAGCACTCACAATAGAGCATCAAATTGATCATCGACGGACCCCTAGCAAGCTAAAGGTGGGACCAGGTGCCCGGGAGGAGTAAGCATCCCCAGTTGGCTAGCCGCACCCGCCGTCGATGTTCATGCACGAAAATGAAAACAATATATATACAATGCACGCACTGTCTAAGGTCATGTCTATATAGAAAGTGCTATGGCGACCATGTCATGTAAGAAATTTTAACTTTTAAGGCCTAGTTTTTAAGTTTGGTTGTTGCTTTTTTGTGTTTTTTTCTTCTGCAAAATCGGTCTTTTGTATAAATAAAAGCAATTGGATATAACTTAATTCTTTTAAAAGATATATATGCAGGTTGCAGCATCCTCAGCAAAACATCGGATAAAACCGAAACGAAAACTGGCTTCGCTAGAGGTGTTTTCTTATGTGAAAAGCACGTCTTGTTTGATTAGGTTGTCGAAGTAGACCTTGCATTTCACACCGTCTGCTACCTGCGTGGCAGATGGCCGTCTTAAGTCGGCACCGGTTACCCATTGATCTCGTTGGTTTATGTGTGGTCTTTTGTATTTTATGTTTCTATGGTGTGAGTTGGTGTTCCTTGTTCCCTTTGTGTCTCATTCTGTGCGTGTTAACGTTTTTGCAGTGGATGTTTTGCTTTATAGTGTTGTTGGAGATCACATCCTTTCTTCAATATTGATAAATATCTCAATCCAAAATTCATTTTTTTCTTTTATTTTATCATAAAAAATCATTGGATATATTTTATTGAAAAGTTTGTCCTTATAAGGCTAGGGTTCCGACTACAGGGAGATAACTCTATTTTTATATCACGTAATATTTGAAACCGACATGGACGATAAATGGAATAAGCTCAGATTGTTGCATTATTTCAGAAAAAAATACTACTCCTTGAAATGTTCATTGCTGAATGGGTATTTTTGGAGGGGGGGAAATGCATATTTTTCAATGAAAAATCGCCGAAAATAGGAAAAGAATTGTCATTTTCGCATGAGTTCTGCTTCTAAAGATTCAAACATCAGAATATATACTATTCATTTTAATCTTTAAAAATGAAAGAATTAGAAATTCACACCTCTAGTAAATCTCTCTGTTTTTGGGTCAAAATGTTGATTTGTTGCACAAATTATTGTGCTACATATAGAAACAGTCACTTTACTCAAAAACGAATTCGAGTACGTAATGGTTCGACTGCTTTATGTTTTAATAGTATTAACCCTATAGCCTCGAAGCTAATTTGGCCCCAGTCAATTTTCTTTATATAAAGAGTTAGAGACTGATATCGCTATAGTGTGTATGATGATTAAAATGAAGGCAAGTTTTAAGGTATCACTAGAAAAGAACCCGCGCAAGCGCGGAAAAATTTGTCAATTCAGAGGCGTATATTCCATATAGGCTAAAAGTCTCAAGCCTACACATAAATTTTCCGGATAGATCGTAAACCTAATAACTGTCTACTAACAGCATCTGTAGTTTTAAAAGAGGCGTATCCGACACCCTCCCGCCCCATCTAAAGTTTCCAGAGATTGACAATTTTCCCTTAAAAATGATCTCCTTGAAACTATTTTAAACCCAAGATTTTAAGACAATTTTCCGTTTTTAACAGTGTATATACTTTGTATTACTTGAAATATTCGTAACGCTTCTTACAATTGTAAGAAATCCAATCGAATAGATTAAATATCAAAAGTGAGACTTCTTAATCATAAAACACCATTAATTTATCGGAAAAAGTGTATTATGTAGATTTATATGCAACTTTTTACGTCAATCTTCATAGCAAATAAGATTGTACAATGAAACAGGAACACATTATGTTTGACTATGATTTTATATGGAAATATTCCCCTCGTAATTATTGTTTTCGTAACCGTGGGTAATTGGATCAGCGATTTCTCAAGAACCCTGTAAGCTAGGACAATGAAAGTTCTCCAACGTCACGTTTGGAGTAAAAGCTAGATTGGTCTTTTTTATTTTTGGTCTCTGTTATTTTTTTATTATGTTTTTTAGTAGATTCAAATATTTGACGGGAGCGTCGAATTACTCAAAAGGACCGAAAATTTCATGTTTTGCTATTTGTAAGCTTAAATGTCTCCTATTTTGCTATCTACAATTTCCATTCTTTTTGAAAGTCGACAGCCATGCAAGATATGAAATGCTAGATGCACACTGTAACGATTTATTACGATGACGTCCTTCACCGTCCTTCATATTTCCAAATTCAGAAGTTCATAGGAGGAAGACACTTTTTTGCTTATAATAGTAAACAAAAATTAAGCTTATGAAGTTTCCTAAAAATTTCAATATTATTATTTTTTATCCATATATCTGTCTTATTTAGTCTTTCTGATTTTTCCTATCTCTTACTGTTGAAAAGATATGAGCATCGAAATTTTGAGTTGGGTATTTCGATACACCTTCACGCCAACAGATCGGGCGCACACTAAAATTGGTAGTCCGAGTCCGACTCGAGAAAAGCAGTGTTGAGATTTTCAAATTCCGATTTCACGGCAATGATGAAAAACCAGAATTTACACACAAAAAGTGGTAGTTTGATTCCGATTTCTAACCTACAAACCTGTTTCTAAACTTCAATAACTATATTTTGAACATCAAGTTTAATTTCTAATTCTAGCAAACGTTCGAACATAATTTTCGGTTGGTTTATTTACAAATTGATGAACAATTTCTCCAACATTCTTCCCTCTCCTCGTTTTTCGAAAACAGTTCTGTTTATATTGAACGATGTCGCCATGATGGAAATTCAAAATAAACTTTGAAAAAAGGGAAGGGGGGGGGGGGTCCAAATTTGAACCTGCACAGCGAAAACCTCATGGTATTTATATATATATATTGAACGTAACTTGTTATTACCATTTCTCTTCTCAAGAAAATTGGTTCTACAGCTACGAGCTCGCCTTTTTTATGGGGGAAGGGGGCAGGAAGAATTTGCAAAAAAACATCCCGGCTCTGAAAAATGCTGAAAAAAATATTCCGGCCAAAAGGGCCGGCAATTTTTTTTCCCGGACCATGCAAAAGTAAGGATACATTGCATGCTATGGAAATTTTTGCTGGCCCTTTGTGCCAGACAATTTAAAGTCAAAAAATTAATTAATATAAATACAAACTGTTGACATAGCTGTATCTACCAGAGACCTAATACGCATAGGCACAAAAATCTAGAAAAGGTTCTATTTAAACATCATACAATCTGTCTGAAATTCGCTAATTGCAAAGAGACATCTGAAGGAACGGTTATTAACTCATACTCTGTAACAGCGGGGAGTTTAACTTACACAGACATTCACAACATTTGACAATTTGTTTAAATCCGGCCCGAAGAACCGGCGAAAATTTTCTCCGACTCTGGTAATGGCTGAAAAAAATGGCCTGCTCAGAAAATTGCTGAAAAAATTTTACCGGCTGGCAATAGAATTCCTAACCCCCCCCCCCCCCCCAAATCAAATGGTTGCTCACCAACAATTATCGGTTTGAAAATTTAATGTTACTGCTATTTGAAAACTTAAATATATAATATAAATACATGTAATGTGACGTCCTTCATATTTCCAAACCAAAAATTGTATAGGAGGAAGACACTCTTGTTGCAACCGCAACAAGAAACCTTTCTAGTTTACCTGTATTCTTCACCTGGGTTGATATTTAACATAAGTTATCGTATATATCTCTCGATAGAAGTTTAAATGCCGTCATGGTACTAAATATAGATATGTCACGTGGTTATTTTGGTAATAAAAAGGCGTGTTCGATCTCGCCAGGTTGTCCAATTTGTAGTTGAACACTGCACGGACCATTCTCCTCTCCCTTCTTACTATGGGTCATTTCTCGACTTGGTACTTTACTTTTCGATGTTAGGGGAACGTTTGGCAGTTTAAGTATGGGCTGGAAGGTAGGATTTTCACTGTTTTATATGTCGTAATTGTTTGTATTGTAATAAAGTATGTAAACTGTAGACATCTTCATCGTTTCATTTCATCTGTTTTGTCGTCACGTGGCTGGAGAAGTAGAAATCCTACGAACCTGAAGACAGGCGCTCAGAGTCAAGCTGAGTCCTGTTACATACAATATATAAAAATGCAGCATTTCACAATTTTCCGGGGAAGCCCCCTCCCCCAGACTCCCACCTGCGGGAGGGGTTACACATTTAAAGTATACAAAAGTGAAAAAAAAATATATTTGGAAATTGTCCGCATCCAAGTCTGACACTGAGTCAATGGAAAACGTCATGAGAAAAATAGCATGCAATTGGTAATAATTTGCAATGCATTGAATATTAAAAGCTAGAGCCAGAAAACAGACTGGAGCAAGATGATGTAATACATACATTTATTTTCAGAAAGTCCGCCCTCGGCGGGATTCGAACCTAGTCTTTTTGGAATGGAAGTCTGCTTAGATGTCCGCCACTTTACCAACTGAGCTATGAAACCTTTTTCTCGAAGGTTCTGTTGTAAGATTGTAGGTCGCGAATTTCAGAAAACGAATATGGAGTTTAAAATTAAATCATCCTCCTACTAACATCAGAAATGTCTTGCAAGAATCGCCTTACAAAATTTATGATACTTAAAATGTCGGGGATTGGAAAGTGAGAATAAATCAAAGGAAAAAATGAAGTTAATGATTAAATGATTAGTGTCCGTCCTCGGTTTTGAATTTCAGATTTTTCTCAGATTTGATTTAGGAAAACGATGAGACATAATTAATGATAACACGTTAATTAGAAATAATTTCTTCTAACCAATTATCAATTACATATTGTCATATCATATGCCATATCTTCATATCACACCATTTATCTCTGTCCTCTTCGTTTCGACGGAGAATCGGTCAATTCGTTCCTTTGGTAGTATAGATTAGATTCTGTAAGATTTTTGTAAGATTTTCATGGGTTCTATTTTTAGATATGCATATAAAAATCAAACTGGAAGGAGTTAAAACGTAGAGGTGATTTCCGGTGAGGAGCTCAGAATGGGGACTTGTGAAATTCGCTTCTCCGTGGTGTATTGTGGATTTCTCAAATACGAATCGGCGAATCCCTAAATAACTTTCATATAATATTTAAACAGATTTGGGCTTCCAGTCAACATAATTTTTATATTAAGAATTTTTCTGGAACAATTGTCAAAATGGGACCAAAGTCCATCTGAATGACATTTCAAAATTTCTCTATTTTCACTTTCACTTTCGTTTTCGGAGTGAAAATGGTAACGGAAAGGTATATATCATTTGGTACTTTTGATATATGATTTTCTATATAAGCCATTCATTTTTAGTCAGTAAATGACGTCAGCTTTGGGGTGTAGAACACAAGTTTTTGAGGTCAAACATTTATGCTATTGTAACCTTAGGATAAAGGCATACCATAGCTCTACACATAGAAAAAAATGCGTACCTGGCGACCTTCTAGCTATTAATGAAAATAACGAGATGTTGCCATGGCAACCAGCAAAATCGTATTTATAAGAAAATACACTCCTAAGAACTGTTTATTTTATCAGAATTTTTCACAATAGGCTTTAATTCATACACAAGCTAGAATCCAGAAAAATAAGGGTACATATGACTTTTTCAATTTTCATGCATTGCAGAGGTATGTAAAGTTTAAAAATGCTGGTATTCTCTAAAATGACGAAAATGTTAAAATAGGCAAAAACAATTACGATTATAGCCAAAAAAAAAAACGAAACGGACAAATTTTGATTTTTTGGTCTGAATAGTTCGAGGAGATGTTCCTCTACATGTGGACATATCCATCTTTCTTCTACCTCATTTCTAATTAAAGTTGCCACTCTTACCTTAAATGATGACCTATCAATTTAAGCCAAATGCCCAAAAATTGGCATATTAACGTCACGCATTAATGAATATTGTGAAAGTTATCAAAAGTTCATTTTCATTGTTTTAACATGAACTATACAAAAATTCAACAACATGGCGTCATCAAGCAATCAGTTTTTAACATTATTTAAAATTATATCGAATCATAAAAATAATACTAGCTTCACAGAATCCAAGAGAGACAGATATTATTACATTAATTTCAGACAAATTGAATTGGCGTCCAATTGTTCAAAACCTCCTTAAATTTAATGGAGTTTAAAATTAAGTGAGAGCAGCTTTAATTGAATTTGTTTCTATTACGTATAACACGAAGAAAGCGGACTTTTTTCTGATAAAAGGTTATTTTTGCAAAATGCCATTGCAACGCAACGAGAAAAATTCGTTGATAAGTGCCTCTGCAATAATATTAGATCGATTTAATGACTGTCTGATTTCAGCATCACAAACTTTCCTTTTATTAGTACATGTAGCAACATCCCTTAATTGCCTGCTAATGGCGTGTTCATATTTCACTTGATACGTTATGACAGAGCAAGTACTAAATATACAAATTTTGAGAGCTAGGCGTCTTTCAGAAAAGCTTCTCAGTCAGGGATATGTTTGTGACCGACTAACATCATCACTAAGGAAGTTCTACGGTCGATACGGGGAACTCGTCATACACTATGATGTACCTTTGTCCAGAATGATGGATGCTATTCTGTGTTGGACCATTTGAACCAACCAACCACAGAATATGCATGTATCTTCCGAAATGGAAGTAAACGGATGTGATGTGTCTGCCGAATTGAAGCGAGGACGTTGTAAGCAAGCAGGAAATGCTAACTCTTCCTGGGCACCTGGTCTCGCTACAATATTGGGAGTTCGCTTCTTTTCATGTGACGGAGTTTTTTTGCTTGGTTGCTTGAAGTTCATGATTTTGTATGCCTTCGGTTTATGACTTTTATGAATTATCGATTTTGTACTGTGTTTTGGGATATGGCCATTGTCCAGATATGTCATATATAATCATATTTGTTGACTCCGTCCATGACTTTACTAAACAATATAAAATGTTGTTCATTTCTCCTGATTTTATTTAACATATGTTCTTACAACAGAAAAACAAACAGATTACTTACTCTCATTTTGTTCTAACTCATTAAAGCAAATAAACTGAACAATTGTATTTTTTTTAATTACTTTTACATCAAGATGGACTTTAACAGACATAAATAAACATTTACCAACAACAAGAATGATCGGATGTTTCTCTATGAAATATTTTGGTTTTGCACATAAAACGAAAACAATACGGATTAAATTATCGACATAGTAGTAAACAAAACCATGACCTTGTTGTACATGATTAAATCTGACATTGGGGTTAACATAAACTTTTCAATTTCCATTGTAATGACTAGGATTTTTCTAAAAACCTAGTCATTACAATGGAAATTAATAAGGTCAGATGTTACGTCTTCAAATTAAATAGCATCACTTAAGAATTGTTCAAGAGATATTTTTATATATATATTTGATGTCCACTTTAACTACAATTTACCGAAAAAAGTAATTCTAAAGTGAATGATATCTAACAATAAAAATGCACCTCTGTCCTAATTTCAGTAAAGTAGACCCACAAAAGTCCAATTTATATGTAAAAATTAGGGGTTTTTTATCATGGAATAATTTGTAAGTGTTTGTCAATAGGACATGTTATGATCCTTTCTTAATTGTTACACGTTGATACCATGTGAAGGTTTGTATTTTTAAATCTCTTTATGAATTGAAAGTCTGACTTCGTTAGTTACGAAAGTTACGAAGCTAACTCATTGTTAATGTTGTTTACGTCCGATATAGATATGCTATTGAATTAAACGTGATCATTCTGTTTTCATTCGGCATATATAGGTTGTCATACATTGTACATGTATAATAAAGTCCAATTAACGAAGACTTAGTATTGATAAGACCAATGTCCTCGCAAATCTTATCTGATGGTGAACCAAAGTTTATCTGGGATATGAATAAACCCACCAGAAATGTATTAGGTATGACACTGTTAAGTATTCCAAGACCGTTTGTGACATGTACATGTATGGGCGGACTGATCTTTATGAAAGGGAAGCTGCGGAGCGGGAAATAATTCATTTTACTGCTTTCATTAAATTGGTAAATGAGGAAAAAATAAATGAATGAAATGGGGACATCGCTCCTTTGTATAGGAAAACTGTGACGCGAAGAAGCGAAGTTACAATGCCAAGAAGCGAATTTCCGATGCGAAGACGCAAAAAAGTGAAGTTACGATTTGAAAAAGCTTCGAAACGTCACCTCTTCGCCTTCCTGTTTTACAGCAGCACATGCGCATGAAATGAAACATGATCAGTGTTTGGGGCTAGAGGTTATTATTAGGGGCTAGGGTTAAGGTTTAAGGTTATTTTAATATATAAAGCACAAAGAGAAGGAGGCTTTTGGTGGGGTTAGGGTTTGTTAACCTTAACGTTTAACCCTAACCCTAATTCCTAACCATAACCAAATTGAACTCTGTTGATGCTATTGAATTTAAAGACGTTTAACACCTAAACCTAAACATGTTTCATTTCACTGCGCATGTGCTACTGTTAAACATGAAGGCGAAGTTTCTAAGAAGTGAAGTTGCGAAGACGCGAAGTTATGACGCGAAGAAGCGAAGTTACGATGCGAAGAAGCGAATTTTTACGATGCCAAGAAGCGAAAGAAAGGAGGGGATCTCCAACAACACTAGGTTGCAACACCCACAGCAAAACCCGAAAATACCAAATGAAAAAAAACTCAGAACAGACACCCACAGAACGAGACGCAAAAGGGACAAGGACCACCAACTCACACCATAAAACGTTAAACATAAATGACCACACATAAACCAACGAGACCAATGGGTAACCGGTGCCGACTAAAGCCACCGTTCCACTGCAATCCCGCTGTACCTACGACCATTCCCGACCGAAATTTTCACAAGAGCGGGTAAAACTTTCCCGACCTTTTCATTTTTTTCATGACATCACGCTCTATTCTCGACCGATTCCCGATCTATTTATGACCGATTCACGTTTCTTCGCGGACTTACTCACGCTTTACCCGCTCTACTCACGATCATATTGCCGACCAAGTCCCGTTCTATCCGATCAAACTCCGATCTATACCCGACCAAAACCCGATCTAATCCCGATGCAATTCCGATCTATTACCGACTGTCCCCGACGCATTCCCGCTCAAAACATAATTTCAAACTTAAACTGATCTCATTTTTCATCCAATGATGGTATCGACCGAGAAGAAGCCTATATTTCTCGTTTTGAACAAGCCTTACCCAAAAGTGTCGCAATCAAAATTAAAAAAATTCCTTACTTAGAAAGTGGCATTGGATAGCCAAGAATCGTCGCCGCGACATTTTGGTAATAAGTATTTTGAACAAATCAATATCAGTGCGAGAAAATGAATGAAATATGCACATATCCTATTTGAAGCGTCGTTTGGTCGTAACTTGGTCATATAGAGCGTGAATAGGTCGTTAGATGGTCATGAAAAGGTCTTGGTAAGATCAGCAAACATTGAATATGAAGTGAATAGATCGTGGTAAGAGCGTAGAATAGACGGGTAAAGATCGGGAAAAGGGCGTAATTAAAGCGTATCTTATGCGTGAAGAAAGCGGGGTTTAGTTAAATGTCGATCAGACCACGCTCAAGCCACGCTCTTTCCCGACCAGGACACGATTAACCTAGGCTGTACCCACGACTATCCCGACCAAGCGCCGACTATTTCACGACCACAAAGAGAGCGGGAAAGTTTCCCGTATTCTTTCAACCGGTTGAAAGAATACGGGAAACTTTTCCCGACCTCTAAAGCGTGCCCGCTCTAATACCGATCGATTTTGGACCAACATACGCTGTACCAGACCAAGATACGACTAAGAGTCGTTCTCTCCCGACCTGGCAATTTTCGAGGTCGGGAATGAACGTAGGTACAGCGGGATTGCAGTGGAACGGGGGTTTTAGGACGGCCATCTGCCACGGAAATAGCAGACGGTGTGGTTATCCTGGATTACGTGCGCACAACCCTCCTACAATTCCGATTTCCCAGAGGTCTCGAAGAACGCACAATTTTGGTGTAAAACAACCTCCTCACTGTTAGATGACAACACACAAACAAGACCGTAAAACACAGGTGTCCAAACAACACAGATGAATATGTAAATGGATATAAAAAGGGGACATGCATAATGAAGTCCGTGCTCTGCCGTCTGTAGCGAGTTCATATATGTAATCACCTGAAGAGTTCGACTGACATTCAGAGAGGACAGATGGTCGGGGCCCTGTCTTCTCTAAAGAGGTTTGGACAGGGCCCGTCATGGAGTCCCGTCGTACAGTCAGTCAGAGTGCAAGTCTTAAGAATGCGCTCATACAAGACTGTAGATTCGTCAAGTACCAAGCTTAGTGTCCGTCTGGTGACATTGGGATCATATCCACGGTATAAAAGGCGTTTGATGACTCTGACGCATTTCAGTTTTGCTGTCTACCTTTGATCCTTCTTTTCTTGTTAATTATGTCACCGTAAAATGCAGGTTGTGGAATACCTAAATTGATGTACTCTGTTGCTTTTATGGGTCCGAATTTCAAAAGAAGTTGATCATAATTTTTGTAAAATCTCCAGAAAGTCTCTACTGGTTTGTGAAAGCGAGAACCTTGACCTAAAAGTTTCTTTGTAATTTGTAAATTTCTATTATGAAAATCCAAAACATCAGTGCATGCTCTAGCATATCGGATGAGCTGTGAAATGTAGATACCGTGTGACGGTAATCTAGGGACATCACCGTCAAGACAGGGGAAATTTACTATGTTGAATCCAAAATCATCTCGTTTGTCATATACACTTGTATGAATTTCTCCATTGACAATTTTGATATTTAGGTGGTGTAAGAGACGTTAAAGAGACATACGACATAGAAACACAAAAGGCTGCACATAAACCAACGAGACCGAGAAGAAACGGTTGGCCCCACCGGGATTTGAACCCACTACCTTTGGGTCCATTATGCACGGAAAACATACCCATTTTACAATCTAAAGATATCCTTGAAAATTCAAAACTTGATATTTTTACAAAATTCTTTCACAGTTACATTTTAAATGATGAATATCAAAAATTATACGACTAATGTCAGGGGATATGTTAAAAATGATCAACAAAACCCCCTTCCCTTTTTGCAGTTATGAAAAGTTAATATAAAATTTAAAAAATCACCAAAATCTTTTCAGATAAGCAATGCCCTATTTTATTTTGGCTTAAATGAACTAAATTGTGGCAGTAAATTTATCCAAGAGGAAAAAGAATAAATGAAATATCAATTTTTGCATTGAAATAATTAGTCGAAAATAACGTTAAAACTAGTTCTCGGATTTCAATGAAATGAACAAAATTGAAAATAATACATCATTCCCAATCACTCAGATGTCATTTATATTCAAATCCATGCAGCGGGTCTTGAGGAGATGTTTTAAGAGGCTACTATTTGGAACCTATTTGACCCCGACCTGGATCCAACCCTGAAGAAATCGGGCCTAAATGAATAAACTTGGCAGAGGACCTTTAGTTCGTCATGCTTACTAAGTTTCATCAAAATGATCCAAGCGGTTTTGGAGTGAACGTCGAACAAGGTAAAGATTACAGACTAATGACGGACGACGGAAGGACGAAACGCTATGACAATAGGTCACTTGAGCCTTTGGCTCAGGTGAGCTAAAATAATAATCTGGAGGGCGTTCTAGTTAAACAGATTGCAGTTGTATTTTTGCATTGGGTTCTTCGGAGTTTTGCTGTGGTTGCAGCAACCTAGTGTTGTTGGATATCCCCTCCTTTCTTTTAGAAATCATTAGACGATTTATAGAAAAATTATGTAAGATTTAAAAAAAGTGAAGGTACAGATTTATAGTCTCTCTGTCCATATGACTTGTACATTACCTCCGTGGCAAGACCTGTTCAGTCATAAGCTTTCTTAACTCTTTTGGGAGTATACAGCAGAGCTACCGTTTATGCGCTAATGCTGTCATCTCCACCTTTTTAAAATAACTATCTAGCAGCTTTGATCTTGCAAAGAAAGTGTCTGGTTCTGGAGACGAAAGCGTAACACTACCGGAAAATTTTTATTAGAGTGGCAAGCGAAGCCAAGTGGTATAATTATGTCTATTCTACAAGTAATTTTAAATTGTATTTTTCCTTTAGGTACACTGGTATTACTTACAAGACCCTCTAAAAAGGGTTCAATGCTTTCATAATTTGACATATAAGATGTTGCATCAAACAGAATCACGGGCTTTGTTAACTGTGGGATTTGAGCAAAAAATAGACGATTTTTATACGCCCGTCATTTGACGGGACGTATTGTGGTAAGGCGAAGTCCGCTCGTCTGTCCGTCCGCTTATGGAACGCAATCTTTTGAATATGCTTCAACGGATTAACATGATATTTGTACATTGTGATCAGACTGTAGAGAGGGAGCCGCCTTTCGATTTTCAGGTTCATCCGATTTGTCGTTACGGAGTTACATGTATGGGACTTAGAAATTTAAAATACAATGAAAATATACTAAAATAGTTAAAAATTCATCAAAAATCTAATTCTGGTCGAAATTTTTTGAAATTTTGTATACTTCAAGTAGAAAGGATGTTCTTTGACATATGTAACGGGTTTTTAAATTTTTTTTGTCGCATAACCGAGATATTATGTGTAATGGGAGGGGGGTTATATGCACATACTTGTTAAGCTATGCTAAAATATAGACGCATGGAACGCAATAACTTGAATATGCGTCAACGGATTTACATGATATTTGTACATTGTGATCAGACTTTGAAAAAAAAGCCGCATTTTGATTTTTAGGTTCATCCGATTTGTCGTTACGAAGTTATGGGACTTAGATCTTTCAAATGCAATGAAAATATACTAAAATAATTATTTCTTTAAAATCTATTTCAGGTTTAAATATTTTGAAATTTTGTATACTTCAAGTAGAAAGATGTTCTTTCACATATATAACGGATTTTTAATTTTTTGTCACGTAATCCAGAAATTATGCGTAATAGGGGGGGGGGGGGGGGTATATGAACATACATGTTAAGCTAAGGGCAAAATATAGGTGCATGGAACGCAATAACTTGAGTATGCGTCAACAGTTTTTTTATGATATTTGTACATTGTGAACAGACTTTGAAGAGGAAGCCGCCTTTCGATTTTCAGGTTCATCCGATTTGTCCTTATGGAGTTTTGGGACTTACATATTTTGGTGTTGTGAAAAAAATCCCAACGGGCGTATCTTTCTGCGTATGCTTTTTAGAATAGAAGTGTAACAAAAGTGGGTACTTTTTCCATCATATAGTATGGTATCTTTGGGTTAAGTACCAGAAACGTGCATGGCTGGTCTATGCTGCAAATTTATCTGTTCGTAAGTGATGTTATGAATTTGAAGATGTTTAACATCTGTATCGCCAGACCAATAATTTGTTTGCAAATTACACTACCACTGTGACAAGGAGAAAAACATCTTATTTCATGAACGAGATCAATATGTCATGATCAAATTTAACACCCTGTCAAAGTAGAGGGAAGTATTTTCTATTGAAATCATATTTCTATCCGAATAGATAGATGTTAGTTGAAGAAGGCTTTTGTAGTTTCTTAATCCTATAATGTTCAATATTAGGAAAAAGCTAATAAATCATGAATTATATACACAATGACAAGAGCCTTTTCTTCGCCATACCAAAGCACCATATAGTCAGGATGGACATTTGGCTGACGCACTGTGCAGACAAGTGTTCTCATCTGAGGAGGCAGACTGGCTGTTCCTTACAGTAGCTCGGGTTTGTGTTGTACCATTACTTAATTTAGAGTCCATCTCAAATGTCACTACGGAGGCATGGTGTCTATTTCTGGAGCATATAAGAGCTCCACATAAACAATGTCTGGATCTACAAATACTGAATACACTTTTTCTGAATTTCTTGGACATGAAGCAATAGATAAAAGGATTCATACAGGACTGCAAGTAGGGAAGGCATCCAAGTGAAGTCTGAAAAATAAATTTAATTTTTTTATGAAATGAATTCACTTCATTTGTTTTTTACCATTCATCTTTAATAAAGGACACATGCAAAGTAATATATTCATCCAAATTTAGTCATGATATCAATTTATCTCATGCTTCTAGCAGCAAAAAGAAATAGAAAACATCGCTATTTAATTTGATTACAGGAAAACCCATCTGTTAAAATATCTTTTTACATGGCATATTAAATTGGTTTGAAATTTTCTTCAAGAAGGTATAGAGTTGGACTCCTTCCGCAATATTAAACATATTTTCAATAATAATTCATAGCTACAAATGTAACGTCTTCAAATAGCTATAAAGAAATTATGAAATGAAAATAAAATCGTGATTGCTTGGACCTCCGATCTTTTGCATCAGATATCATATTTTAATAACTAATCAAATCAAGAACGTTGGAATGGCTTTAAAGTTATCTGTTGTACAAGTATTAGCTTTCCAAAAAAGCTTTGTCGATATCAATATTTATTTAATCACGCAAAAATTTTTTTTGTTCAAAATAATTTTAAAATTTTGACTTTTAGAATAAAGAGTAAAGAGTAATATTAGTAAAGCTATGCATGAAATTCACACACACAAAAAAACTGGTTACACAATAGGAACTTATGTGTTGATAATTATGAAAAGTTAGAAAATAGTGCATTTGCACTAGACAACTCAAGTCACAGTCATTCATAAAATTTCTTGACCTGTGCGGTAGGAAAATTCCATTATAACGCAAATTAACTTGACCAATCAAAAGCCTTTCAGTATATATTCGCGGGAAAAGCGGAGAGTTCCGATTAACGAATTTGGGGGAAATAAGGGGAAACTTTTAAAACAAATTCCTATTAAATCATTTGACTACACACAGTCTTATCAATGTTTATATCGCTCATTTATTTCTTTGTTGCATTTATCTATTTGTCTTCGAAAAGAAAATATACAAACAAAATGGAATATCCTCAACGAAACAACTTAGTCGGCTGGATGGTGAGAAGCTTTTTAATTAGCCCACTGGCAGCCTCGCATTCTAAGTATCCAAAACCACAGGCACATGTAGAAAAAACGCCGATGGTCATAAAAAAATACTGGTACCTATAGAACGACAATGCTCCCGACGAATTTTCAGCTAGAAGTAGCATTTCTGCAGGGTTTTTTTGCATTTGAAGGACAAAACGGGGTATGACCATAAAGATTGATTTGTATACTTCCTAAAAACATCAATAATTCACCCAAAAGATCTCAGAACATAGCCTACTCGTCTACCAAAGTTGGACTGTTTTCTACTTTCTGTATTGAACCTCCATTGCCAGATTAGCTAGTCTGATTACGCATGCCCTCTTTTTATATCAATTTAAATATTCATCTGGGTTGCTTGGGCCCCTGCGTTTTGCGGTCTTGTTTGTGTGTGGTCATCTGACAGTGAGGAGGTTGTTTTACACCACAATTGTACGTTCTTCGAGACCTCTGGGTAATCGGAATAGTGGGAGGGTTGTGCGCACGTAATCCAGGATAACCACACCGTCTGCTACTCACGAGGCAGATGGCCGTCCTAAGTCGGCACCGTTTGCCCATTGGTCTCGTTGGTTTATGTGTAGTCATTTGTGTTTTATGTTTTTCTGTGATTTGACGTTCATTGTACTACTGCGTCTCTTTCTGTGCGTGTCATTTTTGTGTTTTACAGTGGGTGTTTTGGGAGGTTGCTGTTGATGCTGCAACTAGGTGATGTTGGAGATCCCCTCCTTTCTGAATCATCCAGGTGTTTACTCTGCTTACAGTAAGCAGAATAAAGCCGCTGAATGAGTCAGTATTTGTCAAATCTGGCAATGGAGATTCAAGAAAGAAAAGGCTCTTGTCATTGTGTATATAATTCATGATTTATTAGCTTTTTCCTAATATTGAACATTATGGGATTAAGAAACTACAAAGTCTTCTTTAACTAACATCTATCTATTCGGATAGAAAACAGTTCAACTTTGGTAGGCGATTAGGCTATGTTATGAGATCTTTTTGGAGGAATTATTGATGTTTTTAGGAAATATACAAATCAATCTTTATGGTCATACCCCGTTTTGCCCTTCAAACATGTCAAGTGCAAAAATTGCAGATGCTTCTTCTAGCTGAAAATTCGTCGGAAGCCTTGTATTTCTATACATATATTCTCTTATGGCCTGTAAAGGGGTGTGATACATGATATTGGCGCTCTTTCGACATGTACCTGTGATCCAAACGTTTCTTTGATGCAATGGATCCAAGGATCTAGAAATGTCATTAGGGAGTTTGAAGGCATATGGTTTACTGTATCACACACTAATTGGTCTAAAAGTAAAATTGTTCAAGAAAAAATATCATTGTAGATATTACGTTAATGTGCAATATTTAAATTCAAAATCGCGATACCAAAGCGTTGTCATGACGACATGTCATACTTTTGTGAAGTGGATAGCTCTGGTCACGTGTTTTTCACTAGTCACAAGAATGTTTCTTTCTATCGGAAAATTGCCCCTATTGCAATGTTGAATCTGATGAATCAAATCGAAAGTTGACAACCTATACAAATTTTGTATTGGTCGATATCTTGATATCGACCAATTAATGAGCGTTTTTTATGTCTGGTAAAGTACCGCTATCTGAATGTTAGTAATAACATAGGTCAGATATACAGCTTAACAGATTAGGAATCTCAATGATATTTCTCTATGCCATCTCGCAAATTTGCATCCTTTTCAATAAAATGCAATAACATGTATTAGATGGATAAGAATTTTACCAATTTAATTTAGAATTTTACCAATTTGATTTAGAATTTTACTAATTTGACCAGGGAGGTTAAATTTATCCTCACACGAATCCGTATGTTATTTGTTAAACATTTTCCTTCTTGGAAAGAGGAAACAATGTTGGATTTGGAGAAAAAGTAATATTTTTCAAATTCCTCAATCTCGCATTTAAATCATTTCTTTCTTCCTTCTGATCAAAATGACACTGAAACCCCGTAGATATCGAGAGGATACTTTATGCTCTATAATTGAGGGCGAACAAAATGTTGCATTTATATGAATAATTCATTTTCGAGAATTTCTGTTAATCGCTTAAATTTCAAAAATCTCCAAATAAATCAAAACTCTATCACAATATTTGAAAAAGACTGCGAGACTATACGAGAAAAGGTTGTGCCACTCTATAGTTTTTTTTAGCAGTACAATGTATATGTTACAGGGAATAAGTGTAATCAGGGATTTTATGTAATTATTCCTGAAAGGTTCAGTAACTACGTGTAATTCCTGGTTATTTTAGGGATAACCACTACTAAGAAAGTATATAGAGTACCTTAACGGGAATGAAAAATTATCATATTTCACAATGTAGACGATTAAGACGCAAAACAAAATACCCTATATTGCACAACGGATAATATAAATTCAAATTCATCATTATCTTTGAATTAGTGAATTATTTCGAAAAATGAAGTACTACTCTGTACATATTCGCTGGATACCGTAATTGATATTCCCCGCATTAAGTATACACATATTGCTTACAACATGTCTGGTCCATGCTGTAAATTTATCTGCTCTTAAATGATGCTTATGAATTTGAAGACGTTTACTGTCCGCACATCTGACATCGGAACTCGAAAAATAGAGTTTTGTATCATTTGTCGGAATATTTTCACATTTCACAGGATGGGTGTTTTCATTTTCTACTATACAACTCTATTTAATCTTACAGCAATTATTGATAAAGAGTTTTTGCATGATATTCATTCTTATATATTAATTCTTGTTATATTTGTGCGTCTGATTTAAATATTATTTTGTCCCTTGCCCTTGGGTCTTAGAAAATGAGTAAATTTTTAAAACGAAACAACCCAGAGAGCTTCAGTCTCATCAGAGACTTCTAGTTAAATTATGATTTGTGCTTTGTTATTCGACTTTCACACAGTCATTCTGTAACATATTATTCTGCGATCGTACTAATAGACGTCGACGTTTTGTTTCCTTGTAAAAATGTCCTTCTGATGACGTATTTTTAAAAATCTAATTGTTACAACTTGATCATTATTTGTATCGTGATGGTAATGGCCGTTATTATTCTTTTTATTTGTTCCCTTTCTTATGGAAAAATTCACCTCAATCTCCTTGCAGGTATATTAGGTAAATTGCCTAAAAATGGAAAATTAAATCCTACATAGGCTTTCAGTTTACGGAAAAATTAATTGGCAAGAAATTTATATCCATGTATAGAAAGAATACTCACTCTGATATAAAAAGCGGTGTTTGAGAAACCGAGTTCAGGAGAGAATTTAAGAACAGCATCCATTATAAGAGGGGGCCCCCAGCATATGAGGAAAACAACCACGACAGCTATCAATATCTTAATAACCTGCCAATAAAACACGATGATTCAGCATAAACAAAATATGTACTTTGCATCTACTTATGGTAATACTTGTATGTGACATCATAATAAAACGTCATATGTATTTATACAAAGAAAATTTACATTATCCCAACTCTGCTACCATTGTTTTATACCTTTTCGAGGTACAAAAGATACAAGATTACATTGGATTCAATTTAGAATTGTAAACAGAATTTTGGCAACAAATTCTAATCTATACAAAATTGGTTATACAGATAGAAACTCTTGTACATTTGTGGGGGAGAAATTGAAACCATAACGCATTTATTTTGGGAATGTTCAATAGTATCAGCGGTCTGGGGGGATTTCATCAGTTGGTTCGATGAAAAAACGCAGAAAATGTTATTCTCAGGAAGATTGATGTCATTTTTGGAAATGATAAATATACAGACATTATAAATCTACTAATAATACTAATGAAGGATTTCATATATCAATGCCGATTAAGACTTAAAATACCAAGATTTAATGAATTCATTACATTTATTAAATTTTATAAAGATGTAGAAAAAATAATTTATCGTAAAAACAAAAAACATGACGCATTTAAATCTAGATGGAGCAATATCATAATTTCATAACAAGATTTAAATAATAGCATATTTTATAGTACTATTGTGTGTGTGTAAATGTGAGTGAAAGTTCTAATTTTTATCTTATTATAAACCTGTTGCAAGAAATTATTGAATGGGTATTCCTGACTCATAATAATAATGTATAATGATGAATGTTGCAATATGGAAACAAAAAAAAAATGAATTGTAAATACGCATAAAATATATAACTACCTGTCTTCTAGCCTTTAGTACATCAGTACTTTTGTTCCTACATCTGGCTTGAGGACTACGGTTGCGGGTCCTGAAGGGGCTCTCTGAGGAGCATGGTATATTTCCAGCTATATTCTTTGTCCTCAGGAACACTTTCTCCAGAGATGTACTTGTACTGTATAAAAGGCAGAGTAATGTACTCGTTTCAAATGCTGTTATTTTGTACAATTTATTCCAAAGGCCTACTCTACCCTGTAAAGTTTATGAGGAATACAAACCATGGTGGTCATTATCTTTCAGATTAATCGGTATAGACTTACAAATTCGAATGATTGTCTTGTGCACAAATGGAGTTCATTTTGATCTTAGAAATAGCCCTCTGTCTGAGGTCAGTAATGGAAAGTCAAGCACAAAACTCAGCAAGCAAAATCCCCAAAAAGTCACAATCAGTAGACACACAGATTCTTGTTAATATATAAGACAGAAAAAGAGAAAGCGGACAGACATACGGACACAATACCACAGCAACATAGAAACACGAAGGACAAACAGACTGAGACAATAACACAGCACTATAGAAACATGGAGGGCAGGAAATTATTGTACGCGACTTTCACCTAGACTCTTCAGCCAACCTAATGATAGTATCTTATGCACAGATTCTGAATAACCTTGAAAAAAATTGCATTTTTTTGTAGTTGTCCACCAATCATATTGCCAAGAGTTATTTTATCCGTGCAAGTATGTCACGATTGATTACAGTATATCGGCGGTCATAACTGCCGGTAATACTAGTAACTAAATTTTTGACTTTGGAGTATGACCTTCTGTTTATATCATAAGTGTTTTACTTACAAAATGCTGATGGGGCATTCGTGTTTTACAAACACATGTCTTTTTATTTATTACAAAATAGAAACACAGTGAAGGTTATAAGTAAATCTTATTTTGTGATTGATCACATTTTTTCATTGACTGAAAGAGGACAACTGAAATGCTAAGCCTTATAATTCAGCGTTCGACCGCGTTTCAAGTAATGGCAGACGGTATTTATCTATAAGTGGTTGAGTCGTCTCCCCTGATTGATTCGGTAAATAATAGCCAGAATATATTTGTTAAAGTGACACTGCAGGAAATGGTAATAGCTGATCATGATGGATGGAGAAAAACAAGTATTAGCTTTTACAAAAAGCTTGCCGGCAGTTAGCTGACATTAAATATTGTAAAATTCTTGTAAGAAAAAAAGGAATAAACGATTTTTGTTCTTGTTGACCAATCGCACATTTCCGGGCTTTTCCGTTTTTATATCCGATTCAAGCTACGGAAGTTTCCGAGGATCTGCGATTGTTGTAGGACGTATCGGTACAAAGACTTTTCGATGCATCTTTCGGAAGAAAATGCACTGATACAATATGACTTTCATTTGTCAAGTCATCTAGATTCTTGAGCCGACCTGATGAAAGTATCTTATGCACAGATTCTGAATAACCTTGACGAATATTTGCATATTTTTTAATTGTCCACCAATCATATTACCAAGAGTTATTTTATCCGTGGAAGTATGTCACGATTGATTACAGTATACCGGCAGTCATGACTGCCGGTAACAAGGTTCGCGCCGAATTAAGCGGATATTCAGCTGCTGCCGGGGAAAAATTCTGTCTTTGGATATTCCCTCCCATTATCTTAGTGCATTTCCTTTTTTCTATTTTTGGTCATATCAATAAAAACATTCATTGCACGAGAAAAACATTTACGTTCGACATTATTAAGTTATATTAGCATAGGTGTAGCCTATGGGAGAACGCATTTAAGGGGGTGCGTTCTATGTATAAAAAAATAAGTAGGCTCGACTTTTTATTTCAAATCAAGACTGTTCTTCCAGACGTACACCCACAGAAATAACTTCCTCGTAAACAACGTCCTTTGGACACAAAATTTACATCCCATAGTGTGCAGGCATAAATGAGCATTCAATGGTCAGAAAGGGGTTTTCATTTTTTTTTTCTTTTTGGAAACATCTCTATCCTTAGTTCGCTTCGCGGCTGTTCGAACTGCACTATCCATAACAAAGACAAAACATGAATTAGTTGAAAAACAACTGTTATAAAGCAAAGCCACATAAATGCAGGATACAAGAATTAGTAAAAGACCCCCAACAAGATAACTTTTCAAGATCCACAAACCACAAAAACACTCAAACGACAACACCACTCAAACATGGAGAATATCACACAAAAGGATCGATGTGTTCCAGAAGTTACTTTCCGGCGATCATTTACTATATTCATTAAATGACAACACAAATACAAATGTTACATACATTTTACATTCACCATAAATTGGCCTAGATTAAGAGTATTCAGTTCGATTTACATATAAAACGACCAGTACTCATTGTTTCCGAGGAATCAAATTATAGAATTTCAATTCAACCTATAATACGTATCTTTTTTTATTTTAGAGGTGGGTGCATTTCTTGGTTTTGTAACTTTTCCCAGATGTTCTAGTTAAACTACTGTGCATGACGTCACTGATGTTGCTTCTCTGCAACCAGATTGTATCTTCTAGTATTTCCTTCTTTTCCTCGAAAACTTCTTCCTGTCCAAGCCTAACAGAGACAAATTACCTCATGTCCCCTACCGTGACACCAATCCTTGTACAATACATGTAGATCAAGCAAACTGGTTACAGAAAACTTTTATGTGATACAATTTAAAAATATTAAGCTACTTAGTATTCGATCAAATCTCGAATAAAGTAAGTATCCAAGAATTTGACAAGAAACATGAATTATCGTCATATAATTTATTTTGATTGGAGATTATCTTTCCGGAAAATACGATCTTAAGTTACTCATAAGAGTCTTTTAAGTTCTCTATAGTATGACAAGTCATATTGCCTCGAAGAAGAGCATCCTTCAACCTTTACATAGCCCATTTGAGTGTGGTTCCACAGTCTGCTCTACATAATATTCTCTACGATGTCACTGTCAGTCCCCATAAAACACTGTATCACAATCAAGGAATGAAAGTAAACATTAAACTCAAAAATGGACAAACAGACGGAGACAATGACACAACACAAGAGAAACACAAAGGGCAAAACTATTTATTGAACAATCTCTAGAGTCCACTACAAGAACGGATTTTATTGAAGGTGGTATTGTTTAAAAATGAATGCGTTGTATGAACGTAATTAAGTTTAAACATTCAAATATTTCATGACATGAATCATGCATGCTAAATACACAATGCAATCAACAGTACATTTTGTATTTAACCAAGTAGGATCAAAGGCGGAAAGATCGATTGGGTATTCGTATTCCCTACTAAAAATCAAGGCTAATAACAATGGTTTTACACTCTTGTCGGAATAAATCTTGGAAAATAAAAATTCTTAACGCATGATTACGTTATTACTTTAGTCGATGAACAAAAGGTTAAGCTAGATACTGGCCAAGTTTGGTTGACCTGGGCCTCAGAATAAGGGAGAATCTCCTAATTGAAAGCGGAATCTAGCGATTTATTTTTACTCGACATTAGCTGGTTCACTTTCTATGACTGGAGATATAAATGACTGCTTTCATTGAAAAAGTAATGACATGAGAACATTTTGATTACAGGTAAAAGGGAGTAACATCGACTGAATTAGAGTAAAAACAATTTTACTTTGATGATACAAGAATCTAATATGCAATGCAGTTGACGGTAGCATTCTAGGCGAAACAGTTCTTTTTTATCTTCAGCGTTAGAGAGTGGACCAGCTAATATCGAGTAAAAATAAATCGTGGGATTCTGTTTTCATTTTGGAGTTTCTCCCTTATTCTGTGGTATAGGTCAACAAAACTTGATCAGTATCTAGTTTAACCTTTAGTCTGTCGATTAAAGTAATAATAGTAATCTCTATTTTTCCACGTTTTTTTTTTTCGAAAAGAGTGTAAAATCAGTGTTGTAAGCCTTGATTTTTTAAAGGCACATACGAATAATTGCCAGGTGATCTTTCGGCCTGTGTGTAGAATAGAAAAGGAAGCTTTAAGTCATCTTTAAAAGAATTCCCCGTTTATTTCAAATGTCACATTGCAACCTAATTGTTCGGAAAAGAGTCATCAAGCATTGTGGCTTATTGCACTTCAAAGAATCTCCTGATAACAGAGTATTGAATATCTAGGCTATCTTCACATGAAAATAAACTTTCTTTTCCAAACACCAAATAATTTTATTACCAAGTTATTACTTAGTTCTAGTTCGGAAAGAAGAAGAAGAAGTCCACCTCTTGCAGTAAATTTACGTTTAGGAAGTGTCCAAACATAAAGAAGCCATTGCCAATTTAGACGTAAGTGCCTCGTACTAGTTAGCTATTTATGTAGCTTATCGTTCAATTTACTGAAATAGGTCTATAGCTTCAGTTCGCACGACATGGTTTTCGAAGAGTTCGCTGACCAAGTAATGCCTAATTAGAAGTAGATAATGGTATTCAATTCTGCTCCTCCAAAAACAGAGTTTCCTCCACATTCTTGAAGTGCAGAATCAGATATCTGTAGTTTTAAAATTTACATGATTGTGAATTCCGAACTCTTTGACATTCTGCTCAAATTTGATTATGTTCTTAGAATGAACATAATATCATTGAACCAACAATCTATAATCTATTTCTTATAAAAATGTTTATGTTTATGAAATTCCTCCGAAGTGGACTCTAACCACGTCACCAGAAAACTACATATGGTTTAGTAAAATGAACATAAAACGCATACAAAGCACGCCTTCTTTATACTGTTCCTATTCTAAAGGTGTAACAGGTTTAACCTCATTTATTATTATTGTACAAAGTACTTTCTGGGATTCTTGCCTATCTTCTATGATATTTTGATACACCCTTTTTATGATTAAGATGAAAAAGTCACCATTGTTAAGTTTGTCTTTGTGGCATAAAGTGCCTAGGTTTTCGCCTTTTTTTGTGTGTGTGGTCATATAACAGTGAGGAGATTGTTTTACACCATTACTGCACGTTCTTCGAGACCTCTGGGAAATCGGAATAGTGGGAGGGTTGTGCGCACGTAATCCAGGATAACCACACCATCTGCTACGTACGTGACAGATGGCAGTCCTAAGTTGGCACAGATTGCCCATTGGTCTCGTTGGTTTATGTGTAGTCTTTTATGTTCAATGTTTCTATGGTGTGAGTTGGTGTTCCTTGTCCCTTTTGTGTCTCTTTCTGTTGGTGTCTGTTCTGTGTTTTTTGCATTGGTTATTTTGGGGTTTTGCTGTGGGTGCTGCTACCTAGTGTTGTTGGAAATCCCCTCCTTTCTTTTATATAAAATCACACAGAGATACGTGTTATACATGTATGTGACAAGTGGTTCATATTTCCTTATTGTCCCTTTAAAGTGTAACATTTAGATTGTGAGTGCTTCTGCGCTGACTTCAAATATATTTGTAAATTTCCTGATACTTAATTTGGTATATTTTTGTCCAAAACTAAGGTGTACCTCTCTGAATGTTGAGGAGTTCTTTGGCACACATTTAGGTAAGGTTAGGATTTCGCTCTTCATATATTAACTATTTATCATTATATTATATTAACTATTTATTATTATATTATATATTATCAGGAGTAAAAATACATAGAAACCAATGGAAGAGAAACTGGACTTTTAGAAATAGTTCGAGTTAAGCGGAAATTCGAGTTATCCGAGTTTGAGTAAACGAGAGTAAACTGTATTTAGATAACCTCTCTTTTGGTATCGAGCATCATTGACTAGACATAATTTGTTTTTTAAAAATGATCATATGACACACTAAAATATTACGTTATATAGCATACCTTTCAAAAGTATCTCTTTATAAGACCCCCAAAGGAAAAATGCCTGTATTATACTGATTCTCCTAATATCCACCTCAAACTCTAATTTTTAACTTTTGAAATTAAAAAAAAGCTTATTATAGCAACTCAGACGAACCAACCTAGGTAATGACGTCAGTTGTGTGAGTTGTCGTGAGCTGATCCAGAGAGTGTAGATAACGCCAGTGTAGCAGACACTCATGACCAGTGTAGGCAGTGCAAACATCACCAGTATCTTGTACACAAAGAACGCCTTCTTGCCAGCCTCGTTTACAGTGATATCAGAACAGAACATAAGGGTGACAGAGGTAACGTTGTTGTAGTAGCGAGTTTCTTCTGTATTCTAAAATCAAAGATACTTATGAAAGAAAATGATAAATAATGTGTTTGCAAAGGCTTGTAATATCTGCTATATACAATATATATGATGGATAATCTAAATGTTAAATCTGTCTTAGAATTGTTCAAAATAAAGCTTATTTCTACTTCATATCTAATTGAAAATTATTTGTAGCATCTTTTTGATATTTTGTTGACGGCGAAAGAACCACCCTAAATGACAGTGAAAGGTACAACATCCATAATTTATTTTATCTTAATATTACCATTATATATAGTGGGGGAGATGAGAGAAGTAATGACATTGCCCACACTATGATCAAGATTTTATGAGATTTCCCGGCTGTACACCATCGTCTACTCTTCATGGGTAATACAATCACAATGAATCTGTAAAACAAATAAGACAAACGTAGGTATTAATAATGTTCATTGAACTTATAGATCTATTTCAGTTCCTTCTGAGAATAGTCTTAAAATAAGAGGTAATTTGCCTTTTTCTCTTATATTGATATTTTAGTAATTAATGTTTTAAAAATAATTTACTGCGTGTACTTGTGAAGCAATATCGCGAATAAACCATTCGAGAAGGCTGAAGCAAGATATCTTAGATTATTTAATTATGAAAATAGATCTATAGGGAATAAAATCGTGTCCAAGAGAATAATTCTTTCTTCTAGAAAAGATATCAACTTCATATCTGATAGGTGACTTAATTTGATAAAGCGGAAGTAGGCCCAAGACACTGAACAGAGACAAAAATGCCCTGTTAATTTCATTTGGCTAAGATGTGAATCCTATATCCTCTCATTACCTTCAGTTATTGAATCTATTCTTCAGACTTGTGAACTTTACAGAACTTTCTTATGTTTTATGAATAAACGAAATACGTTTTCTCTCCCCTCTCTGTAAGAGATTTCTACTGGGAGTCAAGCTCTTCTTAAATCAAATAGCATTAAAAACAACCGTGAGCAGTTTTGGTATTTCATTTCTTAGCTGCACTATATACAGAAGCACTATACGTAAATCCAAACATTAGTGTTACCATCGTATTAACTTTTTATTATGTGCTTGACATGGGGGTGGGAATTCCCAGTATAAAGTTGATGGTGGTAAATTTCTATTAGTCTTGACCTTTGTTTGTACTTGAAGAATGTGATATTCTTTAACTTCTTTTGATTCGCAAGCCTCATGGTTAAAAAATAGAAGAAGAATACGAAGGAGCGGATCTTCAAAGACTTACTTCATTTCGGTACAAACAAAGTAGATAAGAACAGAAATATACACAAATTGGTCAAGGGACACAAATTACGACATCAAACATTAAAAATATAGGAACACACATGAACCAATGAGATCAATCGGTAATATGTGCCTGTTTAGAACGGTCATCTGTAGTTATCCGGATTACGTGCGTATAACCCTCCACATTTTTCGGTTTCTCAGTAGTCTCGAAGACACACAATTGTTCTGTATAAAAGCATCCTCAGTGTAACGCCGGGGCATGGTAACACATAGATGGATACATAAAATGGACATGAAAACATAAAAGCATACAAAAACAGCCCGTGATCTGCTGGCTCGAGTGAACTCAAGCATGCAATCATGCGAGGAGTCCGACTCTCATTTAGAGAGGACGGGTGGTCGCGGCCATGTCCCCTGTAACGAGGATTGGACATGGCCTGTTATGGAGTCCCGTCTTCACAGTCAGGTAGATTACATAAGTTGATGAAGGGGAGTTGAAATAACATTTACCAGCAGATTCATGGCCACCATTATATCCTGATTTATCAGGTTCGAATAAGTACATTGATTACTTGATGCGTCCTGTAATGTTTGGTGAACATCTTGCAGAGGTTGTGGAGAAGTAGAAAATGTTAAAGGTTTACGAATGACGGACGGACAAGAAGACACCGGATGGTGACATTTAATAAACTGAAAAGATTTGAAGAATAAGAAATGTCCGATTTTCGCTTTACTAAGATCATTTTTTTATTCTTTCAAGAAATTGTAAGCCATTAGATGTTTGATTTCGGGTTTTGTGCTTGACTTTTATTTACTGATGTAGCACAATCTATAAAAGGGATAGCCGACGAATTATTCACCGCTCTCCTTTATCCTCATATATTCCAAAATAGGAAAGTTCATTGTGATGTCAAATAGACATTCCTCTCTTTTGCACGAGGCGGAAGGTAATCTAATACTGTAGAAACATTCCGTCATGGAGAACATTTTTATTCCATCCACCGCATAAATGACAAATATTACAAAATAAGGACTGAGATATTCTCTATATCACATTAAAACTATCCAAGAGCCTCACAAAATAGTTTCATTTTTCATCTTGAAATCTTGTCACAATTATTGCATAATTGTTTAAATAAACGGAAGGGAGAAGATACATATTGATTATTGTTGGATTTATTTGAAAACAAAGTAATCGGAACCGTATTTCTTTAACGTATATAATTTTTTAAATTACGGATTGGAGAGTGTCATTTATTGAAATGCAACACTGCAATCAAACAGGAGATTTCAAGATTAATAACCACTTGTCAACATTGAAGACTTGTTTGCATATTGTTAGCGTAAAATACTTGTTAGTATTATCGCCGCTTTATGATTCCACAGAAAATCGATTGTGTCTTTTTTAGCGGTTAACCGCTTCGTTACATGATTTGACATTTTGGCAAACAAATTTCGTAAAAAACTCAAACTTCGAGAGAATGAGAGAGAAGAAAAACGTAAGCTGGAAAGCAAATTGAACAGTCTGACCTAAAAAAAAAAAACGAAAAATTTGAATAAAAAAATGAGATTTGTAACATTTTGGTGTGGTTACCATGTCGACCGATAAAAAAATACCAACAAGATTGATATTAAAATGTCACTAATGAATTAAATACGATCCTGACGATAATCTCAACAGCACTCACAATAGAGCACCAAATTGAGCATCGACGGACCTCTAGCAAGCTAGAAGTGGGACCAGGTGCCCGGGAGGAGTAAGCATCCCCTGTTTAGCTAGCCGCACCCACCGCGATGTTCACGCACAAAAATGAAAACAAAATCTAAAATACACGCACTGTCTGAGGTTATGTCTATAAAGAAAGTGCTATGGCGACCATATCATGCAAGAGACGCGAAAGGGACAAGGAGCACCAATATATGGAATTAAAACACCAAGCACAGAAGACTAAACATAAACCAACGAAACCAATGTGCAATCGGGGCCGACTTAGGACGATCATCTGCCAAGTTTGTAGTAAATGGTGTTGGTATTCGGATTACGTACGTACAACCATCCTATTTTTCCAGTTACGCAGAGGTATCAGATATATTGTTGTGTTAAAAACCTCCTGACAGTAAGATGTTATTAACAACAAAAACAATACATCACTACGCAGGTGCCCAAAGCAACACACAGATGAATTTGTAAATGGCATACGACAAACAATTCGTGCTCTGATGGCTAAAGCGAGCTTCTGCATGTTATCACCCGAGAAGTTTGAGCGACATTCAGAGAAGACAGGTTTCATTCCAATACCACTGCAAATTGCAAACAAAGTTGTATATATAATTTATATAGTAAAGTGGCCCCCTAAAATCGACTTTTCCAAAATCAAACTTTGTTGTCAGGCTAAGAGAGTTAAATATCTATATTTTGAGAGATCAACTTATAAAAACTACTCCTCGTTCTCTAAGGCTTCGTAAATTTTGCATAAATATCATGAAAACCGCTTACTAAATTTTGCATTAATGACATATATGGATAATAACCATATCCCTGTATACAGCACAAAATCGATTATTCAGAAAATCTGAAACCGAAGGCATACAAAATCAGGATAAAATAAGAATCAAAGCAAACGAACAAAGACTTCCACCATATGAGAAGAGCGAACTCCCGATATGGGAGTGAGACCAGGTGCCCAGGAAGAGTAAGCATCTCCTGCTTGCATGCAACACCCGCTGCTTCAATTCGGTAGAACTGTCACATCCGGTTTCCTCCATTTCGAAACACAAAGAGTAAATATCTGGTTGGATGGTTCAAATGGTCTATAACTGAATATTATCCACCATTCTGGAGAGTGGGACATCATAGTGTATGACGAGTGTCCCATATCGACCGTAGAACTTCCTCAGTGAAGATGTTAGTCGGTCACAAACATATCCCTGACTGAGAAGTTTATCCGAAAGACGCCTAGCCCTAAGAACAAAATCCGTATATTTGGTACTTGCTCTGGCATAGCGTATCCAAATTGTAATGCTAAAATTGAAGTCGTCATGTTTGTCATAGAGTGAGGTGTTCATGTGACCATCAGTGTCATAGGACAACATTATGTCCAAATAGGATGGTGAATGGATATCATGAAAACCGCTGATAAAAACCCAATCTAGAATTTACCGATTAAAATCAACTGTGAACACTAGATTCTATCTTTAAAGACCCTGATGTTATCACAGAGCTTACCTACCTCCAAGAACATTATGTCATCACACCAGCAGACAACGCCTCAAATAATTACACATTTACTTGCAAAAAGTACTATTTCGACAGTCTAGCTAAAGAGTTGAGTTTAAATTCGACACCTGGAAATCCTACTTACACCCCAATAAACCTTTCTGCCTCTGAAATAATAGATAATCAGAATCAGCTCTTGCTTCCTTTGGCTTTGACACTAACAATGACAAATATGAATAATGACCATATCCCTGTATACAGCATAAAATCGATAATTCAGAAAATCAGAAATCGAAGGCATACAAAATCAGGATAAAACAGGAACCAAAGCAAACAAACAAAATCCTCCACCATATGAAAAGAAGCACAGGAAGAGTATGCATCTCCTGCTTGCATGCAACAACCGCCACTTCAATTTAGATTTACCATACTTATACTGCATACCTAAAATGCATAAGAATCCGTACAAACAACGTTTCATCTCTGGTTCCTCAAAATGTTCTACCAAATCTGTATCATTCTTACTCACCAAAGTTTTATCTGAAATCAAATCTTGGCTTAAAAAATATTGTTCGACAGTATATTCTCGCAGTGGTATCAACCAGATATGGATTTCAAAGAATTCGAAGGAATTCGGCGGGTGTTGCATGCAAGCAGGAGATGCTTAATCTTTCTGGGCACCTGGTATCACTCCCATATCGGGAGTTCGCTTCTTTTCATATGGTGGAAGTGTTTGTTTGTTTGCTTTGTTTCCTGTTTTGTCCTGATTTTGTAAGCCTTCGGTTTCTAAATAATCGATTTTGTGCTGTATACAGGGATATGGACATTATCCATATATGTCATTTGTCATTTTTTTTTTTTGAAAAATAGCATAATTCTTGATTATTTTCACTGAGATAACATCGAGCGGGATCGTGAACAACTTTTTCCTTTTGCAAGCTAATAAATACGTGCAAAGGTAAAAATATATCGAAATAAAAAAAGTTGTATAAAAGCCCGCTTGATTATAACTAATAGGAAGTTTGTCAAAATTGAGCCCCAAAATGACGTTTTTCCAGAATTTGGCAAAATATACCATTTTTTAAGCACAAATTTTAAGGACTTAAGACAGAACATTAAATGTTATGAATCATTTCATATATAAGTAGCCTACATTGAGAATAAATATTGGTACAAATTCATTTCTTCGTGAAAATTTAAGATTTTGTCCTGAAAGGGTCAGCTTAACTATATGTACCATATATAGTTCTTTGACAAAGTCTTGAAAGCTAGTGTGACAGAAAGGCGGTTAAAATATTTTCTCAAAGCTCAAAGGGGAAAATCACAATATCAAGTTTGTTTTTATCAAAACGTCCGTCGCAAGTAATATCAATAAGAAATGTGACGGTATCCTAGCTTATCATTCGCAAGTGTTGGTCAGACAAAGATTACAAGGTCGAGGTATTTCGGTATATAATTAAGTGAAGAAGCATAACTACCGACAAACAACATCGCTGTAGATTATAGATTTTACATGAAATGAAGCTATAAGATATAACTGCTGATTCTTATAATTTCACATTATTTTTGATTCACTGAATCATCTAACATCCTGCGGTCTTCACGTACAAAGATAAAGAAAGTAAATCTGAAAATAAAAATACAAAGGAATCTGGTCTCTACCTCGGCATTACTAGAATTCTAATAACATTGCTTTGACCGAAGATAAGATGATTTAATACAGAAATTATCTGCCCCTGAAATGCATGAAGGTGATCATCAATTTACGGGAACTAACCACTTAGATCCTCAGACTAAGATAAACTTTTTATTTGGGAGGGAAGGTTTTTTTTCAGTTTTCAGTGTCTGCACATTAGCACTTAGCATTGTGTAAGAATTGCACTCTGACTGACTATGAAAACGGGTCATGTCCAAACCTCTTTGGGGAAGACAGGGCCCCTGACACTTGTCCTCTCTGAATCAGTCGGACTCTCCGGGTGATACATGTAACATGCATGAGCTCGATACAGCCGGCAGAGCACGGAATGTCTTTCGTAGGCGTTATGTTTTTATATCCGTGTGTTTCTTTGGACCCTGCGTCATGTTGTATGTTTGTATGGTCATCTTACATTCACTTACAGTGAGGAGGTTATTTAACAACACAATTGTACGTTCTTCGATACCTCTGGGTAATCGGAAAAGTGGGAGGGTTGCGCGTACGTAATCCGGATAACAACATCGTCTGCTTCTTACGTGGCAGATTACCGTCTTATGTCGGCATTGATTGCCCATTGGTCTCGTCGGTTTATGTGTAGTCATTTTTGTTTGATGTTTCTATGTGATTTAGCGTTACTTGTACAATTTGCGTCCCTTTCTGTGCGTGTCTCGTTTGTGTTTTGGCAGTTGGTGTTTTGTGGTTTTGCTATTGTTACTGCAACCGGGTGTTGTCGGAGATCCCATCCTTTCTTTAACCAAGTTATAAACGACCATTCCTACGATCATGAAAAAAAACTCAATTCTAAAATGTTAGTCGTTCTATTTGTAGATCACCATTCCAATAGTTTCACATCCGCCGCGTACAAAAACTTTCTCTCTGTTGAATACCATGTTATATCTAGCTTTTTCCTGGATGACCCTGAATAAAGGGTTAATTTGTAGATGTACTGAAAATGTCATCCAAATCATTTATCAAGGTTTCTATGCCCGTGGCATAAAGTAAAGGTCGGGTGGCCAACTCATTTTAAAAAAGTGCCATCTTATACACCGCGTGGGATCGAAACGTATGGTGTTGTGCTTCCTTACATAGTTTTTTGGTATTTTCTCCTAAATTAACCTTTACAAAAGTGAACAGCGGTTGCAGTAGGGCAACACCATATAAATCAATCCATATCGTCCAAGTATTTGAAAAGTTAATAGTTTTCGCAAACACTTCAATAGTTTGTCGACGACAGAAAATAATTCCCTCTGACGAACTCTTGAAGTGTTTGCAAAAACTACAGACTTTTCAGATATATAAACGATATGGACTTACTTATTAGACTTTGCTCTACTGCAACGTCTCATTAGTTTTGTGCAGTATCACTTAAATGATGAGAATTAAAACATCAAAATTCTCCGTATAGAATCACAACATCATACGTTTCGATCCCACGCGGTGTTATAAGATGATTTAAATACCGCTGTCAATTTTTGATAACTTTGCTGTCTGTGTTTGGTTTAATCATATTTTATTTTAAAAACAAAATTGGGCAAATGTATACACATCATTATATGAAATAAATGCCCTCTCCTGCTGTCTGTGATTAGCTAATTCAAGAATATTAGGAACGGAATATCCATCTTTTCTTTCTGTATCTACATATATTTTGCGATCACCGCTTATCAATAGTTGCTTTTTGTACTATTTTTCATCTATTGTTTTCTCATTAATAGTTTTTATATATAAATCATAAAGATAATTATACACCAGGCTCAATCCTGTGGTCATAAGTAACAATGATATTCTAATCCATGTAGCATAGAGACCCAGCATTGAACAGGAAATAAGGTCATTTTAAACCTAATATAACTGAAACTATTGATTCCGACGTTACAGACATTTACAAACCAATAGGACATAGGATTTAGATTAGTCACATTTTAAGCATGATAATATACACAAATACATGAAGAAGAATTGAAGATAATTCAAAACAATATGTACTCTGCTGTCGTATGTGATCTCAATTACCAGAGGTTCGCAACATTTGAAATGAACCAATTCTTTTACGATTTTTGCGGGGTTTTTTTTACGATTTTTGACCTAATATACTATTGAATTTGAAGACGTTTATCATTACGCTGTATGCATTTGCTGCTCAATTTTACTTCTCAAATACTCTTCAAAGAATAATAACTTTTTCCTCATTTTTTAAGCAAACGAGTTTTTTTTTTTCAAATTGACCATCATGCTTTACTCCACTAAATACATTTTCTTAATAAAATATTACACTTTTGGTAAGATCTTCAATTGTATCAAATGCGTGAAAGAAGATCCTGAGGATAATCTCATCAGCACTCACAATAGCACTCACAATAGAGCTCAACATTGAACATCGACGGACCCCTAGCAAGCTAGAGGTGAGACCAGGTGCCTGGGAGGAGTAAGCATCCCCTGTTTGGCTAGCCGCATACGCCGTCGATGTTCACGCACGAAAACGAAAACAATATCTAAAATACATGCACTGTCTGAGTTTATGTCTATATAGAAAGTGCTAAGGTGACCATATCAGGGAAAATATTCAAAACACTTACTGTCAAACCCCACCCCTCGCAGGGAACTTTTGGACGAGCTCCACACAGCTAAGGGCATAGGTGTGACATAAATGAGTTAAAGAAGATCCTGAAGATAATCTCAACAGCACAAAATTGAGTATCGACGGACCCCAAGCAAGCTCGAGGTGAGTCTAGGTGCCCGGGAGGAGTAAGCATCCCCTGTTTGGCTGGCCGCACCCGCCGTCGATGTTCACGCACGAAAATGAAAACAATATCTAAATTACATATACTGTCTGAGCTTAGGGGTCTGTCGATGCTCAAGTTTGTGTTCTGTTTTAAGTGATGTTGAGCTTCACACGGTAAAGGGCATAATTGTGACACAAATCTCAACAGCTTTCACAATAGCGCACAAAATTGAACATTGACGACCCCTAGCAAGCTAGAGGTGAGACCAGGTGCCCGAGAGGGGTAAGCATCCCCTGTTTGGCTAGCAACACTTATCCTTCACGGAAGATTCAGTTTCGGACATGTCCTTTTCTCTAGGTGAAATACTTTTTAAGACTGATTATGCCTCTCAGAAGGCAAACCAAATTTATCATAAAAAATGTCAAAGTTAAGTTGATAGAGGACTGCGATTTAGATCTAAGTCCAGGTGTGTATATTGTTAAAGATTATAATTGATTTCTCTATCATTGCACTTATTCCTGCTGATTTTCAATAAGCTTCCTCGTATTTCTATTTAATAACTAGATTTTCTTGCAGATTAGCTGGAGTTCTACTATAATCATTTAGAATCATTTCGACACTGTACCGTCATTGTAATTAAATTGAAGTTTATTTTATCCTAGCAACTCAATTTTCCGATTGCTCTTTACTTTCACAGCATGCATTTTATAGCTAATCGGATTCATAATTCTATATCAAAAAGAAAATACCCTCCATTATTTTTTGCGTAATGACATTTTCATTACTGCATTAATGATATCCAGCAACAGCATTAGAGCCCGGGGATAAACAGTGATCAACTGTGATGATGGACCTTCATTCAGAATCCTATTTGTACTTTTCATAGTGACTACAACTAAATCAGAGAATATATTTCAGCGTAAAATTCTTATGAAATCACTTTCTTAGCGCACAGGCTGTCACACTCCATATAGTTTGATTGATAAGTGATTGGGATTTGATATCTCACACGTGCATTTCTTGTGATAAGACCTTTCTACATAAACCATAATTTTTGACCTAATGACCTTGACCTAGATATTTTTCAAAAATATTATGTCACACGTTGGGTGCTTACACCCCAGAACTTTTGATTGGTAAGTGATAGGGCTTTGATATTTCACATGCGTATTCAATGTGATAAGACCTTACAACGCAGACCATAATTTTTTACTTGACCTTGACCTAAATATCTGACTTACTTTTTCAAACAATGAAGATGGGCTATATCTTTTGATGACTAAGTGATAGGTCTTTAATATTTCACATGTGTATTTCTTACAATGAGACCATTGTCCTATTAAAAAATTGTTCACCTTGCTACCTTGACCTAGATGATTGACCTTCTTTCTTCTCTGCAAATTTGAGATTGACGATAGCTTTTATTTGCTAGGTAATAGGTCCGATATTTCACATATAAATTTCATTTTCAGGACTTTCCTACTGATACCTATAACTTTGACCTAGTGACCTTGGCAAACATATTTGATCCACTTTTGAAAAATAATCCGATTCGCAGGCGACTCCTTGAATTTTTTGGCAGTTAAAGTCTCTTTTAAGGAATTGATTTACATGCTGTAATCATGATTTTTTTTTCCAAAAAATGACAAATATACAATAGCGACTGAGTAAGGAAAAGATGTATGAAAATAAAATTGTAAATTGCTACAACCTAATGCGGAGATTCACAATCCTGAAATTTTGGGATGTGCTCCTGATTTATTTTACGATTTTACCATTGTGTAAGGAATCATTAAGGAATGCTCATTTCAAAAGATCATTGATTTTTTTTAAATAGAAATGACCTCAATGAATTTTACGTTTCAATCAATCACTCAATAAATAACCTAATATTTCTATCCCGATAGACTATTAGGTAAGATGCACACAGATTGCTTATGTTGATGCACTTCCGGTTTTTAGCCCAGATCACAACTTGAATTTGGAAAATTTTGATATTGTCATCTCCACCTAGCATTCTTTGATGTTTCTACCTATTACATAAGTTAATATCATGACCATATGACCATCTACATTCATTCTTAAAATTAATCAAAGTGACGGAACCTTATCTCGCATTCATTGGTCTCCTAATTGTTTTAATAGAATACGAACAAAATACTTCCAAGTATCCTTCCAGATTACAACCTCAAACTAATAAATAATTTTCTTTGTGATGAAAACGATCTTCATACAATCGGTTCATTGTTGAGGCTTGATACAGAAAATTAATTGTTAGTACACGAACAATAAGAGAAAGAGAAAGTGAAAAATGAAACTACATCAGGCAATGGAATTAAGGTATCATAATCATGTTTTAACAACCAGGCATAACTAGGAACTAGGTCAAAGTCCAAAGTCAAGGTCACTAGGTCAAATGTTACGGCATAAATTTAGGTCTTGTCATGGACAACCTAAATGTATAATATAAAGTTTCTATTGCATACAGTTCCTTAGATTTTGCTTCAACCAGAAACTTTCACCAAACTTTTTAACTAGGCCAAAGTCCAAGGTCAAGGTCACTAAGTCCTATTTTACGGTATAAATTGAGAGGTCTTGTCATGGGCAACCTAAATGTATAATATAAAGTTTCTACTGCATACAGTTCCTCAGATTTTGCTTAAACCAGGAACTTTAACCAAAATCTTTAACCAGGTCAAAGTCCAAGGTCAAGATCACTAGGTCAAATGTGCAACCTTAAAGTATATTAATATCATTTAATTTCCATTGTCATTTTCAAGAAACGAAGATTCTGATTGGCTGAGAAATTTTGTTGATACATCGATCAACACAATTTTTCACGGAAGTCTATTTATAGCACTATTTTTAGAACTGGGGGTTCCCTCAAACACGAATGAACTCGTTGCTGAAAATACTATTTGTAGATGTTTGCTTATCATACCAAGGGTACCATTTCTTTTCTACTTACTCAAAAATTAACAGTGCATGTAGAATTTGCTCACACTAGTCCTTGTTCCAAAGATATAGAGAGACGATCGTTCGCTGTTTGAATCATGGCGGCTGCCATAACTTGTTTTGGCCGACGTATCACTGCGAAACCTTCCGACTTACGAAATATAGTGCGGTGATTGATTGTTTTAGATCCAAGAAAACAGTCTGTTTTCCATAATTAAATGATAAGAAATGAATCTTATATTTTTTCTGTTGATGCAGGTATCACCCGAAAAATTGGACAGAAAACTTTTGCATCAACGCGCTACGCGCATTGATGCAGTTTTCTGTCCAATTTTTCGGGTGATACCTGCATCAACAGAAAAAATATAAGATTCATTTCTTAAATAAAGTTTCTACTGCATACAGTTCCTTAGATTTTGCTTAAACCAGAAACTTTAACCAAAATCTTTAACCAGGTCAAATTCCAAGGTCAAGGTCACTAGGTCAAATGTTATGGCATAAATTGAAAGGTCTTGCCACGGGCAACCGAAATGTATAATATAAGGTTTCTACTGCATACAGTTCCATAAATTTTTCTTAAACCAGGAACTTTAATCAAAATCTTTAACTAGGTCAAAGTCAAAGGTCCGTGTATAATATTAAGTTTCTACTGCATAACGTTCCTTAGATTTTACTTCAACCATGAACTTTAACCAAAGTGTTGACGGCAGACGGGCGGACGGACGGACAGACAGACGGACGGACATCATCAATCTATAGACCGGAATTGCTTTGCAATCCGGCCAAAAAGTAAAATCCTGAAAAGAGGGAATGAGGCCAAATGCATCGGAAGCACCATTGAATTTCCTTAGATAAGTTGTCATTAGATTACAAATGTACATGTAAATCTTACAGGAATGTTTTACATGTTTTATGAGACACCTTGTCATCAAAATCAAAACAAAGGTATTGTTACCTTCCTGTCCTTTCATAAAAAGTGAGTTGACCGATAACAAAAATTAGTACAAAGGCACGTGATTATGTAATGTTGATACTGATACGGACAATTTGCGACTATTGAAATCATCTTAAAAGATCTCCAAAACGACTCGCACATCCCACAGCAAAAATAGTGTCATATACTAATATCCGGATTCAATGTTATTGGTTTATAATGTTATAAATTAGTTTAAACGTCCTGCAAGTAGACTCATGTGCTTTTTAACAAACAAATAGCAATTGTATGGCCTTTCCCAATGAATCGGGCGGTAATACACAACAACTGGTGACGAGTTTGTAAGGTACGAACTTTATACACGCAAATCGTACCTCCAACATGCCCCAGATCGGTAAAATTGGTATATGTGACGATTCAGTCGAATCGTGGGAATCGTATGAAGATCGATTACAGGCATTTATGACGGCCAACGACAAAGATGATGAACATAAGGTACCAGCACTCCTCTGTGTCATAGGTCCTATACCTATACTGAAAAACTTAGTGGCCCCAGAAAAAGCAACAGACAAAACATTTGATGCTCTTCAAAAAGCATTGCATGACCATCTCAGTCCTAAACCCTCAATCATAGCGGAACGCTTTCGTTTCATTAACGAAACCATCGCCCAGATGAATCAATTCTTGCATATATTGCCGAATTACGTAAATTAGCAACATTCTGTCAATTTGAGGCTACTTTGAGTGACACATTGCGTGACCGCTTAGTTTGCGTCAAGAGACAACCCAGAAACGTCTCTTATCTGAGCGTGACCTTGACAAGGCAGTACAGCTGTATGTTGCCATGGAAACCGCTGCAAAGGATGCTGCTGAAGTGCAAGGTGTAAGAGCACAACCCGTAAATAGGATGAAGACACAACAAAACAAACCACGAGCTTTTGGCAGAAAGGTTAACTCCTCAGCGTCAAACTGTCATCATTCAGCTTCGACATGTGCGTATTGTCGCAAGGAAGGACACATTGAAAGAGTCTGTATGTAGAAGAAACGTGACGAAATACAAAAACATGTACATGGTTAACAAGGTAAATTGTACGTCAACTTCAACACACAAGAGGAGGAACCACCCCGATTATTATGAACCTGTGTTGTGCGTTGACGTTCCTTGTCCCTTATGCGTCTCTTTCCGTGCTTGTCTGCTTTGTGTTTTTGCATTGGATGTTTTGGGGTTTTGCTGTGGGTGCTGCAACCGGGTGTTGTTGGAGATCCCCTCCTTTGCTGTGTATAAGCCTTGATCAAACTTGAAATCGACACAGGAACTGCAGTGTCAATTATGTCTAAGCATGACTACAGCACATACCTGTCATCAGTATCGTTAAACAACTCGCACGATATACTTCGTACTTACTCAGGAGATACAATTAGCCCTATCGGCAAAATTCAAGTAAATGTCAAGATCAATCATCAATCTGCTGACCTTGCCCTTAGTCACTACAAAGAAAACAGCTCTCGACGATGTACTAGCTGACCACAAGGAGCTTTTCTCCGAAGGCATCGGTAGACTGAAACATATCAAAGGATCGATTTCAGTGAAACCAGATGCACTGTACCATATTCACTTCAATCTAAAGTCGAGGAAGAACTAGATAACCTTCAGTCTGAAGGTATAATTGAACCAGTACCTCACAGTCAATGGGCAACTCCCATAGTTCCAGAACTGAAAAAGAACTGCAATGTACGAGTATGTGGCGACTACAGGGTATCTGTCAATCCGGTTATTCGTCTAGAACAGTGCCCACTTCCAAAGATCGAGGACATTTTCGCATCGCTTGCTGGTGGAAAGAAATTCACCAAACTCGACCTTACTCAGGTATATCACCATATGGAACTAGGTGATGAATCACAGCAACTCTTGGTTATCAATACTCACAAGGGTCTATTCAAGTACAAGCGCCTACCTTACGGAATAGCTTCTGCTCCTGCTCTATGGAAGAGAACAATTGACCAAATTTTGCAAAACATACCGTTCACTCAAGTGATTTGGATGATATCATAATTTCTGGTCGTACAGAGGATGAACATCCTCTCAATCTGAAGTTAGTTCTGGATCGCTTACAGGAATATGGACTCTGTGTCTATCTACAAAAATGTGAGTTTTTTCCAGGAAAAAGTAAGCTATTGTGGCCATGAGATTGATGAAAAAGGACTTCACAAGTCACCAGAGAAAATCAAAGCTCTGAAGGAGGCTCAGCGAGAACGTGTCTCAGTTGCGTCCATTTCTTGGTTAGGTAAATTATTACAACCGCTTCATTGAGAATCTATCGAGCATAGCTGGACCGTTACATGAGCTGTTGAACAAGGGAACAAAATGGGAATGGACTCCGAAAAGTGAATATGCGTTTCAACAAATAAAGGATCTCATTTGCTCCGAATAAGTACTTTGTCACTATGACGACAAACTTCCGTTCAAATCTTACAGCATCGGATGCGTACACTCAAATGTTTTACCAGATGGATCAGACCAGAGAGACCGGTGCTTTTGCCTCACCGACACTCAATCATGCAGAAAAAGCGTACTCCTAAATGGATAAAGATGCTCTCCCACTCTATTGGGGAGTGAGGAAGTTCAGTACTAACCTGCGCGGTCACAAATTTACATTGGTTACCGACCATAAGCCGCTTTTAAGCATTTTCATTCCAAAGAAATCGCTTCCGGTTATGACTGCTGCTCGCCTACAGAAGTATGCGATATTCCTATCAGGGTATCGATACGATAAAGAGTTTCGTGGCACGAGGAAACATGCTAATACGGACCCGTTATCCCGCTTACCACTACCTACCAGGGAGACTCAACGTGACCCAATACTTTCGCAAGTCTTAGATTTTGTCATTCGAGGACATTTCCCAGATTCGGCAGACGAACTACTTAAACCGTCGTCGACGTAACGAATTTAATGCGTACAATGGATGCGTAACTTTGGGAAATTGTGTCATCATCTCCAACATTCTCCGTGAAAATTTACTCTGGTCACATCGGAATTGTCAATATGAAGGCAATCGCGCTTTATATAGGGAGTTCGCTTCTTTTCATAAGGTGGAGGTTTTTGTTTGTTTGCTTTGGTTCCTGTTTTATCCTGATTTTGTATGCCTTCGATTTCTAATTTTCTGAATTATCGATTTTGTGCTGTATACAGGGATATGGTCATTATCCATATTTGGCATTTTATACATTTGGTGGCCGAGTACAGAGTGCACCATCTGCAGCGCCTGTACATCCATGGAATCTTCCTGCTGCGCTGTAGTACCCTCTCCATGTAGACTTTGCTGGACCATTCTACAATTCTATGTTCTTGATAGTAGTCGATGCCTACTCGAAATGGCCAGAAGTATTCGAAATGAGAGCAACAATCACCGCAGCCTCAATCAATGTTTTACGAACATCATTCGCACGCCAAGGCATACCAAATTAAGTGGTAAGTGATAACGGACCACAATTTCGATCCGAGGAATTCCGATCGTTCATGGAGTCAAATGCAATTTTTCACATTTTATCCGCTCCGTTTCATGCCAAGACGAATGGGCAAGCTGAGAAATTCGTACAATACTTCAAGAAAGCTATCAAATCCGCTTCAGGAGGATCTATCGACGAAAAACTCAATGTTTTCCTGAGCAAATACCGCATTACACCTCAAAGAACAACGAACGAGTCACCGTCTATGTTACTGTATGTTCGCAATATTCGTACTCGAATGGACGTATTGAAACCGGATGTTACGCAAACCTTACTCCGTAAACTTTTTAGATGGAATCTTCTAAGAATACTGGACTCATGTGCTTTTTAACAAAGAAATAGCAATTGTATGGCCTTTCCCAGTGAACCAGGTAGACACAACAACTGGTGACGAGGATGGGATCCTCTAAACATACTAGTGACAAAATACGCACCTTTGCACCAGGCGACCCAGTCAGTATTCGTGACTATCGCAATAATAAAACAAAAATATAATTTGCATAAATTATATCGTTTGTTCATTTTCATACTGTTTTTACTTACATGTAAAAAGGAGGAGTGTCATATATCCTGGTTCAATGTTTGCCTGTTATTGGTTTATAATGCAATAAATTAGTTTAGACTTCCTGGAACTAGACTCATGTGCTTTTTAATAAAGAATTAGCAATAATGTATGGTCTTTCCCGGTGAACCAGGCAGTAATACACAACAAGGAACCATAAGCATCGTATTATTATACATAATCTGTCAATGTGGCGTATTTTGCTTGCTTCTCAAAGGGATATGTCTGATGGATAATTTAACTGGACAGATCTCATATTGAATATATCCACAATAAGTAAGTTAGAGGGAACACACACTTATTTCCATTTGTTACATAAATAAAATTCTTTCCTCCGGATGCTTTGCTATCGATATAGATGTGAAGGGTTTTGTCTACATAAAAAAGATTTAATCATAGTTTACATAAACGGCGACAAATTTTTACCTGCGTTTCCAATTTTATTCATGAAGGGGAGTTTTATAAATAATTGAAATTCAGTATTTCAAAATGAAATGATTTCTGTATCCAAAAATATTCTTTATGAAATTATGTTATCTATCGAATTTAGCTATCCCATAAATTCAGTGAATTTCATAGACGAAACATTGATATACGATATTCAATGACCTCCCTTAAATTCTGATATGCGGAGCTCTTAATGTACAAAGAAAGATCTAAAAATAATTGACTAGAAGCATATCACTGTTTCTTTTCCTGTACTCAATTAGTGACAGGAAGTCAAACCAAAAACCCAAAGTCAGGATCCAAAATCACCATCAATATACCTAAATCACCATCAATATGCCTATTCACCATCAATATACCTAAATCACCATCAATATGCCTATTCACCATCAATATACCTAAATCACCATCAATATGCCTAAATCACCATCAATATACCTAAATCACCATCAATATACCTAAATCACCAACAATATGCCTAAATCACCATCAATATACCTAAATCACCATCAATATGCCTAAATCACCATCAATACATGTATGCCTAAATCACCATCAATATACCTAAATCACAATCAATATACCTAAATCACCATCAATATGCCTAAATCACCATCAATATACCTAAATCACCATAAATATGCCAAAATTACCATCAATATGCCTAAATCACCATCAATATGCCTAAATCACCATCAATATGCCTTAATCACCATCAATATACCTAAATCACCATCAATATGCCTAAATCACCATCAATATGCCTAAATCACCATCAATATACCTAAATCACCATCAAAATGCCTAAATCACCATCAATATGCCTAAATCACCATCAATATACCTAAATCACCATCAATATACCTAAATCACCATTAATATACCTAAATCACCATCAATATGCCTAAATCATCATCAATATACCTAAATCACCATCAATATACCTAAATCACCATCAATATGCCTAAATCACCATCAATATACCTAAATCACCATCAATATACCTAAATCACCATCAATATGCCTAAATCACCATCAATATACCTAAATCACCAGCAATATACCTAAATCACCATCAGTATGCCTAAATCACCATCAATATGCCTAAATCACCATCAATATACCTAAATCACCATCAATATACCTAAACACAACAAAGATAGGGAACTGAGATAACAGCGGAACGTGAACAGTAAAGGCGGAAACAGGCGGATGCAATAACACACGAAGGTGGACAACACTACGTAATGAAAGGTTTTCACACAGTCCAATGTACATGTAAGAACGGAATTATCTATGGGTGGAGCCATTCACTACTGGGTGCATGTGCTGTATTTATTGAAAGGACACTTTTGATTGGGTGTCAATTTAATGGCATAGTGTGAAATGTGACAATAGCTAGATCAGACCGAAGGATGAACTCTTCTCAGTTCAAATCAAAACAAAACCACGTGTCGGTGTCGTTTGCGCAAAGTCTACCTATACTTCATATGATTTGTAGAATTTAAAACCGCGATACTATTTTGATTGAGGAGAGTCTTTTAATCCACGTTCAGATATTGGACATGACAGTCCGGCCTTCCCAAACGATCGTTTAGTTGCACTTTGTCAGCAATCATTGTATGTAAACTTGGATTAAGAACTACACTTACCTGATATAAATATACAATTTTGAAAAAATATATATATATTCACATCGGTGGTCTCTGAAGAGTATTTCGGTTATTACTGACTAATGTCACGAAACAATAGTTTCATTTAAAAGCATGTCATAAGTGCCCCCTCATCCCTTATTTTGTAATTGCTCCCGACAGTAAAGAATAGCTGATGGATTCTAGGCGATTCGGAAGCAAGTTGTGGCACCCCGGGGCTCTGTTTTACCTTTTTTCAAATATTTGTGTTTCTTCTCAGATGTTTAGACGAGTTCATTCGTTCAAAGTGAAAAGACATGAATACTTGTTCCAAATCTGAAGCTAAATTTTGTCGATGATATTGTGTATCTTGATTCATAATTTCCGGAGACCAGCACTTTGTATAAAGAACAATGCTCTCTCTCTCTCTCTCTCTCTCTCTCTATCTCTCTCTCTCTCTCTCTCTCTCTCTCTCTCTCTCTCTCTCTCTCTGGTTTTTGTGTAGCCTTCGAAACATAGCAACACTTAAGGATCATTTTTCATTTGCGTTATGATGTAGATTTATTTGTGTAAAGATTTACGCCTGACTACCCCCCTGTATAAACCACCGGATGGCACGAGGACCCCCTCCCCGGAATTTAACGCGTACTTGCTTTATGTCAAAGTGAATCCACAATCTGTCATATAAAATATAGTATTTCAACAACAAGCATGCGATTCAACAGTTTTTTGATCGTTTTAAAACCTTCCCCTTCCTTAAAATGCATTTTTAAATTGATACAAATGACACGTTGGATCTGATTATTGCCTATAGTACTGATCAGGTAAACGAATATCCGGTATAGATAGTTAACAAAACAACTTCACCAATCAGGATGACGGATACAAAACGTTCGTGAGTACATGTAAATTACCGTGAGAATTGACCTGGCAAATTCCAAGGTGGAAAAAAGTTGAGTGTAAATTGAAAGATAGATATGTATGTTCAATAAATAACGTTAAGTACGAAAGATATGCCATTTTCAATCATATTTTCTCAATGTATCTTCCCTTTAACAGTTTAAATTTATTTATTGTCTAAAAATCAGCAGACCGTGAAAATCAATGCATATCTGCAAGAAGATTGATACTTTACTGAAATGCATTTGGGAAATATGGGTTAAAAACATAACTTTGAACAGACAAATTAATTATTAGTTTTTATCGGTGTTAACAGATTTTCAGTCATCCGCTCTTCCTAGTTTCTTTGTTGCGACTTATTTACAACTTTGTCTGACTTGGATGAAAATAGAAAATATCTCAGACAGTTTCAGGTGATGATATTCATCGTTTACAGTTTGTTATTACCCATATTTTGTCAACAGAGTTCAACCTCCAGCTAGGTGATTTGACTCTAATTTTTATGAATGCATTTTCAAGTCCTAAACCGGAAAATTAATTCTATGATTACAATAGGTCAAATGAATTTCATCAGAAATCAATTTTTTGTTTTATAATATATATGTCAATGTCTGCAATTTCGACCAACATGATATCTTCGATCATCAACACGAATTCATCTTTGTTAAAAATTTGATAAGTTTACAGTTTTGCTTAAAGAGTCCGTTTAATATTGCTAGACAGCCTAATGACTGCCAGAAAGATCTGTAGTTCTGGACAGAGATTATCATCATGGTTGAAGTCTGGAAATACGCAATCTGATTTCATGGAGCCACACTGATCATTTCCTACACTAATCAGACAATCAAGGAACAAATTTCAAACATCACCTTCTCCTTTTTCACTTGGAGGTTAGAAGTGATTACTATTGTCAATAAATAATGGAAAGCGAATACTAAGGAGAATCGTGCGTGACTTGAATTTTAACATTAGAGTTTAAGCTGCCAGGTCAAAATAAATATATAATAAAATACTTATTATTATCATTTATAAAAATAGCAATTCAAGGAATGCTTGTGTCGCCTGCGAAGCGGTTTGATTATTATTCTAGAAAGTGGATCAAAATTATTGGTATCAGTAGAAAAGTATTGTCAAGTGAAATTCATTTGAAATATCAGACCTCTTAATTACAAATTAAAAGATAGGGTCATTCTCAAATTTTCAGAAAAGAGTGTCAATCATCTAGGTCAAGGTCACCACGTAAAAATTGGTAACAAAAAGGTATCATCATACGAAATATTCAAGACCTATCACCTACCAATTAAAAGATATATACAACCTTAATTTCTTAGGAAAGAAGGTCATGGTCATGGTCAAAAGGTAAAAAATTATGGTATGTGTAGAAAGGCATTGTTACAAGGAAAATACATGTGAAATATCAAAGCCCTCTCACCAACCAATCAAAAGATATAGCCAATTTTACTTTTCTTGAAAAGTAGGTCAAATATCTAGGTCAAGGTCACAAGGTCAAATATTATTGTCGGTGTAGAAAGGTCTTGTCACAAGGAATACACATGAAATACCAAAGACATATCACTTACCAATCAAAAGATATATACAATCTTAAGTTTTTTGAAAAGTAGGTCAAATATGTAGGTCAAGGTCAATAGGGCAAAAATTATGGTATGTGTAGAAAGGCGTTGTATTAAGGAATACACATGTGAAATATCAAAGCCCTATCACTAACCAATCAAAAGATATAGCGAACCTTATCTTTTTTTTCAAAAGTAGGTCACATATCTAGGTCAAGGTCACAAGGTCAAAATTTATGGTATGTGTAGAAAGGTCTTACCACAAGGATTGCACATGTGAAATATCAAAGTCCTAACACTTACCAATCAAAAGATATATCCATTCTAATTTTTTTTAAAAGTAGGTCAAATATGTAGGTCAATGTCACTAGGTCAAAAATTATGGTATGTGTAGGAAGGTCTTGTCACAAGGAATAAACATGTGAAATATCAAAGCCCTATCACTTACCAATCAAAAGTTATGGGCTGTGACACCCAAAGTGTGACAGACAGACGGTCTGACGGAAGGACGGACAAACGGACGGCCGACGGACAACGGACAAAGTGATCCCTAAGTGTCGCTATGCTTCGCAGGCAACACAAAAATTAGAATGTAAAACGATCTAATTTTTTATAGTTCCTTTTTTCGATTTTATTTGGATTTTCTTATGAAGGATTCCGAACATTGCATCGGCATCCTTTCTGTGATTGGAATGTCTTTTCTTTTAGAACAGTAGCCGTTTATTTCATTTTATTCATTTTATAAATTGAGATTTTGCTTTTCTGTTCTTTAAAAACGGTTTCCGTAATAAGCAAATATTGTTAATTGAAATGTTAAACGCCTTCAAAATCCATTTCGCGAAGATAAATAAATCCTATAGCTAAAAAAATAATTCAGTGAATGAAAGCCAAAATATGATTCCAAAATCACAATGTAAAGGCGAAAGGCTAACATGTTCTTGAAAAAATATAAAGCAGTAATTTCTCACAAGAAAAGAAAAAACGAACAAACAAACGGAGACAACAACACAGCCCCAAAGAAATATGAATAACAACTTAATCAAATGAACAGTCTCCAGAGGTCATTACAAGCGCGGAATTTACTGTATATGATGGCACTGTTAAACACTCCTTGTCAATGTATGAACAAAAGTCATGTTACATATCTAATGCAAGAGTAGTATCTAAGTAGGAGCAAAAAGGAAAGTTAATGCTTATTTTAATTTCTCTCTATTATTTAAAAAGATAAGAAGGAGTGGGGGCGTTTCGCTCATTGGCCAATAAATCAGAACCTAGAAGATGCAAAAGCCAGTCAAACATTATAATTTCCTGTTGAATCTGCTATTACAAAATAGTTTATTCACTTCCACTTCATTATATTTCAATATAATGCAAGGCAGTTTTCGTGTTGCTCTCAGGATAATGGAATAAATGCGTTGTTAAATCAGGAAACATCGAAATGTTTCAAGGATCATGAGCAAAAGTGTTATGGTTTCCTATTTTCATGTGAGACAATTTTAACATTTTAAGTTGAAATAATGTTTTTATGGCGTTTTATATCAGTCGTCACTTATTCAAATACATAAACATCACCTTTTTTTCTCTAGTTACTGTTTCATTACATTGATCTGCTTTTATTATCTATAACATCTGCATATACATTTATAATTATACTTTGAATATATTTTAATTGTCTGTCCACTGACTTCAATGGTTTATTCATTCTTTTGGTAACGGTGTTCACTACACAATGATAGTGCAATAACCATCAAATAAAGCGAAGTATACCTTGGTATAGTCAAGAACGACAAGTTGAGAGAATTGTTAAAAAAGGGTCCCAAATACAGAGAAAGTATGTCCTTTACATGGAACCAAAATGTCGAAATTATCATGGACTCTTGTGAGGAATATGCAAGACGTTTGGCAAAGAAAGAGGATGTACAGCTCGACACCCTTTCCGAATGGATAAAATCAATCAGAGGGTTACTTTTACCGATTAAAATCAACTATGAACACCAGATTCGAGTCTATATTTAAAGACCCTGATGTTATCACAGAGCTTACCTACCTCCAAGAACATTATGTCATCACACCAGCGGACAAAGCCTCAAATAATTACACATTTACTTGCAAAAAGTACTATTTCGACAGTCTAGTTAAAGAGTTGGGTTTAAATTCGACACCTGGAAATCCCACTTACACCCCAACAAACCTTTCTGCCTCTGAAATAATAGATTATCACAAATCAGCTCTTGCTTCCTTTGGCTTCGACACTAACAATTTAGATTTACCATACTTATACTGCATATCTAAAATGCATAAGAATCCGTACAAACAACGTTTCATCGCTGGTTCCTCAAAATGTTCTACAAAATCTGTATCGATCTTACTCACCAAAGTTTTATCTGAAATCAAATCTGGGCTTCAAAAATATTGTTCGACAGTATATTCTCGCAGTGGTATCAACCAGATGTGGATTTTAAAGAATTCGAAGGAACTTTTAGAACATCTGAAATCCACTCATTTTAGTAGAGTCCATTCGATCACAGCCTTTGATTTTTCGACACTTTACACTACAATTCCACATTCTAAATTGAAAGAAAAACTCGCAAAAATTATAAGTAATGCGTTTACAAGTAAGAACGGTAATCACACATACAAATTTATTGTTAACTATGACTTTGTAAAAGAAAAGTCCGATTTTTGTGGTGTTTGGAGGAAAGGTCTTCCAGCAAATTGTCTGAATTCCAATGGGGACCAATTGTGCCCCACTCCTTGCCGACATTTTCCTTTACTCGTCAAAGAAACTACAGAGACAAATAATTGAGCATCCTATTTGGACATAATGTTCTCCTACGACACTGATGGTCACATGAACACCTCACTCTATGACAAACGTGACGACTTCAATTTCAGCATTACAAACTTTCCTTTTCTGAGTAGCAACATCCCTTCATCGCCTGCTTATGGCATGTTTATATCTCAGTTGATACGCTATGCCAGAGCAAGTACCAAATACACGGATTTTGTTCTGAGAGCTATGCGTCTTTCAGATAAACTTCAGTCAGAGATATGTTTGTGACCGACTAACATTGTCACTGAGGAAGTTCTACGGTCGATATGGGGAACTCGTCATACACTATGATGTCCCACGCTCCAGAATGGTGGATGATATTCTGTCATAGACCATTTGAACCATCCAACCAAGATTGTACTCTATGTCTTCCGAAATGGAAGTTACCGGATGTGACAGTTCTACCGAATTGAACATGCGGGTGTTGCATGCAAGCAGGAGATGCTTACTCTTCCTCGGTCTCACTCCCATATCGGGAGTTCGCTTCTTTTCATATGATGGAGGTTTTTGTTTGTTTACTTTGGTTCTTTTTTATCCTGATTTTGTATGCCTTCGGTTTCTGATTTTCTGAATTATCGATTTTGTGCTGTATACAGGGATATGGTCATGATCCATATTTGTCATCTAGCTCTCTCTGTCAGTGAAAGTGAAAAAGGAAAAGAACTCCGCCGAGAGAACGTTGCAGTGAGAACACCAAAACACATGAACAAAATTATATAAGATATAGAAGAGCACGCAGAACAATCATCAAAGGGACATCTGGAGACAACAGTGACATACAAAATATAATACAAATAAAAGGAAGGAGTACAATGTGTTCTCGAAACCGTCTTGGGGGTCATCTGTCCTGTAAAGAGCTTCTTACCCAGATGTAGTGCTCATAACCTTCCCACATATCCATATGCACAGTCGATATAAAAATACAGATTTTGTTAAATAAAAGCCAAACATACCATGCAGGAACATGCTTCATTTGTCAACAAAACTCGCCATATTGGCATGGCTGTAACTGCAGTTAAGACAAATTACCCCCGGTTATAAAGCCTATGCAAATACAAAAAATGTTGATGTTGAAAGGAGGTAGAATGATAAGAAGTTTGATATCACAAATATAAATCATGAAGAACATTCAAAATAATTTGTCTTCTGCTAACTGAAGGTATTTCAAATGTAGTTAATTGATAATTAGAATGAGTTAAAAAAAAAGATCCTGACGATAATCTCAACAGCACTCACAATAGAGCACCATGTTGAGAACTACAAGCATTTGTATCGAACACGTCCTTCACAGAGAATTCAGTTTTCGGAAAGATCTTCACTGTATTACAGCAACTATTTGATTTTTATGGGGGGAGGGGGGGGGGCAGGAAGACTATTCAAAAAAAATTTCCGGATCGAAATTTTAGGGAAAAAATTTTCCGGCCCAAAGGTCCGGCCAAAAAAAAATTCCGTATTATGAAATTGCCCCTCCTCCTCTCCTCCGACTTTTCACATGCCCAGTAAACACTTTTTTGTGTGCCATAAATTAAGTACAAATAAAAATGGAACAAACTTTATGCAAGTTGGAGTAAATTTGTCAAATTCAAGTCTTTAGCACCATATAGCCTGTCTCAGTTGAGTATCGTTTAAGTGAATAGATTGTAGGTATGATATGCCATTCAAGAAATTAAAATGAAGTGATATGCTGGTAAGAGATGAACTCATCCTGTAATTGATGTTTAATACTGCTGAAAAATCACGCTGAATTATTTAAACTTTAGAGTAATTTTCAACATTGGAAAATTACAAAATAAATAATCCGGCCCGAAAGGCCGACGAAAAAAAATTTCCGGCTCTTAAAATGGCGGAAAAAAATTTCCGGCTGGCAAAAGTCTTCCTGCCCCTCCCCCTTAAAAATCAAATGGTTGCTACCTAGCAGGTGTGTATATTGTTAAAAAGAGTATAATTGAATTCACCATCAATAAGCTTCCTCGGATTTTCTATTCATAACACGATTTTCTAATCGATTAGCCAGATTCTTGTCAGTTCCTATCATAATCGTTTAGAATTATTTCCGATACTGTTCCACCATTGTAATTAATCTTTAGTTTCCTTTATCCTATCAGCTCAAGTTTTCTATTGCTCTCTTCTTTCCCAGCATGTATTTTATGGCCCATCAGATTAACTACAATGCATTTTCGAAGTGAAAATACCATATTCAATCAGTGCCTCCACTTATTATCAATACTTTCTGCATTGCCTTTTTCAATATTGCATTAATGATACCCAGAAACAACTTTATACCTTTAGAATACACAAATACAAACTGTGGTGATAGTTACCCATGCGTTCTCGTACCTATTACGGGAGAAAATGTCCTGACCAATGAGGAACATTATAAAGATATTCAAAAGCACAGAAACATTAGCTCCACGGCTGGCTACTTGTTGTAAAATGGAATATGATTGAAATAACTTAAATGTTCCTTCCAGATTATAATCAAAAATCTAATTGGTAAGCAATCTTCTCTATTACAATCAGTACGATGTAAAGAAAAAATTAAATGTCGAGATCTGATGCATGAAATATGTATTGTGTAGTCATGGTACTATACATACAGTATGTTTTGCAAATTAAGGGAGCTGTATCGGGCAAATCTAACACAAATAAAGGTTACTTACAAATTCATGTTTCACTATCTGTAATCACTAGGAACACTTAATTTTACAGAATAATTGCAACTTAACATCAAATAAGGCCAATGGTTGTCAACTCTCAGAAAAAGGTGAATGAGATCAGATGCCCATAGAAACCTTAAGTATCTCGTTCTGTCCGTAGTTCAAATAAGTATCAGTGATTCAATGAAATCATTAAACATTCCAATAATGAGATGCAAATTAAAATCGGTTGATCGTCTCTTCAACGCATTCGAAAATTTCTATATCAATTTTTCTTGAAATTTCTAAAAGGTGGGTCCTGCAGCATCACATCCCATCCATCCTGCTACGTTTTTCGATAATTTTGGACTTAATAATTTTCACACTCTTTGGCAATATTACATTGTATTGATTGAGGATCACTGACGAGGGTTAAGTAACCGAAACGTGCATGTCTGGTCCATGTAGCAACTTTGTCTGTTCTTAAAAGATGCTATTGGATTTGAAGACGTTTTTTTTTTCATTTCACTTAACGAGCCACATATTGGATTCAGGACAAAATTGATTCGATTTGTTTACCAAAATAACAAAAGACGTTAGGCTCTCTACAAATCTTAGCAAGCCAGTCGATTTGATAGATATTGACGCTTCTAACTCCAAAAGAAGTACCTATCAGGTATTCAGTCTCATGGTCGTGAAGGCAAGGCCAAATCATAAAAATTTCCCTTGGAACAATTGCAAGCCTCTAAATGAATAACATTTCGAAGTGAGTTCAATAGCTTGCGAAGATTTTCTCTTCAAGGAAAGGTTTTATTTAACAATATTTTTCCATCTTGGACAACATTTATGTATGATTTGGTGAGAAACTCTGCAAGCAAGTTGTAGGAATCCCTATGGGTACTAATTGTTCGCTTCTTGTTGCAGATTTATTTTTATACACGTATGAAAAAGAATTTTTCCCAAATCTTCAAAAGCAAAGAAAACATATGATTTGAAATGTTTCATTGATACTTCTAGGTACCTGGATGATATTCTAACTATCGACAATCCAGTTTTTGAAAAGTATAAAAATGTTATTTATCTACAAGAATTGACTCTAAACAAGCAAACGTTACAAACACAGAAACCCCATTATGGACCTAAACATCAAAATTGTTAATGAAGAGATGGATTCAACATAGTAAATTTTCCCTGGCTTGACGGTGATGTTCCGAGATTACCGTCATACGATATTTACATAAAACAGCTCATCCGGCTAGAGCATGTACTGATATTTTGGATCTTCACAGTAGAAATTTACAAATTACAAAGAAATTTTTAGGTCAAGGATTTCGCTTTCACAATTGAAACCTTTCTGGAGATTTTACCAAAATTATGGTCATTTTCTATTGAAATTCGGGCCTATACAAGCAACAGAGTATAATACATTGTGTATTTCACAACCTGCACTTTATGGTGAAATAAATATAATGAACAAAATAAGAAGGGTCAAAAGTAGACAGAATTACCATCGAAATTGTGTTAGAATCATCAAACGCCTTTTATATCGTGGATATGACCCTTCTGTCACCAGACGGACACTTAGCTTGGTATTGGACCAATCTACAGCTTTGTACCAGCGCATTCTTATGAATTGCACTCTTACTGTGGCGACATGACTCCATGAAGGTTCTTTCGAGAAAACAGGGTCCCGATCATCTGTCCTCTCTGAATTTCAGTCGGACTCCTCGGATGATCACATGCATGAGCTCGCTACAGACGGCAGAGCATAGATATATCAGAAGGTGTACCGGATTTTCCCAGTTTGACAAGACTTCAAAAGGGAAAATATGAAGTTTTTGGGGGTATTTACACATTTTGTGAGTTAAATATGTTGGAATTTTTTACAATTTGGCTGGAATGGAGTAAAAGATAATAGCTCTAAGGAAATATAAGCATTATTTCTGAAATGTTTCCAGGAGACCAGATACAATACACAGAAAATGGCAAAAACCATGAATTTTCGGCCAATTTTCTAAACTCTTTTATCAAACATGTGTGATATTTATTACGTATAGCAATCTTAACATGACATTGAGACTAGTATCCTATAAAAGATGTAGATATAACAAACAGAGTGATATATAGTATAACAATGTGAAATATATGGAAACAAAATGAGAGGACGTCAAGTTATGTATGATTGCGCAATATTCCTGCGTCGCGTGACCGTGTAAGAGAAAATGTTGAGCGGACCAAATATACAATGAAGGATAATTAATGCATTTGCTCATTTTGTATAGAGGATATAAAATATGAATTCCATTGTATTTTAAATGCCCTGCATATCATAATTTAAGAGTTCGGGTTGTGAAACCAAACTACTACCGTTGCCCCTCTGTCTTTGGATTAATTCAACCACTTTTTTCTCAAAATACAAAAGATTTGTGTAATTTAAGTAAATTTATTAAGAAAGCATTTCATATTAGGAAAAATAATTACTGTTCTGTACACTCAATCCAGAGCATCCTATTTTTGAGATTTTTTCTGCTGTCTTAGGGATTTTCCAATTATCTATTCTCAGTATTTTGGCCCCATTAAGTCGTAACAGGAAATGCACATGGACTCACCCTCTCAGTTTTGTTTTAACCCGCTTTACAGAAAATAAAATGTCTACGGAAAATTTCAATGTTAATTTCAGTCCGCCGCCATATTGTTCTCCTTTCAACAATGGTAAACGTGGACGCCATGGCGTCCGAGGTCGCTAATTCTAGTCAAATCCCAGAGGATTTACGTCGTATTTGTTTAACTAAGCTATGGACAATCAAATTGGTGGAATTTCCCGCTACGACTGAGAGAGTTCCATAGACTGGATGTCAGTTTATAAGATGACAGCATTATATTTTGGAGAAAATCGTCAAAACAGGATGCTATGGATTTAGTGAACAGGAGTGTAATCCATTGTCTTCTCATGTGTCTTGACTTTGATTATTGAATCTATATTGTCATAAATTAATATCTATACGATATGATGTACTATGTATTTGATATATAAAATATACTATATACTAATTTCATATAATTTGTATGGTCTATGTATAACGTTCATAAAGTTATTTTTCCGTTTTGTATTCTACTCTCTCGAACTGTTTTCCCTAAAACAGTTTAAATATTTTTGTTGTTTGTAAATCAGCAGACTGAGGAAACAGTATATCTGCAAGAAAAGTGATGTTTTGCTGAAATACATTTGGGAAATTCCTCATTAGAAAAATCGCTTTGAACAGACAATTCATGCGTGCTTTTTATCTGTCCTCTCTGATAATGTAACAGTCAATCACGTTCGCTCGATAGGTAGAGCAATGCACTCTATCAATTTGTCTTAGCTGCAACTTATTCTGCACTTGTTCTGTCTCAGATTCAGAAACTCAGAAGACGAAAATAAAACAGAGGGTTCACCGTTTACAGTTTATTTTATAATTTTCTTTCCTATAGAATTTGCATCAAACATCAATGATTCGAAGACGAACGCCTTTGACTTAACAAGGATGCGTTTAAAATAATAGGAACACGATATGAACTCCTTAAAAACATATGGAACAAAAAGAGTAACAAATCATTTGTGATCAGGTCTGAAATGTACCACAAGGGCTTGTTGCGAGGATATTTGATTTTTTCAGTGAAATCACACTGCAATCAAACAAAGAAAAATACATCATTTTCTCTGTTTTGTATGTATAGAGTCTGCGGAAAATCGTTGTAGCCTGATTGAATGGACATATGAAAGGAGGGCTGGAACTTTGATTGCAGTATGATTTCATGGTTTAAATAAAAAATCCTCGCAACGAGCTCCTGTGAAATGTACCTTTGTCGTAAAACGTGATATCGTCGATTGTCAACACTGAATTTATCTGCCATCAACAAAGAATATATCTGCCATCAAAATTAAGACAGTCTTGCTTAAACATCCAAAGAGCCATACGAATGACCAATCAATAATACTGTTTATCAAAGCTAGACAACTTAATGACCGGCAGTATAATCTGTAGTTCTGGACACTGATTATCATCAAGGTTGAAGTCTTGATGTACGCAATCTGATTCCATGGAGCCACACTGATCATTTCCTACACTAATCAGACAATCAAGGAACAAATTTTAGACACTACTTTCTCCTTTTTCACATGGATGTTAGAAGTTATCACTATGGTCTATGGATAATGAAACGCGAATCCAGAGGAGAATCGTACATGGCTAGTACCTTAATGATCCGAATAGTAAATTATGGAGTGAAAGTTGTGCAGTCAAAATGATTACATTCAAGATATTTATCATTATTTGATTAATACGAATAAATGTTAATTCATTCCAATTTCATAACTAAATTTTGTTTTTGTCCGTTTTTCTTTTGTGTTCTGTAAATACAATTTCCATGATAAAAAATATGTTAACTGAAAATACATTTTGCAAGATGGCAAGATAGTATTGCTTCCATTTTCTTTTATTTGCGGACGCCAAATTAGTTATTGCTCTCAGTCTGATTGAATAAAGGTGTTGTTAAAATAAGATAAAACATCTGTATAACTTAATATTTCAAAGATTTAGAGTAAAATAACACACAATGTATACTATATCTAAATTAGGTTTCGTTTATTTCAATACACTTTAATATCGAAGAAGGGAGGAGATCTCCAACAAGAGTAAATGTTGGATTATTTAACGTCTTTAAGGTTGACTTTTAAAACTTTTGTTATACTTCTCTAGTCAAATTTTGAATATCGTTCATCTGTCTGTTCTTTGACTCTAGAGTTTTTTTATTTCATTTTTTATTAATGCTGTGCAATATTAATTGATAACAATCAAGTGTCTAACTCCCGCTATCAAAGGATTGGAATTACAACAAGTTTTTTTTTTTCGCAAGAACGTCAGCATTAAGTAACGTAAAAATAAGGGAGAGGGGGTAACAAAATCACTATAACTTAAAAAACTGATGGTCAAATTTCAATAGGAACTTATTGGTGTTTCACTTATATGTGAAAAAGATAATATCAAGTTTTTACGGAAAATAAAATGATAAGGTTTCAGATAGACGAACTTTATTATTAAATTAATGTAAACGTCTTCATATTGAATAGCATCATTTAAGAGCAGATAAATTGGCAACATGGACCAGACATGCACGTTTCGGGTACTTAACCCTCGTCAGTGATCCTCAAATCTAAAAAATGTAATATGCCAAAAAAGTATGAAAGTTACTATGTCGAAAAAGCGTACCAAAAGACGTTGCAGAATGGGTGGGATATGATGCTACAGGACCCACGTTTTAGAAATTTCAAGAAATTTTGATAACAGAAATTTTAGAATGCGTTGAAGAAACGATCAACCGAAATTGATCGAACTTGGCTACATGTGCCCTCGGGGACTCCTGGTCCACCAGCAGTGACACTCACCAAGTGGAATCAATGTAAACGTCTTCATATTGAAGATTGACAACTCAGATGTTCTGAAAATAGACATAAATTTATGTCTTAGTGATCATTTGTAATTCTATACATATCCGATTGCCCACATCATATCTAAATGAGAAATACAGAATTTGTTGATATTCAGTCTCTACAGAAGACTTGTAGCTGTTTTTCATTACCTAAAGTGTGTTAATTTTAACGTCACATTTATGACCCATTTTGAGGCTTTCAATGGGTATATATGTATGTTCGTAGCTTCAAAACTAACGGTAAAAATTGTTTCAATTATGAACATTTATAATTTTTAGGAAAATTAAATTATAGGATCTTTGTCCTGGACCTCCTTAAATGGCTTTCCATATGATTATTGCAATCTTATTACTAAGTGATGGTTTTTTAAATTAATTTTGACAGGTCTATTTCCGGTCACTTTACAGTTATCACCCTGTCTTCTTGTCTGTCTGTCACAAATTGTCCATTACTTTTCCATCATTAAAGGTAGGGTCATTATATTTGGCACGCCTTTTCCTTGTGACAATACCTTTCTGATGGTTTTATTTTCTTTCGGCATTGTGACTTTGACCTTTTTCCTACAGCTGAAAAACTAAAACATTAGCCACTTCTTTGTAACAATAAGAGAAAGGCCTCATGTTTGGCATGCGTGTTCCTTGTGACAAGACATGTATTTTGGTATCATTTTTTTTTTACTTTACGTTGAACTTGAACTTTACCATTGGCCTACATTTGAAAAAAAATTTTTTGAACATTGGCAAGATCATTCTATGAGGGGTTTCATATTTGGCATATGTGCTTTTTTTTACAAGACCTATTTGTTGGCACAAACAGTTTTGACCTAGTGACCTTGACTCTGACCTTTGACTTTTATTTGAAAATATTCAATAGTGTTTATTACAAGTGCACCGTAATACGTAGGACTCTCATTTTAAGGTATATTCCTTGCGACAAAATGCTTCTTATTCGTACCAAAAGTTTGATCATGTGGCAATGACTGTGACATTTGACCTACATTTGTTAACATTAACATTTGCCATAACTTCTTCAAAAAGCAAACAATAAACTTTCATATTTAAAACTATTCTAGCTTAATGCTAGAAACTAGTCATAGTTCTGACCATGATCCGCATTGACGAAAAAAGAAAGGAGGGGATCTCCAACAACACCAGGTTGCAGCACCCACAGCAAAATCCCAAAACACCCATGCAAAAAACACAGAACAGACACCCACAGAAAGAGACACAAAAGGGACAAGGAACACCAACTCACAACATAGAAACATGAAACATAAAAGACTACACATAAAACAACGAGACCAATGGGCAACCGGTACCAACTTAGGACGGCCATCTGCCACGCAAATAGCAGACGGTGTGGTTATCCTGGATTACGTGCGCACAACCCTCCCACTATTCCGATTTCCCAGAGGTCTCGAAGAACGCACAATTATGGTGAAAAAAGTGTCATTTTTTTTATGAAAAATTGTTGCCAGACATGGCCCTTTCTTACGTTGTCAGTGTTCTTTTTAGGGAATCCATTAACAACAAGCTTCAGATGCTGTTTTGCTTTTTGAGGGGTTTTCTGAACCAAATAGTTAGGTTGAACCAAATAGTTACTAGCGCGTGCGTGATGCGGCTCGTCATGTTGTACAAATCAATGTGCATGAGGAGGCGCTACGACAGCTTAAACTAGAAACCACGTATCTCTCGATTGGGGGAGACATCGGATTTTGATTCTTGATCCATGACTGATCATTATATGGAACAATCTGTGTTAAGAGTATCAATCCTTTTACAACTCGAATGGCTGCTTTAACGTCAGAATACGTCATTGAACATCTATGTTCAATGCTACATTTCAATAATAGAACAAGACGCATATGTCGATTCAACAACTAAAAAATCTCTTTCGAATGTTTTGACTTGTAACTTTTCAGTCTATGGCATTATTTATTTCTTTGGACTTTGTGCAGCTTATTTACACATATGATTTTGTGCTTTAGTCACTGAATCGACCCTACAGAAAATCTGGAGCCGCTAACTCTTTGCAAAGTAAATGCACAAATTAAAATTCCAGAGATAAACCTAGAGGGCGCTAATCACTTTAGCAACTGATGAGGATTTATCATCCGAAATACGTGTCTGGTGCATGAAAATTGGTTTGTAATTTTCTTCAAGAAGGCAAAGAGTTGGACCACTTCCATCATTATGATAGTCACTTTTTATTTTGCAGTGTGGAGCAGATTATCGTATATTATTTTGCTGTTTGGAAAATTTGTCATTTCATCCAAAAATATCATCGAAAATTACCGTACGATAACAACCTCGTACCATCCTACCAATGATTTTATTACCGTACTTAATATAGTCCGTGCAGAGCACGGACTATATTGCGTACGCCCTCTTTTTATATCCATTTACATATTCATCTGTGATGCTTGGGCCCCTGCGTCATCTAACGGTGAAGAGATGGTTTTACACCACAATTGTACGTTCTTCGAAACCTCTAAGTAATCGGAATTAGTGGGAGGATTGTGCGCATGTAACTCAGGAAAACCATGCCGTCTGCTACTTGCGTGGCAGATGGCCGTCCTAAGTCGGCACCGGTTGCCCATTGGTCTTATTGGTTTATGTGTGGTATTTTGTGCTTCATCTTTCTATGGTGTGAGTTGTTTTTCCTTGTCCCATTTGTGTCTCTTTCTGTGGATGTCTACTCTGTGTTTTTGTATTGGGTGATTCGGAGTTTTGCTGTCGGTGCTGCAACCGGGTGTTGTTGGAAATCCCTCTTTGCCTTTTGTCATACATATTATTTACTGCTGTTTATACTACTGGAAATGTGGAGCCTCGCATTCTTTGCAAAGTTCATGCTTATATTTGAATTCCACAAATAAAAGTAGAGGGCGCTACTAACTTACACTTGGCTGTGTCTGAAAATCACTTAAAGCATTTAATTACCACTGATGAGGATTTACTAGCATTATTTAAGAACTGATATATTTACAGCATTGGCCGGAGAGTACTTACCCTCATCAGTGATCCTCATTCCAAACAGTGTAAAGTGGCCAAAGAGTGTGAGATTTATTATATCCAAAAATGTACCGAAAGACGAAGGAGAATGGGTGGGATATGAAGCCACGTTTTAGAAATTCCAAGAGATTTTGCTAACGAAATTTTCGAATGCGTTGAAGAAACGATAAACCGAAGTTGATCGAACTTGGCTACATGTGCCATCGAGGACTCCTGGTCTACCAGCAGTGACAATTACCAAGTGGTACAAAAGTTAAACGTCTTCAATTCAAATTGAAAAGCACCATTTAAGAACAGATAAATTAGCAGCATGGATCAGACATGCAGGTTTAAAATTGGTTTGAAATTACTATTTCCATCGTTTTGTCCCCCCCCCCCCTTTTTTTCTTTCATATAACATAATCCGTTATTGTGACTGCATGTACATGGATGTATTAGATCTCTTTATCCGTCTTACATTCTTGTTATCTATTGTGTGAATGCTCGGTAGGTTTTGGTGATTAGGTCCTATAAGTCGGTTAACACCAACTATCAAATTTTTAATTTACAGAGTATCCAGTTAAGACAGCTATACAATGCTCGATTTGATACAACTAGACCATTTTGATAGATTTCCTTTCACATAAAATCTTTCATATGCGAGATAAATAATGCATTCATGCAATATCACTATAAGTATCGATTCTAGGAATAAAGATGTGTAGAACCAACTAAGAGGGCCATATTCAAGGGAGTTTTCACAGCAACGTTGAATATTCTGCTCCTAGTGTGTCCACTGTTTGTCATGAAATTCTTTCATTTAATCATCTATCTGGAAGGGTTTCAGTGACAAAAGACTCTCAAGATTGTAAATAACTTAAATGTCATTGATGTATCGATATTAATATTTTCGGTAAACACAAGGAGGTGACATTTTATCTCCTCGTCCCATCATCCGGAAAATGTTTTATAATACCAAGTAATACCATAAAAAGAACCTTAATCACCGGGATAAATTTTGCTCTTTTTTTTTGCTGCAACAGAGAAGAGATTTTTCACCTTAGATGCAGGCGATACAGTAATTTTCTCTATGTGGCCTGCTGTTTGCAATGGTCTTGTTGGTTTTTATGTTGTGACTTTTTGTGTATTTTTTTGTGTTGTGACTTCCTCTCTGAATTTCAGTCAGACACCTCGGGTGATCGCATGCATGAGCTCGCAACCGCCGACAGAGCACAGACTGTTTTTCGTATGCCTCCTGTTTTTTATATCCATTTAGAAATCCATCTATGTGTTTCTTGGGCCTGTGTCATGCTGTCTGTTCGTATGTTCATCTTACAATGAGGTTATTTTACACCACTATTGTGCGTCCTTCGTGACCTCTGGGTAACTGGAAAAGTGGGAGGGTTGTGCGCACGTAATCCGGATAACCACACCGCCTGCTACTTGCGTGGCAAGTGGCCGTCCAAAGTCGGCATCTGTTGCCCATTGGTCTCGATGGTGTGGTCTTTCTATGTTGTCCTTTGGTGTTCCTTGTCCCTTTTGCGTCTCTTCTTTGCGTGTCTGCTCTGTGTTTTTGTATTGGGTATTTTTGAGTTTTGCTGTTGGTACTGCAAGCGTGTCTAGTTAGAGATCCCCTTCTTTGCATTGCTCCAAAAATGAAACATTTGATAGAGATATGCTATTGTTCAAATTCATTTATTCGGCACTGCACACATATAAAATAATCAGATCAAGCAATTGGAACCTATCCAGCTATCCAGTTATAAACAAACAACAGGAAGACGTAAGAAATATCTGAATAAGCAGCATCTCATGGTAAGGAAACACAGAAAGGGGCACAAAATGATCCTTGATGTGTCATTTTAGTTAATTTTCGTACTACCTAGCCTTTGTAAGACTAAAACCCCAAGGAAGATTATTGAGACTACACTTCTGTCTTGAAAAAAGCAAATAGTGATGGACAAATATGGAAATAGTTTGTTTTTCATTTGCAAACAATACCCTGAAGCTGACTCCTAGTAAAGACAAAACTTGATGTAGCATGAAAATAATATAGACAAATAGAATTTTGAGGTGATTGTTGTACTTTTTTCAGTGTTCGATATTTCTTTCAATTTTGTAATGTCAGATTTCAGAAGAAATTATTGTGTTTGGCAGGTTCTGAGATCAATTAAATTGCTTTTTTTCAATAGTAGTGTACATCTAATTTTTTTATCGACTTTATCCAGAGTAGCGCTACTTACAATCAATATTATTTTTTATTCTAGGTTGGCCTACGCCAATTTACAAAATACGTCTTTGTTTTTGGTAAAACTATGACGGGAATTTGGATGGGCTTTTGGCTTCTTTAATGATCCTACTTACTTGAATACTATACTTGGATTAGATATATGACATGATCCATGTGATATATGAACATATTTATCTTTGCAAAATTTGCGCGGCGCGTTTTGACAGCGACACTTACAATGCATTTTACAGTGCATTCCGCACGCACTTGTAATAGGCAGAGATTGTTTATTAGATAAGTTGTCCTTCGTGTCAATGTGTCAAATTTTCTTCTGTTCTGTATTTTGTCAAGAAATTGTGATTTTTGGAACCTTATTTCGGGTATTGGGTTGACTTTCAATCCCTTAATTAAACATGAAAACCCCAAGATGTAAACAATTGTAACGGGTCAAATAAAGATTTGGTGATGGTTTGCCTGAGCAGATATTTAAGAAAATATGAAAAAATATATGAGTTTATTCTAAACTGGTGATGAAAGTTAAAGAATATTCCATAATCAATTTGTATTCAATTTGACTTTTGATCAACATTTTGAAAATTCTATTTGAACAAATGAGTCATAGAAGAAACATTTTGCTTTACATATATACAGAAGATCCTCCAATGTGAGCGTTATGAGATAATGATTTAGCAGATTCAAATCATGCAGCCAAGTTAAAAATGTTTTATACATGAAAAACGCATCGATGGAGAAATATTTATAATCATCACCTTCGAATTCAGAAAAAACGGTGAACTTGTTGACCTAACTAGAGTTATTATGTTAAACGTCTTCAACCTCAATAGCATCATTTAAGGACGTATAATTGGCATCATGGACCACTATGTGAATAAATCAGATTATCAAAGCAGTTAGATTCTATGATCTATGAGTCCCAGTTTTAATTATGTTAACTTTATTGATGCGTAGGACATAACAAAAATATGTAAAGAAAAAAAAAATGATATGTCAGGTTCGGTCGTCAATAAGTCAGTTTTGTTTCGTTTTCAAACTTTCTTTTCTGTTGGAGCTTAACTAAGAGCACAAGGTCAAAATCGCCAAAGTAAAAAATTCCTCCCTCCTACCCCTAAATTAGAACCTCTTATCATACTGATCATGTTATATTGTTATAATTGTACAGAGTTCAGAGTTTTAGTTTATGCTATTGTTTCAAAATCTGTTGACCATGTGATGCTATGGTTAGTTTATATTTTCAGGTTCTCAACTTTTTTTTTTGGCTCATCTTATCAGAACATCACATCTTCGTCATGGCTTGTGACATCTTTTTGTCGATGGCGAACTACATTTTCAAGGAAATGTTTGCTAATTCTCATATCCTCTAAGAACATCTGTTTACTGATACCCAGGATCAGATAATTTTTCAATTAGGCAATGATTTTTGGAATATTCTTATGTTAGATAAATTCATTATTCGTTTGTGGGATAATTCTCTCTTCTGGTTACTGTCTCCCAGGACCAGGGTATCAGAGTTGTTCCCCATGGATCTTTGGTTTCATACCATGGTCCGTGTTTTTGTCTTATCTGCGAAGCATTGAAATAAGAAATTGAATTTGAGCTGTTGTGAATATGACTATTTTGCTTGTAACATTGGAAACTGCTGCAATTTATTTGAAACATTGCTTTTGACATTTGACTCAATGTGAAAAGTCGTCAAAGTCTTGATACAATTCATATGATTGTTTAAATTTCAGCCATGACAGAATTATGCCAATAAATATAAAAATTATACTAATTTTTCTGTTTATTATTTAAGTCTTTGATAATTCCCTACAGATGACTATGACGTGTCCAATCATTTCGATGACTCTATTTATAAGACATGATTTGACTCTCCTTGGCCACCTGTCCTTATTCCCTTTTGGGAGCTACTTCTTTTCATAGGTAGATAGTTCGTTTGATATTTTACGTTTCTTCCTTGTTTTTCACAACCTTAGGGGTATGATATTCAGATGTATAATAGCTGGACATTTATCAAAAATGAGCCCCAGATCCCCTTGTCGTTGTGTCGTGAGGATACAATATAAGTCTGACTTGCGAAGCCTTTGGTTATATATTTACAATGACAAATATGGATAATGACCATATCCCTGTATACAGCACAAAATCGATAATTCAGAAAATCAGAAACCGAAGGCATACAAAATCAGGATAAAACAGGAACCAAAGCAAACAAAAACCTCCACCACATGAAAAGAAGCGAACCCCCGATATGGGGGTTATTAAGTTAGATAATAATACTGTTATTAAGTTAGATAAGAATGCACTACACTTGAAAGTCCCATATAATCCCATACTAGATATTTCTTGGAAATTCATATCCGTTCCGTATATACCGGAATTTGATTTGATCACATGCTGTATTGCGGATCCAATACCTTTACTTTGGTAATTTTTCATATATTTTATCATTCAGCATATGTTTTATGTGAGTATCATTTCACTAAAAGGCCAGGTAGAAGCTTCTGGCAAACAAGATGGATCAGGGTAGACTTATCATCTTTCAAAATAATCATGTATATACATCTTCAGCCCACCATATAGGCAAGCTATTGAAATACGCAGTGTAGGTCATCTTCGTTCATCTTTTCAAAAAAAATTATGTGATAGAAGTGAAAAAAAATCTTCACGTTTTCATTTTACGGATATTGGCTCAGGTGTTAAAATTTTACTTAAAAGATAAAAAAGTCCTCAGAAAAATGTGCTGGCTCTTAAAACACGCTGCCAGTTCAAATAGTGTTTCCCTCCTTGTATGATATTGACATCCGGTGTAAAATAAATGTGTTCCGATAGTGTTCTATCAGAAGTTTGACAATTTCACATAGCCAATTGCACTACATAAATATATTACGAAAACAAACGTAATGTAATTCTCAACTTAAATATAACACAGCTATTAATAAAAGCGCTTTTCTAGATTCGAACGTTTAAATTTACAGATACAGCTGGTTCACAATCTTCATGTATTTTGAGAAGAGCTAATAGAGAATTTGCCGCTCACTCTTCACAATCATCGACTTGAAAGTTAAATACAAAACCAAAAACACACCCCAAAAATATATAGATATGCAAAAAACCTAAACAATAGAAAATACTAAACTGTGATATACAAGGTCTCAAAAGACGAGGATGAGGGAATAAAACAGACACAGATAATAATTACACAGCATTAAAGCAATGAGTCCAAAGTGAGAACGAAATTCATCATAGCTAGCGCCACTCAATTGAATAAATTATGTGACATACAAAATCAAATTTGTTCAACGAAAAACAAATAAACAAATCGTTCTTTGGCCATGACAGCTTTACTCAGAAAACTTCTAAATTGTATTCTGTGTGATTCTAATTTTTGGACATAATAACTTTCACACTCTTTGGCCATATTGCATTGTTTATATTGAGGATCATCGACGAGGGTTAAGTACCCAAAACGTGCATTCCTGGTCTACGCTGCAACTTTTTCTGTCCTAAAATGATGGTATTGAATTTGAAGACGTTTAACATTCCTATGTGATAAAATAATGACTTAAAGAAGAGCAGCTGAATCATTTTGAAATGAGGACCACAAAGGACGAATGGGTATCTCTTTCTCCGGAACAAGCATTTCTGGTTCACCGTACGAGTTATTCTGCTCTCTGGCAACTTTAACTGAACCCCTTCTCGTTTTACATTCATTAGAAACGTGACGTAGGGCAGAAAAAATAAACCCATTATCTTCCTTTACGGGATTTCAAATCAGTCATGTCTTGAACGCCTGCATTGCCTACGGTTAAAATCCAACAATAGCAATTAACGCTTCCAAATATGCCCTCTTTTATTAGTCTTTCGTTTGAAATGGGCATATATCTTTAGTATTCTAGCCGACTTATTTTTTTTCAATGCGACGGGTTTCCTCGCTTTTCAGCACCTTATTACATGATTTAACACAATGGATGTATAAGAAAATTAACGCATCAAAAGACTGGCGTTATGTTATATGCAATTATTTCTTTCAGCCAATGCCTTTGTTACATAATAGCTTAACAATTTATCTTTGAATACATCAATCTTCATGCCATACGTGAAAAACAAGACAAGACTACCTATGGGACGAAAGATATACGATTAAGCCTTTAACGTCAAAGAGTAATAGACTATTTGTCATCTTAAACGAATCAGACCTTTGAGCCGCCGGTGAGAACATTTTCAGTTTTATTCTCAGTCTTGTGCATTGTGAGACAAGGCCTCATAAGGTTTTCAACAAGTTTCAGTCAGCTGTAATTACCTTGCTTTAGTCTTTCTCTTTTTCCCTTTGCTTTCCTTCTGAAGTTCAACGTAAGGCACCATTATAATGGTTGTCTCAAGATGTTTCTTATCAACTTTCATCTGGGATCCTAAATCTTATTGCTCAATGGCCTCATATTTGCTTTTTTCATAAATTCTTCCTTCCATTCTCATGTGATCTATCCACTTTCCATGCTTCCCTACATTGAATTCTTCTTTCTTTACATACTGTTGCTCCTAGATATAGAAACTATTCTCTCTCATTCTTACTTTAATAATTTCCAGAGTCTATGTGTTCAACCGCTTTGGGTCTAATCTATCTTGGTTTTGAGTCCTACTTTGATGGTGTCTTCGTCTAGTTTGGTTGTTTTGAATATGTCGTTTAGTTGATATCATTAGAAAAGTCAAGATTGTCAATTTTTTATTTATAGCAAAATGATGTTATTTCCGTCTATTCCTCTCATAATGCAATCCATAACAATTAAGAATATGAAGCCTGTCATACCCGTTTTACATCATTATTTCACCCCGTTCCGATATTACACTCTCTGGTCCACTATATCACACTGAAAATCCTCGTAGAATAATGACACTATTCTTATTATTGTGACGATTTTTGAAAGACACAAAATAGATTATTTTGGATAATTTGAACTACATTTACATGTAGGTCGAGCTAAGCTTATGTGATAATGTTAAACGTCTTCAAATTCAATTGCATCATTTAAGAACAGGTAAATTTTCTGCATGTACCAGACATGCACGTTTCGGGTACTAAACCATAAATGAGATAACTCACAATAGAGCACCAAATTAATCACCGACGTACCCCTAGCAAGCTAGAGGTGGGACCACGTATCCGGGAGGAGTAAGCATCCCCTGTTTGGCTAGCCGCATCCGCCGTCGATATTCACGCAAGAAACTGAAAACAATATCTACCAAATATGTGCTGTTTGAGGTTATGTCTATATAGAAAGTGCAAAGGCGACCATGTCAGGGAAAGACATCTTTAAACACTTAGGCTGCGTTTGATATGAATAAGACTAGTGTCAAGAGTGTTGGAGAAGCGCATGCGTACTCCGTGTATCTGATTGAGTAGTATTCAGATCGTGTCCAATGTAAACAAACGACCCCCTACCTTAGCTAAACCCCCTGAAGTCACAACAGCCATTTTTATTGAATATTTTTGGAAGTAAATTATCCCTTATATTTTGGTGTTCAAATGTATTTAATATATACATATACTTTTCTAATGTTTCAAATTTGATTGCTTGTCCTTGTCCGCGTTCTTGGAACTCGATTACTCCCGTAAAACTGGGGAGTATACTCGTGTCACTAGTGTTCAACACTCGCGCAGCAACAATTGTCGTTCGATTTCACTAGAGTCAAACACGTGTAAGTCATCTAATCGAACGCAGCCTTACTGACAATTATCAGTTGTTGAACAGTGTCAAGAAAAAAACGGCTACTCCGACGTGTTCTTATTGTTATTATCTTTAGGGACTAAGTACTCTTTTAAGTGATACATGTACACAGCCAATTGTGCCTCATATGAAATTCATGTGAAATTTACATGAACTTTACATGAAAGTTCACATGAATTTATGTGAAATGAGCACGAACATGAAATTTACATGAAATTTTTCACATGAAATTCATGTGAAGATTTTTACATGGATGTTATGTGAATTCAGTTTCCTGTGAAGGTCACTTAGAAAAATTCATGTGAAATTCATGTGAAGGAAATTTATGTGAAATTCATGTGAAATATTTTTCACATATATCTTATGTGAAATTTATATGAATTTTACATGAACTTTCATGTGAAATTTACATGATGCACATTTCATATGAATTTCATGTGAGGCACAATTGGCTGTGTAGGCATGGCAGTCGAGCCCCCTGCTTCTGTTTTGACTATGTCTATTCTTAGTGAAAATAGGACACATTTATGTGACAGGGGAGAGTGACCATTTTATCCTCAGAGTGCCCGCGCAGGTCGCTCTCTATTTGGAAATTCCGGAGATGGTTTTCCGGAAACTGGGAAGTTATTGACAACCAAAAAGGCAGATATCTTTCGGAACAATGTATGATCATTGGAATCAAGGGCGTAACTTCTTCCAAACTTAGGACCACTATGAAACGGGAGATCACGTCAAATTTCGGCACTTTTAGACTTATTCTTAGACGGATCTTTTTAGCTTACTTTTTACGTCGATTTCTTCCGGACTCGTTTTTTTTTTTTTTTCTTCTTTTTTTTTTTTGGTAGATTTGTATAAATTATAGTGAAAGTGCGTGGAGTAGTCGTGACTATATTGTAGAATCGGGAGAAGAATAAATCGTTGAAAATGTCTTTCAATTTTTCTAGAAGTATAGCGAAGCGAAGCGGGCCCGAATGGGCTGCTTGCTCTGAGCATGCTTTAACGGTTACATGTATATACGATAAAAGTGGGAAGATGAAGGATAAAAGGAATGAAAAGATACAACCTGAGGCTTTCAAAAACCTTCAACAAGCAAGCGCAATTCATAGGAGCCACCATTTTGAAATATCTTGATGATTCATGAAGATCTTTTACGAGAATCAATCAAGTTGATTGCTTAATGCAGTGGTCGAAGTAAATAGACATTTCAATAAACCGCCGTGAGTTTTAATGGAGAGACCAATTTTCTGTCGATTTTCATACGGTCAATGAAAATTGCACTACCAACGTAAATGTCGTAAGAATTCGTTGTGACGTCGAATCTATCAAGATTGATAAAAAAATATCATTGTCCATTTAAATTTTCTGTACAATGTACGTGGGTCCTGTAGCATCATTTCCCATTCATGTTGCTGCGTCTTTCGGTACAGTTTTTGTACAGAAAATTTTGCGAGAAAGTGATGTTCGTTTCCCTTTTTCTCAGCGATGTGTATTTCGCTGCAAAATGATGTTCGTTTCAGCTGATTTCAATAGCTAGCTTAGCTTGTTACGAAGTAAACGCTGTGGCTACTGAGTACAAAATGTAACACTGAGAACATGAAGTATCTAGGGACGGCTTTCGAAATTTACTGATTATCTGGTATCTACTCTAGACAAAGTTTTATATATTTATTTTTCAATCATTTATTTATCCGTATATCTATTGATATGGCCAAATGAGTTAAAGAAGATTATTATCATTAGAGAGCATGATATACAAATAATAACCCCCCCCCCCCCCACCAACAAAAACACACACTCACCCTCATACGCTAATTGATATATCGAAAATCATAAAAATTCATATTAAAAACTTTATAACACCATTCTAACAGAAAAATTCGTTATCAAACTTTCTTAAAATTTCTGAGACGTGGGTCCTTTAGCATCATATCCCACCCATTTTGCTGCGTCTTTCGGTACAGTTTTTGGCATAATAACTTTCACACTCTCATATTACATTGTTTAGATTGCGGATCACTGACGAGGATTAAGTACCCGAGACGTGCATGTCTGGTCAATGCTGCAAATGTATCTGTTCTTAAATGATGCTATTGAATTTGAAGACGTTTAACATTTTCTGGTTTTCCATATTTTCTCATTTGATCAAACAGCTTTCATGAAGAATGGAATCAAGTAGTCGTTTCTAAGTCTGTACAATTTGAAAAATATTTCAAAAACTGTTCCAAAAAGTATAGAATCACACTACCATTCCTCGTATACATTCAGCCAAAGGCACTCTGTTATCATACAAATTTGCGAAGTATAAGATAAATATAAACATTTCACTTTTCGCAGTAAGAAGTGAAGACATAATTGAACACAAATATAGGATCAATTTGAATGTTATTCTCCTTCCTGGAAATTTCAGCAATTTTAAGAAATTTTCGTTGGAAGTAAGCCCTCAATTTTAATGTCAGTCTTTTTGCCCTGTGATTTTCAGACATAAAGTGTCTTCTTCGTGATGATGGCGTTTCGGTGCCATTTTGGTCAGTAGTCAACATGAAATGGTTAAAATGCAAAAATGGGGAAAATTAAAAATTATCACTTTTTTGCAAATCCTCGGTATTTTCCTGGAGGGTGCATTTTTAACAATTGACACACAGATTCCTATAGAGATATCTTTTACCTACCGGGTACAGATTATAAGAATTCTTAATCAATCGATTATCTGATAGTTTCATTCTATTCAAAATAGTATAATTTGGCTACAAGGTATAGAGAAAACCCACTGTGATGCTAAACTATTTTTGAGCAGTTTAATTTCATTTCCGTCATTGATGGACCTGTTTTTCAAATATCCTCCATAGTTCCATTTAGCTCAATTTCATTTTCTTTCGTTAACAGGATTGAGAAAGGAGGGGAGAGATTCGTCTTGAATAGACCCAATAGACAATTTGAGATGTTCGTTTTTAATATACCCGATAGACGATTTGAGTTATTCGTCTTGAAAAGACCCGACAGACAATTTGAGAGGTTTATCTTGAATAGACCCTATAGACAATTTGAGAGGTTCGTCTTGAATAGACCATATAGACAATTTGAGAGTTTCGTCTTGAATAGACCCGACAGACAATTTGAGAGGTTTATCTTGAATAGACCCTATAGACAATTTGAGAGGTTCGTCTTGAAAAGACCATATTGACAATTTGAGAGGTTCGTCTTGAATAGACCCTATAGACAATTTGAGAGGTTTATCTTGAAAAGACCATATAGACAATTTGAGAGGTTCGTCTTGAATAGACCATATAAACAATTTGAGAGACTCATCTTGGGTATACCCTATAGACAATTTGAGAGTTTCTTCTTCAATAGACCCTATAGACAATTTGAGAGGTTCGTCTTGAAAAGACCATATAAACAATTTGAGAGACTCATCTTGGATAGACCCTATAGACAATTTGAGAGGTTCGTCTTCAACAGACCCTATAGACAATTTGAGAGGTTTGTCTTGAATAGACCCGACAGAGAATTTGAGAGATTCATTTTGAAAAGACCATGTGGACAATTTGAGAGGTTCGTCTTCAATGAACCCTATAGACAACTTGAGAGGTTCGTCTTCAATAAACCCTATAGACAACAAGAGAGGTTCGTCTTAAATAGACCCTATATATAATTAGAGAAGTTCGTCTTTAAAAGACCATATTGACAATTTAAGAGGTTCGTCTTGAATAGACCCGACAGAGAATTCGAGAGGTTCATCTTGAAAAGACCATATAGACAATTTGAGAGGTTCGTCTTGAATAGACCCGACAGAGAATTTGATAGGATTCATCTTGAAAAGACGATAAAGACAATGTAAGAGGTTCGTCTTGAATAGACCCTGTAGACCATTTGAGATGTTTGTCTTGAATAGACCATTTAGACAATTTGAGATGTTAGTCTTGGGTAGACCTGACAGAAATTTTGAGAGGTTCTTCTTAGATATAGCCGACAGACAATTTGAGAGGTTCATCTTAAATAGACCACATAGACAAATTCAGAGGTTCGTCTTTAATAGACCATATAGAGAGGTATGTCTTGATTAGACCATTTAGACAATTTTATAATGGAATCATTTTTACTTGAGGTAACACGAAATTAAATTGTCTGTAACATACGTGTCTGACTTTTTTTTATCTAGAGAACTAATAGAAATCGAGCACTATCATTTCTCCTCTTGATATCCTTGACAACAATAAGGAACGTTAAGTAAGAAAGAAAATAGAAATGTTCAACCTATTATCTTCTTCAACAGGATTTTACATCGATCATGTCTTGAAATAACAATACTAAATCCCTTGCTTTGACTGAGGTTATAATCCTACAATGGGAATCAACACTATCATGCATGGCCCCTTTATACGTTCTTCTATTGAAAAAAACGTATATGTTTGTAATTCTAATAGACTGAAACAATTCTATGCGACGAGTTTCCTTGCCTTCGTGTACAAAACTTTTTAAATGGTTTAACGCAATGAATGCAAATTAGAATTAACACATCAAAAGATTTGCGTTCTGTAAGAAGCAAAACTTTTCTGTCTATACATATATAATTTCCAAATAAATTTGTTTACACCAATCTATGCATTTTGATTGGTTAATATGATCGTCAGAAAAATGGCGAAATACACTTCATACCCCAATGAACACGATAAAATACCGGAAGAGCCGGAACTACTTCCATCAAAATCATTTAGTATGTTGCTAAGATCGGCTTTCGAATGATAATTATGCAAAGAAAAAATAGTGTTATTAACAGTAGCCCTTAGATATAAATACGATATCAGAATTAATGAAAATTTTATGACAATTTCGATGATGTACCGGTATACGTGGTTTTTACAGCGTTGTTCGGTTGCTATGCTCCTGTTTTTGAAGTTTCTTAGACCATTTCCTGTCCTTAACATTTCATGAAAGACAGAAAAATCAGTAAATGACAATAAAAACAGAAACTTCAGCTATTTTCTTCAAAATTACATTCCCGTCGTATCAGTAGCAAGTACCTGCGTTTGAAATTTTCCAGTGACTGACGACTGTCAACGACAACGTGCAAAAGTTTTGATTGAGAACTTCAAAAGGACCGAAGATCACTGTTTCAAATGATTTCTATGAGGTACAATCGTTCTGAACCTATGAAACTTTTTAATGATATTTTTTCGGCGAGATGAAGAATTTAGGAGAAAATATTGACAGCGAATAGAAAATTAAGAGATCAAAAGACGGCGACCTACCTCGGCCTCGATCAGGATACAGTATCGTCATGTTAACTTGTCACTTATGAAATAACTAAATCCTAGGAAGGTATTCTGATACCAATAGATCATAATCATGCCGTTTTCTGCAAGTATTAGATCTATAAGTACAGAGAATCTGTCTGTATAAACTCCCAGCTCCTGCGTGTACAATCCAAACACATAGATCTACCTGCCATGTCGGCGACCTTGAACTTGAACTGCAGAACGCGTCATCAAAATGTTACGTCATACCATCGGATGATGTAATGGATTGGTAAAATGGGGCTCCAGATGGGGAACGAATATTTTTGACACATTTTCTGCCTTTAACTAGCAACGTTTACATTATATCTATTTCGTCTGGGAACTAGTTCGCCCTACAGAGTTGATATTGTCATACGCAATGTATTAAATTACTAATTTCTTGGGTATATTTGTGACATTTAGGATAAATTTGGGTTTGGAAATTATAAGAATTGACTATTAGTCAATTCTTATATAAGCGTCTTGTTAATGTCAAACTTACATAATAGATTAAATCCAATATCATGCACGGAAAAGACAAGACACGACTGCCCATGTGACGATGACATTTAACATCAAATACAGTAACCGATAGTAAAAAGGAAAAAATCCTTCGAACAGGTGAGAAACGTTTTTAAATTTCTATTTTTCATCAGCGATACGGAAATTTGATATGCTTCGTCATACACTTGTTGGATCGTTGTACCATTTTATGACACTTTCGTAACACATTTTCTTACATCGACGGTCAAACTTGCGAAACATTGGCTGCGTTTGAATTGAACAACACTAGAGTCAAGAGTGTTAGAGAAGCGCATGCGTTCTCTGTGTAAGAGAAAGGAGGGGATCTCCAACAACACCTAGTTGCAGCATCAACAGCAACCTCCCAAAACACCCAGTGTAAAACACAAAAATGACAAGCACAGAAAGAGACGCAGTAGTACAATGAACGTCAAATCACAGAAAATTACTGTAACTGATTTTAATCGAATGACACGAGTTGTAATCGTGTCGTGTCCAATGTAAACAAAAGACCCCCTAACTTAGCTAAATCCCCTGAAGTCACAAAATTCATTTTTTTTTTTTCATTGAATATTTTAGGAATTAAATTATCCCTTATATTTTGTTGTTAAAATGTATTTAATCAACACTATTTGTCTAATATTCTAATGTTTCAAATTCGATTGCTTGTCCTTGTCCGCCATCTTAACACTCGATTATTCCCGGTAAACTGGGGAGTATACTCGTGTCACTCGTGTTCAACACTCGGGTCACGACACTTGTCGTTCGATTTAACAAGAGTCAAACACGTGTGACACGAGTCGTCTAATCGAACGCAGCCATTAATAACATCTTATTTCCTGTAGAATAAAGCGGAAGGGGCAAAATCTGCCGTTTTTGGCCCCATTTTTTGCTATTTTCAAAAATTGTTTTCATACTCTTTTTTATCTTTCAAATAAGAGTAGGAGATGTTGTTGTTTATTGAAACTGAATTGAAAATAGATATAATCAACTAATATGAGTGTTATTTCCCGCCAAAATTGCCCACTACTATGGAAATTAGTGGAAAAATGATAACAACCAGATTTTAACATAATAGTTTATAGTATATAAAGAGCAAGCGCATGTAACAAAGTTACACTTTCAATGTAAATTCAGAATATGAAAAGGAATGTCCCATATGAGTACGAACCTGTTACACGCCCTTGCTCTAGGGCTTACAACTGTAGGTATGTGTGTCCCTTGCTAAAAAGCTCAATTCCTAATGTAAAGACATAGTGCTTAACATTCAATCATTTTGCCCTAAAAGGCTGGGTTTTCGAAAAATCACATAAAATTTGTCATTTTCTGTTTATAAGAAGCATAATGAATAAGAAAATAGAACCTTTTACAATTTTTTGATTGGGGCCAAAAATGGTAACTTTTGCCCCTACCCCTTTCAGTGTCGCCCCCTTCATTTTACTATACCAGTTTCGCCACCTTCAGTTTTACTATATCAATGTCGTCACCTACATGGTTTCTTATTTCAGTACTATTACCTATATAATTATTTCTTATATGTTTACTTGTCTTATTGTTTATTCTGTTTGTTTATTGTTTATGTGTAGTCTTTTGTGTTTAATGTTTCTGTGTCGTGTGTCTCTTTTTCGTCTCTTTCTGTGCTCGTCTGTGTTTTCGCTTGGGGTGTTTGACGTTTTGCTGTTGGTACTGCAACAGGGTCTGGTTGGAGATCCCCTCCCTTCTTTTATTGGGTTTTCTTTCACTCTTCGTTTATTTGTTGTGACGGTATGTTTATTCCGCTGGTAGCAGAAGTGAGCTTGTAAGGTCAGAGATATTCAACAATTTGGATTCATGTCACAAGTAAAATTCCTCATACAGAGTATATAGTTCACTGTCTTATAAAATCAGATGGAACTTAGAATTTCGTAATGAATATAACTAGATAATTATATCTATATAATATTTATTTTGAAATGAATTCTACTTCCTATACAAGGCTTAGGAGGAGATCTTCCATATGGCCACGTTGTCGTGATCGTTGTTAAACTTGTACATAAAAGACAAGAAAATACGCGACACAACCACTTGAACATACATACTCACAATTAAATGAGATCAATCACATCTCTGAAATATGAAGGACAGCAGTAAATATATGGACAATCCCTCCAGTGTATCGTACTAAAAGGAAATGTTGGGACCCATACGCGGACACCTAAAGGACACCGTACGGATTTGCAAGCACGGCGACAAACCATAGCAGTTTAAGTGTGGACAGAACCTTTGTTGCAATTGTTCTGTGTGCGGTTTACGGATTTAAGAGCCATGGAGTAAAGAAATGGGGGGATCTCCAGCAACACTCGAGTGCAGCACTTGAATAAATCCTAAACGGAACTAGGAGCTTCTCACTTTTAACAAAATTATATGCCTAAAATTTAAGATTAAACTAAGGGCCATCACACTATATTTTTAATCTTTCTATCATATTGACTTTAAGTACCTCTGGTCGACCAGATTTGTTTTCCAAAAGATGCATATCTTGTAGCAGCGGATTTTCAAATTTTGTTTTTGTACTAAAGGTCGTTCTATGGCAACATAAATTGGACGCCTCGTTCCCTTCTCGTTTGACACTGACACTAATTAGGAACTTAAAGTGAGAAAGAAAAAATATTAATCTCATTATCTTCTTTGAACAACAGGATTTTACATCGATAGTACATAATAGCACTAAATCTGTTGTATTGCCTTAGGTAACAATTCTTCTTTAGCAAACAACGATGCCATGTGCCATGTATGTCCCCTTTTATACGTCTTTTCATTGTAAAGGGCATTTCTTTAGTATTAGGGAGCAACCATTTTATTTTTATGGGGGGGGGGGGGGGGGGGGCAGGAAGACTTTTGCCAGCCGGAAAATTTTTTTCGGCCATTTTAAGAGCCGGAACATTTTTTTCGCTGGCCCTTCGGGCCGGATTTTTTTTTTTTTTTTTTTTTGTAATTTTCCAATGTTGAAAATTACCATAAAGTTTAAACAATTCAGCGTGATTTTTCGGCGATATTAAACATCAAACACACAATGAGTTTATCTCTTGCCAGCAGATCACTTCATTATAATTTCTTGAATGACATGTGGTGCCTATAATCTGTTTACTTAAATGATACTCAACGGAGACAGGCTATATGGTGCTAATGATTTTTGAATTTATTTATTCACTCCAAATTGCGTAAAGTTTGTTCCATTTTTTATACTTTGTTTATGATACACAAAAAAGTGTTTACTGGGCAGTGGAAAGGAAGAAAAGAGGGGTGGGGGGCAATTTATGGTCCCGAAAAAATTTTTCGCCGGCCCTTCGGGCCGGAATTTTTTTTCCCCTTAAATTTCGATCCGGAAATTTTTTTTTGCAAAGTCTTCCTGCCCCCCCCCCCCATAAAAATCAAATGGTTGCTCCCTTACAACAGACTGAAAAAATCTTTTCCTTGCTACGTGTTACCTTACTTTCCTGTACCCAAATGATAACAAGATTTAACAAAATGTCTTTGAAAGAAAATTATCACATCAAAAGAATGGCGTTAGGTAAGATGTAAAGCTGTGTTATGTCTGTACAGTATCAAAGCCGTTTTCATTACATAATGCATGTATGTTTAAAATTTAACCTTGCAGAAATCAATCTTGATTCCATGCATAAAAAGGGATTATCTACCTATGGAACGAAAGATGTGAGATTAATTTTTTTCCATAAATAAAGGAAATGCTGATTTAATCAGACCTCTGAATCGATGAGAAACATTTTTTTCGGTATTATTTTCTTCGACGTTTGGGAACGGTTCGTTGTTAGGTCATAACATTGTTACATGTTCATCGCTCTGTTGTTCATTTCTTATTTGATTGCCTTGTTTATGGAGACATACACAATTATGCTATATTCCCTTGGATCTTTGACTCCCTAACTATCATTTGTACTTCTATTCTGGTATACTTCGAAACACTATCAGAACACCTCTATTATTTCCCACATTCTGTGAGTTTTAGTGGCGCCAAATACATTGTTATTCAAGTTGCGATATCTAAAGCCTATCCTTAAATCTATCAATTGTCCTTTTTGTCTCCTCTTTCTTTGTATGTTGAGTTGTCTCCTCTTTTTGTATGTGGAGTTATCTCCTCTTTGTATGTGGGGTTGTCTGCTATTGTTTGTAAGTGAGGTTTTCTCTTTTTTTTTTTGTATATGGAGTTATCTCTACTTGTTTTTTTTTTGTTAGGTTGTCTGCTCTTCTTTGTGTGTACATGTAGGGTTGTGTGCTCTTGTTTGCACGTGGGGTTGTTTTAGTTCACTTAAGTTTTTTGTGGTAGACTTGTGTATTGTAAATGTTGTCCTGATGGATCTTCATCTGTTGAAAAATTGTAATGGTATGATGTCCGCTGTATTATACGGTAATCTTGACTACAGTTAAGCACGGTAATAACGCGCATTTCGACCCTTGAAGTTACAATTGGTTATACCGGGATTTATCTGTCAATGACGAAGTTTTATCGTAAATTGGTTTCAAATACTACCATTTGAACATCGATATACTACTTGCATAAATTATTTCTCAAAATATTGTTTAAAAAACATGTTTATATTCGGGTACACACGATTTCGGTAAACTTCGGAAATCGCAATTTACATCTACATTATGCAGAAATATGTCCACTAATCAGATCAGATCAGAGTGAGCACGCTATGTACAGCGATCAGCCAATTGCTTGAATGGACTTTATATCGTCGGATTACTACGAAACATATATACAAGGGCTGGTTGATATGAGACTCGTATTGAAGGATTTGAATATTTTATCAGACATTTGCATAATTTTCTACGAAATCCCCTTCAGAATCTATACGCTTTTGTCTTTCAGTTTGGGGAATATATAGGAGCAAGATCAGGCGAATAAGGAGGATGCTCATTGCTCAATCAAATTAAAGCCATGATCATGAATGGCAGCCATGGCAGTGACAGAATTGTGAACAGGAGCATTGTCCTGGTGGAACAACACACCTTTAGTGAACTTTCTGCGGCTCTTAAGTGTAATATTTTTCCTTAACTTTGTCAGAAATAAAGCATAGTATGTGTAATTGATTGTTTTTGCTTTTTGGAGATAATCTATCTACAGAATATATTGTACATCCCAGAAAACCGAGGACATAACTTTTCCAGCTGAAGGAACAGTCTTTGCCTTCTTTGGTCGGGTGAGCCAGGGTGCTTCTGATGTTTCGACTGTTGTTTGGTCTATGGGATAATAGTGGACCCATGTTTCTCCATAGTGACAAATTATTAAAGAAAATTGACAGGATCTCCCTCAAAAAGGTTAAGTTTAGCACGCAATAACGTGCGTTTAGTGTGCTTCTGATCAACTGTTAGAATTTTTGGTACCCTACGGGCCGAAAGCTTTCTCATTTCAAGATCTTCAGTCAGAATGGAATGTACTCTTTCCTGTGAAATGCTAATTGTACTGTCTATACATATCAATGTCATGGTCTATATTGATCATTTCTCGAGCTGGAACAGTGACAGGCCTTCCGGGACTGGGGTCATCCTCAAGGCTCTTACTACCTCGCTTAAATTCCGCCACCCATTTTCTCACTGAAGCATATGAAGGGACATCTTTCCCTAGTGTTGTTACATATCAATCAACCCTCGTAGTTAACTACGTGTATACTTTCATTTATTCAATGTCTTTCTTTTTAAATTCCCGCCATAGAAAAAATAACAAATTATTTATTTGAAGTCGTACTGATATTTTATTGAATTTTAAATAAAATGTTGATATGCATGTAGATATTATATAACGTTCAAATAACCATTAAACGTAGAATATCGAGCCCTTTCAAATGACTGACAACTGGTATGACACTTTGATGGAAGTCAAGTGTGGTTTGCTTCACTTATGCGTTTGTTTACCAAAGCCTGAATGAAGATTTGCCTTTATTTAGTTATTATTTTCAGGGCTTTTTCATGTTTGATATTAACTTTGAATATATGTATACGTAACAAAATACTGCGAATATATATCCTTGTAAATATAACAATGGAACTACATGAACATTACATCAAAGTAGGGGATCTCCAACAACACTAGGTTGCAGCAACAACAGCAAAACTCCAAAACACCCAATGCAAAAACACAGAGCAGAAATAAACAAAAAAAAAAACACAAAAAGGTCAAGGAACACGAACTCACGCCATCGAAAACATGAAGCACAAAAGGCCACATAAACCAACGAGACCAATTGGCAACCGATGCCGACTTCGGAGCAGATGGTGTAGTTATCCTGATTACGTGCACACACCCCTTCTTTTCCTATTACCCGGAGGTCTCGAAGAACGTATACTTGTGTAAACTAATCTTCTCACTGTAAGATGAATATACAAACAGACAGCATGACGCAGGGGCACCAAGAAACATGTACAATGTAGATCCGTTTTCGCTAATTTCTCGTCCGACTTCAGTTTCTATGCAAAGTCGTCATCTAAGGTTTCAATCTGTCCAATACCAACCTAATACTAATTCTTTCTTTTTATTGTTTGCTACATTTCTCTTCTCAGATTCTAATAAAGCGACTGTCGACTTCTTGTTATCCGTCCACCATGTTGTTTTGTTTTGCTACAGTGCTGATGTTATGCAAATAAGTGCTTACGCGTGTTCCATTCGTTCTTCTTCGAAGAGTACCCATTTCATAAGCACAAATTTAGCATATTTCGGTAGCGAGGGCAGAAGTGATTGATGTAACCAGCTTGTTTTCAATTTTAAATATGCTAGACTCGCTTCCGTGAACAAATTGACAAAATACTTCATGCATGGTTTGATCCTTACGAGACCATTTGTAACTTTAAGATTAGTTCGATTTTAACATAAGTCGTTACACATCTGCACCTACTCCTTTAAAGGAACTGTATGCAGTAGAAATATAGTATAATATAATATAATATTTTGCGTTTGTTCGGGAAATGAATTCTACTTCTTTTTAGTATAGTATTACTATATGCGTGTTCGCTATATTATAAGAAAATTGAAGTGTTCAAACAAAACATTTTTGAGTGAAAACGTTATGGATGTGAACCGTCTTCAAATTTAATGGCATCATCTAAAACACATAAATTTACAGCATGGACCAGACATGCACGCTTCGGATACTTAACCCTCGTTAGTGATCTTTCGCCCTCGTCAGTGACACGTTACAATGGTTAAGTTCCCGAAACGTGCATGTCTGGTCCATGCTGTAAATTTATCTGTTCTTAAATGATGCTGTTTAATTTGAAGACGTTTAACATTCAGTCTAAACAACGTAGCATGTCCAAAGAGTGTGAAAATTATTACGATATAAAATGTACTGAAAGACGTAGCAGGATGGGTGGGATTATTAGTTACACGGTTAATTAGTGACCTGATACGGAAAATTATCCCGCCTCTGGCAAATTTCTTGCAATCTGATTGGTCGAGAAGAACCAAATATTATGTTGTATTATTTCACTAACAGGATATTATTTTATTGTTTTGCCTCGGACTAGTTTGACCCAATGGGAATGCTTGAATTTGGTCATGTGACTGCCCGACAAATTCTTGTGGAAAGTCAGTTTCAAAAATTTGTAAGGCAATGGCCGACAATTAGCAAAACTGGGTAAAACTTTACAGCACTATTGCTTGGTAAAGCAGGAGGACAGTAGGAATCACCATGTCAAAATGGTCCTCGACAAAACAAATCAGTTATTAGGTTTGTTACTGACCTTACACGGAAATCTGTCGGGTTGATAAAGCCCATAGAAAGCTCGGCGCAAGCGCCTCGCCTTCTATGGGCTTTATCAACCCGACAGATTTCCGTGTAAGGTCAGTAACAAACCTAATAACTAATAATATCCTGCTTCTACTAAGACGCTTTATGCTTTTGACGTCACCAAAATGCTTTAAAATATGTTGACGTAACATACACAAACCAAAAGCCATCAGCGGGATAAATTCGTTATACAGTGTTTTACAGGGGAGATACAAAAATATATTGGGTCGATGAAAAAAGTTGTATTGGGCTCGGCTTCGCCTCGCCCAATACAACTTTTTTCATCGACCCAATATATTTCTGTATCCCCCCTGTAAAACACTGTATAACTAATAATACATGGTGTGAAAAGAAACCCCGTATCGGGCGAGGCGAAAGCCGAGCCCGATACGGGTTTTCTTTTCACACCATGTATTTTTCCGTATCAGGTCACTAACTAACCGTGTAACGAATTTATCACGTCGAAGACCTCTTACTGTATGAGTGGGGGTCTCTGTATCATACAATTCACGACGTCATAATAAACTACTCGCCCGATACGGATTTACAAGCCTGATACGGCTTTTTTCACGGCGTCATGTGACCATGATCTGACCAATCAGATTCCAACATTTTTGTCTGAGGCGTGATAAATGGTGCTATTGGGCCAACATTTTAAACATCTTTCATACGCCGTAATGTTACATACAATCGGATTTGATAAGACTAAAACCGATCGAAAGCTTTCAGGTCTTTCGTGCTGGGGATTCTTTTCCATAGCCTGTTCTTTTTGAATAGCATTCCTTGTCTTTATTGTTTCGCAATACCAGGGTTTCAGAATGAGCTTGACAACGGCATCTCATGAAGTGGTACTTTGAAATCACAATGGACACTCAATTGTCTTCAAACCATGATATTTTGTTTCTTACTAATGCCACCATTGAAACTTGTTGATTATTCTTTCATCCAATCGAGTAAATTTCACTTGCGGCAGTTTTAGATTACGAATAATACTTTAAGTTATTTAATTTGGTTCGAATATTACATAGCAAGAGATAAATGATAATCAGAACTCAATAGATTTTCATTTCATTCTATCTTTGATTATTTTTTATACACTCCTATGTCAAGTTCTATCCCTCGGGAATAACCTCGATAATTCATGGTCTTAAAATTCGTTACGTTAAAATTATATATCTTTGCCATCGAAATGATTGATTTTTAAGATGTTAATAAATTTTGCAAATTTCATTATATAATCAAAAAAATGAAGCAATTAAAATAGATGTGATCAAGTGACGCAAGTAATATTTGCAACATACAAATGGTTTGAAATTTTCTTCAAGAGGTGTAGAGTTGAACATTTCCTTTTCATTGAATACGTTTCATAATCAATAGCCATATTTCCTCCCAATTTGCTAGGCATAGCTCCCTCCTTGGATTACAACTCTCGAAATTTATCCATCTCTGCTATGTAAAATACAACAACTAAGATATTCATGATATATCTTTCGATGGTCTTTTGCCATCGGTCAACCAACAGTTAGGTATTCATCACATTCGTAAAAAAAATGATTCACTTGTACGAATAATCAATGTTCTTACATTTTACCGACACCGGTTCAGCAAAATATCGTCTAAAGTATTATTTTTGACATTTCGTCAAATAGACTTTTAAGGTCGTCAAATCTGACATACCTGTTACATGTAGCAGTGAGCATCCCTTCCTTAAAATCAAAGTTACAAATAAAGGGATCGATGTTCTGCGTTTAAGCAACATTCTAAATAAAGTTCTGTTAATGATAAAATCAAATACCAGGAGGCGCCTTGCATTTCCTACACATATAAACAATCCGTTGCTTTCAAAACATTTATTAATAAACAAAATTTCACTTGTCTAGATGTACGCCACTTTTCACAAAATTCAATAAAATGTACAGAATATTTATTTCCAACAACTGCCAGCCCCCTACATTTTTTTTTTTCTTTTTTTTTTTTGTGTGTGTGTGTGTAAATTTTACACTTTTTGTGTAAATTGAACACTTTTTTGTGTAAATTAAACACTTTTTGTGTAGATTTAACATTTTTTTGTGTAAATTTTACACTTTTCTTCGTGTAATTTTACACTTTTCTTCGTGTAAATTTTACACTTTTCTCTTGTAGATTTTACAAATTTAGGTGTAAAATTTACATTTTTCCTGTAAATTTAACACATTTCTGTAAATTTTACACTTTTTTCTGTAAATTTTACATTTTGTGTAAAATTTACACATAAAAGTGTAAAATTTACAGAAAAAAGTGTAAAATTTACAGATAAAAATGTAAAATTTACACTTTTATGAGTAAAAAAAAAATTAAAAAGAGTATCAAAATGGCACTAATAAGCTTCCGTACATTTTCAATCAAATCAACACTTAATTTCTTAATTGTTACTTTGTAGTAGAACTACCGCACATCAATTTACAATATTGCCCTTATAATGATAATAATTCTGAATTCATCGGTATCATAATTAGATATAATTGTGAATGGAGAACATGAATAATTCATTTAACATTAGTGTCATGCAAACTTTACGAAAGCAACTTCCTGAGGTTTCATACAAATTGTGAATAATGAAAATTCTGAAGGATTCGTGAATTCCAACTCTTCGAGATGTTTTAAATTCTTACGTATTCACAATAGACCTTTGAAGGATAATGTTTTTATGGTGTATACAAATTCATCTATTTTTACTCTACAAATTATTCTTTTTCAATGTAATGCAGAATTATTATAAACCGATGAGGGATTTATTTAAATGATGTACAAAATGTATGGCACTTACCTTTCAACGCTCACAGATGAAAGATTAAGAATGGATGCAACAGCTGACAACATTTTGATAAACTCTGATATTTTACATAAGATGGGGCCCAACGCCCAGTGAGCAATGACGTGTTTTGTGGCTTCATACGGAACGCACACACACAAAAACAGGACGTCTGCTATGGCCAGACTGACCATGAAGGACGTGGTTACGCTCCTAGATTTCTTGTCCCGTAAAACAGCTGTTAAAACCAAACCGTTTCCTATGACTCCTACAAGAAAAGCTAATCCGTAAACTATCATAGTTGGTACAAAGTGGTCGGTAGTGATCCATGGTTTCCTCAAAGATTCAATGTCACCATAAAACGGAAAAGAGTTTGAATCACCGAGTGAGTCTAAATCATAAAAATAACTGGAATTTTCTAACATGAAAGCCCCTGCCATTTGGTCAATTTTTTATCTCTTACTTCAAAACTTCAGAAAATTTTGTTTCAAGAAATCTGTTTTTCATTTTCATGGAAGTTTTCATGCCTTTATCCGGAGAGTGAATGAGAGTTAATAGACACGGAGATCAATAAGATAGTAAGCTTGGGGACGGAACCCTTCACGTCACAGATATGTCAAGCTTCCTACGTACTACCACAGGGAATCCTCCTCTTACGTGAGATATCGAAATTTATTGGTGATTCCGTTTCTAATGGATTATGATAATACTTTAAGAAAACATATCATTAGAAAGGGGATAGGGACCTTCCAACATACTTCTATTTTTAGAGGACAGATAGTCATCATCTATCTACGTTAACTCAAAATCAGAATCAATAGCACGGACTATGCGTTCGTCATTGACACATTTTGTATAAAGACGAAAATAATAAAAGAAAATTATGATAAATTATGTTTGCAAAATCCTAAAACTAATTAAATCTACCGACCATTCCGCTACGCTCCACTCGGGAAAAGACGAAATTTCCGTCACTCGTGTAAATTTTTATGTCTCACTCAGTAGATCGTGATAGAACCTATTAGTCTTACCCCTATGGGGTAAGATCACATTTTCACGTGCCTTTTGACTGTAACGTCAATTGTGACGTCATACACGATTGCTGCGTTAGCCGATCAAAACTATGAAAAAGAATACATAAAATCTAATTTTTGAGCCTCGTCGTCAGTAGGGCGGCCAAGCCGGATTTGCACGTGCGGCGGTAAAAAGGAAAATGTGAGTCCGCGAACGCATGACGCACTCTTTCTCGTCGGAGAAAATATGGACGCCTCCGAATTTTTGTCCTTTTCCGAAAGCTCTGGAGAGCACATTTTTTTATTTCAGCAAATAAAATATCGTCGAACTTTTGCTTTTAGCTTTATATTTCACCCTCAATTAGTTTATTTCAGACAAACATGACATTATAATTACTAAATCGATGGCTGAAGTTTGCTTAATTTTCCCGGGAAAAAATGCCCCAAAAAGTGGAAAATAAAAATGAGGTACAAAAAAATGGTCCCTCACAGATTTTTATAATATCATCAAAAAATGACATTCACATCGGCATCTTTCAAATATCAAAAAATTACAGAACCACTTTTTCATATATTGAAATAATTCTCGTTTGAAATCAGCTGGTGTTAACTTCGCTTCGGCATGCGCAGAATCAATATTTTGCACCCAATACACATTTAACGTGTGTCACATTGTAAACATGAATGAGTTACTTTATCGGAGTTATAACATTTTGTGTATGAAAAAGTAATAATGTTGGATGATTTTAATCTTGTGAACTCATTTCTAACCTTGGATTTGCATTTATTAAGGGAGATTTTAAGCTGTTCTGTCCTCGATTCACGAAGGCCGGTGTCAGTGTCGGTGTGATGTAAACTTGATGACGCAAAAAAATATGACACGACTTGTGTACAACACAAAATACATGTTACTGTGAATGTACCCTGCCGATCGCTCTACCTTCATCAACTGTTTGTGTATACTTGACCACTGATGTCGTACTTCAGGCCTCGATGATGAAATCCGTAGCCCTGAGCCCCTACACTGGCTACAGGAACCATCGAAAACAACCAATCTTTTCCTCAAGGTAAATAAACAATTCTCTCTCTCTCTCTCTCTCTCTCTCTCTGTAAGTAATTTTCCATCACCCAGCGTGTCAGTTAAAATACGTCTGATGATATCGATTGACCAGTGAATAATATAAGATTTTATTTTATTGAACAAACCTCAACTTACCCCCCCCCCCCCTCTTTGGGCCCAAGTCATTAATTTTTTTAATTACACTATATCGATAATCATTCACAAGTAAACATAAAACATCAGTTTGTAGTTATAATGAAGTTTTTTTATGATAGAATAAAGTGAAAAGAGAAAAGAAGGGGGGGGGGGGAGGTTACATCATACAAAAAATAAAGATGTAACATGGGTAATATATGCAGTTTAATTTCTAGATAAATAATATAATAACTATTATATATTATTGTAGTAGTCTAGTTAACTAGTTATTGAAAAAAATATTGCTATTCTTTCCTGTGAAAATTTTATGATTGTTAAATGAATACACAAATAGATATAAAAGAACAAATTAATAGAATTTATGTACAATTTATGAGTTTTATATGAATATGCATCAGTGTCAGTGGAAAAAAAAGACCATGAAATTGTGTCAAAATAAACAAATAAAACTAACTGTAACAAATGTTGTTTTTTTTTTTCAGGTCCAACTTGTTAGAAGAAATCCTGCATTCTGAAAATCATCCTGTGACATGCAAAGACAATCATGTAAAAAGGATTGTGATTTAGCTGTTCAGCCTGTTGGAAATTCTGAATGAAGAGATTGTGTATATTATTGATATCATATTCTAGTGTATATAGAATTGGTGGGAAGATTGTGAATATTGTCATCATATTCATATTTGTGAGTGTGCAAATATATCATACAAATGGATTATTCACAGAAGATTGAAGAGTTCAAGACCTGTCAACATTTCAGAAAACAAATAATGAGAGATTACTGACTGTGAAACTTATTGGCAGATAAAGTGAGATAATGAGATAAATATCTTGTGAAGTTAATTAGAGGATGAGTAAATTGTCATCCTCATGATAGAAATTTAAATTTGAACTGTCATGGATCATGGACACATCATTTTATAAAATAGTAATTACAGCTATACAGTGTCAGTGCTCAGTTTTTATTCTTCAAAGCTATCATTGTGATAGAAAAGCTATAGCTTTTGTAATATTTTATACTATATTTTCATTAAAGAATTTAAATTTTTATTTTTTTTTCAACTTTACAGTGACTATCTGGAGTAAAAAAGTAAATATAGGCTTCTTGGAAAAAAATCATTTTTTTTTTGGTATAAATTTGTTTTCCAATTGTTGAATGCTCAAGCGCATTAAACAAATCAAAATATGAATTTTTATATGTATTTTTCTCGGATACAGTGAGTGTATTTCAAATTGTGCATTTATTTCCTTGCATATAAAAGAAAATGTCGTTTTTCTCTTGTGCGTGGCAGTTTTGTACTTGATCAGAGGAAATTAGGAAGGTCGCTTGAAGAATCTTCGGTCTCTTGAATTCTGGTGATATTTTTCACAATTCAGTTGTTTGCTCACCAAAAGGTTTAAACAGCCTTTCCATCTAGAATGGAAAATGGGAATTTATGATCTGTTTTGTGAATTTCTCATGCCGAAGCGTTCGGTCGATCGACAATTTTTCCAAAATTGTCGACACTGTGCAGGATGTCGGCGTACATAAATGAGGTACAAAAAAATGGTCCCTCACCGATTTTCATAAAATTTTAGAATAGAACACTTGAATATATTCTCCACAACATATCAAAAAATTACAGAACCACTTTTTAATATTTTTGAAAACGATCCCCTTGTTTCCGAGGAAGGGGCATGGAAGTCGAACGTTAAGAGTACAGCTGTCATTTTGTCAGCTGATTTTCGATAAATTTACAGAATGAAATAGCACATCTTGGGTAAATTTAGAGACATAAAATCTTAAAGAGTTTGTTAAATCCTTTGAAATCCGATGCCATCGATTCATGTTGCTGTTATTGGTATTTTTCTGCTGTGAAACTGTTTCGAAAAAATGCTTAGTAACGGCGACGCGAACTCCTATCTATATTAATGCGCCGTTCTTAGCAACGGTTGCCGTCACGCGCAAATCTGGCTTGGCCGCCCTACTGTCGTGGTACAAGCAAATCTTGGACACTCGGGTTGGATTTTCTTGTCCCAGATCACATCTGGGGATAGATTCTATTAATCTTTTCCCAGCGTTTCCATGGATACCCCAGTCCACATTGGGAGAAAATGTAATCATGATGATATGCTTCATGTACACGGGGCATAATTTAGGTATCATTTACATTTTGCTTATAATACTGAATGACATTGCTGTGAATCCTACATATATAATTGATAAGAAAATTCAATACATATACATAAAATTATGGAGCTCTATTGTGAGTGCTGTTGAGATTTTCGTCAGGATCTTCTTTATCTCATATACAAATGCAATTACTGCACTGGAGGATCAAAATTGTATGTATTTTGGATATGAGTGACATCTGTAAACAAAAAACAATTTGCTGAGTATAAGTGTAATATAAAGCGGAAATCAAGTAAAGAGATGAATGAGAAAGTATCGAGACATTTTGTCAAAAAAGGAACATTCTCTCCAGATTACCTTTTATCTGGCTTTTTTTTTTTGTGTGTGACTTTTTTTCATTCCAACTGAAACAGCCTTTTCTTTTAAAGGTTATCTAGAAAAATTTTCCTGATATGACATGAAAATTAATAATTTTTATGAAATAGTTTTTATTATCATTTTCTGAAGTGCATATTCATCATATTCTCGAAATATAGGTTTCGTATTTTTTCGTAGAATGCCTATTCATGTAAGAATGGAGTTCCCATGTCCCTCTTTTACGAATTTTAGTTTCTGATATCCTAACAGGAAGACATATTTTAAAGATGAATTTGCCATTGTAATCAGGATGAGTTTTTAAGGCGGATGGGAACTTTCGCGCATCCGGTTCAGATTTTACTATGCGTCGCCGGTTTCCTAAGTAGCAATAACAGGTGGTCACAGGTACAGAAAATGAGATTATTTTAGACAAATATGGTGATATTTCACAATTCAAAGGGGCATTTTGCCAAATTTGTCTATTTCGCGACGTCAAGAAGCCATCTTAAAGGCGAGATAAACCCAAAAGCGTAAGTTCTGAACATTTCTGTCATTTAGTTACAAGAGGAAATTCGGAGTTGTGACTTGTGTTTGATGGGCTTTTAGTTTAATTTCCATTTTCTAAGTTTCTATCAGTATGTTGGTTGAGGTGGTACATCCTGGCTTAGATGATCGGAAATGTATAACAGAATCTGAGCTGTGCATGGTCCATGTCAAACACTTCAACAGGCTAGGTAACTTGTGAACCTAGGGGTTGGGAATAAGGGGTTAACGTCGATAAGTATTCTAGCATGTCAACTCTTGAACTGTGGGCTGCTCTGCTCCATCCATGACAGGGCCAAGATTTCAATGTGTTAAAGTAAAGTGCATGTTGCATATATTGATCTGGATTTGTTTTGATTATTATGATTATTTTCCTTATTTCTGTTGGTTTAATCCTCATGGTAATAGTAGTACATTGAAATTATTTAATAAACATGGTTTGAGTATAATCTTATAGTATATGTATAACGATCCAGTGATCCTAGCTATCATTATTGGTGCAGACTGTGTAACTCTGTGTCTATATAAAGACTAACGTACAGACGCGATTCACACAATTGGATGCACAGTGTATTCATAGTGAGGCAGTTGGAGACTCTAAGATACAAAGATCGATAGAATCCCTAATGTGGTTAAAAAAAACCAACAACAACAAAATAAACAAACTAAGAATGATGCTCAGCATATTAACTATTGTAAGGAGTTTATACATGATTCATAATGTTCAGTCTTCTGTCATGAATTTTCATGAAAATATGGAAATTTCATTTTTTGCGGCAATGTTCCTATTCAAGAAGTACAATGATTTACTAGTCTTACATTATATTTGAGGAAAGGCTTTTATCTATTATAAGTTTTGAAAAAACATAACTATTTATAATTACACATGAGATTTCAAGAAATTTTGCATGAACAGTGATGATGATGAAAGTATGTGTTATGACAAATATTGATGTTTCAAATAAAGGGGTATATATATTCACGATGCAGTTATACATAATTGGTGTTGGTAGGCTGCTTCTTTACTAAATAAAGAGTTTAGTGACTTTATATAAACTAAATATACGTTTATTTTTATTTATGAGAAAAAGATAGCATCTTTACACATTAGATTCTACAAAATTTTGAATGAAAGTGAAAATATTTACTATGAAATTGATGTTTTATATAAGGGGGTATACGTATTCAAGGTGCAATTAAATACAATAAGTGAGGGGAGGCTTCTATTATTGTGACTTTTTTTAAAACTGAATATATCATTCCTATTATTTATAAAATAAAGTAAACATCATTACATATAGATTTGAAAAAAAATTGTATGAACGTGAAAATTTTACAACAAAATTGATGTTCGAAATAAGGGGGTATACATATGCAATATACAATCGCACACAAATACTGTGGGTAGGCTTCTGCTAGTAAGTCTTTTTATAGACCTAAGATATAGTTCTTAATAATAATGCAAATTAAAGTATACCTAAACACCTTAGATTTTGAGAAATTGGCATGAAAGTGAACATATTTACTAAATAAATTGACGTTTTAATTAAGGGGGTATATGTATACTTAGTGCAGTCATAAACAGTAGGTGAGGGGAGGCTTCTTCTATTGATGCTTTTTTGAACTATAATATATTATTCCTATTATATATGAAATAAGGTATACATCATTACATGTAGATTTAAAGAAATTTTGCATGAAAGTGAAAAATTTTACAACAAAATTGATGTTTGAAATAAGGGGTATACATATTCAATATGCAATTGTACACAAATACTGTGGGTAAGCTTCTTCAAGTAAGTCTTTTTATAGACCTAAGATATAGTTCTTGATATTAATGCAAATTAAAGTATACCTTAACAGTTTAGATTTTGAGAAATTGGCATGAAAGCGAACATATTTACTAAATAAATTGACGTTTTAATTAAGGGGGTATATGTATTCTTAGTGCAGTCATATACAATAGGTGAGGGAAGGCTTCTTCTATTGTTATTTATTTGAAACATAATATATTATTCCTATTATATATGAAATAAAGTATACATCATTACACATAGATTTAAAGAAGTTTTGCAAGAAAGTGAAAAATTTTAAAACAAAATTGACGTTTGAAATAAGGGGGTATACATATTCAATGTGCAATTGTACACAAATACTGTGGGCAGGCTTCTTCAAGTAAGTCTTTTTATAGACCTAAGATATATTTCTTGATATTAATGCAAATTAAAGTATACCTTAACAGTTTAGATTTTGAGAAATTGGCAATAAAGTGAAAAATTATTACTTTTTTTCAATGAACGTTATGGGTTAAAAATACCAAAATTTGATATTATTATGAGAAATTCCTGCATTTTTTCTATTGAGAATGTATACTGAGTTATTTTCTATAAAACTTATGTAAAAGAATATGTTTCAGAACATTTATCAATAAATAAGAGTACATGTTATAACTATGAACTGTATTTGTTGAAAATTGCCATTTTGTATTTTCAATGGGTGGCCTTGAACTGTATTTTTTAAGAAAATATGTGGATAATCTCTTAGATTAAGGTTTCAATTGCAAGATATTGAGTTGTTCTTTCAATTTTAACCAAAAAAATACAGGGTAAACAGTCTAATTTCAAAAGTATCCATCGGCCTTAAAAGATTTTAATGATGAATGAAATTGTTTGTGAAATATATTCTACCCAAAATATCAAATACATGTATGTCTTTTACAAAGTATTTGATAACATTTGATAGTAAAACTTAATCTAAACTGCATCATGTACTTTCAAGTCTCTACAGAGGAATGTTCATATGTTCGAACATTTTATTTTCGTTTATTGCATAAAGACATTCCTGCAATGTGTAATGCAAACTTTCTTTAATAGATTAAGCTGATTTTATTTCAAACTTATGGGGTTTCATCATGATAGAAGATAATACGTGTAAAACACAGGGTCGATGTATCGTTGCATAGTCACAAACCCTTCCCTCTGCAAGTCTAGCATAACAAAACCAAAGGGTGAATACATGCATTGTGGTCTCAATTTCTAGCAATCTTGATTCTAACGGAACATCTTTAGGACGACTTTTTGATATCTTTAAGTCATACATCATGAGACAACAAAACCATAAATCGTAGTAATTGGGTAATGGGATAGATTTAGAAAGACACGATTGAATTCAAAGATAGTGTAACAGTTGTTAATTCTTGTTTTAGCATAGACTTTCAGAGGAAAGGGTTTGTGCAGAGGTAAACAACGATACCTTGTACTTGTAACTCAGACAACATTTAATAAAACTCAATTTGAAAGTTTCCGATTATTTGAATATTACTGCGTAGACATTCATCGATCTTGGTCAGAAAAAAAATAACTAATATAATTAGCTTCTCCATTTTCAACATCATTTTGTTTGATTTTAATTCTTTAAGTTCGTTGTAAATAGGAGCATCACATTGCTAAAGGTCAGCAAAAAGTAAAATCAATTCATCAAAATTGCAGACTAAATTAGTATCAATATAAAAAGATGAAATGAATAAAAGGGCCATAGATGAAAACCTTGATAAACTACATGTATCATAGCATCTCATAGAATTAACGCAGATTATTTAATTTCGATTAATTATTACTCCCTTTCCCTTCATGTTGGACAACATGTTTATTCCATTTCCTTTTCTGATGCTCATGGAATATCCTTATCGAAGAGGGCCTTAAAGCTGTATCCGACAGCAATTTCTACTTTCGTTCCATTGCTGAAAACAAAGATGTCGTTTGGTGGACTGCATAACATGTCAGAAATTCCTTGATTTCTTTTCAGAATTACATTAGCTGTAGACTTTTGCATTCGTGTTTGTACGAGAAAACCTATATTCAAAGATGGGAATTCTGATGAAGGCATTCACCTTTCGATGTTTGAAAAGAGAGATATCAAGAGGTACTTATCCTTTTGAGACGTAATAAAACAGTCTACAAAAGTAAAATTTGAAAATTAATCCATTCAAACCATGTTTAAAACAAATATAGTAGAATCATGGCGGATGCTGTAGAGATTACAACTGGTAGATAACATGGCAGAAACAATATGGTTTAAATGGATTATTTTTCATTATAATAAGACAAAGAATAAAGAAGCTCCTTAGTTTCCGTTGAAATTAGTCTATGCATAACTGTCATACTCAAATTACATTTTGGTATGACGAGTCGTACTAAACCATATATAGCTATTATTGCCTGACCTCGTGAGGTCAGTGACACCTATAGATTTGAAATGCATAAAACGAAACAAGAAGTCTATGCGGCGTTTGTATGTAAGAATGATGAAAGCGCCGTTTACAAACATTTAGAAGATCAAACAAAACAGCATCCTTTTCTTAAAGAGTTAGCTAAAAGTGTTAATTTCCTTTACATTATACACGGTGACTTTCTAACCCGGTACACGTTGCAAACATATGAGAAGGAATGTGCATACTTGCCATAATTTTTCGGAGATTTGTCATTGCAAAGAGGGAGTCACAAGAAGAGGGACAAATCATCAAAAAGCGGGACAAATATAACGCCAATGAGGGACACTTTTAGTAGGTTGAACTTCAGTTATTGCAATCCAAAATTGCACGAGATAATTAACCTCCGCAAACGAAAGAACGTCAGAGAAAAAATAGGTCTTATGAGGTCTCATGAACGCGCTGTATAAGTAGACTGCTCCTGGTCGGACGCATTTTTAAAAGAGGTGCTTCAGCGAACTTCTCTACCCTTTTTAATTTTTTCTCTGTGAATGTTTTAAAAGTCTTTTACTCCATTGTTCACGTTTTTATATTCACAACTCTCTGAGTATAAGTATAAAACACCTGCGCCGTAACATTGGTCTCCTGCCTTTTATGTGTTGTCAATAATGTTTGATGTTTCTGTTCAGTGTGGATTGTCTTGCGTGATGTTCTAATGATTATTGTCGTGTCTTTTTTTTTTTGCGGTTTGTAGTTTTTGTCTGATGTCATTTACGTATTACTTTCTTGTGGGTTTTTTTCGCTGGGTGAGTGCAGGTCATGCTGGAGTTCATCCCATCTTCTTCAACTACGAAAAAAGAAAAGGTATAAGGGGAAATTAGAAAAAATAAAAAGAAACAATTTATTGATGCTTCAAGCTAACAACCTACTAATTCTTTTGATAGATATTTAGATAAGAAAATTACATTATGCGTTTAATACCTTATACGCACTTCTCTTATCAATTTTTAATGCTTGGCATGAAGTAATAGATAATTAAGGATTCCGACTTTTCCGTCGGAATCCTTTCTGTTATTGTATTGTCTTTTCTTTATTCTTATTAAGGATTCCGACTTTTCCGTCGGAATCCTTTCTGTTATTGTATTGTCTTTTCTTTATTCTTATTATTATTCTTATTATTATTATTCTTACCCCCAGATCGTTCCAGTGACTGTACAAAAAAGTGCCACTTCTTATGATAAAACAAGAAGTATCATGTGAAAGAGCATATAAAGATCTAGAGGTAAAAAAATTTTGTCGTCGAAAAGTTCACGTATGCCCCCGCTAGAGGTCATCAAAGGTCAAATCTTTAAACACTTATAACTCCTAAACTAACCGTGCGATTTGAACGAAATTTGTTTTAAAATGTTCTTTGGGAAATTTGCAAACTTTTATACGCTTACATGCTCGATAAAATATTTACGGTTTTCGCGCTATTCCGAGTTGAAAATGGAACTTTAAATTGGCACAATGCCAATTTCTACAGTTTTTGAGATTTTGAGTTGAAACTTGGATGGTAGGCTACTTATAGGTAGTCATTGATGATGACCTAGTTTCAAGGTCACATTATGATTCTCAAGGTCACAACAAACTTTTGCCTATAGAACAAAGACTATTTGACCTTGACAGTTCAAACTTCATAAATACAATCATTGATCCATGCCCTTTCACCTTGACCTTGGCCAAAGGTCAAATTTTGATTCTCAAGGTCACAACAAACTTTTGCCTATAGAACAAAGACCATTTGACCTTGAGAGTTCAAACTTGGTGCAAATATTCCTTGCATCAAGTCCTTTCACCTTGACCTTGACCCAAGGTCATTTGTTCGATTTCAAGGTCACAACAGACTTTTGTTGATAAAATATTGAGCTTTGATCAGATTAAGAGGACTCTTGATGAGAATAAATTCAAATGCTTATCTTTTATCCATGATCTTGGTTCAAGGTCAAATTAACTTTTTCAAGGTCATAACAAACATTTACTCTTGTAGAATTCACAGGATTTTGCCCTGAACTATTTATGCTTCACACAAGTAGTACTTCTTAATTAAATTTAACATAGTAAGATAGATAACTCTTTTATTCTTGTTCTCTGTTTCTTTCTTTTTTATTCTTAGTAGCATTACATATCAGTAGTTTCATGTTGTTGTCATTTTCTATTAATAGGAATTATCTCATTGCAAAATCATTGTGCAATTCTTTTTTGAGAAAGTCATTGTAAAGGATTAGATATTGATTGTGCATGGAGTTTAAAGCTTTCGTAAACATGAAAGGTATTTATTATTTTTTTCTTCTATTTTGTTGATAAATAAATAAGAGTCCCAAATTAGACATAAGCTCTTTTGACTCATTTGCTGAAGTTAATATGGTACTAAAGCAACTATTCTTTTTTCCATCTTCTTCATTCGGATTTTAGCACTTCAGTTCCGAGGAAGGTCTAATAAAGGAGGAATCCGTCTGTTGCTTGCAACAGTAGCCATCTAGTTATTATTCTTATTATTATTATTCTTACCCCCAGATCGTTCCAGTGACTGTACAAAAAAGTGCCACTTCTTATGATAAAACAAGAAGTATCATGTGAAAGAGCATATAAAGATCTAGAGGTAAAAAAATTTTGTCGTCGAAAAGTTCACGTATGCCCCCGCTAGAGGTCATCAAAGGTAAATTCTTTAAACACTTATAACTCCTAAACTAACCGTGCGATTTGAACGAAATTTGTTTTAAAATGTTCTTTGGGAAATTTGCAAACTTTTATACGCTTACATGCTCGATAAAATATTTACGGTTTTTGCGCTATTCCGAGTTGAAAATGGAACTTTAAATTGGCACAGTGCCAATTTCTACAGTTTTTGAGATTTTGAGTTGAAACTTGGATGGTAGGCTACTTATAGGTAGTCATTGATGATGACCTAGTTTCAAGGTCACATTGTGATTCTCAAGGTCACATCAAACTTTTGCCTATAGAGCAAAGACTATTTGACCTTGACAGTTCAAACTTCATAAATACAATCATTGATCCAAGCCCTTTTACCTTGACCTGTGCCCAAGGTCAAATTTTGATTCTCAAGGTCACAACAAACTTTTGCCTATAGAACAAAGACCATTTGACCTTGAGAGTTCAAACTTGGCGCAAATATTCCTTGCATCAAGTCCTTTCACCTTGACCTTAACCCAAGGTCATTTGTTCGATTTCAAGGTCACAACAGACTTTTGTTGATAAAATATTGAGCTTTGATTAGATTAAGAGGACTCTTGATGAGAATAAATTCAAATGCTTATCTTTTATCCATGACCTTGGTTAAAGGTCAAATTAACTTTTTCAAGGTCATAAAAAACATTTACTCTTGTAGAATTCACAGGATTTTGCCCTGAACTATTTATGCTTCACACAAGTAGTACTTCTTAATTAAACTTTATATAGTAAGATAGGTAACTCTTTTATTCTTGTTCTCTGTTTCTTTCTTTTTTATTCTTAGTGGCATTACATATCAGTAGTTTCATGTTGTTGTCATTTTCTATTAATAGGAATTATCTCATTGCAAAATCATTGTGCAATTCTTTTTTGAGAAAGTCATTGTAAAGGATTAGATATTGATTGTGCATGGAGTTTAAAGCTTTCGTAAACATGAAAGGTATTTATTATTTTTTTCTTCTATTTTGTTGATAAATAAATGAGAGTCCCAAATTAGACATAAGCTCTTTTGACTCATTTGCTGAAGTTAATATGGTACTAAAGCAACTATTCTTTTTTCCATCTTCTTTATTCGGATTTTAGCACTTCAGTTCCGAAGAAGGTCTAATAAAGGAGGAATCCGTCTGTTGCTTGCAACAGTAGCCATCTAGTTACTCTTTCTTATTTCTAATATTTCATGTCTGACATTTGTGAAATTAGGCTCCCTTATGTGCAATCATACGAACGAGACAGCAATCTTTGAGAAGCAATTAATTGTCATTTTGAAAAGCTATCGACGTATCAAACACATCACATTCAGAACCACACTATACATTACAATGTAAGACATAAGGAATATCAAAGTGAAACAATCATTCTTAATCATAAATCATCTTTGATCATGCCTAGACTGCACAAGTGCTTTATGTGATGACAGATCAAACATATACTTGTCGCCACTATAAATTAATTAAGATATATCTTTTTATGAACTAATGACATTATTGAAGAATCTTGTCACAAATGAAAAGATAATGATGTCCCTTTTCTATTTCATTATTACGCCATTCAAGTAATTGAAAAGAGGAGATAGGCTCACTTGTTTTCATATTCACCTATGCATAAACCGTCTCTTATTTTCTTTTAAATTTCAAGATAGGGATGTCATTGTGAATTCGAAAACAATAGACGGGGAAATCCTTAGCAAAATATGAAAAATCAATAATTAAACAAAAAATAAAACAGTCTACGATATGATCAGCAGTGACCTCTCATTCAACCCAAGTAGCGTCGGAATCTCCTGTCTATGAAACCCGTCATTTCTCGAAAAAGAAGTGACCAAAATCTACAACCAGAGGCAGCCTACTGGAAGAAATATTCCAATTACTCTGCACAAGCCATTCATGTCAGGTTGACAAAGTTAAAGGGACCTGTAAACAGTTTACTAGGATTATTGATTGGACAAATTCTCACATTTTGACCAAAAACAACAACTATGACGAATATTATTCCCATGTTCCTTCATTTTAACATGAATGAAAAGAAAATGAATAGAAAGGATACTAGGATCTCCAACTAGTATCATATGAAGAATGTTCACATTAAAAAAGATAAGAAGTGAGGGGGTTTCTAGGACTATTCACATATTAACAATTATCAAACTAACTTGGTGAGTCATCTATTATTGGTATTACATGTACGTTCATATTGGTACAATCTAAATATTCAAATTTTACCCAGATATTATAATCTTCACGTAATGTGCATACTACAAATATAAAGGAGGAAAAGCGTTCGATATTTAAAGAATAGCGACCGCAAAGTAGATTGAGTTTCTCTTTTGATGTCTACGAAAATAACTAACACTTTCATGGACTCAGATCTGTGTGGTGATTTATAATTGCCAAGATGTCGGTATTGATGTTTTTATGCAGAAGCTTTCTTATTCAATAAGAATGTGCGGTTTTCTGTATCCTGATTTTAACATGATAAGCGGAAGTAACAATGGTTAAATGGTTAAACTTACAAAAATAAATGAAACCTACCAAACAGAAAAAATTAGTCTGTTCTAAGGGAATGACCATTTTAACGGGATTTAAAAAAAGAAACTATGGAAAATGGATAAATCGCAATTCCTCATTGTTAGAATGACTTCACTGATTAACCATTTACAATGCCACCATAAGACAATGCTCAAAGACCAACATGGCTTAATAACATATTCTTCAAAGGACACTTGAAATATTTAAAAAAAAAAAACCCACATATATGGAACAATACAGAAATAAAAGAACCTGTAAAGATTTGGAACAAATTAAGAGCAGCAATATAGATTAAATGCAAATGGTTTTGTTACCAAGATTATGCTTAAAGTACTCAGATTTTGTTTAAAGAGCTAGACGGCTTTCAGTTAAGCTTCTCAGTCAAGGATACATTTGTGACCGACTAACATCGTCACCGAGGAAGTTCTATGATCAGTAGCACACTATGACGTCCACTTGTACAGAGTCATAAGTGATATTCTGATGTAGACCTGTTGTGCCATGACATACCAATTTATACGTTTGTCTTCCTTTGTGGGAGTTACCCATTGTGACATTTCTAACGAACTGAAGAGGCAGATGTTGCATGCAAGCAGGAGATGCTCACTGTTCCTCGGCATCTGGTCTCACTCATTCGCAGGGAGTTCACTTCTCTTCATATGGTAGATTTTTTTTTTCATTTCTGTTCCTTTGCGGATCAAAGGTAGACAGAATAAATCTTTGATCTTTGATCGCTGGGCGATATAAGTCCCCTACCGGCATAAATCTATGTCCTGCAACTCTGCCTTCAACACTTCAATTTTACATAAATCTAAAACTGACCTGTACTTTCATCAAAGGATGAATGCCCACACATAAATCAGTTCATTATTAAAGGTCAGGAAAACTGCATATTGCTAAGTCAAGTGGTCATAAAGTTTGTAAAAAATAGGTAAATCAAATCTGATTGATCTGTATCACACTAAGATGTATTTACACACCAAAATTAGTTCAATTTGTTTAATAGCATTAGCATCATTTTAGAGATCATTTCAATGTCTAAAACAACAGCCAAGAAAAATGCGGAAAACTGAAAATTTCATGACATTTGCTAAGTCCATGTGCCATAACTCTTGTAAAAATATGTCAATCGAAATTAAACTCTAATTTGATATGAATCACATATTAAGATGCATTCACATACCACAAATTAGTTCATTATGTGCAATAACAGCCAAGAAAAGTCTGGATAACTGAAAATTTCATAAAATTCGCGAAGTCCAAGAGCCATAACTCTTGTGAAAATACGTCAATCAAATCTTAACTCAAAATTATTCTGTATCACACTAAGATGTATTAACACAACAAAAATCAGTTCATTTTCTGCAATAGTACCGGAAAAAAGTCCGGAAAACTGAAAATTTCATGAAATTTGCTAAGTCCAAGGGTAATAACTATTGCAAAAATAGGTCAATCGAGACCAAACTCAAACTTGATCTGTATCAGATTGAGATATATCGACATACCAAAAATGAGTTCAATATATACAACAACAGCGAAAAAAAGTCGAAGTGTGACACTCAGACAGACGGACAGAAAAACGGGGTGGAAAATATAAGTCCCCTCCGGAAAGCCGGTAAGGGACTAATAACCATCGACATTGTGTTATAATCATCAAACACCTTAAATACCGTGGATATGATCCTTCCGTCACCAGACGGACACTTGACTTGGTACTGGACCAATCTACAGCCTTTTACCAGCGCATTCGTAAGAATTGCACTCTGACTGACTGTGACGATAGGTCTCCATTACGGATCCTGTCCAAATCTCTTTAGAGAAGACAGAGACCCGATCATCTGTCCTCTCTGAATCTCAGTCGGACTCCTCGGGTGTCTACATGCATGAACTCGCTACAGTCGGGCAGAGCACGGATTGTATTTCGTGTGCCTTTTTATGTCCATTTACAATTCCATCTGTGTGTTTCTTGGGCCCCTGTCTGCCTGTGTCATGCTCTCTATTTGTATGTTCATCTTAAGGAGGTTATTTTATACCACAATCGTGCGTTCTTCGAGACCTCTGGGTAATTGGAAAAGTGGGAGGGTTGTAAGCACGTAAGCCGGATTATCACACCATCTGCTACTTTTGCGTAGCAGATGACCGTCCAAAGTCGGCACCGGTTGCCCATTGGTCTCGTTGGTTTATGTGTTGTCTTTTGTGTTACATGATTCTATGACGTAAGTTGGTGTCCCGTGTCCTTTTTGTGTCTATTTCTGTTGGTATCTACTCTGTATTTTTGCATTGGGTGTTTTGCTGTGGATGCTGCTACCGAGTGTTGATTATTTTTTGATTAATGATTTTGTACTTCTTGATAGGAATATGGTTTTGTCCATATTTGTCACTTGCACAACCTTCACACTATCCAGGTACAGATAGTTTTTATTTTCAAAGTGCAACGTTATTGTATGGACAAAGAAAACATTCTTTACAATTACATTTGCCAATGTTTGAAAAAAAAAAACCATAGAAATTGAATATTAAATGCTTCGAGTACGAAAAAGAGCCCTTGCTCTGCTGACTTCAATCATCCATGATGTCCTCTTCATAGGGAATCTTGTCTTTGTTTTTATATGATTCTCATGATTCGCAGACGATTGCTTAGGTCTTTTTTACATTTCTATGTTCAACATCGTTAATGTACCATTTAGGAGACTCTCTGGATATCCTTAATCATTATCTATACTACTAAATAAATTTAGTTTAGTACTAGCCAGATTAAAGCAATTTTTAATGTCGAAATCATTTCCTTGCATGTTGCCCTAATATGTACGTTCTTGTAATGTTTTGTAAGTTACTTTTAAACCTTGAATGTCACACAAATAATTAAAATGTCTACATAAATAATCTGAAGTTGATTTTGACACATTTATCTATCATCCCAAAACAATTATCATAGAACTATATGCAAGAATAAATTTAAAGATGCATAGTCCGCGAGAAATGACGAGGTTAATATTTCAAAATATACATGTACATGTGATTAATTTGTAATTTTAGACGATTCCAACATAGATGTTTTTGGCGCCGGACAAAAAAATCTCAATAGCACCACCTACTTTGAATTCGTTAGTTTAAAGTGCAATCGCGCTAAATGAAAAATTTAACTCTGGTTAGTATGGAATTTTGTATTAGTTTCAAAACGATTAGAATGTTAAAGTTTATTGTTAAACGTTTTCAAATTCAATAGCATCATTAAAGAACAGATGGATTTGCAGCATGGGTCAGACATGAAAGTTTCGGGTACATAACCCTCGTCAGCGAGCCTCCATCTAAACAATGTAACATGGCCAAAGAGTGTGAAAGTTATTATGTTCTAAAATGTACCGAAAGACGAAGCAGGATGGGTGGGATATGATGCTACAGGACCCACGTTTTAGAAATTTCAATAAATTTTTTAAATTTAAATTTTGAAGAAACGATCAACCGAAGTTGAACGCACTTCGCTACATTGCCCTTGGGGAATCCTGGTCCACTAGCAGTGACATTCACCAAGTGGTGCAAATGGTAACATCTTCACATTCAATAGCATAATTTAAGAACAGGTAAATATGTTGTATTATTTAAGTGATCGCCGTGTTTCTATTTTATAATGGCAGATTCCACAAGGAATTATCATATTTGACGGGCTATCGGATAAATGGAATTGCTTTTATCAATTTTACGCCATCTTCAATGCATTCTACAATACCCCTCGCAACTACACTAGAGATGGTTCATAAGATTAATAGAATCTATCCCCAGATACGATCAGGCACAAGGAAATCCATCCCTAGTGTCAAGGATTTGCTTGTACATGTACCATGACGAGGCTTGCCGAGTCGTGGACAAAAAGCAAATCCTGGACACGAGGGTTGGATTTCCGTGTCCCTAATCACATCAGGGGATTGATTATTTTTCTTTCAGAAGTTTTCTTAACTTTCAGGGAGCAGCTTGGGACTAAAGCATATTTTAACGAGCTTATACACATGTGTACAGCCAGAAAATATTATGGAAGAAATGTTTCACAAAAGCACGTTTCAGGGATCTAAAGACAGAATTTTGGAAACCTTTAAACAAGAAAATAGTATTCTCAGATGTATCATAGCAACCGTTGCCATGGGAATGGGAGTAGATTTAAGAGATGTCGATGCCATTATTCATATTGGATGTCCAAAATCGGTAATAGCGTATTGGCAGGAAGCTGGTAGATGTGCAAGGGATGGAAGAAAAGGCTTTAGTCTTGTGCTATATGACAATTTTTCACTTTCACTCAAAACAACATCTTCAGATATTTCTGATGTTATCAAAAAAAAAACAAAAAACACGGAAATCTGCATTAGACATGAAATTCCACAACAATTATCTGTCCAAGATAAATTTGTCAAGGTCACGCCCGTTACGTGTTCTGGCTGTCTTGCAACTAAATGTGTTTGTAATGCATGTTTGTGTTGCTCTGTGTGTTTGGCTAAATGCGAATGTCACAAAAGATGCCGCGACATAGTTTCTGATTTTTTTTTCTAATTAAAGACGATTTCAATCAAACATTGAATGAGGACTGTCTTCGCCTTTCAATGATGTGTTGTTATTGTTTTCGTATGTTAGTCCCATTAAGTTGAGGTCCGTTGATGTCGCCTCGTTGGGTTTTTTTTTTTTTTTTTTTTTTTTTTTTTTTTTTTTTTTTCCTTCAAATTTGTTATGCCTATTGGATGTGATTTTTGGAAAATGAGCCCATTCGAAAAGTCCAGCTCATCAGTGTGAATGAGGATTGCCACGCTATATTTGTTTTAATCTGCATCTGGAACAGTTATGGACCCCTACTCTAAATATTTCATTTCGGAGGACACTAGCCATATTATAGATCGTAAGTAACATGATAGAAGTTACATTTTCTTTCATAAAATAAAACACCAAAAAAAAAAACTCTTGTCTGTCGACGCTTTAAGATAATTTGTTTAATTCAGATAACGTCTATTCATCTTGGACTTAAAACAATAATGCAGCCCATTCGGATTTATTCAACTTAAATCTGGAGCGATACCTCCGATCGACACCCGCCCCCACCTTCCTTTCACTCACGCGCACATTTTATTTATATTTTCGTATTTCATTTATATCTTCGTAAACTATTGAACGTATGAAACGAATTATTTTCCTTGGAAAAAGTCAAAAGAAAACAATTTACATATCTATGTTATTAAATCATGTTCATTCAGAGAATTTACTTTGTAAGTTTTCGTTTTGTACCAAAAATCTCAAAATTACAACAGTCGAAGCAAAATGGCGACGAGTTCGAAGAAAATCAACAAATTGCATACGTATTTCAGGAATATGACAGTATATCAATGTTTTTGACAACCTAGGGGTAAGCAATTGGTGCTATGATAACAGTTTAGGCCAAATCTAAGTCCTTTTTATGGTATCTTTCTGGAGAAATTTCCTCCTTCCTTCTCTTAAGCTGACAGATATAACCTCGCGTCTGGCAGCGAGTCTATATGTTACAGAACTATGGTTTCAGCTATTGTGTTTTACTTTCAATCACTGACTTCCACTTGGAAAACTTCTGTTTTATTATAACTTTAAAAAAGGTCATGCCACATTATCTAGCAACAATTCTGTAAAATTGTACTCTCATCGATGCTGAAAGTAGAAAGGTAAGACCCGAACAAGACTTTTCAACTCGCACAAAAATTATCCCTTGATTTGATTATGGCTATGACAATTACTTGATTCCTAGGCAAGAAACGGTAAATGAAAGTTGAACCCAAAACCCAAAATCAGAATTTAAAAAAATATTGTTGATATAAGGATCAATGATACCCCCGCCGGGCGTATGTTGCGTTGCATATATAACCTACTGAAACCTTGACTATACATAATTGGTAGTTGTAAAGGGCATAAGTCTACACATAACCAATAATAAAATTGTCCTGTTTCACAAGGTGTAAAATCTATAACAATTAATTGATTTTCTGACTTAGTTTTCCTTTTACATGTTTAAATGTCAGGAAACTACAAAACATTGATTCAAGGGACAAAACACCTCACAAAATTGAGCAACATAGCCTATATAGGTTATTGACCAAAATTTCTGAGTATAAAATCTAAATTTCAGAAATCAATTTATTCTCTGTGAGAGTTTTCTTTTGGATATTTTGAAGTCTTTTTCTTAACTTCAAGGGGCAAACCTCTGCACATTATTGAGCGACATGACCCATATTCGATCTTGACCTGTATTTCTTGGTGTAAAAGCTATATCCAAGGAATGAATTGATTATCTGTAACAGTTTATTTTTAACTGTTCGGAGACCAATTTTTTTTTTAATTTTTCTAAGTTTCAAGGGGTACAACTTTTCATGTAATTGAGGGACATGTCCCATATTTAAACTTGACCTGTATTTCCTAATGTAAAAGCTATATCCAAGAAATGAATTGATTATCTGTAACGGTATTCCTTCAAATGTCCAGAAACTACAATTTTTGAATTTTTCTTAGTTTCAAGGCGCATAACTCTGCATGTAATTGAGGGACATGACCCATATTCGAATTTGACCTGTATTTCTTGGTTTAAATGCTATATGCAAGAAATGAATTGATTATCTGTAACGGTTTTCCTTCAAATGTCCGGAAACCACAAAATCTTTCATTTTTTGTAAGTTTCAAGGGGCATAACTCTGCACATAATTGAGGGACATGACCCATTTTCGAACTTGACCTCTTAGTCTTGATGTAAAAGCTTTATCCAAGAAATGAATTGATTATCTGTAACAGTTTTCCTTCAAATGTCCGGAAACCACAATTTTTGAATTTTTGTAAGTTTCAAGGGGCATAACTCTGCACGTAGTTGAGGGACATGACCCATATTCGAACTTGACCTCTATGTCTTGATGTAAATGCTATATCCAAGAAATGAATCGATTATCTGTAACGGTTTTCCTTCAAATGTGCGAAAACCACAAACTTTATGAATTTTCGTAAGTTTCAAGGGGCATCATCTGCACGTAATTGAGGGACATGACCCATATTCAAACCATACCTGTATTCCTTGATGTAAAAGCTATATGCACAAAATAAATTGATTATCTGTATTATTTTTCCTCTAAATGTCCAGAAACCATAGGTGGGACGGACGCACACACTGACGTACATGTGCATTACTATATACCCCCACAATTTTATGGCGAGGGTATAAAAATTACAACAAATAGGCATACAAACGCTTGAAAAAAAAAATAAAACAAAACTTAAGTAAACAACAGTGAAAACAGCAGTACGAGAAAAGAAAAAGCGTACAAACCGACGCAGTCAGTAATACAAGAATACTGTATAATATTATTCAGATCCATGCTGGCAGTGGCGAATTATGATTATTCAAAAGTTTTCAACCAATATGTACCGTTTTTTTTTACTTAAACAAGTCATCACAAATCCTTTGCAACAATTCTGTAAAATATTATAAAAGAAAGGAAGGGAACTCCAACTAGACTTGGTTGCAGTACCTGCAGCAAAACACCTGACGCAAAAACACAGAGTATGCAAGCACTGCAAGAGACGTATAAGAGACATACGACATAGAAACATTAAACACAAAAGACTACATATAAACCAACGAGACCAATGGTTGTTGACTTAGGATGGCCATCTGCCACGCAAGTAGCCAATGGTGTGGTCATCCGGATTACGTGCGCACAACGCTCCCACTTTTCTTTCCGGTTTCCCAAAGATATTGAAGAACGCACATTTGTAGTGTTAAAGAATCTCCTCACTGTTAGATGACCACGCAAACAAGACAGCAAGATTATCCATGGAGGCAGTGAAAAAAAAAACATGGTACAGACAAGATTTTTAAACAGTATGTTCTGTAATCTTTAACCTATGACCTTACATAAAGATTAGGTTCAACATTATTCGGATCAACCAGAGACAAATTATGGTCCGAACACGATTTTCCAATCTGCATGTACTGTGATCTTTACTTTGACATATGACTTAGCTAACCATTTTGCACTAATTATTCATATTCGTACAGACAGTGAAGAGTAATTGTGAGGACAAGATTTTAAACACACATGTACTGATATCTTGACCGATGACATCCGAATAAGGCCAAGTCAAATCCCCCTATCCTCATCAAACACTCTATGAAAAATGATCGTTTCTGCAAACGCATTTGAAAATTTCTGTTCACAAAAGTTTCCCGAAATTTTCTTAAAAGTGGGTCCTGTAGAATCTGTGTTACAAGAGGCCGCTGCGTTTTACTATCTTGTTTGTAACAATACGGAAGTGTTCCAACTCTATACCTTCATAAAGAAAATTCCAAACCAATTTCTCCTGCACCAGTGTTTCGAATATTAAATTCTCATCAGTAAGGTCACCTAACAGTGAGAAGTTTTATGTTTATAAAACAATTGTGCGTCTATGGAGACCTCTGTGTGTCCTGATAAGTGGGAGGGCTGTGCGCACGTACTTTGGATGACCAAACTATTTGCTTATAACAGATGGTCGTCCAAAGTCGGATGCACATTGGACTCTTTCTTTTTTTGTGCTGGTTGATGTTACTGTACGTCTGTTTCGATTGCTTTGTATGATGTTCTAGTGACTATTGCGTCTTTTGTGATTTGTAGTTTTGTCTGAGGTCATTTATCTCACTTTCTTGTTGGTTTGTTTCGCTGGGTGTGTGCAGGGTGGCCATGCTGGATATCCTTCCCATACTTCACTATGGGGATGATTAAAACGTTTTGTAAAATGACTCTATTGTACAACGGATAGCTTCATTTGGTCTCCGTTTCAGTGTGAAGCTTGTAACATATAGTCCCTCGACAGAGTCTGAGGGAGACGTTTCTTTGGATACCAATAATATACTAATAATTCAAACCAATTTATTATGCACCAGACACATGTTTCATTTATTAAATCTCATTGGTCATGGTTCCAGCCAATGTGCTTTTGATAAGCTAGTTTTTATTGTTTGAATTTAAAGAATCTCGGACCTTAAGGCCCCTTTTTGTATCATCTATATATCGATTGATTATAAAGATTTAGTGTCCCTTTTTACACCAGAAGAAAATTTAACATTTTATGAGTAAGAGTAATTATGAAAATTTCGTTTGTAATCTCTTCACAATTTATGTAACGTCTATACAGTTAAGAGGGGTAGCCGAAATATCCGGATAAACCGCCCTCGCTCAGGTAAAAATCAATGCAGATATATAGATCGATATATGTAAAAGGCGTTTTACATGCTAATTTGTACTTTGTGCACTGTAATTTTTCTCTGATTTTCTCTAATTTCAACATGGGCGCAAAAAAGAATGGCAAATTCCTTTTGAAGGAGAATTTGTTGTATATCTATCTTTCACTAGTTTGTCTGAATTAGCCATTCTATTTTGCGCTCATACCTAATTAAGGTGAAATTTATCATAACAACCTGAGTTTTTTGTGCACTGTTCAACCAAAGCTCACGAAGGGTGGGTGTGTTTTAGTAAATTTTGCAAGCGCTTTGGGTTATATCTTAGCAGAAAGGAATATGAAAGTTATTGTTCAGACATACATCAAACAATTTATATGATTATTTCAGTAAATTTTGAAAATTGAAAAATCCGATTATTATAGCCTTTCCTTAAGGTCCGGGATCCTTTGTGCATTTACTTTACAGAGAGGACGTGGCTTCAAATTTTCTGTACTTTTGATTTAGTAGCACATTCAAATAAAATCTAAGTTCAAAAAAGCATTGGAAGGATAGGAATGACCAGATCAGTATAGTCACAATTAGACCGAAATCAAAAGTCAACAATTGCTTTTTCCTTCGTTAACCAATGCTAACCTGCTTTGTAATGGCCGCCATTTAGCAGCAAAAAGTGATTTTATTTGTTATATAAGGTAAACATAAGCTGAGTCGCTGATTGTTCAAAGAAAAAACGAGTATATATATATATATTGCAGTCAACTGACTTTGAGGTACATTCTATCACACATCGTCTCGACCAATTAGAAGCGCGAAAATTTGGAAATAAATCCCATATTTAATAATAACATATCTAAGAATTTATCTGAGCACTCCTCACGGTACTTGACCCATCGTTAATCGTGTACCAGAGCATTCTCAAGACTAACAATGCCGACAGGACTCCATGACGGGCCCTTTGTAAACCTCATCAGAGAATGGGGCTCTGACCAGTGCTCTTGATAGTTGATCAGTTTCCTAGAGTTATTGCATGCATTAGTTCGCTCCAGCCGTACTGTTTTTCGTACGCCCTTCTACTTTTGATATCAATTTACATATTTTAAATATGTTTGTTAATGTGCTTGTGTCGTCGTCTAACGGCGAGGATACTATCATTAACAACAATTGTGAATTCATCGAGATCGCTTGGTAAGCAGACAAAAGATATTATTCGGATAACTTCATCATTTGCAACTAACGAGTATGATGACCGTCCACATTTTGCACCGGTTGCCTACTGATCTCGTAATTTAATGTGTAGTATTTTTTGTTTTGGTGTCGTCTTTAATGTTTGCTTTCTCTCGTCTCTTTAGTGTGCATTGTTGTGTTTGTTCACACTATGTTTTCACCGAGAAATGTTGGAACCCCCTGCCTTTGTTACCTTTCTTTTTTTTTTTCATAATCCTGTTTTACTCCTTTCTCTTTTTCGAAATGATTTGAAAATGAATATTGGTATACTTATTATTACTCTATGTCAGTATAACAGTCAGTATAAGAGGGCAGGATGTAGTCCAGACTAATTGAAATCAGAGACAAGTCGAGTTAAATGAAGATGAGAAATATTCTTATAATTTTCTTAAAAATGAAAAAAAATATTGAAAAATTCACTTTGATTTGTCTGACAATATTCTCTTTTTGGCTTCAATGGTATATATATTTGTGAGAGAACACCATCACATCTATTTTAATTGGTAAAATAATACTGAGAATTATTTATCAGCGAATTTTTTCGCAGACATCGACTTTTATTACTTTTATTCATTTAAAGACTTCTTTTATTTTAAGACTATTTTACTGGCATATTTAAGCCAAACGGCTTGCAAGTGAACTTCTTGTTCAGTGTAACATTACACAACGGCTGGAATCACAATGCATCGAGGATTATAAAAGCATATCAGATCCATCTTTCCAGAATGATAAGTGATTTTCTGGATTGCGATTGAATGGCTGCTATCATCACCAAACAAGACATACTTACCTGATATGTACATCAATTTGAACTTCCATCGAAAAAATCACCGAATTTGACGAGTTTTCATGAGCTGTCGCGACGGGTGTTGCATGCAAACTCTCCCAGGGCACCTTGTCTCACATCGAAATGTTGATCATTCGGAGTCTCGTAACTTATTCAATGGAAATTATGTCCATGCTGTAAATTAATCTGCTCTAAAATGATGCTAATAAATTTGAAGACCTTAAACATTCTTTCGGTATATAATTATTAAACATTTTGGCCATAATTCATTGTTTGCATTGAGGGTCACTGCTAGGGTTAAATACCCGAAACGTGAATGTCTGGTTCACATTTGCACCACTTGGTGAGTGCCACTGCTGATGGACCAGAAGTCCCCGAGGGCACATGTAGCCGTGTTCGATTAATTTCGGTTCGTCGTTTTTTTTTTTTCAAACGCATTCGAAAATTTCAGCTTACAAAATTTCTCAAAGGGGTAGGGTCACAAAACCCCTACATCGGCCCTGTTTCTTAACATTTGAATTGATTAAATATTTTTTTGATTTGATACTTTGTGAAGTCCTTCACTAAATTATGTGTTGAGATTTTGTAAATAATGCATTAATCAGTAGCTTTAAGCCCTATGAAAACCCCGAAATCGGCAATTTTCCGTGAAATTGAAGGAAAACCTACATGTTTCTTTTAAATCAGCATTGGCCACATGTATCGAGAAACATATGAAAATTTTACAAATGAAAGATAATCATCATATCTTCTTGTCATAAAAGTTTTATGTTTCTCGACGCATGTGGCCACATCGAAATTCTCAACTAAAGAAACATTTTCGCGCATTTTTTGCCATGTTTTGTCAATTACGTCAAAATTACGTCATTTGGTGACGTCACAATACCTCATATGGTGCTTCAGTAGATGATATGCTCCTTTCATTAAAAACGGGAAACATTCATTTAATTTTATGTGATACATCAAGTATTTCTCATTAAATTTAATTTTAAGGAAAATTGCAGGGCCGTTTTAGGGGCTTCGTGGCCCTACCCCTTTCTAAAATCTGGGTCCTGAAGCATCATATCCCAGCCATCTTGCTACGTCTCTCGGTATATTTTCGACATAATTACATCACAAATTGACCATATTTCATTGTTGGGATTGAGGGTCACTGATGAGGGTTAAAAATCCGAAACGTGCATGTCTGGTTCACGCTGTTAAATTAATCTGCTTTTAAATGATGCTTATGAATTTGAAGACGTTTTAAGTTCTAAGGATAGGTTCTTCTTTGATGTTTTTAACAGCTATTCTCTGTAAGCATTTGCACTTTTATGAAGGATGCATGGCACGGCATGTCTCAGATTTTGATGAAATTTATACATAACGTTTGGGTCTGACCCAAAAGTAGAAAAATTGTTTTAAAATTTCTTAATATCACATCCGATTGCCATGGAAACGGACTTAAAACATGCATTATGGCTTTTCGAAGTCAAATCGTAGTAATAAAAGCAATTTTGGACAATATTTAGAGTCCTATTTTAAGTAGATAATTGAATTTTAATTCAAAACAAAGGAGGGGATCTCCAACAACACCACGTTGCAGCACCCACAGCAAAACCCCAAAACACCCAATGCAAAAACACAGAGTAGACAAGCACAGAAAAAGACGCAAAAGGGACATGGAAAAACAACTCACACCACAGAAATATCGTACACAAAGGACTACACATAAACCAACGAGCAGCCGTTGCCGACTGAGGACGGCCATCTGCCACGGATATAGCAGAAGGTGTAGTTATCTGGATTACGTGCGCACAACCCTCCCACTTTTCCGATTACTCAGAGATCTCGAATAAGGAACAATTGTGGTGTAAAGCAACCTCCTCGCTGTCAGATGACCACACACAAACAAGACCGCAAAACGCAGGGGCCCAAGCAACACAGATGAGTATGTAAATGGATGTAAAAAGAGGGCGTACGTAATACAATCCATGCTCTGCCGCCGCGAGCTAATGAATGTTATCATCCGAGGAGTTTCTCTGACATTCAGAGAGGACAGGTGGTCGGGCCCTGTCTTCTCTAAAGAGGTTTGTACAGGGCCGTCATGGAGTCCCGTCGTCAAAGTCAGTCAGAGTGAAAGTTTTAAGAATGCGCTTGTACATTACTGTAGATTGGTCAAGTACCAAGCCGTGTCCGTCTGTCGACATTAGGATCATATCTACGGTATAAAAGGCGTTTGATGATTCTGACGCATTTTTGATAGTTATGTTACAAAAGTATCTATCTTTGATTCTTCTTGTCTTGTTAATTATGTCACCATAAAATGCAGGTTGTGAAATACTCAAAGTAATATACTCTGTTGCATGTATTGGTCCTAATTTCAAAAAAAGTTGACAATATTTTTTTTTAATTTCCAGAAAGTCTTTACTAGTTTGTGAAAGCGAAAACCTTGTCCTAAAAGTTTCCCAAAAGGGGTTTGACAGTAAGTGTTTTCAATATATTTCCCTGACATTGTCGCCATAGCATTTCTATATAGAGATAACGTCAGAGAGTGCATGAATGTTAGCTATTGTTTTCATTTTCGTGCTTAAACATCGACGGCGGGTGCGGCTAGTCAACAGGGGATGCTTACTCCTCCCGGGCACCTGGTTCCACCTCTAGCTTGCTAGGGGTCCGTCGATGCTTAATTTTGTGCTCTATTGTGAGTGCTGTTGAGATTATCGTCAGGATCTTCTTTAACTCATTTGTGTCATACTTATGCCCTTTGCCGTGTGGAGCTCGTAAAAAAGTTCCCCGCAAGGGGTTTGACAGTAAGTGTTTTCAATATATTTCCCTGACATTGTCGCCATAGCACTTTCTATATAGAGATAACGTCAGAGAGTGCATTAATTTTAGATATTGTTTTCATTTTCGTGCTTAAACATCGACGGCGGGTGCGGCTAGCCAACAGGGGATGCTTACTCCTCCCGGGCACCTGTCCCACCTCTAGATTGCTAGGGGTCCGTCGATGCTTAATTTTGTGCTCTATTGTGAGTGCTGTTGAGAGTATCGTCAGGATCTTCTTTAACTCATTGGTAATTTGTAAATTTCTACTATGAAAATCCAAAACATCAGTACATGCTCTAGCATACCGGATGAGCTGTGAAATGTAGATACCATGGGACGGTAATCTAGGAACATCACCGTCAAGCCAGGGGAAATTTACTATGTTAAATCCAAAATCATCTCTTTTGTCATACACACTTGTATGAATCTCTCCATCAACAATTTTGATATTTAGATTCAAAAATGGTGTTTCTGTGTTTGTAGCGTTTGCCTTGTTAAGAATCAATGCTTGTGGATAAATAACATTTTTATACTTTTCAAAAACAGAATTGTCGAGAGTAAGAATATCATCCAGGTGCCTAGAAGTACCAATGAAACATTTCACATCATCATTTATTCTTTGCTTTTGAAGATTTTGGATAAATTCCTTTTCATATGTGTATAAAAATAAATCTGCAACAAGAGGCGCACAATTAGTACCCATAGAAATCCATACAACCTGCTTGTAGAGTTTCTCACCAAATCTTACATAAATATTGTCAAACAGGAGGACAAGGCAATACACAGGTCACCACATGTCTATGATCTGTATGATTTGTAATCTGTGGCGGAAAAGAAACCCTTCGATTCGATGTACAAATGATTCGATGTACAAATGTAAGTTTTACCCTCTCGATCAAAACACAATTTGATGAGTTTAGACAGTCGATCATTTATTTTGTCGTGAGGAAGCGTTGTGTACATATTAGAAAAGTCGTATGAAGAAATCGAATTTGCTTCAAAATTTTTTTATTTAATATTGTCAATCACATCTTCTGAATTTTTAATAGACCACAAGAAGTTTACACCATTCCTGTTCATGACGGCTTCACAGTATTCGGCCACGTGTTCCTTTACGGCCGTGAGTGCTGACGTCAGATTTCTAGACAAAATTGTAGTTGAGTTATGATAATTAATGAATATATACAAGTAGATCTTCCATTACATGAAAAAAAATTAAAATATATTCAAGGAAAAGCCCGTTGCTCTGGGAACACTTGTGTAAAATTGCACCTTGACCCACTTTAAGTCCTTGGATACGGGCATCAAAAGTTAAATTATCTGAAAAAAATTTAAACCTAATATAAAGTTTAGACTTTGCTTTATCATATATTTAAAAGTTGTGTAAGCCTGTATCGTTTTTGAGGAAATGGCTTCGTAAAACAGCAAAAAATGCTTATTTTTAGATCGTACGGCCAAATTACTATAGCAACCAATAATTATTCGAAAGATGTTTCTTGTATTTTGATAGAGGCTAACTTGATCTTTATTAATATTGAATTTGAACTTCCTTGGATTAAATCAAAAATTTATTTTTTATAAATATAATAAAACATGGTTGCCATGGTAACATATGTTCCCAATAACTTTTCACTGTTTTTAATGAGCTCTTTGTGTTAGATATGTTCCAACAATTTTTATCTGTTCATCATGATGAAACAGTTTTTTAATAACTTTGCATAATTAGTGATATTATAGACCATAGTTACCGATGCATATGTAACTTATGTACATAGCAACAAGTGGTTTTATCTTGAAAATGCTCATTTTATAAAATAAATTCCATTCCTTATCATATATCCATCGAGAGAGAAAAAACCCTTTTCAAATCAATATATTAGAAATAGCTAATTATGCTGTCATTGTAACCAGCCTTTTTGACAATATCTGACACTATCAGTGATCTTACTTTAAATTTCAGGTCCTTATCTTTAGGATACATAAAAACCTTCCATCAATGTCATATATAGACCAAATTATAGAGCTTTAATGTAGCTCAATTTTGCCAATTTCTCAGCTTTATAGGCCGTTACCATGGTAACCAGATGACCAAGAAATAAAACTTTTGTGAAATTTACCTTTTTTTAATTGCTCCCTACTGATGTGTGAAATTTCATGAAAATCAAAGACAATGCATGCCGAAATTGTTTAAATGGTTACAGAGAATTACTAAGAATATGTATTATCATATATATCCTGATTCAATTAAATTGTTTGTGATCTGAAACAATTTATCAACAGCATAATTAGATAAAGACAAAATCAGTAAAACTGATGGATGCTCCCTGAACACAAGAAAGGAGGGGATCTCCAACAATACTAGGTTGCAGCACCCACAGCACTGAACACACCCACAGCACTGAACCAACTGAACTGAGCACCCCAGCCTGAACACAATAATTTTTATACCAAAAGTTAGATTTTCTGAGTGAATATAAATTCAACACTGATGTGCACATCGTATATTTATATCCAGTATCTCAATTTATTGCGTATACTTCGTTTTAAACTGAGTCTATATGTTAAACGTCTTAAAATTCAATAGCATCATTTAAGAACAGATTAATTTGCAGCATAGACCAGACATGCACGTTTCGGATATTTAACCCTTGTCAGTGATCCTCTATCTAAACAGTGTTATATTGCCAAAGAGTGTGAACGTTGTAATGTCCAAAATGTACCGAAAGACGTAGCAGGATGGGTGGGATATGATGCTGCGAGACCCACGTTTTAGAAATTTCCAGAAATTTTGATCACAGAAATTTTCGAGTGCGTTGAAGAAACGATCAACCGAAGTTGATTGAACTTGGCTACAAATGCACTCGGGGACTCTTGGTCCACCAGCAGTGAAGAAAAGGGAAGGATCACCAATTGGTACAAAAGATAAACGTCTTCAAATTCAATAGCATCATTAAAGAACAGAGAAATTTGCAGCATGGACCAGACATGACGTGTCGTATATTTAACCCTTGTCATTGATTCTCTATCTTAACATTGTTATATTGCCAAAGAGTGTGAAAGTTGTTATGTCCAAAATTGTACCGAAATACGTAGCAGGATGGGTGGGGTATGATGCTGCACGACCCGCGTTTTCGAAATTTTAAGAAATTTTGATAACAGAAATTTTCGAATGCGTTGAAGAACGGTATCTTAGAAGAACGATATCAAACTTGATTTCTGGTCCCGGTAAATATGTAATTGTCGCATTTATGATCGCTGAACTTTTGTTATGAGTTACGAGAAATAAAAAAACAATCAAACTGTATCAAAATTATTCTCAAAATCTATCGACATTGGAGAAAAACTATCGATTTTCTGATTCCCTTTTAATACTAATAAAAAAGGAGCTTTATTTTCATTTTTGTATTTTAATAAGCAAGAAATATATTGATAACTGCAAAAATGATAATAAAGCTGCTCTATTGTCAGTAGTAATAGGAAAAATTCTTCTTTACTAGGAAAATAGAATTCTTTATATAGAAATCGAAAGACAATTTTCTAACTCTGTTGATGACTTTAATATATAACATACCTAAAAGCGGATAAGTTTGAAAATTTGATTTAAACTTAATGGAGTATCCGTAAGAAAATGCTTCTCGGTAATTTCTATCAAAATTGAACTGGAGGCACTCTTTTGGACAGTTCGGATTTCTCTTACGTAAGTAATAACCCATGAATTTCGTGTTACGTATGGAATATTATTGACTTAAATCTGTTTTATATAGAAGGGCTGATGGATACCGAAAAAATATGAATTGTTTAAATTTCACCCAAATTAAGGCAAATTTTAGCGCGCCGACAATTTTCAAGAAAACGACAAAATGGCACTTTTCTTGAGTGTTTGTACTTACATATTTAAACAAGGACATATACTTTTTCTTCCATATTTTGGAAAATTTTCTCAAGAGCACATTTTGCTGTATGTTTGAAAAAATCATTGATATTCAGTATCTCTGATATTTTGACATAAACTTACATGCTTCTCGTAATTCTTGTGTAAAATCGAAAAAAAAGTTTAAATGATTTTGTTGCATACGGTGAAACTTTATCAAAATCAAGTTTTAAACAGAGTTTTTGAACTGCTTTATTGTAAATGAACAAAGAAAACTAGAATTAAAATGAAATGAGTGCATTAAAGCATTCGTTACGAATGTGCTATTTTTAACATCAAATTTCCAGCATGTCTTACCCTGTTTTCAAAATAAGCAAAAGTTTTGATTTTCATCACGGACCTATTTATTTTTCTTCACAAAACGATTAATTGATATATATTCCATGATTTAATGTAGTTTTCATAAAATCTTTGAAATTCATTCGTTCAGAAATGACATGCCCTAACGGAAAACGATAACAGTGCATCTACTAGCTATTTCTGAACAACATTACATTACATATATGTACTTCATAACTGTATGTGCAAGAACTGTATGATGAGGTGTTGAAGTGATCTGTGTGTCTTTTTGTTCAGTCACATCTCCTTTACCATTGCAGTGTTTTTGTAAGTCACTTAAATGTGAATAAAATAAAGTATTGTGAAACAGTTTACTCTAGAGCGGTATCAGATAACTGTGGATACTTAAAAATTCTAGAGAACTTTTAGAAGAGTTCTGCAAGTTTCATAAATGTATTTTCGATAATTCGACTCTTCATATATTGATTTCTCATACTAAATCGGAAGAAATTTATTTATTCAGGCAATAATCATGTACAAATATACGATAAATTCAAGACAATAAAAAATTAATTTGAAATAGTATAACATTATAAACATATCACATAAAGTATCATCACAATGTATTTCACAGATGGTATCACAAACTTATATCACAGACTATCCCAGATGGTAACTAACAAGTTACTGCAACAATATCACAGATGGTATCACTACATAAGATATATCACAGCTTGTATCAAAAAACATGTGACAGATGGCATCATACATATATCACAGATGATATCATATTTATATATATAAATCACAGATGGTAACATAAAAATTAGATAAAAATAATCGAATTTCCTACTTAAATGTTATCACAGTATAGTATTGCCTGGGATAACCCATGAAAGCTAAATTAATAGCTTATTTCCAATGGGGTCCCTTGTGAGTTGATGGTAATAATATCAATTTAATAATTAATACAAAAGGATAATACTGATCATGTTGGTATTATATACCTTGTCAATTAATGATTTATGAAAAAGAGAAAGAATCGATCAAATTATTAAAATGCCTTCAATAGCAAAAACGGTAATCGCAAATACAAGTGCGAAGTAGTGGGTAGCAATAAATCTTATTTTGTGAGACAAAATTCTGATTCAAATAATACTCAGAGGAAGAGTCAATCAAAATGTGTAACTTTCTGATCGATAACATACATTTATTTGTGGTGCTTGAAGGAGTGATCAATAATCGAATCGTGGGAATTCCAATGGGAACCAACTGCGCTCTCCTTCTTGCTGATATTTTTCTATATTCATATGAAACTAAGTTTGTCCAGTTTTTACCCTCACAGAAAGAAACACCAACCTCCCCGATTCAATTCTACATACAGATAGATCGATGACGTGTTCGTTATTAATAATCTAATTTTGCTGATTACCTTAACACAATCTATCCGTGTGAACTAGAGGCGAAAGAAACATCTGAACGCATAAACTTTGCTTCATATGTAGATCTAATGTTATCTTTTGACAAAATAGTCACCTTTATACTTTAAATAGGTTCTCTACTAGTGGGTATTTTCTTACGTTTACTCTGACAATCTCATATTCCAAAGTATTGGTATTTCCATAAAAACATATTGTCTCGTTTATCCATGAAACAGCGATTTATAAGCCAATATCCACAAGCTAGCGATTTAACACAGATCTCGTCTGCAACTTCCGCCGAAATTGAAAGTACAAATTCGTGACGTCAGAACTGTGTATAGACTACACATTCACACGATGACGTAATGTAAAATATAGTACACGTGTCTCTTTGTTTATATGGTACATTTATAATTATTTTCCGGTTCAACCATTTTCAAAGTAAATTAGACATCAGTGTTTTAAAAGACATGTACATATTCATTGGCGGATCCATCCAGGTGGAGGGAAGTTCTTCCCCATTCCTGGTAAGACTTACATGAACACGGAAAATATTAAATAATGAAGGGAGGAATGAGAGATCGAAACTTTAAAGGATATGAAATCCAAAGTAATGCCTTTCCTAGCTGTCTATATGGGATCTCAAATTGATATTCTAATCACCTTATAGGAGGGGGGGCAAATGTATTAGGAAGAGGGTGAAAGATGAAAGTTAATGTCATTAAATTGACGACACATTTTTTGCCGTTTCAGGTAAATAGAAATTTATTTTCTGATGTTAATAAGTTATGAAGGTAAAAAAAAAATAAATGAAATGAGTCGACCAAAAATTAAATGATATGGCCTGAAAAGTTGTCTGCCAGCTCCGCTCAACGTGGATTTCAGGAAAAAACTGACTTTCTTGAAATTCAACACCGGGAGAAGTGATCATGTAATGTATATCGAATGAATGAAATTCTAATCGTCTCAGAATTTAACGGAAAGTAACGGACGTTCTTCCTACACATTAACTGATCGAGTATCTCAGTACGAGAGAGAGAGAAACATTTTCATTCCCGAGGTACATACAAGAATTCAAGACAGACTTAATTTCTTAATAATACTATCTCCGCTCAAAAGAATATGATCACCGTGTTGCCCAGAACAATAAGAAAATAGATACCAAGAATACATATACAAGTATTTGATATGGTATCTTGTTTATGATTATCAAATATATTTTTTTCAAAATTCAGTCGCAACTTCTTCCGCAGTTAAAATTTACGTTCCCACCCCAATCTATCGAAAAATTTGTAAACATGTAACAGGTTATGCCCCGCATATTGAAAACTGAAGTTCTTGCGTATTTTGATGTTCCACACGGATCCGTTTGATGAAACATTTGATGGACATTTATTTGTTTATATTCATTGAAAATTTTGTTTTACACAACAACAATAATCAAACATCGTATCGTTATCTATGAGGGGGGCGTCTGGAGACGAGAGTTATGTCTGGAAATTCGGGGGGGGGGGGGTTAGTATTTTTCTTTAACAGTTGTTGCATACTGACTTTTTTGTCGGCACATGGGGCCTGTATATATTTCTAAAAAAATCTAGCTTGTATCTTTCCCTCTTTCTAAAAATAAGTACATTGAACATGTCGATGACTCATATTTTCACATTTAATTCTCACCGATATTTCGCAGACCTAATTTCTCCCTCTTTTAACATGTACATGGCATTCTTTTTCCAGTGTAAGGAAGATAATATTAAAGTCAAACGTGCCGACTGGAAGTGGGGAGGTACAAATGTCAACGAAGGAGGGTGGTATCAATAGGCTGAACGGGAGGGAGTCAGAGTGCCGGGGAAATTTTAGAATCTTGTAAATAGGATACCCTCCACCCGCCCCAAACCATCTACAAGCGTGATCTAGACGGTAAGGACGTCAGGTCCCCTTCGATTTGCCAAAAATGCAGATTTGTTTCTTTGTTTTACTAGTATGCATTTTTTTCCCCGAAATAGGCGGCTCCCCCTCCCCCCCCTCCCCATTTTCTTTCCGGGGGAAAGGAAGGATCTATTCCCTTAAGATTTTTTATCTATATATATATGCCTTAGAATCCCTTTTGGAGATAAACTGTAGGGTTTTCGAAGTCGTTAAAAACATATCAACATATGTACGTACGTATATAAATAAAGTATGTACAATAGTTGAGCTTATAAATATTTACCTTATAGTTATAATGTAAATACTTAGGTTTCTTAATTAAATTCTCTTTTATCACATTTATCACTCATACACTAGTACTCTCATTTGATTTGTCCTTTATTTTGTCATTTATAAGAGTACATTAATACATGTATCCACAACATGCATGACATTTCTATATATAGCGTTATGAAACGTGGTTCCCTTTTACACACTTCTGACGTACTTCCGGGTGTGTACAACTATTTTAATAACTTGGAAAAGGTGGTAAAATATAAATTGGTCTATATCAGCTCTGAAAGAGATTACATGATGGGGAAATTTCTTGTTGGCATTTAGTTTGATATGAACTGTAATATACATGAAAATCTTCACGACTAGAGAACTTCTTTAATATATGACAAACGTGACGACTTCAACTTCAAAATAACAAATTTCTCTTAGTAGTACCATTCCTTCGTCCCTTGTCTATTGTGTATTCATATCGCAATTGATATCCTATTCCCTAGCAAGCTCAAACTACAACGACTTTATCCTGAGGGCAAGGAGACGAACCGAGAATCTACTGATCCATGTTCTGACTTTGTCATTGCAAAATACTTTGGACGTAACAATCATTTCACATCTCGTAGTCATCCATTTGGAAGCTAGTCTTACATGTAGTTAGAACCATCCAAACATCGATTTTAACCGGATATTACTATTTTCTGAATGGTCTTAGTGACGTTATAGCAAACAGGAGTGCTTTATCTCCCAGGAACCTTTAGTTATCCCATCGCCATACAGATATCCACTTTTGTTTCTATGCAGAATATTTAAGCTTATTGTATTTCATTGTATTTGTTGTGAAAGTATTTTGTATGCTTGTTATTACTCTGTGTCTGTGTGGGGGTTCAGTGTTTCTATTTCGTAATAATAGATTCCACTAGAAATTATTATGTTTGGCAGGCCTAGGGATCAATGGAATTGCATTTTTAAATATTCGTTAAAATCTCAATTCTTCACTGAATTTATTAAGGTGTCGCCACTTAACGTAATTCGCGGGTTTGTTTCGTCATGGGACTTTGAGTACGCAAGTTTTGTGGAACAGAGGAATAGTGGTGCACATTTTATTTGTAACGCTACAACGCTTACAATGTAACGTTGTCTGTATTACTTTGCCGCCAAATAAAAGAAACATTCTATTCATTGATCCGCCAACACATATTATCGGAAAGAACCGTACTCGATTATAATATAAGCGAAAATATTTAGCTGATAATGATAATGAGTAGACGTAAACTGTAGATTTATTTCTAAAATAAAATCGTATAAAGGCGTAATAATGTCACGAACAAGAATGTTATTCGGCCTGTACAGTATATCTCTATGATTAAAAAAAAGAAACGATACTTCATATCGTAGATCGTGTTAAATTATTTTACATAGTAATTAGAGAGTTTGGCGTTTGTTTTGTCTGTTTTTTTATAGATTTTTTTTGTGACACGATTCGTTTATTATTTCGTGTTCTTTCCATTTTTACACAACATTTAATTTTACAAGGGGGGGGGGTTACACAGGAATATACAGAGAAAAAATCCGGCTTGAGTATACTGAAAAGAAAATTTCGCCCCAGCATACTGTACATTTAAATTTGGATTAAAACAATAGCAAGGATCGATATAATCAGTCTCTGTGAAGCCTAAGAGCTTTGAAATTTGATAATATATCGTGTCGTTGTCACTTTTACCTTTTTATATTTTCTTTTTTTTTTTTCACATTGATTAGCCCTTTAGTCGGATTAGGCCGATCCGACATTTTTTGAGTAGTGAACTTTGGTTTTATTCCCATCCTGTGCTTCTTATATAGAAGTAATACGGAAGTGTTCCAACTTTATATCTTCTTGAGGAAAATTAGAATTCTAAAGGGGTTGTCATGCAGGTCGCCCTCCGCCTGGAATTGCCCAAATCTCTGAATTATCCCGTTCTTACGCATAATATTTTTCAAAACCATATGTTGGACCCCTCTTTGACGGCTTTGTAACAGCTCATTGATGATGTGTTTGTGTTTTCATGCCTGACGGGAGTAGGGTGCCTTATAGAAAAAGTTCGGGACGTAAAACAAAATATATAATTACTATGGTCTGAAATTCAATATTAGACGAAACTCAATCAGGTTGGGAAATAAATGTAAATATTCATGAAAAATTCAGGAATTACATATTATGACTAATAGATACGTGAATTATACGAAATCTTATAGATTTTAGGATTTACGTGAAATCTTCCCTGTAACATATACATACATTTATCCGTACTATCCCCATCAAGTTGGTCTGTTTTGGTCTATCCCCCTCCGCCCTCGTCCCAAAAATCGTTTTTAAAACATAATTATTATGCTATAAAACCATTTTGTAATAACAATCACAAAATAATAACCTTGCTAGCGAAAAGAAACCTTTTCTTTTAAACGAATCAGAAATTCATTCCGTTTACGATTTAATCTAATTAAAGAAGAAAGTAACATTCTGTGAAAGCTAAGCAATGTCTTTTCAACGTAAGCATGATAATACACGGAAGTAACGTAAATAGTTATTTTAAACAATAAAATGTGTAATTTTTGGAAGCCTATAAAATAATAAATCGGCGCTGCAATGAATTCATTTTTTCACGAGTGAAGATTTGAATCTTCTAGTTTTCATATACATTTTATACAAATTTTCAGGATAGGTAATCAATTTTGTTCTAAAAGCGCGAGCTACGTTAAGATACCCCCTTGTTTAAAATAATACAGCGCGAAAAATTAAATAAGCTTTAAAGGAGATCGGAAACATGACCTCTTTCGATTTCTTTTCAAAGAAATTGAGAATTAACTAATTAAATTGTGATTAGATATGTCTTTTTCTTTACGCATTTAACACCGTATTATTCCATAATTTTCGTAAAATTTGCATTGAGCGTGAGTGATATCCCCCTAAAGAAATCAAAAGATATGTGAAGTGTACAAGTTATTCGATAAATAGTTTAATTTACGAACGAATTAATATTGCGTATTAAAATTGTTATTTACTCAAGGTAGACTTACTTGGATAAGTGAGGTGTGCAGTATACAATTACTCATGAATTCAATTGTCATGGTTATATACGAAGAGTCAATCTGGCATTTTAAGAAAATAAAACACTTTTACCTTAATTTTTAGATACATTATCTGTATCGAATTACTATTCAAAAGCAAAAAAAAAGTCTATAATAATTTAAAGAAGATCCAGACGATAATCTCAACAGCACTCGCAACAGAGCACTAAATTGAACATCGACGCCCAGAGGTGGGTCCAGGCGCCCAGGAGAAGTAAACATCCCCTGTTTGGCTAGCTGTCGATGTTCACGCACGAAAATGAAAACAATATCTAAATAAAATACATGCAATGTCTTAGGTTATGTCTATGTAGAAAGTGCTATGGCGACATTGTAAGGGAAAATATTCAAAACACTTGCTGTCCAACCCCTCGCGGGGAACCTTTTTATGAGCTCCACACGGCAAAGGGCATAAGTATGACATAAATGAGTAAAAGAAGATCCTGACGATAATCTCAACAGCGCTCACAATAGAGCACGAAATTGAACATCTACGGACCCCTAGCTCGCTAGAGGTGGGACGAGGTGCCCGGGAGGAATAAGCATCCCCTGTTTGGAGAGCCGCACCCACCGAAAATTTCATACTCCAAACCAGGTGCCTTCCAGAGAATCATACAGGTACGTACAAGTACCCGTACAAACAACGTTTCATCGCTGGTTCCTCAAAATGTTCTACCAAATCTGTATCGATCTTACACACCAAAGTTTTATCGGAAATCAAATCTGGGCTTCAAAAATATTGTTCGACAGTATATTCTCGCAGTGGTATCAACCAGATGTGGATTTTAAAGAATTCGAAGGAACTTTTAGAGCATTTGAAATCCACTCATTTTAGTAGAGTTCATTCGATCAAAGCCTTTGATTTTTCGACACTTTACACTACAATTCCACATTCTAAATTGAAAGAAAGTCTCGCAAAAATTATAAGTATTGCGTTTACAAGTAAGAACGGCAATCGCAAATACAAATTTATTGTTGTTAACTATGACAAACCCTACTTTGTAAAAGAAAAGTCCGATTCTGAAAATAAGTGCACTGAAACAGATATTATTCAGAAGTTAAACTTTCTGATCGACAACATTTTTGTGGTGTTTTGAGGAAAGGTCTTCCAGCAAATTGTCGGAATTCCAATGGGGACCAATTGTGCCCCACTCCTTGCCGACATTTTCCTTTACTCGCACGAAGCGGAATTCATTCAATCTTTGGTCTCTGAAGGGAAGAGATACTTAGCTTCTGATTTCAACTTCACTTACAGATACATAGACGATGTGTTGTCAATCAATAATCCAAAATTCGCGGATTACCTGAGCAGTATCTATCCTTCGGAGCTTGAAGTCAAAGAAACTACAGAGACAAATAATTCAGCATCCTATTTGGACATAATGTTGTCCTACGACCCTGATGGTCACATGAATACCTCACTCTATGACAAACGTGACGACTTCAATTTCAGCATTACAAACTTTGTCTGGTCCACGTTGCCAATTTATCTGTTTTTAAATGATGCTATTCAATTTGAAGACGTTTACATTTATACCACTTGGTGAGTGTCACTGCTGGTGGACCAGGAGTCCCCGAGGGCACATGTAGCCAAGTTCGATCAATTTCGGTTGATCGTTTCTTCAACGCATTCCAAATTTCTGGTATCAACATTTCTTGAAATTTCTAAAAAGTGGGTCCTGTAGCATCATACCCCACCCATCCTGCTACGTCTTTCGGTATACTTTTTCGACATAGTAACTTTCATACTTTTTGGCATATTACATTGTTTAGATTTAGGATCACTGATGAGGGTTAAGTACCCGAAACGTGCATGTCTGGTCCACGTTGCCAATTTATCTGTTTTTAAATGATGCTATTCAATTTGAAGACGTTTACATTTGCTTTTCCGAGTAGCAACATCCCTTCATCGCCAGCTAATGGTGTGTTCATATCTCAGTTGATACGCTATGTCAGAGCAAGTACCAAATATACAGATTTTGTTCTGAGAGCTAGGTGTCTTTCAGATAAGCTTCTCAGTCAGGGATATGTTTGTAACCGACTAACATCGTTACTGAGGAAGTTCTACGGTCGATATGGGGAACTCGTCATACACTATGATGTCCCACTCTCCAGAATGGTGGATGATATTCTGTCATAGACCATTTGAACCATCCAACCGAAGATTGTACTCTATGTCTTCCGAAATGGAAGTAACCGGATGTGACAATTCTACCGAATTGAAGCGGCGGGTGTTGCATGCAAGCAGGAGATGCTTACTCTTCCTGGGCACCTGGTCTCACTCCCATATCGGGAGTTCGCTTCTTTTCATACGGTGGAGGTTTTTGTTTGTTTGCTTTGGTTTCCGTTTTATCCTGATTTTGTATGCCTTCGGTTTCTGATTTTCTGAATTATCGATTTTGTGCTGTATACAGGGGATATGGTCATTATCCATATTTGTCATAATTTGATATGATTCTGAAAAAAGTAAAAATACTTGATATTTAATTTAGGAGAAAACCTTGCACGTGTCCTCAAAGAGGATGTTGAGGAATGGAATCTTCCAAATGATCCACCTCAAGCAGTTGTCAGTGACAAAGCAAGCAACATAGAAAAAGCAGCAGCATTATTCGAGGTCGAAGTTCACATAGGGTGCTTGCTCATACTTTGAACCTTGCGGCACAAAAGTCCCTGAAAGTGAAGCAAGTATCGCTCATTCTAGCGAGGATGCGACGAATCGTCTTCTTTTTTCATCGCAGCTCTGTAGCAGCATCTAAGCTGAAATTACAAGCAGAAACTTTGAATCTACCAGCTAAAAATCTAATCATTGATGTGCAGACAAGGTGGAACTCTGCTTACGACATGTTAGATCTGATTCTTGGAAATGCAGTGCGCTGTGACGTCGGTTTTGAGGATGAAGGAAGTTGCTAAATTTAGAGACAAAGAAAGAAACTCTTTCAGTGATGATGATATATCATTAGCGGAACAAGTGATGGAATGTTTGAAACCCCTGAAAACTGTGACCACATCACTGTAGCGAAGGCATGCCAACCTTGTCAATCATTATGCCCATTCATCAAACAATACTCGAGATGATGGAGGGAAAGGTTGATGATTCAGCTCCTGTAAAATGATGAAAAATACAATAAGAGAAGACTTGCAGAACAGATATCAAAAGGAGAAAGATATCCTCAAGGTTGCTAGCTTCCTTGATCCCCGTTTCAAGTCACTCCCTTTCCTGGAAAGTGAAGATGAAAAGGAAAAGGTTTACTCTCGAGTGACTGAAATGCTGTTAAAGTTGCCTGAAATGCAAGGTTATGTTAAAGTGAAAAAAGAGCCAACAGTTGATGCTTTGTCATCTTTGCCTCAGATGAATACTGAGATGACAGCATTGCAACTCAGGATGATGTGCAGATCATGGATTCTAATAACAATGGTCCTGAAAAAAAGAAACTGAAAAAAGATAACCTGGCATCATTATTTTCGGATGTGTATGTTGTGTCCTACACTGAATCTACAGAGAAAACCAGGCATCAGAAAGCCACTGAAAATGTTGAAGTGTATAAGTCATTGGCACCCATACAATTTGACTTTGTTCAACTGCTGTGGTGGAAAGTCCACGAGAACAAGTGTCCATTGGTCGCACGATTAGCCCGATCAATTTTGTGCATTCCGGCTACCTCTGTAGCCTCAGAACGCGTTTTTTTCAACAGCAGGGATAGTGTAACTGCTCAAAGAGCATCGTTGAAACCCTCGCATGTTGACAAACTAATATTTCTGAATACCCAGCCCTAGAAGGTACCTCTTCGAAGCTTGCGAAAAACGTCGAACGTTCGTTTGCTGTTACGTCAAGTGACGTTCTCCCTCCGCGATAATATTTCAAATTTAAAGAAACGGGATGAAAAACGACAGAAACAACTTTTTTAACACGTAAAATGTAAATATAAGAATAGTTTTTTTCAGCTTTGGCACTTAATCGGTATTTGTTGGCAGTTGGTTTCCATTCCCTACTGCCAATACACACCGAAAAAGCGGAAAAGTTGGAAAACATTCCTTAAATATAACATGTATCTGTATTTAATATTATGTCAAAAATATATCAATGTATTGTTTGAGTTTTATCTATCTATTCTTAATTGATGCTATGAATTTGAAGGCGTGTAATATTTAAGCAGAACTCCAAAGAAAGGCCATGTGTCTGAACATCTAATCTCAAGGGCAAGGTGTTATGATATTGGTTGCACTGTATGCTTCCTCACTCAGCCTATTGACAATGTAAAGATAGGTTCTATAGTATTGTAGGTAGCGCTGTAAAATTCAATTTGTGCGTCTCCGCACACATGATTTAACTCTCTTCTGGTTAGTTTGAAATTTTGTATTAGTTTAAAAATATTTTATTTTATTTTATTTATTCATGTATCTAATATTTTAATGTTCGCTGTATATCTATTTTGTGATGGCATATTCCACAAGAATTCATTATGCTTGGCAGCCTTTAGAAGGATTAATGAAGGTGGCGCTACTTACTATTATTTCTGGTCATTCTTATCAGCGAAACTGGGTAACACCGGGAAAGAAATTGGGATGGGATTTGAGCTTCCTTGTTGGTCCTTCCTTCTTGGATACCACCGGGTTGAGGTATCAAACCCTTTTCCTTAATACGAACCCTTTCCTCTACAGGTCTATATTAAAAACCCCCAAGGGTGGACACTCGCTTTGTGAACGATCGTGCATTGCTCTTTTTTCCTTTCTACAGGCTGAATCTCATGCCCAATCGATACGATTTCTGGTTTTATTATCTCAAGATGAATGTATAAAACATATCCAAATCGAAAATTCATCCTAAAAGATTCACCGGTTGAATGCAGATCGCTAGAAGTTGAAGTCACGATTGTGTACAAAATTTCTGTTATCAAAATTTCTTGAAATTTCTAAAACGTGGGTCCTGTAGCATCATATCCCACCCATTCTGCTACGTCTTTCGGTACGCTTTTTCGACATAGTAACTTTCACACTTTTTTGGCTTATTACATTGTTTAGATTTGAGGATCACTGACGAGGGTTAAGTACCCGAAACGTGCATGTCTGGTCCATGTTGCCAATTTACCTGTTCTTAAATGATGCTATTCAATATGAAGACGTTTACATTTATACTACTTGGTGAGTGTCACTGCTGGTGGACCAGGAGTCCCCGAGGGCACATGTAGCCAAGTTCCATCAATTTCGGTTGATCGTTTCTTCTACGCATTCTAAAATTTCTGTTATCAAAATTTCTTGAAATTTCTAAAACGTGGGTCCTGTAGCATCATATCCCACCCATTCTGCTACGTCTTTCGGTACGCTTTTTCGACATAGTAACTTTCACACTTTTTTGGCTTATTACATTGTTTAGATTTGAGGATCACTGACGAGGGTTAAGTACCCGAAACGTGCATGTCTGGTCCATGTTGCCAATTTACCTGTTCTTAAATGATGCTATTCAATATGAAGACGTTTACATATATAGCTATGGTATAGGAAGTGTCCTCCCTTGCGGTTTTTTAAAATAGACTTACATGTATAGACTTGCATGTATAGAGGAAAGGGTTTGTGACCAAGCGATGATACCTCACCCCTGTGTTGGATATTATACTTGGTCATACTTGCATTGGATGTGTAATATGATTAGTGTGATTTATGAAAATGATAAGTACAGAGCGCCACCTACAGCGCATTCTACAATTCCCAAATACATGTAACTAATTAATATGAATAATTAATAAGCATAATTATTGTGGGGGAGAGGCCATATGGTTACACTTCGTTGGCGTGCTGGTACTAGACGGAGACAATGACACAAGCTCCACAAGAAACACGAATGACAGCTTATCTTATTAACCATCTCCATTGCGAGGTCATTCGTGTTTCTTGTGGAGCTTGTGTCATTGTCTCCGTCTAGTACCAGCACGCCAACGAAGTGTAACCATATGGCCTCTCCCCCACAATAATTATGCTTATTAATTATTCATATTAATTAGTTACATGTATTTGGGAATTGCTAACTTGAGTTTTCTAAAGTAAATTCCTTGACTATGAGTTCAAACTTCACATTGAGACAATTATTCTAGTTTGTAAATTCTGTAATCTGTTTAATTTGATTCCCAGGATGCTGAGAACACTGCAGTAATTTGCACACCTGCAAGTACTTTAGTCTTTGTTTTCCGTACGAGTTAATTGAAAGCTAATTGGAAATCTCCCCGTAAAAGCCATTATTGTTCTGTATTTGGAAGAATCTAATTTCCAAAATGTCCTTTTAATCAAAAACCAATAACTTATTATTTTGTGCAGGTGTTAGCAATTTCCAATCGTCCACATATATACTCGGCGCATCGTTTTGCCGACCAGTTAAGTTTCGGTTAAGTTAGACTCCAGTTTGTTTAGGTTTAGACTCCGCTCTCGTACTGTCAACATGTAACGTTTTTAAATAAACTTAGAACTTTTATTCGGACTTCGGTTTATAGTTTTCAAAATGACTGATTAATACACAACGCGAACTACACACCTAACCTGTAGGCCATAGGCTTACAGAAGTCGTGAAGCAACTCATGAATAATCTTGTTTCGCGATTCAGTGCTACACTGGGAATACACTCAATAAAACTTTGGGGTTTGACAGTAAGTGTTTGGAACATTTTCCTGACATTGTCACCATAGCACTTTCTATATAAACAGAATCACAGACAGTGCATGTATGTAATATATTTTGTGCGTGAACATCGTGGGGGATGCTTTCCTCCCGGGCACCTGGTCCCACCTCTAGCTTGCTAAGGGTCCGTTGATGCTCAATTTGGTGCTCTATTGTAAGTGCTGTTGAGATTATCGTCAGGATCTTCTTAACTCATTAGGACAACATGACTAAAAGATGGGGATCTACAACAACACCAAATGCAAAAACACAGAGCAGACACCACCGAAAGAGACGCAAAAGGGACAAGGAACACAAAATTACATTACAGAAACATCAAACACAAATAACTACACATAAATCAACGAGACAAATGGGCCATCTGTGCCGACTTAAGACGGCCATCTGCCATAGCAGGTGGTGTGGTTATCTGGATTATGTGCGCACGAGCCTCCCATTTTCCGATTACCAAGAGGTCTCGAAGAACACACAATTATGGTGTAAAATAACCTCCTGGCTGTAAGATGACCATACAAACAGCATAACAGCAGGGCCCAAAGCAACACACAAAGTAGTACTGGTAGCGCGGTGGACTACGAACCTATAGGTCGTGGGTTCGAATCTCACTGTTGCCGGACATCGAAAAACTATTGTAACCTTGGGCAAGTTACTTTACACTACGTTGCATTCTCTCTACCCAGGAGTAAACCGGGTACCTGGCACATGAGAGTTGGCCATGTGAATGAAAAGCATTAGCGCCTGAACGGCAGCTCTGCTTGTATGCTCCCAAGGAAGTTGAGAATGCATTGGATTGTACAGGTCTCGCCAGGGAGGTAATTGTGGAAGTCGCATGAGGCTAAAGCGAATGAGACTAAAAAACCCTACTTTATCTTATATCTTTATATGGATATGTGAATGGATATAGAAACATAAGGTGTACGAAATATGCATAATCTCGCTACAGCCTGTGTGCTCTACCGGCTGTAGCGATCTTATGCATGTTATCACCCGAGGAGTCCGACTGACATTCAAATAGGACAGGTGGTCGGGGCCCTGTCCTCTCTAAAGAGTATTGGACAGGATCCGTCATGGAGTCCTGTCGTCACGGTCAGAGCGCAATTCCTTAAAATGCGCTGTTACAAGGCTGTAGATTGGTAAACAAACCAAATGTCCGTCTGTTGACAGCAGGATCATATCGACGGTATAAAAGGCGTTTGATGATTCTAACACAATTTCGACGGTAATTCTGTCCACCTTTGATCCTTCTTATTTTGTTTATTATGTCATCATAAAAGGCAGGTTGTGAAATACCCAAAGTAATATACTCTGATGCTTGTATGGGTCCGAATTTCAAAAGCTGACAAAAAGTTCTGTAAAATTTCCAGAAAGTCTTTACTAGTTTGTGAAATAGAAAACCTTGACTTATAAGTTTTATAAATGATAATCCAAAGGAGAGGGACCTTTTTATTGACTTGCTCATGGCAGCATACAGATATACTATTCATCCAGCCACTGGGTTCACGCTTTATGAAATGGTGGTAGGAAGAGAGGTCAACCTATTTACATACTCAACACAGGATAAGTCCTTTATAAGGGAACTTAAATACAAATTTGAGAAGCTCTATGACGTAGCGAGAGATAGCATCTTTAGGAAAAACAGGAAAATTACAGATAAAAAGATTTTGACACTATGTTCTCTCAAAATAATTCAGATAAGGAATGCTAGTATACAAGTTGAAACAAGTCCATAAAAACGTGAGACAGCATGGGCAGGCCCATTTGTAGTAGTAGTTCTTCTTAGCTCTGATCCATGCTGCAAATTAATCTATTCTTAAATGATGCCATAAATCTGAAGACGCGTAATATCTGTAGTGTACAAAATTCAGAACAAGCATTCGTTTTTTAAAGTAACAAATTACGTCGGACTCAGGCCATGTAACAGTAAAGATATTCCGATGTGGGCAAACACCTTGCCCTTCAAGACTCTAAACGATTAACTATTTTGTATTGTAGATGTATTTCCAACGTATTTTGTGAAACCATACCGCAAGACAGAAACGGTCATCCTTATTTTATTTTATGAGGATCCATGTCCCAATACAATGGGTTCCCTTTTTATGCGGATTCAGAGCTATGAAATATCATCAACTTGCCATGTAAAGGGTTATCAGACACGTGCAATGAGGAAATTGAAATGTCCAGATATTGCCGAGAAAACATTCTTCGAGAGGAGTCTAAATTCATATGAAGGAAGAGTGGGGGTATATATTACTAAGATAACAGGAGAAAGAGCAGTCAAAGAAATAATGGAGAAAGAGCAGAGAACAGTTGATGACAAAGAAACTGATGAGAAACGACAGACAGAAAAAGATGGATGAACAACGGAACATACTTAAGGAGGACGGTGGACAGACAGACGAAGGGGAATAATGACGAAAGAAAGACCACCAGGATTTACTCCAAGAAATGAGGAAATTGTGCGACATAAAATTTTATCCGTATTTCGGGGAATCTTTATAAAACGGACAGAAGAGACAGGGGCATAAATGGACGAAACAGGGCTGACGAAGGTAACAGAAAAAATGTCAACTGAGAGGTGCATCTAATGGTTAGAGGATAATATCAAGATGAGGGAGGAAGATATAGCGATGTTAAAGAAGGAGATGGAGGGGAAAAATTATGTATGGTGTAATCGAAAGCTATGGAATGGAGAAATCTGAAAAGTTGTGAACAGCAGAGATGGAGAGACCAGCAAGAGAATGAGGAGTGTGGAAACGAGGCCGGATGGAGGAGTAGAAATGATAGGAGTAGAAATGATAGGAGGATTTGAGCAGAATTTATGTGTGGTGTAAATTAGATTTCAGGGTTTTTCATCGGCAGGAGAGAGGAATGAATTCCATTTGTTAATGTTTCCATAACATACTATGTTCATGGTTGTTGTGGACATAAGGTAAACCTGGTATGGAAGAGTTATGTATGATCCATTGTAAAATTCATTGTATTCAGATGCATGAAAGAAAAGTACAGTTTATGTAAATTTCGATTGAACAAACATTGTATTTTAGAATGATGAGATACCTCCCATCAATGATTAATGAAAAAATGTGATTTTCAATTATTTCTAGATTGTACTTTTGGCGCCCCTTACTGTGGTAGACTCCCTAAATGAGCCGCAGCTCATTGCCTATGAACACGTGTTTCAGAAATTGAAATTTCCCACAATCTTGCAAATCTCTTACAGATTTTAATGATACCTCATAATATGCCATAATTTTATTGTTCATGCATACAGTATGAAGATCAGACTCAGCTTTTACTATTAAAAAATTCCGGGGCCAAATCAGCTAAGAGATTATGCGAAGCTGTTTATTGAAACCTTAGCATATCTTTTGAATGGTAAGTTTGTTTGTTTGTTTGTTTTTTGTTTTGATTCTTTTGTTTTTTTGTCTTTGTTATTTCATATGTGAATTCCTTGTGACAAGACCTTTATCAATATACCAATATTCTGTATCTTGTGACCTTGACCTTTCACTTACTGAACTGAAAATGGTATGAATACTAACACAGATCCCGACAGGGGCATTCGTGTTTCACATACACATGATTTATTAAAAGTTGCATTATTTACTTTTTATTCCCAATGCTTTTTTCCAATGATATGTATCGATCTTATTACAAAAGTGTTATTTGAAAGAAAATATGGACTTCAAAAACATTCTTCGACAGTATTTTCTCGAAGCGGTATTAACCAAACTTAGATTCCGAAGAATTCGAATGAACTTTCAGAACATCTGAACATTCGATCAAAGCCTTTGATTTTTCGACACTTTACACAACAATACCACATTCTAAATTGAAAGTAAGACTTGCAAAATTAACAGTAATGTGTAAGCAAGAACGGCAATCGCAAATATATATTTATTGTCGTTAACTCTGACAAAACCTACTTGGTAAAAGAAAAGTCCGATTCTACAAATAAGTACATTGACAGATATTATTCAGATGTTAAACTTCGTGCTCGACAACATTTTTGTGGTCTTTGGAGGAAAGGCGAATTGTCGGAATTTCAATGGGAACTAATTGTGCCCCCATCCTTGCCGATATTTTTCGGTCGCCACGGGGTTATAATAAAAGCATATCAGATCCTTGATCCATGATCATTGACATTCTGGATCGCGATTAAATGTCTGTCATCCTCACCAAAGAAGAAATATTTACCTGATTTGAACACCAATTTAAACATTGAATAAATCAACGAATTTGACGAGTTTCCATGAGTTGTTGCGACGGGTGTTGCATGTACAGCGAGACATACAATCACCGAATGTTTTGCTTGATTTGCACGTGCATTGTTTGCATTCCACCACTACCACTGCTAAGAATTCTTAACGTAGAAGAAAAAGGGGATCTTCAACAGGACTCTGTTGCAGCACCAAAAAAACCACCGAAACACAAAAATGTGAAAACAGAGTAGACACGCTCAAAGGGGAAAAACACCAGGATGTCACCAAAGAACTAAACACAGAAAAATACACACATGTGCTGACTTGCGACCGCAATCTACAAAATTAGTAACAAATTGTGTAGTTATCAGGATTATGCTCCCCCTTGTACGTTTACTTAGCGGTCTCGATCTTTGCCTCAATTTTGTATCTTCTTACCTCCATGCAAATTCACCACAAAATGGAATATGCATGAAATAAGTTAATAGTAGTTATTTTGTTGAAGTGTATTTGAAGTTACGATCAATACTAAATATAAATTGATGCTTTAGAAAATACTTTCTTATTTCTCAAAACAATATTTCCCATTCACAGGTGTTCATAAGCACCATTTTTTAAAACCCCAGATCCAGCAATTCAATGAGCACTTGTTGAATGAGATAACACAAACTGGAGGTAACTCAACAACGTCCTTGTAATTTTTCGCCAAAAAAGTATGTATTCAAATATCAATATAATTTTCCCTACTTTATATCGCCAAGATATAAAAATGAAAACAGTAATTATCTTCATACGCCGTGATAAATTAGACATTAAAACAGCGAGAGCAAATATTAGGATTCACTAATTATACCTCATGGGTTATGTTTCATATGCCAGCTTATTTCTTGACGTTACAAATTATAGGAAAATGGAGCAAGGACGTTACAGGGATAGTTTGTGTTGAAATATGAATTAAGTTAGGGTTATTCTACGGTCTCCGAGGGCGTAGCCCGAGGAGCAGTTGAATAACCCACTTGTTGCACGGCAATTGTTAGGCCATCAAACAATTATCACCAATGATTGAGTAATTATAAGTCGTCATTCCTAGTACGTAACGGTAAGAGAAAACTACTCATGGTCAGTAAACAATGACAATGGTACAATATACATCGTAGACAGATTAGAATTTTACGCATTTAAAACTTGATTTGACAGAAAATTTAATTTACATTAAAGAAATTAAAAGAATTATTTCCAGAATTTGAATTGAATGAGAGAGAATAAAAGAAGCTAATACGGTATTCAAACTAATGATATATTACTATACCTAACAAGCGAATTTTAGGAGGTAGGGTCGGGGATTATCTGACAATTTTCCATAAAATTTTAGAAACTATTGGAATCTTCCGCTATTATTTGTGTTCTGTTCAAAGCTATTCAATGGTTCCGGTCAGTACAAAGCTATTCGATCGAAATCTTACTTTTATCTGTCTCCGTTTGTAGCGGATCCTATTAATTCAAGTGCTAATATAGAGGGCGCTAGGGGATTCAGGATCCCGCCCCTCCCTAGAATTTGCCGTTTTTCAAATTTTTTTCACAATCATAGGTTAATTGGAACCCCCCCCCCCCCCCCCCCCCCGATTCACTGTGGAAAAAATCTAGATCCACCCATGACTTTGATGACAGTAATTCAAATCTGTAAGTCGCGGGGTGTCCTTCTCATTCCTTAGAAATGCGCTTTTAGTAATGTTTCTAATAATTCTAAAGGAAAAATGTGTTTCCATTTTTCAAAACGGAAGGCAGTTGACTTCGGGTCAGTTAAGGACAATAAACGGTTCAGTCGATCGTTCAATGATTGGTTCAATCATTTATTGAATCATTGCTTCACAATGAAAAATATTGCACCGTCTGGAAAGGTGTTAATTACTGTCTACAGCGTAGACCGTGCAACACGTTTTATTTAAAAAAGTTATTTATTAAAGAGGGATGCAACTTTTTCAAAATATCATATCCTTTAAAAGTGCTTCACGACATTTGAATCTGTGTCTGAAGAGCATTAAAGAACTTTGAATTGATCAAGACATGCGAATTTTCGAAAACTTATTAATTTTAAATACCAAAATCTAAATAAATTCTGCTTAAGAAGGTAAACAATTCAAACTGGTCTATTTGACAATCATTTGGTTCCCGGGACACCTCTTGATTCACCGAGTTTAACGGGTTCCTTTAAAGTATGAAACGCACAAGAAAAGAAATGAAAAGTAACGAAACAAATTTCTTTTTCTTTTTCAAAGAAAATATTTATACAGATATTTATAATTGGAAATTCAATGCATGTAGGTCATTGATGTCAATTCGCTCGAAAATTGCATGAACAGTTTGCTTTGTTCCCAAAAAATCACTTACACAACACACTAAAGTTGGATGGACCCCCCTCCCCCAATACGTAACATTAAACAGTAACGGAGAAACAGTTATGCCGAGCGAACAGAGCTTTTTACAGATAAGGACAAGCTCAGTGATAGTTTAGTTTTGCCAATTCACCCGTTCTTTGCTTGTACTAAAGAGCGAATTCTTATCATTTTGTGGTAGAAATATTTTCTAGACTGTTTTGCCATGCACAGCAGTATCCTACTTATTGAAGTTGTATCATCCCTTTTGGTAACTTTTTGTGAAAATATCAAATATCAAAATCCAACTGAATTTAAAAAAATCGATTAAAATTCTGATTATGAAATTTGTACGATTTTATACAACACTAATGAAAATCAATGGAAAAAAAATACTCTGAATTGTTCCATGGTAGACGAAAAATTCATTCAGTGGCGCTATCTACGACAATTTCTCTCATAGGAATGCAGGAAGAACCGCTTTAATTTCTTAACCGCTCACATTTAAAACCGAATTCGTTGCGTTTTTATGAAATCGAAAGTTGGGGATGTGTGTATTACAAGACAGCTAGATATGTTTTTTCTACATATTTCTATCCCCTCCTGTTCCATCAGATTACATGTACGTCTGTCAATCTTTTGAGGGTCAACTCTTAAAAGTGTAGGTATAGCAAGTTTATTTCTCAAGACTGTTTAAACGCAGATGTCTCTGAAAAATAATCACACAAGTGAAAATAACCAAATAACTGACCGACCCCCAGATATCAAATCCAGACTTTTCGGTTTAGTAAGAAAAGAAGTAAAAAAAATCTTTCTTTTTTTTGTGTGTTTTTGATTTGCTTTTTGTTTTAATTTTGGGGTTTTTTTTTAAGAAAATGAGAGGTACCGAGCCCCATATGCCTTAAGAAAATAAATAGATAGATAGATAGCTAAAACCTGATTCTTTCTTCAGGGAAAGTGTATTTCAACATTAAGCCTTTAAATGTATTAACACAAGCACATTTGAAGTGCTGCAGTAATTATTGTCGTAAAAAATCACTTTTCAGACTGAGTGTAAATGATACAATTTTGCGTTACCGATTGATACTCGATAAAATCGCATCGGATCACCAACCGTTTGTAATCGATGATCCATTATGATGGCTCAGTTTCTACTTCGTCGGCAAATATTCATATAGGGGATAAATCTTGCAACTAATAGTGTAAGTCTTTACGGCCAAATCTTTTTTAATATTTTTTTTTATATATATTTTTAAAATTTATTATCATTATTTTTTTTATTTGTCTCGCTAGTTTCCGATCACTATTGATGCTGTCTTCGTTATGCATACTTATTGACACATTTCATATATTTTTTTAATAGCATGTCTATGACATTTATCTAGATAATACATACATGTATATATGCCAATTTTATCTTTAATGTCTTTTTCGTTTGTGAACCTTTGGCAATCATTTTCCTATTTATACACGTAGAGCTCCTCGTTTTAAAATTTTAACGAAATCGGTTACAGTTATGCCTTTAGAGATTTAAAAAAGGTTTAAAATGAGCTGAAATGTAGAATCTATAATACGCACTGGTTCCTATGGCACACGGGAGGAGAATAGAAGGAAAAATATCACTACTATTTGATCGTTAACGAATGATTTAACGGTAATATCTATATATTTTTTTTCGTTTCATTTCCTTTCTTTTCATTTCCTTTCTTAGTTTAAATGCCCCCGAGTTTTACAGATATTATTAAGGAGTTACCTCCCTTCAAATGTTTTACCACAAGGACAATTTTTATCGGTCTAAAAATCGAATGTGCAAATTTGTGCTATCTTTCCCTGTCCATTTATTGTTTTAAGTACATGAAACAAATCAAAGTAATGTGCTTAATCATACCAACTTTGTCCAACAACCAAAAAGAGATAAATAAATGAGAAATGTCATGATTTGAAGTGATTTTTGCCCATTATGTTTATGAAGAAGCTCGAAATGTCCCGATTTCTGACACTTAGGGTACGAGGTGTCGTTACTCTCAGTTGAAACCTAGCGGTCGTTGAAAGGCCTATATCATATAGTGTACAAAAGGTTGCATATTATCCTGATACAAGATTGATTGCATGGATGTATGATTACAACACTTTCATGATGTTTAATGGTCCTTGTATCTGTAAATCGTGCAAGTGTCACAAATACATTTCAGAATCTAAGTTTTGCTTGTTGGCATCTACATCACAAAGGAGGGGATCTCCAACAACACCAGATTACAGCAAAACACCCAATGCAAAAAAAACACAGCAGACAAGCACAGAAAGAGACTCAAAAGGGACAAGGAACGTCAACGCACAACACAGAAACATAAAAAACAAAGGACTACACATAAACCAACGAGACCAATGGGCAAACGGTGCCGACTTAGGACGGCCATCTGCCACGGAAATAGCAGAAGGTGTTGTTATCCTGGATAACGTGCGAACAACCCTCCCACTTTTCCGATTACCCAGAGGTTTCGAAGAACGTACAATTGTTGTGTAAAGCAACCTCCTCACTGTCAGATGACCACACACAAACAAGACCGCAAAAATCAGGGGCCCAAGCAACACAGATGAATATGTAAATGGATATAAAAAGAGGGCATACGTAATACAATCCGTGCTCTGCCGTCGCGAGCTCATCTATGTTATCACCCGAGAAGTGCGACTGACATTCAAAGAGGACAGGTTGTCGGGACCCTGTCTTCTCTAAAGAGGTTTGGACAGGGCCCATCATTGAGTCCCTTCGTCACAGTAAGTTAGAGTGCAAGTTAAAAGAATGCGCTGGTACAAGCCTGTAGATTGGTCAAGTACCAAGCCTAGTGTCCGTCTGGTGACATAAGGATTATATCCACGGTATAAAAGGCGCTTGATGATTCTGACGCATTTTCGATAGTTATGTTGTCTATCTTTGATCCTTCTTATCTTGTTAATTATGTCACCGTAAAATGCAGGTTGTGAAATACCCAAAGTAATATACTCTGTAACCTGTATTAGTCTGAATTTTAAAAGAAGTTGACAATAATGTTTGTAAAATTTTCGGAAAGTCTTTACTAGTTTGTGAAAGCGAAATCCTAGTCCTAAAAGTTTCTTGGTAATTTGTACATGTCATCAGTAGAGATAATGGCTTGCCAAGGACCAGAGATGCCGAAAAGTGTCAGTCTGAATTAAGCCTTGGAAATGTCTGACAAATATTCTTCCGGACTGACGAAAGTTTGCATTTCTTTTCATTGTTCGGACAAAATTACTAAAATGTCTGACAGATTTCGACATCTCTGAAAGGACTCTGAAAGCCACCCGGGAGGTAGCCTTATATTATATGCACGATCATACGGCAAGCATAAGGTTCGAATCCCTTTCTAAATATCTGGGTTGTTCAAAGTCCTATACTTAGACTACCCTGTAGGAAGCAAAAATTGAGCTTCATTATCAAAGGTGCAGTACATTGCAAGATTTTTTATGTTCTGGGCTCTATTCCCTCCGTTGATATCCCCAATATTACCCCTAATGCATGTTGATATCCTCTGATCATTTTATTTCATATGATCATTTTATGGCAACTCTTGATTTTGTCATGATTCAGTTACAAACATGATGTTTACAATAGAATGGGCAAGTTTTTGTCTGTCTGAGTCTTATTCTGCATAATTATCTTTATTGCTTATGGGTTTTCATTTCATTTCGTGAAAGAGGTCACAACGCAATTTTTAATCAATTTAGTATCTATTTATTAATTTCTATTGAAGCAAGGCCTTGTTTGAAAATTTCGTTTGTTTTTTATTTTTCTCCCTTCCTCGTAGCTTTGAAGATTGGACGTTCAACGTAGAATTTATTTATGGCGGCCTAAAGTAATTAACATGCAAATTACTCACCAAATGCAGCACTGGATGTTTCTATAGAGGTCAGTCAATGGGTGCAACTATACAGCTAACCACGGTGATGAGAGTTTCGTCTCGATGTTCACTGGTTACTGTAGTCTGAATGTACCGTCACGGGACTTCCGGTGTCACTGGTACAAGCTGACTGGTTCGACGTCATCTTCCCTTCATTCCTCCCCTTTTAGAACGGCTCATCATGGTAAATAAAACAGCAAATTAAACAAAAACTCAACAATTAATGTTTATAAAAATATTTACAAGTTCTCCAGGAGCCGACAACTATAATCATCCACCAGGACTGTCGTAACGACACCCTATAGCGCCTTTTTCCAAGTTGGCGTGTAACGGCAACTATCTGCACTGTCCACCATTAATCCCTAGTGATAGCCCATTATCCAGGGTCATCTGATACAACTCTGACGGCCGAGGTCCAGATGCGAGATCACTTAGGCTCCTACATCCTCAATGCATGCCGGAGTGTTAACTTCAGCTCAATCCGGAGGGAAGTATGGATACTTTGTCTCAAGAATTATCCTGTCTCCCGGGGATTGCTGGTAAACCGGCAATTTGCGCGTCATCAAAGGACTGCACTGCTGCAGTTACTCCGATATAAGTACGCGGAAATTTCTTCTACCACTTCCACCGTTCCTTTGCAACAATGTACATGGACCATCTGGGAAGGGTTGCATATCATTTCCATTAACTCTCGACATCTGGCATGTACGCCCTGAGCGTACACGTCTCCAATGGGGCCACGTAAATAAAGGACGAAGGATTGATCCGCACTCGCAAGGTTGATCATGCTTTTTAACACCTCGTCTTTGTGTGACCACAAAAGAGCTGCAGGAGGGTTGACTGGATGGGCAATAAATTGGTTGGGGCCAGATTCCCAGGATCCTACACGTAGTCTTGTATACACAGTAGGTGTCTTGACTAATAAAAGCATAGAAAGGAATCCGGCCATGGTGATTTACCCATTCTATGGCGTCATCTAATAATGTATTTGATCCTAACACAACTGTAACCAGCAATCTCATTGATTGCCTTAACTTGTATTGCAATATCCGCCTCAATGACACAGAAAATACTGGAAGCCTTCCGGGAGATGTTTTTCTATAATGTGGCATCGCAACAGTTTATCTGTAGGGTTGCAGGAAGGGATGGGACAGGTAATAGGCTTATTACCTGCAAACTGTCTTTCACTGCTTCCTGTAGCTCTCATGTTCAGCGTCCAACGTCACCGTGAACGTAGTTCTGTTCGGCTAGTGCCTGATCTCCTGGTGATGTCCCCTATCTCTACTGTATCTTTCTCGGCTGGATCTCGCAGTTTCTCGTCTTGAACTTTCATGACGATATTCCATGTCATAACCATGTCTCTGTTTTGGGAATAAGGCATCGTCGGAAAAGCTCACCTCCAGTGGGTGATAACGGCAGAATTTTTACTGGATAGCATTACAAAAATCTAAAGCGAGTTCTCGTCAGTTAATTAGCTATTTAAAGCCAATATATAAGTAATATTGTTTTGTAACTCTTAAAAGCAACAAATATGAATCACTGTCAACATTTATTAGGACATCTTTTGTTGGTTAAAATATAAAATAGATCATACTTTTGCTATCAATAACAAATTCACCTAACGAGTACTCGCATTATATTATAATAATGGTAACAATCGACAATTCTGTCGTAATGAATAACGGGAGGTGAGCTTGCGTGACCGAGCGTGGGTTTCTGATGATGGGAATAAGGAGACTTAAACGATGACCCACTTCTATCCCTCTCTGAATGCGAGTACTTAGAGTGTGTGGGCATCCTGCTAGAATGTTCGGTCTGTGTCTGGATCTTTGCAGGAGGCTTTGTCTGTTTGTGGGCTCCTTGGACACACCAGTCTTAACAGGAGATGCTGGCTCACCAGAATATGGTAATCAGGTTTTCCTGTATCGTTTTCACTGTTTCCTCTTGTCTCACTTACAGGAGAAAGTCCAAGCGCTCACTGGTGGTAGGAGGCTTTTCCGCATGACTTTGGACCGTATCGACGCTTGACCATTCCATTGGTTCCTTAATCATTCTCCGACACTTCGAGGCTCAACTTCCACAGCCGGAAGTTCTGATTCTCCCAAGAAACAAAAACTGAGCTGCGAATGGAAATATTAGAGCAGAAGGCGCTATGTCATCGTCTGCAGCGTTTGCCCGGAAAACCGGCAAACTGGGGTCCACACCAAGCCTAATGTCACAAGAGGCTCGGATATGAATTCATCTGAAGGCTTGGATATTGATGTTAAAGGCGGAAATTTTTGATCCGTCCAGGGAAGGGATGTTGTCCTCTATCCGCATTTTTGGGATGTCAAATCGTGCATCTTTCCTGACGGCATTTATCCAGGCCGAGTTACCTAGTCTCTGAGCTAGGGCGTACTGCTTAAGTACACATTCATCTCGTAGGGAATGTTCAAGGAGGAATAGGATTCTGTAAAATCCAGTTGGCTCCAACAGCACGTCCAAGTCACTGGCACGGCGTAAGGTATCGACCTGGGGCTCTTCCTCGTCACGGAAATCCTCGACCTTCACGAATGGACCGGAGGCCCTTTGCTTTCCCTTACCTTTGCCTTTTCCCGTGGCTTGAGTAGGTTCTCCCTTGCCCTTGTTGGTTCCTTTCCTCAAAGCTCTCTTTTCAGGGCTTGATTCAGACATCACGACTGCAGATCTACAAATTAAACTTTACAATCAGGACAAAGATAAATGTCAATCTGCGTGCCTCTGCCTTATCCTACACAAGATTCATGACACCACTCTCGACACACGTCACAGTGTATCATGAATTATCCCGTGTCTGGACCCATTCAAAGAGACATAGACACTTTACAATGGACCCCTTCAAAGAGACAAAGACAAAGTCCTCTCTGAATGTCAGTCGGACTCCTCGGGTGATAACATACATGAGCTCGCTACAGCCGGCAAAGCACGGACTGTATTACGCAAGCCCTCTTTTTATATCCATTTACATATTCATCTGTGTTTCAAGGGCCTCTACGTTTCGCGGTCTTGTTTGTGTGAGGTCATCTTACAGTGAGGAGGTTGTTTTACACCACAATTGTACGTTCTTCGAGACCTCTGGGTAATTGGAGAAGTGAGAGGGTTGTGCGCACGTAATCCAGGATAACCACACCATTTGCTACTTGCGTGACAAATGGCCGTCCAAAGTCGGCACCGGTTGCCCATTGGTCTCGTCGGTTTATGTGTAGTCTTTTGTGTTTAATGTTTACATGTAGTGTGTCTCTTTTTCGTCTCGTGCTGTACTCGTCTTTTGTGTTTTTGCATCGGGTGTTTTGCTGTTGATGCTACAACGGGGCCTTGTTGGAGATCTCCTCCCTTCTTTTTTACTTGAGTTGTCTGGTTTCACTTTCACAGGAGAACCATCCTCAATATTTGTCAACCACTCAGGCAGCTCCTTATCCTTGCTATTTATCTCCGTATACTACATCACCCCCTTTTCATATACGATGCTATGCGATAGAGACAGTCTTGCGCAGGATCTCCGGTGCTCTAGTGTTTACCACCCAAGTCTATCGAGTATAAGGGATACACTGCCCGTAGGGGAGAAATCACTTACTGTCCATCTTGCAGCTCTGCGCTGGACCATCTCAATTTTGTCGGACAGTTCTCTGGTGTGGGGATCCCATGCGCAAGAAGCATATTCCAGCTGCGGTATTTCCAGCGTTTTATAGGCAGTAGCTCTGACAGTCTGGTGCTTGGTCTTAATATTTCTCTTAATAAAGCCTAGGGATCTATTAGCTTTACTTACCATACTGTTTACATGGCTGTTCCACCTAAGATCTGAAGATATGTTTACACCCAGGTACTTTGCATGGTCGATTACCTCCAATATGTGCTCGTCCATGGAGTATTTATTTAGATGGTATTAGGTTTCTAGATCTACTTACCCTTATTACCTGGCATTAACCTGGGTCCAACTCCATGTCCCACTCCCACTCCCAAGATTGAAGTGTGTCAAAGTCTGTCTGTATGGTCTTACAGTCTGTCATGTCATTAAGAGTCAGATAAAGGGCTGTGACATCTGCAAACAGTCGTACTCTAGATCTTACCTGTTCCGGGAGGTCATTTATAAAGGTCAAAAAGAGGATCGGACCGAGCCCTGGGGCACTCCTGATGTTACGGGGACCGGTGGTGATTCCTCTCCTTCAACTACGACTGTCTGCAATATATTATCAAGAAAAGATCTTACCCAAGCAAGGTTCTGCCCTCTAACTCCATACTGATGGAGTTTGTATAGGAGTTTCTGATGGTTAACTTTATCAAAAGCCTTGCTAAAATCTAATGAAATTAAGTCTGTCTGCTTACCGTATTGTAACTTGGAGCTTAGATCTTCAATGACTCTTTTCCCGGAACCCATGTTGTAAATCATATAAGATGTTGTTACCATTTAGATGTTTGACTAAGTTGGTTGTAAGTATGTGCTCTATTAGTTTGCATGCTATACAGGTAAGGGGGATTGGCCTATAGTTGGCTGCTGTACCTTTATCTCCTTTTTGTGAATGGGTGTTACTCTGCCCTTCTCCAGTCATCAGGAATTGTTCCGCAGTCAATGGATTTACTAAAAGATTACCTGGAGTATCTGAGCTATTTGGGTGTTGAGCTTCTTGTACGGGAGTGGTTTAAGCTCATCAGGACCAGGTGCCTTGTCTGGATTAGGAGCTTGTCGATACCTGCTGTAGATATGGAAAAATTGGAATAATATTGTACTTGCAGTTGTCATCCTGGTTTTCAAGCTTAAGGTTGCGTAGCTGACTTAGTTTGAGAGGTGATCTGGCACTGAAGACTGACGGAAACTGTTCATTAAAAATTATTGCCTTTACCTTGTTCTCTGTGTGCAGGAGGCCCTCTCTCTTCAATTGGGCTACGCCTTGTGCATCTTGCCAGCAGGATTTCAGGAAGCAGAAACGTTTTAGATGAAAACTTACCATTTGTGATTTCAGCCGTATCATGTGTTCGGATGGTACTTTGGTCATCAAGGCCTAATAACCCTTCAACATACTTGTTGTATGACTGTTTTAGGCATGCATTTACCTTGTGTTTGGCTTTTAGGAAATCATGACTATCCTTTGGATGCTTCATTCTGTCTAAATTTATAATTAAAACTTTTTTTCTAATCATCACTTGATATATGTAATCAGTTATCTTTTTTTGTTACCAATCCTGGGCTTCCCAATGAGGTCTTAGCTTTGCACACTTACCTTTAGAAACTGCTGTATCTAGAATGTAGAGAGCATCACCTACTGAGTAAGTATGCTCGTGAACCTTTAGATCGCAATCCCGTTTTGTCTTAGCCTGACCTGCTTAAGCTGCTCACGAGCTATGCCATGTGCCATATGAATATGCGTCACCAAACTTGTAACATAATCATCATAATTTACTGAATCTCCAGGGTCAGGTCCAGGAAATTGAAAATCTACTGGCATGGTAACTTCCCTACCCAACATTAACATATTGGGCGTATATCCTGTAATGTGGTTTATATCAGAGCTCATCGCCTTGGCTAATTGTCGCAAATATGTGTCCCAGTTTTTCGTTGATCGACTAGAAAAAACATCTCGCCGCATTCATTATGTTCTATCATACCGATCCACTTGCAGATGGTCTAAAAGCCGTTGTTCTTCCTTTATGAATGGCCAATTTGTCACAGGGTTATTTAAAGAGTGTACTTTCGAAATTTGACCTTTTGTCTGTAATCATCTGGAACCGTATCCCGAATCTCGAGCAGAAATGGTCCACAGCGGCTTTGAGCTGTTTTATCAGCTGTCTGATTAGGCAATGGAGTACATTCAACCCACTTGGTAATCTGGTCTACCATCAGGAAGACGTAACTGTTATTGTTATGTGTAATAGGTAGAGAATCTGAGGAAATCGAGATGTACACGTTCCATCGGAGATCCGGCGTGGTTTGAAGCATCTCGCTTTTCGGTTAGGTTTTTTGCTCCTGATGCAACGTGAACGTTCGACAACATATGATTTTACATCTTTAGCCAAGGTATACCAATAAAACCTCTGCTTACACCTACTTAGTGTTCTACCTTGAACTTGGTGACCCGAGGAAGGAAGGTAATGGCAAAGTTAGATCATTTCATCCTGTAGAGTTGAAGGAATTACAAGTTATTTGACAGAATCATCTTCTGGGTTCTTTCTCCACAATATTCCGTCTTCACACAAGAAGAATAACTCTGTTGACCCAATGATGTTTAGCTGCAGGGTTACTGAGGAATATTTCACTGTCTGAGGGATTTTGATCGGACGATAACCACTTCAAAATGAATTTCAGATCGCTATTATCTTGTTGATATTCTTTTTAAATATCTAACCAAATGTTATTCTTCATACAAGTTACTGGTACAGGTTTTTTAAACTTGCTGTACAACAGTTCTCGCTTATGGAACTGTTTTGTCTACAGAGTGAATAAAATGACTCCAATCTCTCTTTGTACGTTGACAGTGATCACAACCTCCACATTGGAAGATCTCCAGAATGAACATTATGTTTGAACTCCTGACAGGCAGATAGGACGTTGTCTGGAAGTCTGGATAGTGCATCTGCATTCTGTTAATTTACTCCAGGGCGATGACGAATTACCATCCAATATTGGCTTAGCTCTTCCAGCCACCTTGCAAGTTATCCTTTTGGATTCTTAAAAACAATATTTCGCCCTCTCGCTCCATTTTTTTTTCAAAAGAATCTGAAGAACTATAGATCAAATTGGTGTAGCCTAAAGAACGTAAAATGTGCTACATTGGAAGACCGATAAAATTTCTTCTTTTATACGATTTGCTAAGCCAAATATAAGCATGAATATTCCTTTTTATTTACTCAAACGTAGAATGTAAAATGACAAAAGCATGAACCTTAATTGATTTAAGCGTTGATCGTGTTACCATTTTAAGGAAAGCGGAACGCCCAAGCTTTTTTAGATTATGATTACTGCACTCGTTACGTGATGGAAACCTGTTCGTGCGCCATTGTACTTGTAAATAATGTATTCAATGTATATTTAGAAATATCTACTCTAACCATGATGTTTGTGGGAAAACACAGACAGAATGCAGAATCTTGCAACGAGAAAATATTTTCAAAGCCGATAAGTTCTCGTTATTTTAAAAGTGTCATCATTGATGTATACCAAACACCCAAATGATGCTTGAAATAACTAAAGATTACTAAAGAAGGACATGGTTGCATAGTTTTGACTAACATATGCCAATCTGTCGTCGACAAATCTTCAGTGTTAAGACTCTCGTTAAGAATCAGTATACATAATTGTACGAATACGGGTGTTCAAATGCAGCTTTATGGACACAAAATGACAAATATGGATAATGACCATATCCCTGTCCACAGTACAAAATCGATAATTCAGAAAATCAGAAACCGAAGGCATACAAAATCAGGATAAAACAGGAACTAAAGCAAACAAAAACAAAAACCTCCACCATATGAAAAGAAGCAAACTCCCGATACGAGAGTGAGACCAATGATGCATTCTGTGGATGTGACTTATTGCGTTAGGTCATAGTAATAAAATACTTTGCTCACGTCCGCTGGGGGTAACCTTTTTGGAGAACTGTTGAGAAAAGCAAACACAGGCATGGGTTTTGCAAATCAGATACAGAGAAGATACAAAAGTTAAATTTCAAATCAAATTTAGTATTCGTGTCTAGTTTACTGAAGATTATAAATATCTACATCTTCATAGATACGAGTATATGGATTGTTTTTGAGGATCATTCTCTTCCTTGAATAGGAAATATTTCATTTCTGTTTTAAATACCTAATAGATCTTTCTGCACTGAAACATGTGGTTATCATAACGCTCCAATGTCATAAAATATGACAAGTGTCACTTCGTTACAAAACTATGAAATTAAGTTGATCAACATATTTCAAACAACAAATTTTTATACAATATTGTATGGAATTTATTTTGATCAAGGTGCGGCGCCCACATCGAGAAGATTTATAGATGATCTCCAATTACTTTCATTTTCATTCAGTATTTATAACCGAGTTGTGGTTTTTACATCTAGAATTAAATCACATAGCGTGTTTCGTAACGTCGTATGAAAAAGAAACATTATCTGAGATTCGTTTTATCACATGGTATACGTAATAGTATTTGATAGAAATAAAACGCATACAAAATCAGGATAAATAAAGAACAAAAGCAAACAAACAAAAACTTCCACCACAGCGAACTCCCAAGGACCTGTAACGATAAAGCGTAAAATCTGCCCCAAAAATGATGAAATTTTAAAGTACCTCATTTCTTTATTCAAGTTGGTGAAATATTTTATGATAAAACCCCTTCAAAATCTGGAGAAATTTTTTCATAAAATTGCTCTAATACATACAGAGATATTTGAGAATAAAAGTGCGTAATCTGTATAGAAATCAATGAAAATCGGAAAAGTTTTCGTAGAATATCACCCCCCCTAAAACACAACACCACATCTACCTAAGATGTATTTTTATAATACAGATTTTCTGTTAAAGCAGTAGTGTGTTTCAAAGGGGGATTTATAATCAATGAGTTAAAGAAGATCCTGACGATAATATCAACAGCACTCACAATAGAGCACAAAATTAAGCATCGACGGACCCCTAGCAAGCTAGAGGTGGGACCAGGTGCCCGGGAGGAGTAAGCATCCCCTGTTGGATAGCCGCACCAGCCGTCGATGTTTAAGCACGAACATGAAAACAATATATAAACTTCATGCACTGTCTGGCGTTATGTCTATATAGAAAGTGCTATGGCGACAATGTCAGGGAAATATATTCAAAACACTTACTGTCAACCCCTCGCGGGGAACTTTTTTACGAGCTCAAGTCACGACATGCGATTGGGCGGGTAGGGGTGAAGGAAAGATTTCAAATTAACAGAGAATTAGTAAATTGCATGTGATTTGATTTCGGCAAATAATAAACTTCTTTATTAATAGTTTCGAATTATTTTAACAAAAAATATCCGTTGTTGTTTACTTTTTCACTAACTAACTTCTTTATTAGCTCACCTCGGCGAAGTTAATTGAGCTTATGCTATACCCACGCGTGTCCGCGTCCGGTTAAGAAGTTTGGGGTTTCAGAAGTTTTGGCAAAGTACTGATGCTACAGTAGTTAAACTTGCACAAGTGAATCATCGTGGGATGCAATGTTGAACCCATGCATCGGATTCTGCATTTGACCTTCATTTTCCGCTTGAGTGTCTTGGTTAAGAAGTTTGGGGTAGCTCAGTATAACTTGGTTAAAAAGTTTGGGGGTAGCTCAGTATTTGACAAAGTACTGCTGCTACAGTAACCTTACTTGCACAAGTGATTCATCTTGGGCTGCTGAAATGATCCCGTGCATCGGACACAGCATCTGACCTTCTTTTTCCGCTTGAGAGATTTCGCTTTAAAAAGCCAATATTGAGCAAAGTATAAATGCTACATGTACCAAACTTGCATATTAAATGTATCTTTGATTAAGCTTTCATAAAATTACCTCGACCTACTTTCTCCTCTTGAATGATTTTGCCTTTAAAAACAAATATACATGTACTTAGAAATATCTTTTAATTGAATTTTGCTGCCTCGAGGTGAGCTTCGTAGTCTGTGATTACCTATGTTTTTATTTTTTGGCATTGATGATTCAACAACCCCTCGCAATAAAAGTTAACAATAAGCGTTGACGACTGAAGTTCCTGTCAGTTTATGAAATAGTCTAAAAACTTCCTCGGTAACATTCACAAAGTCTTGAGAAAGTGTAATTATGGTAAATGTAAAAGAAATATGATTTTATATGCAGATAAAAGAGGCGATTCAAACTATTTATATAACGGTGGTGTTGTCAATTGTACAATATAAGTGAGAGTGAGTGTTCGATTAAATATCTCTGGCCACTTTATAAATCCGAAATATAATATTCGAAATTTCCCTCGTATTATTTGTATCATAAAAAAGACCGCCACCCTCATATCTACGTAAACATTTAGGTTATTTCTCATGATTATGTCAACAAAACTACTATATTTAATTAAAGATACTTGAAATGAAATATTTTCACGCACAGGACACATTTTAGACAATACTGTTTGAGCTCGTATCGCAAATAAAAAAGTGGACAGATTGCGGCTCTTAACGTTACATGTCCTTTCGGAGTGAGACCAGGTGCCCAAGAAGAGTCAGCATCTCCCGTTTGCATGCAGACCCCGTTGCTTCAATTCGGCAGAAAAATCATATCCGCTTACTTCCATTTCGGAAGATACAAGTAAAGTTTGTGGTTGGTTGTTCAAATGGTCTAAAACAGAATATCATGCACCATTCTGGACAATGGGACATCATAGTGTATGGCGAGTTCCCCGTATCGACTGTAGAACTTCCTCAGGGACGATGTTAGTCGATCACAAACGTTTCTTTGACTGAGAAGCTTATCTGAAAGACGCCTAGCTCTCAGAACAAAATCTGTATATTTGCTATTTGTTAACGTATCAACATATCAATTGGGACATGAACACGCCATAGCAGTGAAAGGGTGATGCTACTCAGAAAAGAAAAGTGTGTGATGCTGAAATTGATGTCGTCACGTTCGACACCCTTTCCGAATGGACAAAATCCATCAGAGGGTTATTTTTATCTAGAATTTACCGATTAAAATCAACTGTGAACACAAGATTCGTGTCTATATTTAAAGACCCTGATGTTATCACAGAGCTTACCTACCTCCAAGAACATAGACCATTTGAACCATCCAACCAAAGATTGTACTCTATATCTTCCAAAATGGAAGTAACCGGATGTGACAGTTCTACCGAATTGAAGCGACGGGTGTTGCATGCAAGCAGGAGATGCTTACTCTTCCTGGGCACCTGGTCTCACTCTCATATCGGGAGTTCGCTTCTTTTCATATGGTGGAGGTTTTTGTTTCTGTTTGCTTTGGTTCCTGTTTTATCCTGATTTTGTATGCCTTCGGTTTCTGATTTTCTGAATTATCGATTTTGTACTGTAGACAGGGATATGGTCATTATCCATATTTGTCATTATGTCATCACACCAGCGGACAAAGCCTCAAATAATTACACATTTACTTGCAAAAAGTACTATTTCGACAGTCTAGTTAAAGAGTTGGGTTTAAATTCGACACCTGGAAATCCCACTTACACCCCAACAAACCTTTCTGCCTCTGAAATAATAGATAACCACAAATCAGCTCTTGCTTCCTTTGGCTTCCAAACTAACAATTTAGATTTAGATTTACCATACTTATACTGCATACCTAAAATGCATAAGAATCCGTACAAACAACGATTCATCGCTGGTTCCTCAAACTGTTCTACCAAATCTGTATCGATCTTACTCACCAAAGTTTTATCTGAAATCAAATCTGGGCTTCAAAATATTGTTCGACAGTATATTCTCGCAGTGGTATCAACCAGATGTGGATTTTAAAGAATTCGAAGGAACTTTTAGAACATCTGAAATCCACTCATTTTAGTAAAGTTCATTCGATCAAAGCCTTTGATTTTTCGACACTTTACACTACCATTCCACATTCTAAATTGAAAGAGAGACTCGCAAAAATTATAAGTAATGCGTTTACAAGTAAGAACGGTAATCGCAAATGCAAATTTATTGTTGTGAACTATGACAAAACCTACTTTGTAAAAGAAAAGTCCGATTCTGAAAATAAGTACACTGAAACAGATATTATTCAAATGTTAAACTTTTTGATCGACAACATTTTTGTGGTGTTTGAAGGAAAGGTATTCCAGTAAATTGTCGGAATTCCAATGAGGACCAATTGTGCCCCACTCCTTGCCGACATTTTCCTTTACTCGTACGAAGCTGAATTCATTCAATCTTTGGTCTCTGGAGGGAAGAGATACTTAGCTTCTGACTTCATCTTCACGTACAGATACATAGACGATGTGTTGTCCATCAATAATCCAAAATTCGCGGATTACCTGAGCAGTATCTATCCTTCAGAGCTTGAAGTCAAAGAAACTACTGAGACAAATAATTCAGCATCCTATTTGGACATAATGTTGTCCTACGTCACTGATGGTCACATGAACACCTCACTCTATGACAAACGTGACGACTTCAATTTCAGTATTACAAACTTTCCTTTTCTGAGTAGCAACATCCCTTCATCTCCAGCTTATGGCGTATTCATATCTCAATTAATACGTTATGCCAGAGCAAGTACCAAATATATGGATTTTGTTCTGAGAGCTAGGCGTCGTGCAGATAAACTTCTCAGTCAGGGATATGTTTGTGACCGACTAACATCGTCAATGAGGAAGTTCTACAGTCGATATGGGGAACTCGTCATACACTATGATGTCCCACTCTCCAGAATGGTGGATGATATTTTGTCATAGACCATTTGAACCATCCAACCAAAGATTGTACTCTATGTCTTCCGAAATGGAAGTAACCGGATGTGACAGTTCTACCGAATTGAAGCGGCGGGTGTTGCATGCAAGCAGGAGATGCTTACTCTTCCTGGGCACCGGGTCTCACTCCGATATCGGGAGTTCGCTTCTTTTCATGTGGTGGAGGGTTTTGTTTATTTGCTTTTGTTTCTGTTTTGTCCTGATTTTGTATGCCTTTGGTTTCTGATTTTCTGAATTAACGATTTTGTGCTGTATACAGGGATATGGTCATTATCCATATTTGTCATAGAGTAAAGTGTTCATGTGACCATCAGTGTCATATGGCAGCATTAAGTCCAATGTTAAAGAATTCAATACCATCATTTAAGAGCAGATGAATTTGCAGCATAGACCAGACATGCACGTTTTGGTTACTTAACCCTCGTCAGTGATCCTCAATCTAAACAATGTAATATGGCCTAAGAGTGTATTTGTATGTCCAAAATGTACCGAAAGACATAGCAGGGATGGCTGGGATATCATGCTCCAGGACCCACGTTTTAGAAATTTTGATAACAGAGATTTTCGAATATGTTGATGAGAAGAGAAATAGGATGCTGAATTATTTGTTTCTGTAGTTTCTTTGACTTCAAGCTCCGACGGATAGATTCTGCTAAGGTAATCCGCAAATATAGGATTATTGATGGACAACACATCGTCTATATATCTGTAAGTGAAGTTAAAGTCAGAAGCTAAGTATATTTTCCATTCAGAGACCAAAGATTGTATGAAAGAAAAATGTCTGCAAGGAAAGGGGCACAATTGGTCCATACTGGAATTCCGACAAGACCTTTCCTCCAAACACCACAAAAATGCTGTCGATCAGAAAGTTTAACATCTGAATAATATCTGTTTCAGTGTACTTATTTTCAGAGTCGGACTTTTCTTTTACAAAATAGGCTTTGCCATAGTTAACACCGATAGATTTATATTTGCGATTGCCGTTCTTGCTTGAAAACGCATAACTGATATTTTTTGCGAGTCTTTCTTTCAATTAAGAATGTGGGATTGTAGTGTAAAGTGTTGAACAATCAAAGGCTTTGATCGGATAGACTCTACTGAAATGAGTGGGTTTCAGATGGTCTAAAAGTTCCTTTGAATACTTTAAAATCAACATCTTGTCAATACCGCTGTCTAACAATATTTTTTAAGTCCAGATTTTATTACGATAAAACTTTGGTGGGTAATATTGATACATATTTGATAGAACATTTTGAGGAACCAGCAATGAAACGTTGTTGCTATGGATTCTTATGCATTTTCGGTATACAGTATAAGTATGGTAAATCTAAATCTAATTGTCCTGTAGCATCATATCCCACCCATTCCGCTACGTGAAAATTAGATATATTACTAGTAAATGATGTTCATAGTATCGAAAAACGTTAAAAAGATAAGGTTAACAAAATCGTGAGTTTCCGATTTCTGAAGTTACGGATAGTTAGGTACGCCTAGTCCCTGGTAGGTGGACCAATTACATTATAATCACATGGGCTAAAGCTTTTAAATTTAAATTTATTTATTTTACAACGCTTAACAAACAAGTTACACAACTTATATAAATGTCTCACGTTGGCTCAGATGTTGGCGTGAGGGGGTCCAAGGAGTAGGAGAAAACCGGAGTACCCGGAGAAAAACCTCCTGCAGAGGCCTGGGTGGGGGACCACCTTCCCTCCCACATAAGACCCTTTGCAGAATCTTAGATTCGATCCCAGGATCATAGAGGTGAGAAGCGAGTGCGCTACCACTGCGCTAACCCGGCCGTTGCTAAAGCTTTGATACTATTCATAATAGAAACATGGTTTATCTGTTATAATTGTAACATATTATTAAATTTCAGAGAAATACTTATCCTATTAATGCATAATCTATCAACCAAACGTCTGAAAAAGTCTTTCCTCAACCCGAGTGCACGCTGGTTTCCTACCTTTCCTACTTTCACACTCTTAGGCCATATTACAATTTTAAGATTGAGGGTCACTGACGAGGGTTTAGTATCCGAAATGTGCATGTCTGGTCCATGCTGTAAATGTATCTGCTATAAATAAACATCAAAGTCGAGAAGACAAGGCAAAGTCGTGAGAATTTCCATCAATACGGTTACGAACCCCGGAATGAACAACATTCCGAAGTGAGACCAGATGCCCGGGGAGAGTCAGCGTCTCATGATTGCACACCCGTCGCAACAGCTCCATGGAAACCTGTCAAATTCGGTGATTGTCTCGATGTACATTTTGATGTACATATCAGGTAAGTATGTCTTGTCTGGTGATGATGACAGCCATTCAATCACAATGTAGAATGTCACTGATCATTCTGAAAAGTGGGATCTCATATGCTTTTATGACATCCCCGTAGCATAACTTCCTCAATGTCGATTTTATTCGCTGTGTAATATAACCCTGAAGAAGTAGGTTATTTGCTAGCCGTCTGGCTCTAATGATGAAATCTTCATATTGGAACATGTCCTGGCATACCGTATCAGTTGAGAAACAAAAACACAATAAGCAGGAGAAGACGGAATATTGCTAACATGAAAGGGAAGTTAGTTATGTGGAAGCTGACGCTTGTCATACAGTGAGGTGCTCAAATGGCTGTTTGCGTCGAAAGATAGAAGTATATCCAAGTACGAAGCGGATCTGTCGCTCTCTGCTGTTTCCTTGGTCTCTAGCTCATGAGGATAGATTTCATGTAGATGGTCCTTAAATTTCGGATTATTGATGGCTTACACGTCATCTATGTATCTGAAGGTAAAATTGAACTGAGGTGCGAGGTGCTTTCGTCCAGGCGAGAGCAAGGTCTGGATGAAGTCAGCTTCGTATGAATATTAAGATAAGTCCGCAAGCAGTGGGGCGCAATTGGTACCCATGGGGATTCCGACTATCTGCTGCAATACGGTTCCTCCAAACACCACAAAAGTGTTGTCAATCAAAAACTCCAGCATCCGGATGATATCGTCTTCGGTATACTTTTTGTTTGAATCAGAGTGTTCCTTCACGAAATAAGTATCCTCACGCCCTATGACGAGGTATTTATATCTCCTATTACCATTTTTTGAAAAGAAGGTGTTGCGAATAATATTGGCAAGTCTGTTTTTGGTGTGGGATGGTAGTGTAGAGAGTGGAGAAGTCGAAAGACTTTATGCTGTTTATATGATTAAAATTGATGGCTTTTAAATTTTCCAAAAGTTCCTTAGATTTTTTTAGGATCCAAATCTGATTGATTCCATTTCTGGAAAAAAAGTTGTCTCGCAGTACGTTTGAAGACCTTGCTTGATGCAAGTTAATATTTTCGTAAGCAAAATGGAAAAAGGTTTTGTGGAGCACCTGGACGAACCGGCGATGAATCGGTGCTTTTAAGGATTTTTGTGCATTTTGGGAATCCAGTAGATATAAGGTAGTTCAAGATTAGAGTCATCGGTGTGAATACCGAAAGACTCAAGAACGGATTTGTGATTGTCAAGTATTTCGGATACAGATAAATTTGTAAGTGTGTATATTGGATTTCCAGGTGCTGAATGTAACCCAAGTTCCTCTCTCGGGCATTTGAAATAGTACGCCTTGCAAACGAAAGTAAACTTGTTTGCCGCTTTGTCAGCAGGAACGATGATATACTTTTCATGGAGGTCAGAAAGTTCTTTGGCAACAACAGGGTCATGAAACATTGACTCGTGTCTGTTGTTAACTGAATGCCGAAGACGCCCTATTCTTCTTTTAAGTAATTCTCCGATGGATTTCATCCATTCGGAGAGTGTGTCTAGTTCTACGTCCTCATTTTTTGCCCACCGTCTGGCGTAATCCTCACATGTATCCATAATTATTCCAAAGTTTCCCAGCCATGTGAAGGAACGGGGTTGCCTGTACTTTGGACCTTTACTGAGAAGGTTCCTTAGTTTAATGTTAACGACGACATTAAGGTCACCAGTAACCACATGGCCACACGCTTGGTAGATGAAATCAGAGGATGAACATGTGCATTGTATGGGGTTTTGTGAAAGGTGGTGTACATCTAGACGTTTCAAAGTTTGTTTATGATTTAATATTTTGGAAGCAACGGATTGTGTCTATAAGTAGGAAATGCAAGGCAACTCCTTGTATTTAAAAAAGGAGGGATTTTATCCTTAACAGAATTGTTACTTAGGATTTTGCTTAAACGATCCCCTTATTTGCAAATTTCATCTTAAGGAAGGGACGATTTTCACTGCTAACAGGTATGTCGGATTTGACGGCCTTGAAAAGTCTGTTTGACGAGATGTCCAGAATAATACTTTACACCACAATTGTACGTTCTTCGTTTTTTACACCACAATTGTACGTTCTTCGAGACCTCTGGGTAATTGGAGAAGTGAGAGGGTTGTGCGCACGTAATCTAGGATAACCACACCATTTGCTACTTGCGTGACAGATGGCCGTCCAAAGTCGGCACCGGTTACCAATTGGTCTCGTCGGTTTATGAGTAGTCTTTTGTGTTTGATGTTTACATGTCGTGTGTCTCTTTTCCGTCTCGTGCTGTACTCGTCTTTTGTGTTTTTGCATCGGGTGTTTTGGTGTTTTACTGTTGATGCTGCAACGGGGTCTTGTTGGAGATCCCCTCCCTTCTTTTTATATCTACACTTATTTCGTGTTGCAGTGTTGAGTTGGTAAAGCAATTCCCCGCGACCCGAGGTTTGAAGTGTTTTAATTTCAGTGTGTTCTCTAACTTAGCTTTGTTGTAGTATCTTCTACGTAAGACTCTAATTCACTCTTCTTCCATTATCGCATTATGGCATTTTTAAGGTCGCCTCGTATCAAACTAACCCCCTTGAGATTACCCTCTGTCACTACAGTCACTTTACCATCATCGACATTCAACAGTAAAAAACGTTTTTCCTCACCAAGAGTACTCTTATCACCTCTCAAATTTAGATCCCACAGTCGTATTTTACGCACTACTCCATCTGCAGGCTCTACATTCAACAACAGACAGAGGGTTCTCAATTATTTCTAAGTGCAAAAGTAAAAGATGCTCGTTGTGTCACCTCATCAACTGCGACTCCATAATAACATCTAGTGTAAATGGGCAGAAATTCAAAATCGAGGTAGACCAAGACATCGATTGATCGTCTCAAGATCTTATTTACGTAATGACTTGAAATGCCAGGGGATGTGGCGCACAATATGTAGGTGAGACAGGCCAACCTTTAAAATCTCGTTTTAGGAACCATTCTTATAAGATCAGAACCTCACGTCAACAGAAACACAGAAACTTTCTTTATAATCACTTTGTTAAATATAATCATTCTATTTCGGATATCACCATTACCCCAGTTCAGACTTTTCCAAAACGTAAAAATGAAAGTAAGACCGAAATTAAAAAACGCCGACTACAAGCTGAACTTGCCTGGATCACCAAACTTCAGACTGCGTACCCTCTTGGTTTATACGATCAAATTTATGGACAAGGAAACATTTCCTCAGCTTCTACCAATATCAACATCTTTTCAATTCGCCCAAACACTAAAAGGAAATACTGGTCACACGGGAAAAGACGAAACAGACAAAAAAGAAAACGATCCAGAATATACCGCTCTCTCAACGATTTACTTACTATAGCACGCAATGGCGGAAGACATGAGCTGTTACATGCTCTGTCGTCAATACCAGTTATGCACTTGAAATCTATCTTGGATGAAGCAGAGGTTGCATTCTTAAGAAACACTGACTGATTCAGACTTAATATCATTGTCTCATTCGCACAGTATAAACTTTATCCTATTGTGAAAAACACCTCACCGAAAAGACGATTCATAAAAATCCCGTTTATTAACAAAGGTTTTGATCTTCTAAACATCTCTAATATTTTTCGGGATCATCGCGTACAAAGTACCATTCCTCAATATTTTGAAAATTTAGAGCCACCTCTTATTTGTTATAAGTACAAGAAACATATTCGAAACTTTGTTTTTAACTATAATAAAGTTACAACGGATCCTGACATACTTGAATCGTGTCCTGCTTCTTGAGAATGTGCAACTTCTAAATATCTCTACAAACCAGCTGGCCATGTTGTTACAGGTGACTTTTCAATTATCCAAGACAGACAGCTCCGTGGTCTTCTTAAAAAAGGACCTAAGTATAGAATCCCATCCAAGATAGATTTTGTCAAATGCCGTGAAGTGCTTACGGAAGCCTTAGATAATTATACGAAAAGATGGTGTAAATCAGAAGGAGTCGGACCGCATGCTCTGAATGACTGGAAAAACCTCATTTTAGATATAACGGATATTCGGATAGATAACTTCCATAAAAACCCTTATCTTTTTCAAAATCCACGTTCCAAATCAGAAAGATATTTCAAATCCAAACTAAGTAAATTACATGAAAAAGATGTCTTTGCACCAGCTGATAAAGCAGCCAACAACACCATTATCATTTGAAAACGTTACTACATATCAACTTTGATTTCGGAACTTTCGTCTACTAATACATATATCAAAAGCAATGAAAGTGCATCTAACATTTTAGGCAAGCATAACAGTGAACTGTCTTCATTCAATATCTCTATTTCTAAATTGGATCTCCAAACACTATATTGCATACCGAAACTGCGCAAGTCTCCTTACAAATTTCGATTTATTGCTAATTCTAGTAACTGCTCCACTGCAATTTTGTCTAGAAATCTGACTTCAGCACTTACTGCTATTAAAGAACACATAACTAGATATTGTGAAACGGTTCTAAACAGGAACGATGTAAATTTATTTTGGTCTATTAAGACTTCATGGGATGTGATTGAAAAAATAAAATCTGGAAATTTCAAAGCCAATACGATTTCTTCATACGACTTCTCTAATATGTACACCACACTTCCTCATGACAAAATTAATGATCGATTATCTTATCTCATTAAATGGTGTTTTGATCGAGAGCGAAAAACTTACATTTGTACATCTGAATCGAAGGGTTTCTTTTCCTCGACAGACTACAAATCATACAAATCATGGACATGTAGTGACCTGTGTAATGCCTTGTCCTTCCTCTTGGACATTATTTATGTTAGATTTGGTGAGGATCTATACAAGCAGGTTGTAGGAATTCCTATGGGTACTAACTGTGCGCCTCTTGTTGCAGATTATTTTTATACACTTATGAAAAAGAATTTATCCAAAATCTTCAAAAGCAAAGAAAATTTGATGAGCTGAAATGTTTCAATAATACTTCTAGGTATCTGGATGATATTCTAACCATTGACAATCCTGCTTTTAAATTATATAAGAATGAAATTTATCCACAAGAATTAACCCTTAACAAGGCAAACCTTTCTAATACAGAAACACCCTTTTTGGACCTAAATATCAAAATTGTAAACGGAAAGATTCATACAAATGTATATGACAAAAGGGATGATTTTGGATTCAACATAGTAAATTTCCCTTGGCTTGACGGTGATGTTTCAAGATTACCGTCATACGGCATTTACATATCACAGCTCATCCGGTACGCTAGAGCATGTACTGATATTTTGGATTTTCACAGTAGAAATTTACAAATTACCAAAAAACTTTTAGGTCAAGGTTTCCGCTTTCATAAACTAGTTAAGACTTTCTGGAAATTTTACAAAAATTACAGTCAACTTCTTTTAAAATTCGGATCTATACATGCAACAGAGTACATTACTATGGGTATTACACAACCTGTCTTTTATGGTGATATGATAAACAAAATAAAAAGGATCAAAGGTAGGCAGCATAACCATCGAAAATGCGTCAGAATCATCGAACGCCTTTTATACCGTGGATATGATCCTAATGTCACCAGACGGACACTAGGCTCGGTACTTGACCAATCTACAGTCTTGTACAAGCGCATCCTTGAGACTTGCACTCTGACTGACTGTGACGACGGGACTCCATGACGGGCCCTGTCCAAACCTCTTTAGAGAAGACAGGGCCCCGACCACCTGTCCTCTCTGAATGTCAGTCGAACTCCTCGGGTGATTACATACATGAGCTCGCTACAGCCGGCAGAGCACGGACTGTATTACGCATGCCCTCTTTTTATATCCATTTACATATTCATCTGTCTCTGGGGCCTCTGCGTTTTGCGGTCTTGTTTGTGTGATGTCATCTTACAGTGAGGAGGTTGTTTTACACCACAATTGTACGTTCTTCGAGACCTCTGGGTAACTGGAGAAGTGACAGGGTTGTGCGTACGTAATCCAGGATAACCACACCATTTGCTACTTGCGTGACAGATGGCCGTCCAAAGTCGGCACCGGTTACCAATTGGTCTCGTCGGTTTATGTGTAGTCTTTTTTGTTTGATGTTTACATGTCGTGTGTCTCTTTTCCGTCTCGTGCTGTACTCGTCTTTTGTGTTTTTGCATCGGGTGTTTTGGTGTTTTACTGTTGATGCTGCAACGGGGTCTTGTTGGAGATCCCCTCCCTTCTTTTTATATCTACACTTATTTCGTGTTGCAGTGTGGAGTTGGTAAAGCAATTCCCCGCGACCCGATGTTTGAAGTGTTTTAATTTCATTTTGTTCTCTAACTTAGCTTTGTTGTAGTATCTTCTACGTAAGACTCTAATTCACTCTTCTTCCATTATCGCATTATGGCATTTTTAAGGTCGCGTCGTATCAAACTAACCCCCTTGAGATTACCCTCTGTCACTACAGTCACTTTACCATCATCGACATTCAACAGTTAAAAAACGTTTTTCCTCACCAAGAGTACTCTTATCACCTCTCAAATTTAGACCCCACAGTCGTATTTTACGCACTACTCCATCTGCAGGCTCTACATTCAACAAGAGACAGAGGGTTCTCAATTATTTCTAAGTGCAAAAGTAAAAGATGCTCGTTGTGTCGCCTCATCAACTGCGACTCCATAATAACATCTAGTGTAAATGGGCAGAAATTCAAAATCGAGGTAGACCAAGACATCGATTGATCGTCTCAAGATCTTATTTACGTAATGACTTGAAATGCCAGGGGATGTGGCGCACAATATGTAGGTGAGACAGGCCAACCTTTAAAATCTCGTTTTAGGAACCATTCTTATAAGATCAGAACCTCACGTCAACAAAAACACAGAAACTTTCTTTATAATCACTTTGTTAAATATAATCATTCTATTTCGGATATCACCATTACCCCAGTTCAGACTTTTCCAAAACGTAAAAATGAAAGTAAGACCGAAATTAAAAAACGCCGACTACAAGCTGAACTTGCCTGGATCACCAAACTTCAGACTGCGTACCCTCTTGGTTTATACGATCAAATTTATGGACAAGGAAACATTTCCTCAGCTTCTACCAATATCAACATCTTTTCAATTCGCCCAAACACTAAAAGGAAATACTGGTCACACGGGAAAAGACGAAACAGACAAAAAAGAAAACGATCCAGAATATACCGCTCTCTCAACGATTTACTTACTATAGCACGCAATGGCGGAAGACATGAGCTGTTACATGCTCTGTCGTCAATACCAGTTATGCACTTGAAATCTATCTTGGATGAAGCAGAGGTTGCATTCTTAAGAAACACTGACTGATTCAGACTTAATATCATTGTCTCATTCGCACAGTATAAACTTTATCCTATTGTGAAAAACACCTCACCGAAAAGACGATTCATAAAAATCCCGTTTATTAACAAAGGTTTTGATCTTCTAAACATCTCTAATATTTTTCGGGATCATCGCGTACAAAGTACCATTCCTCAATATTTTGAAAATTTAGAGCCACCTCTTATTTGTTATAAGTACAAGAAACATATTCGAAACTTTGTTTTTAACTATAATAAAGTTACAACGGATCCTGACATACTTGAATCGTGTCCTGCTTCTTGAGAATGTGCAACTTCTAAATATCTCTACAAACCAGCTGGCCATGTTGTTACAGGTGACTTTTCAATTATCCAAGACAGACAGCTCCGTGGTCTTCTTAAAAAAGGACCTAAGTATAGAATCCCATCCAAGATAAATTTTGCCAAATGCCGTGAAGTGCTTACGGAAGCCTTAGATGATTATACGAAAAGATGGTGTAAATCAGAAGGAGTCGGACCGCATGCTCTGAATGACTGGAAAAACCTCATTTTAGATATAACGGATATTCGGATAGATAACTTCCATAAAAACCCTTATCTTTTTCAAAATCCACGTTCCAAATCAGAAAGATATTTCAAATCCAAACTAAGTAAATTACATGAAAAAGATGTCTTTGCACCAGCTGATAAAGCAGCCAACAACACCATTATCATTTGAAAACGTTACTACATATCAACTTTGATTTCGGAACTTTCGTCTACTAATACATATATCAAAAGCAATGAAAGTGCATCTAACATTTTAGGCAAGCATAACAGTGAACTGTCTTCATTCAATATCTCTATTTCTAAATTGGATCTCCAAACACTATATTGCATACCGAAACTGCGCAAGTCTCCTTACAAATTTCGATTTATTGCTAATTCTAGTAACTGCTCCACTGCAATTTTGTCTAGAAATCTGACTTCAGCACTTACTGCTATTAAAGAACACATAACTAGATATTGTGAAACGGTTCTAAACAGGAACGATGTAAATTTATTTTGGTCTATTAAGACTTCATGGGATGTGATTGAAAAAATAAAATCTGGAAATTTCAAAGCCAATACGATTTCTTCATACGACTTCTCTAATATGTACACCACACTTCCTCATGACAAAATTAATGATCGATTATCTTATCTCATTAAATGGTGTTTTGATCGAGAGCGAAAAACTTACATTTGTACATCTGAATCGAAGGGTTTCTTTTCCTCGACAGACTACAAATCATACAAATCATGGACATGTAGTGACCTGTGTAATGCCTTGTCCTTCCTCTTGGACATTATTTATGTTAGATTTGGTGAGGATCTATACAAGCAGGTTGTAGGAATTCCTATGGGTACTAACTGTGTGCCTCTTGTTGCAGATTTATTTTTATACACTTATGAAAAAGAATTTATCCAAAATCTTCAAAAGCAAAGAAAATTTGATGAGCTGAAATGTTTCAATAATACTTCTAGGTATCTGGATGATATTCTAACCATTGACAATCCTGCTTTTAAATTATATAAGAATGAAATTTATCCACAAGAATTAACCTTTAACAAGGCAAACCTTTCTAATACAGAAACACCCTTTTTGGACCTAAATATCAAAATTGTAAACGGAAAGATTCATACAAATGTATATGACAAAAGGGATGATTTTGGATTCAACATAGTAAATTTCCCTTGGCTTGACGGTGATGTTTTAAGATTACCGTCATACGGCATTTACATATCACAGCTCATCCGGTACGCTAGAGCATGTACTGATATTTTGGATTTTCACAGTAGAAATTTACAAATTACCAAAAAACTTTTAGGTCAAGGTTTCCGCTTTCATAAACTAGTTAAGACTTTCTGGAAATTTTACAAAAATTACAGTCAACTTCTTTTAAAATTCGGATCTATACATGCAACAGAGTACATTACTATGGGTATTACACAACCTGTCTTTTATGGTGATATGAAAACAAAATAAAAAGGATCAAAGGTAGGCAGCATAACCATCGAAAATGCGTCAGAATCATCGAACGCCTTTTATACATTGGATATGATCCTAATGTCACCAGACGGACACTAGGCTCGGTACTTGACCAATCTACAGTCTTGTACAAGCGCATCCTTGAGACTTGCACTCTGACTTACTGTGACGACGGGACTCCATGACGGGCCCTGTCCAAACCTCTTTAGAGAAGACAGGGCCCCGACCACCTGTCCTCTCTGAATGTCAGTCGAACTCCTCGGGTGATTACATACATGAGCTCGCTACAGCCGGCAGAGCACGGACTGTATTACGCATGCCCTCTTTTTATATCCATTTACATATTCATCAGTGTCTCTGGGGCCTCTGCGTTTTGCGGTCTTGTTTGTGTGATGTCATCTTACAGTGAGGAGGTTGTTTTACACCACAATTGTACGTTCTTCGAGACCTCTGGGTAACTGGAGAAGTGACAGGGTTGTGCGTACGTAATCCAGGATAACCACACCATTTGCTACTTGCGTGACAGATGGCCGTCCAAAGTCGGCACCGGTTACCAATTGGTCTCGTCGGTTTATGTGTAGTCTTTTTTGTTTGATGTTTACATGTCGTGTGTCTCTTTTCCGTCTCGTGCTGTACTCGTCTTTTGTGTTTTTGCATCGGGTGTTTTGGTGTTTTACTGTTGATGCTGCAACAGGGTCTTGTTGGAGATCTCCTCCCTTCTTTTTAGAGGCGATATTCTGATGAACCGGTGTCGGTAAAATGTAACATCATTGATGCTTCGTACAAGTCATGCAATTTCTTTAAAGGAAGAGAGTACAACTTCGTACGAATATGATGTAGACCTAAAGCCCCTGTCACACATACACGTTCTTTCGAGACGTTCTAACTACGTCCTTGAAATTGTTCATGAACGTAGTAGGAACGTGGCATTTTTCACCCGGAAGGGCTCTCCGAAACAATAATTGACGACTCCAATACGTGCGCAATACGACCTTTAGCGTCCGTAACACGTTAGTAGCGCGTCCTTCACGTCTTTAATACGTTTAGTCAAGTTCGCACTACGATCGGCCCCAAGTTCACACTACGACGAAGGCGTCTGTGTTACGATAGGACGGCGTTCTTACTACGTTCTCGAAGTCCTTACTGCGTTCATGCTACGATCATGACTTGTTCGGAGGATAAATTGTTTGTAGGAGGTCTATTTTGATTTTTTCGACCTCTAAAACCAAGAACGTGGTAAGGACGGCAGAGACGTGACGATCTCCATATGATTATATGTAAAAGTTTTAGCCGTCCGTACTACGACCCTACTACGTTCGCGACACGTTTCTAATACGTCCATGAAGTCCTCAATACGTTCGCAAGTAGTCCTTAACACGTTCTGTCATCACCGCGTCCTCACTACGACTGTTTTGAACAGTTCAAAACGGTCGTGATGGCTCGGCGTACGGGCACGTTCGTCGGCGTCCTCACTACGACCTCAGTACGTATCAGCGAGTTCTTACTACGTTCCCCGCGTTCTTACTACGTTCACGCCACGTTTCGTACAATTTTGGCGGTCGTAGTGCGAACGTCATGCCAGAACGTGAAGGTGTGACAGGGGCTTTACTGTTGGTTGACAAATGGCAAAAGACCGTCGAAAGATATTTCATGAATATCTGGCCTGTTGTATTTTCTTTAACCATGACTTCGACGTCTCTTGTTGTTTGATCAAACAACCGCAATACATTTACCGACTGGCATCCAGGACTCGTCAAATTTCCAACTTTTTCAATATGGTTGTTGCAACCATACGGGGCAATTGTGCCCAATTGTCGAATCCAGTGATCTTCTCTTTTTCGTCTATACGGAGCACTGAGGTACGGATTGTTAGTTGGATAAAATATTTTTCTAGGATACGGATCTTCAGAGACATAATGGAGTGGACGAGCAAGTTGAAATGTTTATACAGTACCTGATTTCCCTGTCATCCTACTCCTCATCTATCCCTTGGTTTCTCCAACGTATATCAACCCACATAGAGAACACTCCATCCCGTAAATAATGTTGGACGACCTACAAGATAGGTTATCGAAACTCTGGGTGTTAAAGTAGCCTAGTCAAATTAGCCCTAAAAATGGGACAACATTGAAGAAATTGCAACAGAAATCATTTTCAGTGATTTTGATTCCTGATTATGTATATTTTCATGTGTGAAAACCTGAACTTCAGAATCCTTGCACAAATTACGATTTTGGGGCAAAAAAGTTTGATTTGAATGAAAAATCGACGAAAAATGGAATTTTTTTATAACTCAGCCATACGGTAGAAATATTAATTAAAATACTGTCATTAATCAATGATATAATAGATATTGATGTATGTAAACAATAAAAGTTTTTTTTCTTTCTATTTAAGTGTGATTTTGGGGCAAAAAAGTATAATTTTGGTGAAAATATCAAGAAAAAAAAAGGAAAATTTGAATAATTCAGCAATGAAAAAAGAAATTATGTTCCAAACATTATTATGAATATGAAATAGTGAAATGAATTGATTTTTGAAACAAATTAAGCCAAAGAATTGTAAATGTCTCATTTTTGGGGCAAAAAATATATTTGGAGGGAAGGGGGGGGTCACAAAAAAGTTGAAAATTTTCAATAATTGAGAAATGTTGAGTATAAAAGTTATTCTAAGCAATATCAAACATCCATAATAAGATATACTCATGAATAAATCGTGAGGGTCACATTTTCATTCAAAGCTTAATTTTGGGGCAAAAACATTTGATTTTGTTGAAAAATCACTGAAAATTGAAAAAAATTCGATAATCAATTCATAAAAGTTAAAATGTCGATAACAAACACAATTTTAATACTTTCTTAATTATTTACAATATGATAATTGTATAATGAAATCTGTAAATGTAATTTCAAATCCCGGAAGCATACTTTAGGGGTAAAAAAATGAAATTGTAGAAAAATCACTTAAAATTAGGAAATAAATGGGTCATTATCAAAAATTGCAGCCAAATCTGAAGCATGAAAAATCAGAAAAATATCGTCTGATTTTCAAATAATTTTTCGATGACAAGAAAAACAAGTAACCACAACTTCAAATCAATATAATCTGCAAACAAATAAGCATGACAAATAGAGTTTTAAGAATCTTAAAGTATGTCAACTAAGAAAAACGTGTCAGTAGTGTAACGTATGTTTTAAACCATTATTTCGACTTCTGATGCAAACAGCACAAAAGGAACTTTGTAATCAAGTGAACGGCTTATAAATCTATCTATTTCTTTTATTCCTGCTAGTTTTTCATGATCAGTTTAAATTTCTATGCACATACAAACTCTAAATATGGACAAATGCATGAAGCTACAAGATATTTAATGAGTTTAAATTGGAGCCGATATATTCCTTAGAATTAGTGTTCCTCATTTTGTATAAAATGAATTAAATTATTTTCTCAACAATAAAATTAGATCAGATGTCATAATTTTTACGGAAGTTATTCAAAATATAACCCTCGTTACACCAGTGATTTTGACGATTACACCAATGACAATTTTGTTACTCCACTGACATCGAAATTCATCATATGTTTTTCATGCCCTTAAATACAAAAGGGACATACCACGCTTGTTCATAAAGTACAAAATGTCCATTTTTAAGATTATGTGCAGTAAAATGGATGAAAGTGATCTGTATTAAGCTATATTTTCTATTTTCTGTAAGCAGTGTAACACCAATTACAAGAAATATAACACCACTGACAAAGTCATATTAAAGATGAAATATATTAGAGTTAAAGAAAGAAAATGACAAAATAAAAGTGTTGGTATGAGGAAAAAGAAACAATTCAATTGTTGTATTTTTTAAATCCTAAGTAATGTCTACATGAGACTATAAGTTTTCAAATACTAAAATTTGTGACACCAATGATTTAAGTTGTAACACCATTGACTTATGTATAGGCGTTCTTATTACCAACATTGTTCTCCTGATATTTTGAATTGTAAATTTAAAATGTAACAATTCCAATTAGAAAACAGTTTTAATTCATAAGCCTCCTACTGACAAACCCGAGAGGGACTATTAGCTTACTCTCTGTATGTCAGTCTGTATGTCCGTCTGTCCATCATTTTAGCCAAGTTTTCAATACTTTTTTCTGCAATGGACTAAGATAGTGAGCAAAAATATAAAACAATGTACCTGTTTTCGTTTTTGGTAGGTACACTTGAAGATTCAGTAGGGTCACAAGTGTCGGCCACCACTTTTGGAAAAGTAATTACCCCAATACAAAGTATTTTTGCAATATAGAATATAATGTTTGTTTATTTGTTTTGGGGTTGGTTTTTTTTTTTTGCATATTTATGTCATTTATTTACTTCGTTTGAGAACATAGAATTATCTTCAAAATAACCGAAACAAAATCTGTCTGGAATTATTTGAATTGATAAACCTTGACAAGAATTTGATATTCTGGGTGTGCACGTATTTTTCACTAAATTTGATTACTGAGGTCATAGAAGTTAATATCTGGTCTTTTATTTTTTTTCTTCTGTAAACAGTAAGAAAGTTCCAAAGAGTCAAAATGGCTAACACAATAATAGTTTTAAACAGTGAAAATAAGGTATTTTTGTTGTGTAGATTATTTATAACCGTTCTGTTCGGTGCTCTCATACCTATTCTGTCATATTAATTTCGTTGAATTTAAATTACTAAGGTATACTTGTAAACCACACGTAACAACAATCTTTATTCGTATAAGACCACTTCACGTGTATAACACCAGTGCCACCCTATTAACTGGAACATGCTTTTGGTGTCCACCACGGTCATTTACATGTATGTTTGATATGTGTGATATTGCCACCTAAGTAAACATGAAATCTCTTAATTTTATTGATGTTAAGGTTCATGAATTATTTGTTTTTCTTTTCCTTCAATTTTCATAATTTTTTGTGGGTGTTTGTCCCTTGTGTGCCATCAAATTTAAGTGTCAATGTATTTATTTTTTGTGGATGTTACAAAGGGTCTTTGTGAAGATCACCTTCAACCGTAATATCTATTCTCTCCGCGATTTCATCCCATCAATCTCACAATCATTTCTGGTTCTCGAATGATGTGATGGTCATTGGTGTAACAGGATTCAAAACATAATGCTTTTTAGAAGTTAAATTCTCGAAAACTTTGGTATTGAGACTTTGATGAACACATTACATACTACTGATCGTATTTCACTTAAAAATCATAATTTTCATTTATGACATAGAAGACAAAATCCAGAAAAAATAGCAATATGTCAATGGTGTTACTCGGTATGTCGGTGGTGTAACACAACTAGCATTATCGTGAAACTGGCTCTCTTTAAATAGATATAACCTACATACGTTTAATGCTAAACACAACATTAGGACATTTATATCCTTTGAATACTTCATTTCCAAAACACAATGAAGATGCAATCACACTTAGACTGTATTTGTCACTGGTGTAACGAAAATTGTAAATGGTGTAACTATAACACCACTGACCGTTTCACCAATGATGTATTCATCATTAATTTACAATAACTTCGATAAAGTGTTGTCCCTGGACTTTGTAATACTTTCCATAAACATTATGTTGTATCAAAATTTGTAAGGAAAAAGTACACCATGCTAAGTATTATACAATTGATAAAAATAAACGTAACACTACTGACGTGAAACAAATGTACGGTTCAGCTAACCCTTAATGGAACCGTATAATCTTTGTTTCAAATTATTTTGAAAAAGGTGGACATGAGAAAATAAATGACAAGATATAAAAGCAGATAAGGAGTAGGTCTTTGAATACTTTGAAAAAGCAGAAAGCAAAAATATATGACTAAAAAGGCGTTTGTTACACCATTGACAAATATTTTTTCTTTGTGTACAGTCCAGGTTATTTCGAGGAAATTTAAGATAAGGCAACAAATATTTATAATATTTCTTACGTATTTGTTCAATCTTTTTCATGTTTATTATAATAGACTCATAATATCACAATTGCAGTTAACTGTTTTGACAATACTTTATCGCAAAGAAGTCATTCAGAAAATTCTGAAGCCAGTTGACAGCAATATTTGCCATAAAATGGACCTTCTATAAGACAGATTGAAATGATTTCCTCATTATTGAACAAAGTAAGTGTGCCCATAAGATAGATTCCATTGTGAACAATATTATAGGATAAAATTTTGGTCATATAACTTATATAGAAATAGGGCAATTGTCTACTGACAGAAAAGGCTGCAATTTTTGATATTGACTCAACTAGCTTCTGACGTTATGTTTGCGGACGGTTAATGCTATTTTTACGGTCGCAAACCGAGTTTTTCTGGCGCCGCGTTAGCGGAGCGCCAGAATAACCGATGTTTGCACCATAAAATCAGCATTCACCGTCCGCAAACATATCGTCAGAAACTAGTTACATGTATGCCCATTCTAATGCAATCTATATTTTTGTGAATATAAAGCGAAATGTGACGTTAGCAACGTCAAAGCCTAGTATATTCTCGTTTTACAGTCGTAACTAAGGAACAAACAACCAATAAAATTTTGACGTTATAGCGACATTGCATTAGAATTTACATTTTTGAATAATGGAGAGTGAAATGAAATATCAGTCGTCAATATTATGATTTTTTTTTGTTAATTTTTCATTAAACAATACTTTAATAAATAAAAATATTTATATAAAATAAAAATATTTATATATATATAAATTCGAGGAAGGATTTTCGGCAAGAAATGTTGCTTTGTTTTGAATTAAAGAATACTGAAATTTTCTATCATTAAATTTTGTTGATAATTCGAATATTGATTATCATATTATGCAACATTCAAATACATTTAATGTCAAAATCACGCTAATTTTTATTGTAAAAGGGAATTGTATAAGCGGAACTTTCATGATCGACCATAGGTAACAATAAAATCGGATACATTTCAACATCCCTTCCATGTTAAGGTTTCAAGCTCTACTAACAGAAATACTTTCATCCTTCAATGAAAATTGTTTTCTTGGAAAATTATAATTCATTGCGAATACTATGTTTATAGAAATGAATTTCTAACAAACGCTGGGAGGAATCTTAGATGAGATGAAGTTAATAAGAGAGTATTTTTCCGATTACAATTTACGTATGAAATTATTATCACTTGTCTAAAACACAAGGGACTGTATTTTCCTTGTATATCAGGTCTTATACCACCTCAGGAAATGTGGACGTACAGCCCCCCCCCCCCCCCCAAATCAAACACTGCATAAGTTATATATATTTCCAAAAATACAGGGCGCAATAGGCCACTATGGTCTAAAATAAGTGATCTATGGCAACCAAATGATGATCGATTAGAGAATTATCCTCGTTTCATCGGTAAAAGTTCGCATGGGAGGGGTTTTTTTTCCAAGAACGTGGAGTCATCAATGGCTAAAAGAAGAGCGCCCCTCTTTCATTAATTCCTGACCATGTTTCCATTGAATCCAACTGGACAGAACCTCCAGCAAGCTACTAGAAATACATGTATCATGATTACATGTTTGATTCGCCTAGGTTATCATGATTACATTTTTGGATAAGCCCTTAGGTGATAAAAATGTAATCATGATACATGTATCGCAAATAGTCTTGAAAAAAATATTTCTAGAGAAATAATTAAAACAGACATTTACAGTATACAATAATAAAGACAACACAGCCTATATCAAATGGAAATATAACAATCAGTACTTTTATGTACTAGTATCTCCTATTTGTGAAGTCCGTTTTACCTAAATGAATGTAGAAAAAAAATTGTGCTCATTATTACTATTCCCCCGAAGGAAGCTTTTTTACGTTCTATTTTAAACAAAATCCAAGCAAAGTCAAAATATCAAACCTTGGAATCCCCCCCCCCCAAAAAAATTTTTTTAAAAATTAATGATGTCACAAGAAATAGGCATGTGAAACATGAGATCCGTTTTGCTTACAATTCTGAAAAAAAAACATCCAGTGAACAAGCAGACAAACCGACAGAAAATCGTACCTATAATATACGATCCAAATATCAAGGTCGAACTTCTACTTTGATGTGAGGGTAGGCAAAAAATCCTATCTTTGTATATTATTTTCATATACATGTACGTTTTAAGAAAATGTTTATTGGATAATGCTTTAATTAATACTTGCAGTCCACGCTTTATGTTTCTTGAAACTTGGCAATTTGTGACAGGTATAGGAGGTGGGGGAGTTAACTGAGATTGGGGGGCGGAGGTGTTGGCAAATGAATCCAAAAGAATACGAAACAAGGACATGCGCATTCAATGGAAAAGTATATTTTGCCAGTATGCTAAATATCCCCCTGTACAGTCTTCATGAAAACTTTTTTGACCACTAGTCAGCCGGGCTAGTTGAGTGCCAAAATCTACTAGCCACCCAAAATTTTCACAAGCCATAGAAGAAAAAATCAAAACTCTATAAAGACCCTTTGTTTCCTCAGCTAGGTCCGTTGAGTGGGCAAAAATTCACACATATATAGAGTATACATAACAATCGAACGAAGTTAAACCACCACCCGATCATTTCTCTGGCAGATGTCAGCTACATCATTATTAATAGACTCGATTTAACAATGAAAGCATGATTTTGTTTGTATAAATATAATTTCACATACGCTTTTTGCCTGCAGAAAATGGATCGAGAAAGAAGAATTCAAGAACTTATTTGAATCATACACACTAAAAGGCCGCCCATTGCTATAATGAGGCGCTTGGCCAATAGTTATAAAAAATTTCGTAAAAATTTCTTCATTTCAGTGTTCAGTCGAGATTTTTGAAGTTGTTAGATATTTAATTGAACATGTTATACTCGCATATTAGTCAGTACCGTAAAAGAACCCATCACGCCCCGCAGAAAACAATGCACTGTGGCTACGGAAATATTTTACTGGAAAACTTTATAATATTTCATTTAAAACATGTTCAATAAAATAAACATTTCATACTTAACCAGCGATAAAAGTTGAGACGTAACGGGTATTTCTACGGTAAGTAGGCGACGATTTTACCCTAAGAATAAGACGAGAAATCGCCATCCGTCAGCCCTTGATAAGAACACTGCATTTCATTAAAACTAACTATCCAGTCGGGCTAGTTCAGCATCAAATTTTGGTAGCCCGAGGAAATATTTGGTAGCCAGGGCGGTCATGCGTTTCTTGTGTCGTTTCCTCGGTACTCTACATGTATGTGCGTACTTTTGTTGCATGAAATGTAAACATTGCTTTTGAATACATGGACCGACGGAAATGTAACAAAAAACATAAAATAATATCACAGAAAGCATAAAAATATAATAAAATAACCCTTCAGTTATTTGCATACTTTCTTAAAGTAAATTAATGTAGAAAATACATAATAAGAATTTCTTGTCCGCACAGGTTTCCATACATTGAAAAACTTGTCAGCGAGAGGATGACGTAATATGTACTTTCATTAGAGAAAATTCGCAATATTTAAGTATTTAATTATTTATGGGCTATAGTTTTACATATTAAATAAAAGTTTTGAAGGAAATTATATAAACAGGATCGTAAAAGCATGTGATAAGCGTGTTAATCATAACTGTGGATGACGTCATACCGATTAAATCAAAACAAAAAGGTATGGTGGCCCAACAGCGTCTGCGATATTTTCTCAAACTTTGATTGACTTTTTTTCATACTTGTGCAAGGAGAAGACATTTCAGGTTTCAGGTGTGTATTTACTTAAAAATGATCTACTAAATAACATCGAATTCAATTCAGTTGCAATCTCTTCAAGGTTATTTTCTATATTGACTGGGCTAAAGGTACGTTTGGTAAAGTTACTTGTGAACGAGTTATCTGTAATAAGAATAGGGCATGTTTGACAATTCTTGTCCCCACACTTGGATATATTGCAGTCAGCGGGGACAGAATTGTGGTCTTTCAGAATATCGACAACTTCAACTTGGCATGACTTAATGGGAGGGAACCTGTCAGCGTACTTATACCACATCTTGTGGTTGTCACTAACTATATATGTATCTTTAGTGATGTCCCGAATGACGACTCTTGGGGCATATGCCTGTCCCACTGTATCCGTACCCTGGGATACAGCAGGTTGGCACATTTTTATAGAGGGCGACGTGCCAGCCTCTATGAAACTTCTTATATCAGGATTCATATTGAATTACTGCCCGACAAGTATCCTCGGGGACAATTTGTCCACCAGCAGAGATACATGGACAGTGGTTAAAATAAACATCAAAGAAGTACCTAACCGTTATTCAGTCTCAAAGTCCACAAGGCAAGGCAAAATAGTGAGCATTTCCATCAAAACGGTAGCAAACCCCGGAATGAACAACATTCCGAAGTGAGACCAGGTGCCCGAGGAGAGTCAGCGTCTTCTGATTGCATGCAACACCCGTTGCATCAGTTCCATGGAAACCTGTCAAATTCATAAAATGATGCTAATTAATTTAAAGACGTTAAACATTTGCATCACTTGGTGAGTGTCACTGCTGGTGGACCAAGAGTCCCCGAGGGCACATGTAGCCAAGTTCGATTAACTTTGGTTGATCGTTTCTTCAACTCATGCGAACATTTCTGTTATAATTTCTTGAAATTTCTAAAACATGGGTCCTGTAGCATCATATCCCAGCCATCCTGCCACGTAATATTTCAATTTTTAGATTGAGAAATACTGACGAGGGTTTAGTATCCGAAACGTGCATGACTGGTCCATGCTGTAAATGTATCTGCTATAAAATGATGCTTATGAATTTGAAGACGTTAAACATTTTATGTGTTGTCATTAATGTTTGATGTTTCTGTACGTTCGATTGGTTTGTATGATGTTCTTATGACTCTCTATAACGAAATCAGACGTACCACTATTTACGGTCTGCCCAAACTTCACAAGTCGCCTTGCTTATTTCGATTTATTGCTAACTCGAGCAATTGTATTACTACTGTTTTATCCAGGAATTTGACAACAGCGTTAACAGCAATAAAAGATCATGTATCAAAATATTATGAAACTACAATAATAGCGACATAAATTATTTTGGTAATAAAGAATTCTGGTGATGTGATCGATAAATTCAAATCATTTGATTTTAAAGCCGAATCTATCTCATCCCACGACTTTTCTAACATGTACACCACGCTCCCTCGTGATAAGATAAAAGATCGCTTATATAAACTTATCAAACGGTGTTTTGATCGAGAGGGTAAAACATTTATATGTTCTTCTGACACAAAAGGATTCTTTTCCTCAGTAGAATACAAATCGTTTAAATTATGGACTCGATCCGAGTTGTGCAAGGTCTTATCCTTTCTTTTGGACAGCAACTTTGTAAGATTTGGTGACACTCTATACAGGTAAGTTATTGGAATTCCTATGGGTACTAATTGTGCGCCTCTGGTTGCCGATTTGTTTTATACATATACGAAAAAGAATTCATGCAAAATCTGCAAAAACTCAAGAAATATGACGACTTGAAATGTTTCAACGGCACCTGTAGGTATCCTGATGATATTTTGAATATTGATAACCAATATTTTTACTATTACAAATATCAAATTTATCCTCCAGAGTTATCATTGAACAAAGCAAACACGAATGATATAGCTACACAATTTTTGGATCTTGATATCAAAACCAATAACGGAAAATTTCAGACAAAGATATACAATAAAAGAGAAGACTTTGGCTTCAACATAGTTAATCTTCCTTGGCTTGATGGTGATGTTACAAGAATGTCATCGTAGGGCATTTACATCTTTCACCTCATCAGATACGATAGAGCTTACTCCCATGTTTCGGACTTCAATAACAAAAATATACAAATTACAAGAAAACTTATCAGTCAAGGATTTAGATATCTTAAACTTGTAAAATCTTTTTGGAAATTCTACAATAACTATTCTGAACTTCTTTCAAACTTTGGGACGGCTCATAGTATCATTTGGAATTTCATTGCCTTCATTTTACGGTGACCTTTTAAACAAAGTAAGAAGGATCAAAGACAGATTAAACTTCAACCAAAAATGTAAGAAAATAGTCGGTCGCCTGATTTACCGATGATATGATCCTAAAGTCATCACAAAAACACTGGGCATGGTACTGGACCAATCTATAGTTTTGTACCATTGTCTTTCCCAACGTTGCACACTGGTCAACCATGACGACGGGACTTTATGATGGGCCTTGATGAAATCTCATCAGAGATGACTGGGTCTTTATCTTCTGTCCTATCTGAAAGTTGGTCAGACTTCTTGGTTGATTGATCTTGAGCTTGCTTCAGCCAGCAGAGCACAGACTGTTACACGCATGCCATAGAATTTTTTAGATCCATTTACATAGAATCTGTGTTACAAGAGGCTGCTGCGTTTAACTATCTTGTTTGTGATGTCACCTTACAATGAGAAGTTCTGTTTTTACAACAATTGTGTGTTTATGGAGACCTCTGTGTATCCGGATAAGTTGGAGGGTTGTGCGCACGTAATCCGGATAACCACACCATTTGCTAATAGCAGATGTCCGTCCAAAGTCGGCGCCGGGTGCATATTGGTCTCCCTCCTTTTATGTGTTGTCATCGTCATCAATATAAGATGTTTATGTACGTCTGTTACGATTGTTTTGTATGACGTTCTAGTGAATATTGTGTCTTTTTGCGATTTGTAGTTCGTATGATGTCATTTATGTGTCACATTCTTGTGGGTTTGTTTCGCCGGGTGAGTGCAGGGTGGTCATGCTTTTGATTGCGAATTTTGGATTATGATTACGGGCTTTTATTTGAATTTGATAAATGTAGAATAAGCAAGAGCTGACGTAGCGATAATTTGTACATAAAACTAGTTCAATAATTGCCTAAACTTGATGTTTTCCATTCATTTGATATGAAAAGAAAGTCCAAATCTTATGAAAAGTGGTAAACATCTCTATCATGGATTCTTATTTGTGCTGTGTAAATTTCATTTTAATGCTTAGAGAAATAAAACACGATAATTTGCCCCCGATCTTCTTATTTCTAATCTGAATGATTTTAAAAGTATTTAGATGGGCTTCCTGTGCCTGTCGTTAGAATACCAATGTAAAATGTTTCTTTAAGAATCATTTTGCCACAAATTCATCCCTGAACATCTGAAAATTGAAACCTGCTGTTTAATTCTGAATGATCATAAGAACATAGGAGGTAAACACAATTGCACCATTCCTCTGGTTTTTTCCCCCACTTATTTTATTGAATTACGTCTCTACTGTCCGCGCGGCTCACTTTGGAAACTGGATAAACGAGATTTTGATAACTTTGTCATGCAACAATTAAAATAAAATCTATATCATTGAATAGATCTCGCTAAGTCGTAAATTTTGGTATATGTTAAATGGGTCTATGCAATCATAATATACAGACAAAATAAGTTTTAGATAGGGGGTTTTCAATGTTAAATTTAAGCGTGACGTCGCCGAGTTTAACATTGAGCCTATGGAGAGCGTCACGACGTCACGGGGAAAATTAGCATGGGAAATGGCCCATCTAAAACTTGTTTTGTCTATATAGTTTGATTGGGTTTACTCACTATCATATAACGTATACCAAAATTTACGACTAAGCGAGATCTATTGAATGGTATCAAGTTCATTTAAATTTTTGCATCATAAAGTAGTCAAAATCGCGTTTATTCAGTTTCCGAAGTGAGCCGCGCGAACAGTAATTGAATACTGCATAACATTTTAAGCCGCCCACTCTTTAGAACATAGCTTCCAGGAATGTAGAAATTAGATGTGGAGGCACCACTTAATTATTAAAGCGTCTCTGACAAAGATACATGCGTGTTTGGTGCACAAAGTTGAGTTATATTTTGTCTAGAGGGTTGCTCTCTGTCGGCAGAGTTAAACATTGATACAATGATTTGCATTCCTTAATTGACAGTGGCTTAACTACTGTACGTGCCTTTAAAAATGTTCTCTGTAACCATTTAAACAATTTCGACACGCACTATCTCCGATTTTCATAAAGTTTCACACAAAAGTAGGTACCAAAGAAAAAAGATAAATTTGACCCAAAAATGATTCGAGGTAATCTGGTTACCATGGCAACGGTCTGTAAGGTTGAAAATTTTGCAAAATTGAGGGGGTTTTTTTTCGAAGCTCTTTCGGTATATTTTTTGACAAAATAACTTTCATACTCTTTGGCCATATTACATTGTTCAGATTAAGGATCACTGGCCATAAACGTGCATGTCTGGTCCATGCTGTAAATTTATCTGTTCTTTTAAATATTATGCTATTGAATTTGAAGATGTTTCACAGTTGTTTTTAATGATGCTATTGAATTTGAAGGTGTTTAACATCTATAATTTGGTCTATATATCGCATTAATGGAAGATATGTTATGCATCCTCATGATTAGGACCTAAAATCTTAAATAAGCTCACTGATAGTGTCCGATATTGTCAAAAAGGCTGGTTACCATGAAAACAAAGTGAGCAAATATTAATATATTGATTTCAAAATGTTGTTTGTATTTTCCAATTTTTCTTCTCCCTTGGTGGAAATATGATAAGCAAATGGAAGTTTTTGTATAAAATGAGCAAATTCAAGATCAACCCAATATATTGTTGTTATGTACATAAGTTACCTTGGCAACAGTGACTATGATCTATTTTTATTTATTATGCTATTTATTTATACTAATTTCGCATCATGATGAACACACAATAATTGTTATAATATATTTTACACAAATAGCTCTTTCAAACACCGTGCAAATTATATTGGGAACATGTTACCATGGAAACCACTTTTTTTTTATTATTTTCATAATCATTAGGAAAAGTTCCAACTGTATACCTTCTTGAAGAAAATTTAAAACCAATTTTCATGCACCAGACACGTGTTTTGAAAAATAAATTCTCATCAGTGATGCTTCCAGCCAAATTGCTTTTCACACGCTGCCAAAATTCATTTCATTATCGCCCTCTGGTTTTATTTTTAGAATTTAAATTCCTACATCTATTTTTCAAAGAGTGTATTTCAAATTTCCTGTAGGGTCGATTCAGTAGCATATCCAAAAAAAAACCTATGTTCAAAATGGCATTGGAGGTATGGTGCTAAGACGTTAGCCTCCTTTGATTCGATGATATTTTTTTTCGATGAAATAGCAAGTTCCGAAATAGCGAAAAAATACAAATGATGTCAAATTGATAAAGGACCGAAACAAAGCTTCTTTCAGTCGACAGAGCTGGAAAGGAGTAATTTATACACTTAACAAACATCAAGTCACGGGGAACGATTGTAACTGCAGCTATAAAACACTTTTTTTAAGACCAGGAAGTTCAAATTCACTATTAATAAAGATCAAGTACGTGTCTATCAAAATGTAACAGTACCAAAATCTGTGAAAATTGTGTCCTAAATATACCGAAAAACGTAGCAAGATGGCAGGGATATAATGCTACAGGACCCAGCTTTTAGAAATTTGAGACAATTTTGTAAACAGAAATTTTCAAATGCGTTTGAAGAAACGACCAACAGAAATTGATCGAACTTGGTAACATGTGCCCTCGGGGAATCCTGGTCCACCAGAAGTGACACTCACCAAGTGGTACAAATGTTAAACGTCTTTAAATTCAATAGCATCATTTAAGAACAGCTATTTTTAGCTTGGACATGACCTTCACCTTTGAAAATTGACCTTATCTGGTCCTGGTCCTGAAGGGGCTGGCCTAATAAACGATTGAGGGATCTATGATGACATTCTCATAAGGCATGGTCCATTTGATATTCTTCGGGTTTTTTTCGAAAAAAAAATAATTTTTCTCTCAATTTTGATTGAAAAAATTAAATTGCTTATGGTGTTACAGAAAAAAATAATCTTGCTCTTAGAAATAATCTTAATTTGAAGAAATACCTTAAAATTTCGCTAAAATTCTTTAAAAATTTTCCGGCTCGCTTTGCTCGCCGTAGTTTTTAATTTGTATAAAAAAAATTTTTGCTCGCTTCGCTCGCAATAGTTTTCTATCAAAACATTATTTACTAATGCCGAATATATTTGAAGAACTCAAAATTTATAATACATGTATGTGTATGGAAACGGGCTTCCTTAAAAGCTTTAATATATTATCAATATTTATATACTGCTATTAATACATGTTGCATGTATCCCAAAGAGTCTAATTTTATGTTCTTGTAAGCTTGGAAGGAGAAATTCACTTATTCACCAATTTACAATTCTACACTTAAAAATGTGTCTACGAGAACTTCCCCTCAAACCCCCTTATACATGTTATATACATGAATTTTATAAAATATTGAGAATTGTATCCCCCCCCCCCAGAATATCAGATGGACCGTGCCTAAGCAGCCTATATATGCATGATACATGTATAAACACTGTATATTTATTTACCTGGAGTTATTCGAAATATCCCCCTTCCCTCTTTTCGGCAAACAATTGTTCATCAACGCAATGAAAAATCTTAAACCCGTAAAATATGTAAAAGATTATACATTATTATATCATTGTACAAAATTTCAGACCATTTGGACAAAATACTAATTTTTAATTAATTGTAAAAATGGAATGTAGGGTGAAGAAGATATCATCTTTTATCTTTAAATTTATAGATTTATTGAAAACTAGTAGACCTAAACCATATGCCAGAAATTGTTTTGAAATGTTATCCTCCAGATATGAGGTTATGTGAGATAAAGAAATCCTGACGACAATTTCAACAGCACTCACAATAAAATACCAAACTGACTATCAACTTGAGCATCGACGGACCCCTCGTAAGCTAGATGTGAGACCAGGTGCCCGGGATGAGTTAGCATCCCCTGTTTGGCTGGCCGCACCCGCCGTCGATGTTCAGGCACGAAACTAACAACGATATCTACAAAACATGCACTGGCTGAGGTAATGTCTATATAGAAAGTGCTATGGCGACCATGTCAGGAAAATATATTTAAAATATTTATGTGTTTATACTGTATTATCAGCTTATCTTGAGCGTACAGAACCTATCAGAGGTACAGAGACTTCCTTATTTGTAAGTTATGTGAAACCTCACAAGTAAGTGATTGGGACTTGATTGCCCTTTGGATAAAAAGTGTTATGTTACGTGCAGACATAGATGCTGCAATATTTAAAGCTCGAAGTACACGGTCAGCAGTAGTGGCTAGCGCAAAATCACGTTGATGTACCAACTTCAGACATTTTATGTAAAGCTGATTGGTCAAGTACGTGTACTTTCAGAAAATTTTATGATAAAGATGTTATGACTGATACTTTTTCTGATGCTTCGTTGAGGATGTAACTTACATTAAAGATGTGAACTGCTCATTTTGTGCCGATATTTGCTTTAAAGATTCACGTGATCTCGTTTGTGATATTTACGAAAAATAATTAAAAAAAAAATAAAATAAAAGAATTAAACGAGACTTACCTTAAGTTTAAGTGTGACTCTGATTATTTGAGTAAAATGTAATTACTGAAGAGATCAGGTGCGACGCACCCACCCCACCCTTCCAAATAAAAGTGGATGTGGTATCTGACATTTACTATTCATTAAAATTCGTACATAGATGATGGTTTGGGTTTTTTTTTTTCATCACAAAATTGTTTAAAGAATGATCTCGCGGCTGCGCAGTACTATTCACCTGAACTCTTCCGTGATTCCTATTTACTCAAATAATAAGAATTACCAGGTAAGTTTAATTAATTCTTTTATGTTTTATTAATACAACGAGAGAAATAAATATAAGCTTTAGCTTTCATTACAATCCTACGTAACTATAGATACTATTAATTGCATTGTATATGTAAAATGACTCGTGTGATATTCGAATAAATATATTGAAACTTAAAAAAAAATAATATAAAGCACGACGTGTACTTAACAGCGCCACCTACAAAACTGGACTGTGGTGAGTTTGTTCATTGGATAGTGTTGTCCTTTGTGTTTCTATGGTGCTGTGTTTGTACATCCTTCTGCTTGTTCGCTTTTTCGTTTCTCGTGAGGAAATTCTCTTTCCAACTTCGGGATGTAAAGGGGTTATTACTTGTAATACATTTATCTTAACTTAGATTGTTCCATGTGATGGTCGTTCATCGGTGTACCAAGTATCATATCCGATACCTCCCCCGTGCGATAGATACGGCTGTTCAAAATTTCAGGAGTAGCAGCGCCTCCTCATGAATATTACTGAGCAGCTCCGAGGAGAACCATGTACCGATTTAGTAGGCTATTTCGATGACTATTCTAAACAAAGAGAGGTGAAATAGACATCGCTTATGGCGTGTTCATATCTCAGTTGATACGCTATTCCAGAGCAAGTACCAAATATACGGATTTTGTTCTGAGAGCTAGGCGTCTTTCAGATAAGCTTCTCAGTCAGGGAAATGTATGTGACCGACTAACATCGTCACTGAGGAAGTTCTACGGTCGATATGGGGAACTCGTCATACACTATGATGTCCCACTCTCCAGAATGGTGGATGATATTTTGTCATAGACCATTTGAACCATCCAACCAAAGATTGTACTCTACGTCTTCCGAAATGGAAGTAACCGGATGTGACAGTTCTACCGAATTGAAGCGGAGGGTGTTGCAAGCAAGCAAGAGATGCTTACTCTTCCTGGGCACCTGGTCTCACTCCCATATCGGGAGTTCGCTTCTTTTCATATGTTGGAGGTTTTTGTTTGTTTGCTTTGGTTCCTGTTTTATCCTTATTTTGTATGCCTTCGGTTTCTGAATTATCGACTTTGTGCTGTATACGGGGATATGGTCATTATCGATATTTGTCATCGAATGAAGTATTAGCAGCCATTGCTAAGAACAATTGATTCAATTACGACTGATTTCGAACCCAAGAAAAATAAAAAATTCTATTGCTTAGAAAATTAACATATCGAATGACTAAAGTGCATTATCAACTCAACGCGCTTTATGGGAATTACCAGCGTGATAATAGCGTCTTACTTTTCCTTTTTCTGAGATATATGTATTAAATAATATCTGTACATCCCTGTATATTTTCTTAGTACACCAAGGCCGTGCTAGATCGTTGCATGCTGTTTTATTCATCACATAATCTTTGAACTTCTAAGTTATGCGATGATAAATGTCAAAACTTTAAGAAGAAATTATGCAATGATAGCAAACTCTAAAGGATTGCATAACATAAAACTGCTAGCGGTCACTAATATAACAAATTCAGTTAAATTAGAACAAAAGGGGTAAACTAGTCGTTCTTATAAATGTTACACGTCTTCAAATTCATAGCATCATTTATGTACAGATAAATTTGCAGCATGGACCAGACATGCACGTTTGACAGACCTAACAGGTTCATACTGTTCAAGAAACAAACTCATTTTTATTTATTTTGTCTTGAGCTATGGAAAATTATAAAAGTCTTAAATAAAGGATGGACGCAAATAATTTCAGGGCATAAAATTGTGCGCTATAACTTAACTTGGAAGAAATTATTTTTTACCCGAAACGTGCATGTCTGGTCCATGTTGCCAATTTATCTGTTCTTAAAAAGAAGGGAGGAGATCATTGATGCTATTCAATTAAAATGATGCTATTCAATTTGAAGACGTTTACATTTATACCACTTGGTGAGTGTCACTGCTGGTGGACCAGGAGTCCCCGAGGGCACATGTAGCCAAGTTCGATCAATTTTGGTTGATCGTTTCTTCAACGCATTCTAAAATTTCTGTTATCAAAATTTCTTGAAATTTCTAAAACGTGGGTCCTGTAGCATTATATCCCACCCATCCTGCTACGTCTTTCGATACTCTTTTTCGACATCGTAACTTTCATACTTTTTGGCATATATTGTTTAGATTCGAGGATCACTGACGAGGGTTAAGTACCCGAAACGTGCATGTCTGGTCCATGTTGCCAATGTATCTGTTCTTAAATGATGCTATTCAATTTGAAGACGTTTACATTGTGCATAAGTCAACCAAATTTCATAAAGGGGGTATAATATAATTTCTTACAAACGATTAATTCAATATTTGAACATATAGGGCTTTGAATTTTAAAGTTAAGATATTATGATTCATTTTAGAAAGTCATTAAAATTATTTTGGAATACTTCTGAAAATCGATCTTTACAGCCTTCGGTAAAGGATAGTCAACGCATTCTAAAATTTCTGTTATCAAAATTTCTTGAAATTTCTAAAACGTGGGTCCTGTAGCATCATATCCCACCCATTCTGCTACGACTTTCGGTACGCTTTTTCGACATAGTAACTTTCATACTTTTTTGGCATATTACATTGTTTAGATTTGAGGATCACTGACGAGGGTTAAGTACCCGAAACGTGCATGTCTGGTCCATGTTGCCAATTTATCTGTTCTTAAATGATGCTATTCAATTTGAAGACGTTTACAATTAGTCCTCTCAAATCCCGATGTACATGTATAATAAGTTTTTTGAACAGCTTAATCATGGTAGGTTTGTCAGACATCTTATTTTTCTTTTACTCACACTTATCAAATACATGTTGCAAATTGATCCAATAATGGAATAATGTGCTTCCGTTTACTATGTTAGTATTTATCCTGCGATAGAAGCTGGCAGTAGGCACACATACTTTTTAACTGATCAATTTGCCTCAATGCTGACTCTTCTAGGGATGCTGACTCTTCCTGGACACCTGGTCTCACTCCCTTATTGGGAGTTATGACTTCCTTGTTGGGAGTTATCACTTCCTTATTGGGAGTTCGCTTCTGTTCATATGGTGGAATTTAGTATTTTTTGCTCTTTTTCCTGTTTTATCATGATTTTGTATGCCCTTCGGTTAATGATTTTAGAATACCGATATTGGAATATGATTCTAGTCCATATTTGTCACGCGAAATATATATACAATTAGGATTTATTCCCCCTTATTTTGGACTGATGCATGTCTGAGAAAACCACAATCATATGGAAACTTATGAACATGAACGTTTGATTTTTTCAAATTAAAAGAGGATCGACACTGAATTATTTTGGCTAATCTGAATCATTTGGACTGAAAATACAATATGAGGATCTGAAGCATGCATGTCTGGCGCACTGTTCGTGATACTTTTACCCAGCAGGCTGAGCTCTGGAAGGAGATTAAAATTGCTGGTGCTGGTCATGACTGACGGTAATGATAACAAAAGTTTCAAAGTTATTCATTCCTAATTTCATTACTATGTCTTTTCGTCTAAAGTATTTCATTATTATTCCAAATAGAAAGAATTGTTAAGTACGATCTTTGAATTTGACCGTCCTTTACCTTTTGATATTACCAGATTTGACACATTTCTATTTGGCATTCGTGGCGGGTGCTGAATGCAGTCAGAGGACACTCACCCCTCCCATGACGCCTGTTCCTGCCTCCATTCGGGTGTTTGCGATTTCCTTGTTAATGGAAACTAACATTATTATGCCATATTCCTCTGTATCTTTGACTCCTGTCTGAATTACTACCTGTACTTCTTCTCTGGTATACCTTTGGTCCTTTATTAACAATACATCATATAAATCAATATCGCTCAATATGACATCATTTTGGAAACCCGTCATTTCATCCAAAATTATCGAAATCTTAGCACCATCCCTCCAATGCTATTTTGAAAATAGATTTTATTTGGATATGCTACTGACCCTACAGGAAATCTGGAGCCGCAAACACTCTGTAAAGTAAATGGACAAATTTGAATTTAAAAAAAACAGAAGATGCTTCTGAAATGAATTTTTCCTGCATCTGTTAATAGCTATTCTCTGTAAGCATTTGCACTTTTATGAAGGACGCATGGCACGGCATGTCTCAGATTTTGAAAAAAATTGTACATAAGGTTGGGTCTGACCCAAAAGTAAAAATTTATTAAAATTTTCTTAATATCACATCCGGTTGCCATGGAAACGGACTTTGAATATTGAAAAAATGCATTTTTGGGCGTTTTTGAAGTCACATACATAATTTATGCAGCATAATCTAAAACAATGAATTATCAGTACCCTATCATTGCTATTTCAAGTTAAGTAATAATAATGTTGGGTTTATGGTCTTATCTATATGTTTCCATAGCAACAACACAGGTACCCTATCAAAATAGTATTTTTGGCATTTTTTCAAAATTCAACGATAAATTGCTTACATTTTTGAGTTTTTTTATGCAAATAAAACATAAGCATTTACACTGGGACAAAGTTTCTGTTCGTAGCTATGGCAACATGACCTCAAATCGCAAAAATGAAAGCAATTTTGGACAATATTTAGAATCCTTTTTTTACTAGATCATTGAATTTTAATTCAAAGTGATGAAAATTAATTAATGTATTCAAGTAGATCTTTCATTACACGAAAGAAAATTTTTTTTAATGTTCAGGAAATAGCCCGTTGCTATGGGAACGATTGTGTAAAATTGCACACAGACCCACTTTGAGTCCTTGGATACGGGCATCAAAAGTTAAGTAATCTGAAATTTTTTAAATCTAAAATTAAGTTTAGACTTTGCTTTATCTAATATGTAAAAAAGGTTGTGTAAGCCTGTTTTGTTTTTTAAGGAAAAGACTTCGAAAAACAACAAAAAATTCTTATTTTTATAATGTATGGCCAAATTACTATAGCAACCATTAATTATTTGAAACTTTTTTATTATATTTTGATAGAGGCTAACTTGATCTTTATTGTTATTAAATTTGAACTTCCTGGGATTAATAATTACTGTTTTATGAAAATAATAAAAAATGGTTGTCATGGTAACATATGTTCCCCATAGCTTTTTCACGGTTTTTGAAAGAGCTCTTTGTGTTGGATATTTCCCAACAATTTTTATCTGTTCATCATGATGCGAATTTTTTTTTAAAATGAGTCTGAAGTTGCAAATTAAGTAATATTAAAGACCATAGTTACCGTTGCCAAGGTACTTATGTACATAGCAACAAGTGGGTTTATCTTGAATTTGCTCATTTTATAAAATAAATCATATTTCCTTATTATATACCCATCAAGAGAGAAGAAAAATTGGAAAATACAAACAGCATTTTGAAATCAATATATCAAAATTAGCTGATTATGTTGTCATGTTAACCAGCCTTTTTACAATATCAGACACTACTAGTGAGCTTTTTGAAAATTTTATGTCCTAATCTTTAGGATGCATAAAAAATCTTCCATTGATGTCACATATAGACCAAATTATAGAGCTTCAAATTAGCTCAATTTTGCCAATTTTTCAACTTTAAAGGCCGTTGCCATGGTAACCAGATGACCTAGAATTGATTTTTTTTTGTCAAATTTTCCATTTTTCATTGGTCCCTTACTTATGTGTGAAATTTCATGAAAATCGGAGACCATGCGTGCCGAAACTGTTTAAATGCTTACAGAGAATTGCTATTAATCACCTTGGCTGGAAGCATCACTGATGAAAATTTAATATCCGAAACTCGTGACTTACGCATAATAAATTGGCTTGAAATTTTCTTTAAGAAGGCATAGAGTTGAAACACTTCCGTATTATCATATATTATTATTGCTATTTTGGAAACTTTTCCTTTCATCCTAGAATATTATTGAAATCATCCCAGTATCATTCCTCCGACGCTCTTTTGGCCATGTACTTTGTTTTGCTACTGAATCGATGCTACAGGAAATTTGGAAATATGCACTCATAAAATTCAAATAATTAATTCTAGAGGGCGCTGGCTGTGTCTGAAAGTTACTTTGGCCTAAAGTACAACTGAAGAGGATATACTATCCGAACACGTGTCTGATGCATTAAGATTGGTCTGAATGTTGTTCAAGATTTGACGAGTCAGAACAATAGCCTCACTTATTTTCTTTTGCAGTGTGGAGCACTTAAACACGCCCCCTGACTGAATACGTGAATAAGTGTATGAATTATTTCCCATCACACATTATTTTGTAATTTTTGAAACTTATCTTTTCATCCTAAAATATTATCGAAATAAAAGGAGTTTAACATCCTAGCACCATCCCTCATGCGTTCTTTTTGTAGTATATGTAGATGTTTTAACTATGCTACTGAATAGTTTAATTAATGGCACATGCCCACGGGAAATTTAGAGACGCCCACCCTTTCACTTAATTCTGCACTTTTGAGGTAATGATATGAAAGTTGTCAGGAATGTTCCTTTTGCATCAAGAATGTAACCTATTGATTTTTATAAATGGTTTCAGTTCATGAATGAATGTTTCTTACGCCTGGCGAGATGGAATCTAATAAGTGCTCTACGGATTGATTTTTGATCAAAGGTTAAGGTCACAAGTCTTTGTAAAAGACAAATATGGATAATGACCATATCCCTGTATACAGCACAAAATCGATCATTCAGAATATCAGAAACCGAAGGCATATAAAATCAGGATAAAACAGGAACCAAAGCAAACAAATAGAAACCTCCACCATATGAAAAGAAGCGAACTCCCGATATGGGAGTGAGACCAGGTGCCCAGGAAGAGTAAGCATCTCCTGCTTGCATGCAACACCCGTCGCTTCAATTTGGTAGAGCTGTCACATCCGGTTACTTCCATTTTGGAAGACATACAATGTAGAGTACAATCTTTGGTTGGATGGTTCAAATGGTCTATGACAGAATATGATCCACCATTCTGGAGAGTGGGACATCACAGTGTATGACGAGCTCCCCATATCGACCGTAGAACTTCCTCAGTGAAGATGTTAGTCGGTCACAAACATATCCCTGACTGAGAAGCTTATCTGAAAGACGCCGCCTAGCTCTCAGAACAAAATCCGTACATTCGGTACTTGCTCTGACATAGCGTATCAACTGAGATATGAACACGCGATGAAGGGATGTTGCTACTCAGAAAAGGAAAGTTTGTTATGCTGAAATTGAAGTCGTCACGTTTGTCATAGAGTGAGGTGTTCATGTGATCATTAGTGTCGTAGGACAACATTATGTCCAAATAGGATGCTGATTATTTGTCTCTGTAGTTTCTTTAACGTCTAGCTCTGAAGGATAGATACTGCTCAGGTAATCCGTGAATTTTGGATTATTGATGGACAACACATCGTCTATGTTTCTGTAAGTGAACTTGAAGTCAGAAGCTAAGTATCTTTTCCCATGAGAGACCAAAGATTGAATGAATTCAGCTTCGTACGAGTAAAGGAAAATGTCGGCAAGGAGTGGGGCACAATTGGTCCCCATTGGAATTCCTTCAATTTGCTGGAAAACCTTTCCTCCAAACACCACAAAAATGTTGTCCATCAAAAAGTTTAACATCTGAATAATATCTGTTTGAGTGTACTTATTTTCAGAATCGGACTTTTCTTTTACAAAGTAGGTTTTGTCATAGTTCACAACAATAAATTTGTATTTGCGACTACCGTTCTTACTTGTAAACGCATTACTTATAATTTTTGCGAGTCTTTCTTTCAATTTAGAATGTGGAATTGTAAAGTGTCGAAAAATCAAAGGCTTTGATCGAATGAACTCTACTAAAATGAGTGGATTTCAGATGTTCTAAAAGTTCCTTCGAATTCTTTAAAATCATTTTACCGAATATACTTTTAGAGAAAGGGTACCTATGATAAAACAATGAAAAAGGGTTGCGTTTTTGTTTTTTTTTTTTTTTTTGTAAAGTGATAATTTTCATTTATATCAGAGATAAGGTAGTGTAGAGATTCATATTAATGAGAAATTACAGCGTAAATCAGTCTACTAAGTTCATATTTCTCAATAAACGGAAATGCGTCGAACCCCCATACCAACTTTGCGTCTTACCCCCGGACCAACATTCAAGGGGAAGGGCCACGAAGCCCCTAAACCGGCCCTGCAATTTTCCTTAAAATTCAACTTGATGATGAATACTTGATATATCACATGAAATATAATGAATGTTTCCCGCTTTTAATAAAAAGAAGATATCACGGACCGAAGCACCATAGGAAGACTTATGACGTCATCAAGTGACGTCATTTTGACGTTATCGACAGAGTATGGTCAAAAATGCTCGAAAATGTGTCTTTCGTGGAGAATTTGGACGTGGCCACATTCGTCGAGAAACATAAAACTTTCATGACAAGAAGATATAATTGTTATCTTTCATTTGTAAATTTTTCATGTTTCTCGATGCATGTGGCCAATGCTAATTTTTAAGAAACATGTAGGTTTGGACAGAAAATGGTCGATTTGGGGTTTTCACAGGGCTCATAGGTGCTGACACATGCATTATTTACAAAATCTAAACACATATTTTAGTAAAGAACTTAACAAAGTATCAAGTCACAAAAAATATTCAACCAACTCAAATTTTAAGAAACAGGGCCGATTTAGGGGTTTCGTGGCCCTACCCCTTTTCAATATAAATTGTTCTCTAATTCCTAAGTTAAGAACACAGAAATTGTCCATAGTTGTTGAATATTATTTTAATGTATATTGATGCCTGCCAGATCACTCATAGATACCAGAACATCAATTTTAGCAAAGAAATTTTAATAAATATGCGATTTGACAGGGTAGTACCTTCATCGTCCATGAATGTTCTCGACTTTGTTAGCTTGTTCCTAGCATGGCATAGTATCAGAAGATAAAGTAGTCGTTCCCTCAACCCGTGAGCATGTCCTTTTTCTGATGTTTGCAATATTAGATTTCAAATTGTAAGAAATAGTCAACCTCAGAGCGAAAACAATGCAAACACACTGAACCCGTGGTCCAACTCCACCGAACCCCCTTATGTTGGGTTTAACATGGTGTCTTTGCAAAGAAGATATATGAAATTCAAATAATCAAACTAGGAAAACTATTTAAATAAATTTGGCTGTGTCTGAAAATCACTCTGGCTAGACGTACAACTAATGAGGATTTACTACAAGAAGCACGTGTCTGGCAAATTATACATGATACTTTATAATGTGAATGTGTCTATACTTAGGCATTAATTCCTGAACATTTCAATAGGCTATCCAGGGGATTACTATAAAAAACTTTGGACTCAGAATTATTTTAGAGGTTTTTTTTTTCAGAATTGCATAAATATTGGCAAAGTTCTCTGTCTCATTCCTCGTAAACGAGGCCATGTACCCTCACCAAATGTATAGTGAAGATGTGTCTATAGCTCGGCATACATCCCTGAAAATCTCGGTATCCTATCCATTGGATTACTATAAAAGTTTGGACTTAGAATTATTTGAGAGTTTTTATTTGAGAGTTTTTCAGAGTTGCGAAAATATTGGCAAAGTTCTCGGTCTCATTCCTCGGTGATGAGCCATGTATCCTCACCAAATTTAAAGTGTGAATGTGCCTTTACCTAAGCATGCATCCCTAAAAATATTAGTGTCCTATCTATGGGATCACTATAGAAGTTTGGACTCATTTGAGAGGGGTTTTTTTTTAGAATTGCATAAATATTGGCCATGTTCTCGGTCTCATTCTTCGGTAACGAGGCCCTGTTCCCTAACCAAATGTATAACATAAATGTGTCTATACCTAGGCATGCATCCCAGAAGATTTCAGTATCCTATATACATGGGGATTACTATAAAAGTTGAGCTATTACGAAATGTATGTTTTCAAGTATCATCGTGATGATAATCTTTTTCATAATTGAAACTTATCGGTATTCTTCGTATTGTTCATCAATCATTCGATCTGCCCCTCTTAATTAGTATTTCTATAATCATTTTGCAAAAATCATATATAGGAGATAAAGTTATGTCGATTGCACTAGTTGTAAATATCAAATGGTGAACTAAGTTCTACAATGCTGTTCACCATTCAATGGTGAACCGCGAAGTGCGTTCCAAAATATATTTGCCCACATTCTTTGTCCAATAACGTTATCAGACAAGATTGATTTGAAAAGCCGTCCAGTGTTTATGATATTTTTTTTCTCTCTCTCTCTTTTAAAAGATCAAACGATTTGAAAATTTGTTTAGAAGAATATAACAGTTTATGAGGAACATAAATATATGTCATTACCTGATGTAGCTATTAAACACCTGTGTAACCGCCTTTGAGTTTTTGTATTAAGTCTCTTCAGAGAAGAAGGTGGCGTTTCTCATTTCTGATTTTGATTGAAAACCAGATATAGAACATTGTTTTGGTTGGTATTAGCTAACCAAAACCCTCAATGTCGGAAAGATTGATGAATCTGGAAAATATTCAACAAAATCTAGTACTTACAATTACATTTAGCCTACCCATACCGATACTAGGTACTGCTCGCTCCAGTCTGTAGATCACGGAAGGTTTTCGTACAACTTTAAACGATTTTTATTTACACGTTCATCTCATTTGTCATCTTATTTTGTGTCATCATCTTACAGCAAGAAGGATATACAATAGAAGGATACACATAGTTTTATGTCCTTCGAGACCGCTGGGAAACAAGGGGAAGGTTTGTACATACGATGTCCCCTCTGGTTTTTTTTTCCAAAATGGAATGTTTCGTATGCGAGCCTCTGTGTATCGGGATGAGTAGGAGGGTTATGCGCACGTAATCCGGATAGACATATCATTTGCTCCCTTTCATGTCTTGTCATTGATGATTCTGAACGTCTGTTTTGATTCCTTTGTATGATGTTCTAGTGAATATTTCGTCTTTTTGCGGTTTTGTCTAATGCCATTTATGTGTCTTTTTCTTGTTGATTTCTTTCGCTTAGTGTATGCAGGGTGGTCATGCTGGAGATAATTTCCTTTTCTTTTGGTGCTTGTTGTGCGTGGTGCAACCTAGTGCTGCCGGAGATCTCCTCTTTTCTTAACCATAAATTCTCATTAAGAGCTAAAATAAACTGGGTTGCATTTTTTCCTTAATTCTTTTGATTTGATGGGAATTGTTGAATGTTTGAGAATTCTTTGTGTTGCGCACTGTATTTGGCATTTTGCTGCCTCTGAAAGCATACCGAAGGCATTTTATTTTGTTTTTTTTTTTTCTGAAAATATATTTCAGAAGCTATCATTTTTCCCTTCAAAAAGAAGGGAGGAGATCTCCAACAAGACCCCGTTGCAGCATCAACAGTAAAACACCAAAACACCCGATGCAAAAACACAAAAGACGAGTACAGCACGAGACGGAAAAGAGACACACGACATGTAAACATCAAACACAAAAGACTACACATAAACCGACGAGACCAATGGGTAACCGGTGCCGACTTTGGACGGCCATCTGTCACGCAAGTGGCAAATGGTGTGGTTATCCTGGATTACGTGCGCACAACCCTCTCACTTCTCCAATTACCCAGAGGTCTCGAAGAACGTACAATTGTGGTGTAAAACAACCTCCTCACTGTAAGATGACATCACACAAACAAGACCGCAAAACGCAGAGGCCCCAGAGACACAGATGAATATGTAAATGGATATAAAAAGAGGGCATGCGTAATACAGTCCGTGCTCTGCGGGCTGTAGCGAGCTCATGTATGTTATCACCCGAGGAGTCCGACTGACATTCAGAGAGGACAGGTGGTCGGGGCCCTGTCTTCTCTAAAGAGGTTTGGACAGGGCCCGTCATGGAGTCCCGTCGTCACAGTCAGTCAGAGTGCAAGTCTCAAGGATGCGCTTGTACAAGACTGTAGATTGGTCAAGTACCAAGCCTAGTGTCCGTCTGGTGACATTAGGATCATATCCACGGTATAAAAGGCGTTTGATGATTCTGACGCATTTTCGATGGTTATGCTGCCTACCTTTGATCCTTTTTATTTTGTTTATCATATCACCATAAAAGACAGGTTGTGTAATATCCATAGTAATGTACTCTGTTGCATGTATAGATCCGAATTTTAAAAGAAGTTGACTGTAATTTTTGTAAAATTTCCAGAAAGTCTTAACTAGTTTATGAAAGCGGAAATCTTGACCTAAAAGTTTTTGGGTAATTTGTAAATTTCTACTGTGAAAATCCAAAATATCCATTCTTATTATTGTTTAATGTTCTATTGATAATGATCAGATAACAGAATGATTGCATGTTATTACAACTTCTTATTGGCATATTTTGTCTGAAATATTGCCCTGGGTTACAGAATGAATACTTTATGGTTTTTTATGGTTTATTTATTTATAATAAGATTGACATGACTTGACATTAAATGCTTATTATCTTGTTCAGGGTATGTTTGGGATCTCCATTATTTGAATCCTTCACTACATCCCAAAATTAAGTAATTAAATGATTAACATCTTTGATAAATACATGAGTCTTTCTTTTGATCAAAATATTAATATACTTCTAACGTCAAAAGGGTAGAGCCTACATCAACAAGTTCTGCAAATAATATATATTACACGGATTCTATGATTCACCTAAGGTGAGTTTTGCGGACGTATGTTATCTGAAAGAACATAGTGTGTGGAAAATTCAAAGAGTTGAAAGCACTCTGGTCGTTGGGATGCTTAAGAGTTTAAGAAGATCCTGACGATAATCTCAACAGCACTCACAAAAGAGTACAAAATTAAGCATCGACGGACCCCTAGCAAGCTAGAGGTGGGACTAGGTGCCCGGGAGGAGTAAGCATCCCCTGTTGGCTAGCCGCACCCGCCGTCGATGTTTAAGCATGAAAATGAAAACAATATATAAGAGTAACGAACGATTATAACGTCAACTGTCGTTACATTCAGTTCTTCTGTTATGTTTCTCGTGATATCTTGTCTATTATCCATCCCAAAAATCCAAAATTTGTCTCAATTTAAAATTTTATGAAATATATCAATTATGCAGTTTATTTCCTTTCTATACTTATGAATAAACATCAAAGAAGTACTTGACAGTTATTCAGTCTCAAAGTCGAGAAGGCTGGCTGCAAACCCCGGAAAGAACAACATTCCGAAGTGAGACCAGGTGTCCGGGGAGAGTCGGCGTCTCCTGATTGCATACAATACCCGTCGTAACAGCTCCATGTAAACTTGTCAAAGTCGGTGATTATCTGGATGTACATTTTGATGTACAGATCAGGTAAGTATGTCTTGTTTGGTGATGACTACAGCCATTCAATCACAATGTAGAATGTCACTGATCATTCTGGAGAGGGGGATCTGATATGATTTTTAATCAGAAATGTTTAAAACATAGATTAATTCCTTTTTTCAATTTTTGTTTTTCCTACAGTCGTAGATACGGGCCGCCGAATAGGCCATTTCCTTTTTGTTACGAAAAAAATCAATTTTGTTTTTACAAAATGTATTTCTGTCACGACAAAATCATTTATGCCCAACAATAATATTTATTGTGCCCATTATTGCTTCTGTTTGTAAGTTTAAAAAATGAATTCTTGGCGCCCTGGGTGCCGAATCGGGTATTGTTTTTTTTTTTTTTGGAGGGGGGTTGAATCAAAATCAATTTCTTTTTATATAAAACTGAATTCTGTAACAACAAAAACATACATATATCGAGTATCCACAATTGAGACAAAATTGAAACTAGTATCACATTCGTCGTATAGAATTAAACCTTGTCCGACAAAATTGAATTTTGTGACGACGAAAGTAAGTTTTGTCTAATGTGCCTGTTGTATTTTAAAGATTTTATTCATATAGACTCGTTTTTGTTGAACAAAAGTCACTCAAAGTACAATGTCTCATTTGCCACCTCGTAGTAGCTTTTGATAAATGAGACTTACTTAATGATAGTAAGTGTTTTTAATATTTTTCCTTGACATGGTCGCCATAGCACTTTCTTTATAGATATAACCTCAGACAATGCATGTATTTTATTTTCGACGACGGCTGCGTCTAGCCAAACGGGATGCTTACTCCTCCCGGGCACCTGGTTTCACCTCTAGCTTGCTAGGGTCCGTTGATTCTCAATATTGTGCTCTATTGTGAGTGCTGTTGAGATTATCGTCAGGATCTTCTTAAACTCATTTGCTATGTATACCATCAAAAAGTATGGACTTTTATAAATGTTTTGATGTAAAGTTAGCATCTTAAGCCAATAAAGCTGAAGAACAACGTTTCCTTCAAATAAATTAACCTTAGATTTTAGTGACAAAATTTTCGCAGACAAATAAGTCAATATTGCAGCGAATTTTGTGAAAAGTTTGGAGTTTAAACAAAAATGATGCTTCTTTCCTCACATTAAAATATGAAAGTATTCAAAGGGGAAGGTTCAATAACTCCGAAAATCAGCCCTAAATTTTAGCGAAAAATACCTGCCGAAATAGAAAGTAAATATTTTTCATTGTCAAAACGTCACGTGCGTTAGCTATGACGTCATATTTTGACGACATTTGCTCTTCATGACAGAAAATGAAGGACAATGGCCATATTTTTTGCATAAATCTTTAACAGGAGCGTAAAAAGGCGAAAAATCTGCCCTGAAAAGTCGAAATTTCAAAATGAAAAATTAAGAATTTTTTTTGGTAGAAATGTCAAATAACTTGGTCCACAAATTAATCTGCTATCAGATGGGATAATTTATTCAAAATAAGACCGGTATTTGGGTCAAAATAAGCGTTTTTACACAGAAATCAACGGAAAAGTTTTATACAACAACGTCCCCTCCCCTCACTCTACATTGCCACTTTTACCAAAGATGTATATCAATAATGAGTTAAAGAAGATCCTGACGATAATCTCAGCAGCACTCACAATAGAGCACCAAATTGAGCATCGACGGACATGGAGCATCGACGGAGCATCGGAAATGGAGCATCGACGGACACTTGGCCAGAAAACACATTTTCTGGCCAAGTGGCGTTATGAAGCGAGGGGGTAACAATGTCCCACAGGCGAAAAACGAAAAAAGGGGGGATGGATGACTATTTTTAAATGTGTCTCTGGAGCGATAAAATAGGTTATAATTGATTTTTTTTTCATTTTATATCATGGAACAATATATTCAGAGTGTGTTCTGATCAAATATTTATTAATTTCTACACCGTGTGTATTTCGCGACAGAAACCTACATAAGTGGCTGAGAAGAAGGAAATTAAACCGTTTTTCAGTTTCCGGACTGCAGAGTTTGCCGATTATATTAATATAATAACTTCAAAGTTGATTTCTCTTATCCAATTTAGACTTGAAAGGGTAACAGAAGTATAATAAACATTTAAAAATGTGTAAAATAATGCATTTTATGTCCATTTTCGTTCGATATTCGACGTTTTCCGTCATCTGTACCCCTACCACTTCAACTCGTAATCATAACATCTTTCACCAAATTTATTTACATAAATTACGTACTAGGAATCTTTTAATATTAATACTTTTATCCTGACCAACTTTTATCTTAATTGGAAGGACAACGCACGAGAAATGATGATTTCGGGGCTAAATCCGGCCCTTATATTAACAGCTCCTTAGTATAGGCGGCATCCTTACCAAACATAAATTTTTTGTAGATCGAAAGATAAATTGCAACTTTAACTTTTTATATGTTAAAAGTCTTCAAATTCAACAGCATCATTTAAGAACAGATCAATTTGCAGCATGGACCAGACATGCACATTTGGGGTACTTAACCCTCGTCAGTGATCCTCAATCTAAACATTGTGATATGGCAAAAGAATGTGAAAATTATGTGCAAAAAAATACCGGAAAACGAAGCAATAATGGTGGGAGATAATGCTACAGGACCCACGTTTCAGAAATTACAAGATTTTTTGATAACAGAAATTTTCGAATGCATTGGAGAAACAGACGATCAATCTAAGTTGATCGAAGTTGGCTTCATGTGCCGCCCACAGGAAGTCCTGGTCCACAGCAGTGACACTCTCCAAATGATTCAAATGTTAAACGTCTTCAAATTCAATAGCATCATTTAAGAACAGATTAATTTGCAGCATGGACCAGACATGCACGTTTCTGGTACTTAACCCTCGTCAGTGATCCTAAATCTTAACAATGAGACATGAATTATCTTCGGGCGAGGACTGGCGCCCTACTTAAAATTTTGGCCAGAATTATACCTTCTGATATATGTCGATTAACAGCTGTGTGTTTTTAGACCGCTTGGTAACCAGACAAGTGAGAGTGTTTTGTGCTCATAATCTAAATAATCACACCTTTTGCTACATATTTACTAAGTCGGCACCGCTGCCCATTGGTCAAGTTGGTTTATGTGTACACTTTTAATACGTTTAATATTTCTTGTAATTATTATTTTGTTGGTTTTTTCCCCTTGCTGTCTCTTCTTGTGCTTATTGTCTGGTGTATGTTCTCGCATTTAGGTGTTTTGGGTTTTTGCCGTGGATGCTGCAACGGAGTCTTGTTGGACCCAAGTAAATTCTATTCTAAGAGTTGGTAGGAAATTCAGTCATACACCTTTTACCCGAGCTTTATCAAACAAAATAAAATTCCAAGCTCTATAAAATCCAGTCTGATTAAACCAATCCCCTTCTCTTTCGTTGTCAGGGTCTGGAGTTCACTCGTTAATGGTCGTGTTCAATGAACTTTTGATCATAAGATTTTATAAACCAATCAGAACGTCCGTTTCATCGAACCTTCGAGGGCTTAAAATTACATATCCAGGAGGTATAATCAGTGCGCCATTCCGTGTACGTTGCCGGAAAAATATGACTTATTGTGTACGTTGTGAGACAAAAACTTCTCATTTTTGCAAAAATTCTCCAATATTCGTAATAATACCGGAATCGTTCCAAATCCATTCGAACCTTTGATTCATATGTATTTTGATAGATCAAATAAAATAATCTGTCGATTAATCGGTTCAAGCGTGATGGCTGCATAACTAGCGCCAATCCACTCCAGAGGGCAGGCATTGTGTAACTTTATTCTACAGTATATCAAATATATTCAATATTTCCTCCAAGTGATAACTGAAATATAAAGAAACAAACATTTCCTTTAAAATGAAGCGAAGTGAGACCTTCATTTCTCTAACTGGAGATAGATATGACAGGACAAGAAAATAATCGTACGCTACACTTAAGAATACGACAAATATGTACGTTTTCAAATAAGTCGTATACCACGCCGACAGTCAAATATAATACAAATACTACATGAATTATACGTTTCATACAAATACTAAATATAGAGCATTATTTCAACATAATTCTGATGATTTTTTATTTTTCTTCACAAGTAACATTGATTTATATAACATGATATCTAGTGGAAATGAATGGGAGGGTATCGTTTCATTGTCATCCCGCCTCCTCGTGGATAAGCATATTCAAACTGCATCGATACTCCATTTTCAAACTAAAAGTAGTGCAGAAAAGACGCCGTCATATAATAATTAGTCGGCCTCCATTCGGAATTCTCAAGGGATTTTTCTTATAACTAGACGATTCGAATTATATAATGACATTTGGTGCTGTGACTTTGAACTTGACTGACCTCCTTGTAGATATGTAAAGGATTTCTTTAAAAAATAAAACTTGGATAAAGCTTTTTAACCTTGGCGTTTGCCATTTTCTTTGGACAGCGTTCTTTTGTTCCCAGCATTTGTACTGTTAATTTCAGTGAAAAAATTTACAATTGGGACAATTCTCTTTTTTAGGATAGGGGTGCTTACGAAATCCAATTATCCACACATTTTAGTGCACCGATGGAATAGTGGTTAGCGCCCTGGACTGCGAATTCATCGTACCGAATAATAGGAATGTTCAGCCCTTCACACTTCCACGGATCGAGCCACGACTCCGCTGCAACTTAAAAAAAGATATATCAAGTACGGATTGATAGAAATCGAGTAAGGATAGCTATGGATCGCAACGGATGTCGCCCGACATTGATGATGATTTGCTACGGATTGCTACGACACGCGTACGGATATATACTAATTGCTACGACATGCCTATGGATAGGTACAGATTGCTAGGAAGACACACGGATTACCACGATTCGAGTACGGATAACCACGATTCGCGCACGGATAGCTACGACTTTGGTACGGATTGGTAGACCTATATAGCTTGGATTTTCCTTGTGTTTTAAAACCATAATTTATTTAACTATGCTACTGAATCGACCCAACACAAAATTTTGAGCCGCGCACTCTCTGTAAAGTAAATTCACAAATTTAGACCCTACCCGACGAGACTGTCTTTAAAATACACACGATGGCTTTTAAAAGTATAACATCAGGATTTGCCATCGGAATAATAGATTCCATCACGATCTACTGGGTGAGACATAAAAATTTACACAAGTGACGGAAATTTCATCTTTTCCCGAGTGGAGCCTAGTGGAACGAGGGAAAAGATGAAAAATCTCCCGTGAATAAAAATAAATCTGCAACAAGAGGCGCACAATTAGTACCCATAGAGACAAGGAACGTCAACGCACAACACAGAAACATCAAACACAAAGGACTTCACATCTACACATAAACCAACGAGACCAATGGGCAACCGGTGCCGACTTAGGACGGCCATCTGCCACGGAAATAACAGAAGGTGTGGTTATCCTGGAGTACGTGCGCACAACCCTCCCACTTTTCCAATTACCTAGAGGTCTCGGAAAACATACAATTGTGGTGTAAAACAACCTCCTCGCTGTCAGATGACCACACACAAACAAGATCGCAAAACGCAGGGACCCAAGCAACATAGATGAATATGTAAATGGATATCGAAAGAGGGCGAACGTAATACAATCCGTGCTCTGCCGCCGCGAGACCATGTATGTTATCACCCGAGGAGCCCTGTCTTCTCTAAAGAGGTTTGGACATGGCCCGTCATAGAGTCCCGTCGTCACAATCAGTCAGAGGGCAAGTTTTTAGAATGCGCTGGTACTTTGGTACTGTAGATTGGTCAAGTACCAAGCCTGACGCATTTTCGATAGTTATGTTGTCTATCTTTGATCCTTCTTATCTTGTTAATTATGTCACCATAAAATGCAGGTTGTGAAATACCCAAAGTTATATACTCTGTTGCCTGTATTGATCCGAATATCAAAAGAAGTTGACAATATTTTTTGTAAAATTTCCAAAAAGTCTTTACTAGTTTGTGAAAGCGAAAACCTTGTCCTAAAAGTTTTTTGGTAATTTGTAGATTTCTACTATGAAAATCCAAAACAACAGTACATGCTCTAGCATACCGAATGAGTTGTGAAATGTATATGCCATAGGACGGTAATCTAGGAACATCGCCGTCGAGCTTATTCGGCCACTTCTTTATCTTATTAGTCTTTGTCTCTAGGACGTACTTCTTCTTTCGATGACACTTAAACGAGTTAAAGAAGATCATGACGATAATCTCAACAGCACTTGCAATAGAGCACAAACTCGACGGACCCCTAGCAAGCTAGAGGTGGGACAAGGAGCCTGGGAGGAGTAAGCATACCCTGTTGGGCTAGCCGCACCCGCCGTCGATGTTCACACACGAAAATGAAAACAATATCTAAAGTACATGCACTGTCTCAGGTTGTCTTCATTGAAAGTTCATGAATACTTGTGCTTCAAGTGATCACGCTTGAATGTTAAACGTCTTTAAATTCAATAGCATCATTTAAAACCTGATAAATTTACAGCATGGACCAGACATGCACGTTTCGGGTACTAAACCCTCGTCAGTGATCCTCAGTCTAAACAATGAAATATGGCCAAAAGGTAAATATGAATGACAAATATGGATAATGACCATATCCCTGTATACAGCACAAAATCGATAATGCAGAAAATCAGAAACCGAAGGCATACAAAATCAGGATAAAACAGGAACAAAAGCAAGCAAACAAAAACTTCCACCATATGAAAAGAAGCGAACTCCCGATATGGGAGTGAGACCAGGTGCCCAGGAAGAGTAAGCATCTCCTGCTTGCATGCAACATCCGCCGCTTCAATTCGGTAGAAATGTCACATCCGGTTACTTCCATTTCGGAAGACATAGAGTACAATCTTTGGTTGAATGGTTTAAATGGTCTATGACAGAATACCATCCACTATTCTGGAGAGTGGGACATCATAGTGTATGACGAGTTCCCCATATCGACCGTAGAACTTCCTCAATGACGATGTTAGTCGGTCACAAACATATCCCTGACTGAGAAGCTTATCTGAAAGACGCCTAGCTCTCAGAACAAAATCCGTATATTTGGTACTTCCTCTGGCATAGCGTATCAACTGAGATATGAACATACCATAAGCTGGCGATGAAGGGATGTTGCTACTCAGAAAGGGAAAGTTTGTAATGCTGAAATTGAAGTCGTCACGTTTGTCATTGGGTGAGGTGTTCATGTGACCATCAGTGTCGTAGGACAACATTATGTCCAAATAGCATGCTGAATTATTTGTCTCTGTAGTTTCTTTGACTTCAAGCTCTGAAGGATAGACACTACTAAGATAATCCGTGAATTTTGGATTATTGATGGACAACACATCGTCTATGTATCTGTAAGTGAAGTTGAAGTCAGAAGCTAAGTATCTTTTCCCTTCAGAGATCAAAGATTGAATGAATTCAGCTTCGTACGAGTAAAGGAAAATGTCGGCAAGGAGTGGGGCACAATTGGTCCCCATTGGAATTCCGACAATTTGCTGGAAGGCCTTTCATCCAAACACCACAAAAATGTTGCCGATTAAAAAGTTTAACATCTGAATAATATTTGTTTCAGTGTACTTTTTTTTCAGAATCGGATTTTTCTTTTACAAAGTAGGTTTTGTCATAGTTCACAACAATAAATTTGTATTTCCGATTACCGTTCTTACTTGTAAACTCATTACTTATAATTTTTGCGAGTCTTTCTTTCAATTTAGAATGTGGAATTGTAGTGTAAAGTGTCGAAAAATCAAAGGCTTTGATCGAATGGACTTTACTAAAATGGGTGGATTTCAAATGTTCTAAAAGTTCCTTCGAATTCTTTAAAATCCACATCTGGTTGATACCACTGCGAGAATATACTGTCGAACAATATTTTTGAAGCCCAGATTTGATTTCAGATAAAACTTTGGTGAGTAAGATCGATACAGATTTGGTAGAACATCTTGAGGATGTTTTGTTAAAATCTTGGTAGAACATCTGGAGGATGTTATGTTAGAAACTATTATGTCCAAAAATGTGCCAAAAGACGTAGCAGAATGGGTATGAGATATGATGCCACAGGACCCACGTTTTAGAAATTTCAAGAAATTTTGTAACAGAAAATTTCAAATGCGTTGAAGAGACAGACGATCAACAGAAGTTGATCGAACTTGGATACATGTGCCCTCGGGGACTCTTGGTCCACCAGCAGTGACACTCACCAAGTAGTTCAAATGTTAAACGTCTTTAAATTCAATAGCATCATTTAAAACATGATAAATTTACAGCATGGACCAGACATGCACGTTTTGGGTACTAAACCCTCGTCAGTGAGCCTCAGTCTAAAGAATGTAATATCGCCAAAAGGTATGAAAACTTTTATGTCCAAAAATGTACAAAAAGACGAAGAAGAATGGGTGGGATATGATGCCACAGGATCCATGTTTTAGAAATTTCAAGAAATTTTTTAACAGAAAATTTCAAATGCGTTGAAGAGACAGACGATCAACAGAAGTTGATCGAACTTGGCTACATGTGCCCTCGGAGACTCTTGGTCCAACAGCAGTGACACTCACCAAGTAGTTCAGACATTTAAATGTGTAAATATATACCCATACCGTTACTGTGATTGGATAATCAAATCATGGCAAAATTGGTTAAAGTTGTATGAAAGAAGATCTCTGATTGGTTGTATTTTATCTATCTGATTGGTTGTCTAAAGTGAGTATTTAATCCACATCCTGTGACTTAGATTTAGCCTGTGTTTAATCTTATTATACTATTTTAATAATATACAGAGGGTAACTCGGACACAGATTCAAACAAATGTTAAACGTCTTCAAATGTTAATTTCAAGATTGTCAATGTGGAATGTCATGAGCAAAAATGATTGTCTGTGCCGACTACTTGTCAGAAACAAATTGCACTGTTGAAGAAATTTCTCTTAATATCACTCAATGTCTTCTTCAACCATCTCTACTTGTTCCACTTGAATGTCACCTTCTGACCATCTCTTCATGGTCCCTGGCGTGAGACGCTTCTTGCACTTGGTCTCTTGAGTATGTGCTGATGCATCAGACGTGCCACATTTAGCTATATGACTTCTCATTCTGTCATTGTCATACGCCTTAAACGGACATAGAGGGCATTTCAGCTCCTTTCTTGGAGTCGTCTTGATCGGAGGCATCTTCTACAAAATAAGTGAAATGCAATATGTATTACAATGAAGCGATAGAAGATGCAAGGAAATGAATTGTTGATCATGTATAGTAATCGGATAGCCATTGCGATAGCTTCCTTTCCCTTACTTATGGAAACAGGCATTTCCCTGCCGTTGGAGGCAAGGACTCCTCATTTACAAGATTACTCTTTTCATCATCGTTATCAGAAGGGAGATTGATGTGTATGAGAGGATCATTTGATAAAAGGTGTCTGTCCTACTTTATTGAACTCTTTATCTTCCTTTTTTAGGTCCGAAAGAGATTTAATATTATCATTCTTCGCCTCATTGGATTCTATATTCACCCTGCACACTTGTTCCTGCCTTGTGTCTATGTGGCATTGATGCTTGCAAGGCTTTCGGCCTCAAGGAATCGGCTTTTCTGTGTTGAGAGTCAGGTCTATGTTCAATTTCCATGTTGTACATAGACAGGGCCTCGAACCATCGAACCATTTGCCCTTCGGGATTCTTAAAGTTCATTAGCCATCTATATGAGCTATGATCTGATCTCATTGTTAATTGTCTGACGTTCAAGTAGTGACGGAAACGTTTGACATATGTAAAGACTGCCAGTATTTCCTTTCTAGTGACATAGTATCTTCGTTCACCTTTCGCCAAAACACGACTTGCGTAAGCTATTACTCTTTCTTCGCCATTGATAAATTGTGACAACACAGCACCGATACCACTGTCACTTGCGTCTGTGTCAATGACGAAAGGTTTCCTGAGATCATGCTAATATGAGATAAAGAAGGTCCTGACGACAATCTCAACAACACTCACAATAGAGCACCAAATGGAGCATCGACTGACCCCTAGCAAGCCAGAAGTGGGACCAGGTGCCCGGGAGGAATAATCATCCCCTGTTTGGCTAGGTGCACACGCCGTCGATGCCCATGCACGAAAAATGAAAACAACATCTAAAAAGCACTTTCTGGGGGTAATATCTATATAGAAAGTGCTATGGTGACCACGTCAGGGAAAATGTTTAAGACACTTACTGTCAAACCCCTCGAGGGGAAATTTTTTAAGAGCTCCACACGACAAAGGACATAAGTGTGACTGAAATGAGATAAAGAAGTTCCTAAAGACAATCTCAACAGCACTCATAATAGAGCACCAAGTGGAGCATCGACGGACCAGAGGTGGGACCAGGTGCCCGGGAGGAGTAAGCATCCCCTGTTTGGCTAGCCGCACCCACCGTCGATGCCCATGCATGAGCTTGTGCTTTAGCGCTTCTTGATACTCTTTTGTCCATATGAATGCTTGTCTGAGCTTGATAGTTTATGAAGCGGCATGGCTATGGTAGCAAATTCTTTGATAAAGAGTCTATAATAGCTGCAAAGACAAAGAGATTAGCGGAGCTCCTTCACTGATGTCGGCTCGGTCCATGCTTTGACTTTGTCTATTTACTGGGATCTGTAGAAACTCCTTTCTCAGATATGATGTGCCCGTGATCCTGTACTTCTTTTCCAAAAGGAGTGCTTTTCTTGGCTTTGAGCTTTAAGCCAGCAGATGAAATAAACATTACAGAAGTACCCATCAGTTATTCAGTCTCTAAGTCGAGAAGGCAATGCAAAATTATTAGATTTTCCATAGGAACGGTTGCGTCGCAACCGTTCAATGGAAACTTGTCAGTCGGTGATTGTCTCGATGTTCATATTGATGTACACATCAGGTAAGTCTTGTTTGGTGATGATGACGTGTGAACAAACTGTTTAGTTTGTCTAGCATTTCGTTGAACAATTGTGCAATAACAACGATATTATCTAGGTAAGCAAGACAAATGGTTCATTATGATTGAAAAGGAATTTTCTCACTTCCTGCACCTGCTGAGCATCAAGTTTGGATGAAAAACGCGTGAGTAAGTCTTCTAAGTAAGGTGGTAGTTTCGATACATGTGTCATCCTGCTTTTTTACTTCATTCTAATCTAAGTATGTCCATATACCTTCAGGGGATCTCCATTTGCAGCGATAATATGCTTGTTTATAGGTTCCAAATGTTGGTCATTCTTTATCCTATCGTAAACTTTGACAGGATAGAGATGTGCCGGCGTATATGAGAAATGTAGAGCTCACAGCTCCAATGTGAACTGATATAAATAGGCCAGAACTTCCAAGGTATCCACTTTTTCTCCAAATTTCCCTTTGTACTGATGTTATTATTATAATCCGGACGTTCATTTTTGCTTTTCCCTTTATTCTGCGATTTGAGCTTCCTGCAATCTCGCTTGACATTTGTTCGAGATATTGATACTCATATCAACAAGAGCAGATTGAATATGCGTATTGTCTTTTGAGCTTTCAGATACCACACTGGCTTGAGGCTGATTATCATCGGCACAATGAAGATCAAGTACTTGACTTTTCGATTCTAATAGCTTCCCTTTACCTTTAAATTAGGCCTCAAGCTCAACAGCATATCGTACTGCATCATTTAGATTTCGTGGTCTTGCTTCTTAAATGCGAAGACGCATGTTCGAGTTAATGTGCATCAATAAATTGATCCTTAGCGAGAGCTTAGCGGACAACTTGCGGTACTGTTGGATATGCAATACTAGTGAGCCGACGTACATGTTGTCCCCACTCTGGTAAGGACTCCGTAGCCTTCTATCGCTTTTCTTTGAGGTATCCTCAATAACTCCATTTGATCAGGTGGTGAGAATCGATCGCTTAGTGCACTGATTAGCTCATTATAATCAAGTTGAACAATGGGATTGGAATGGTACAAAAAAGAAATGATTGAGAATAGAAATGATTGGTTATGTACAAGAAATCACTTGTGATAAAAAAAATGAGTAAGACTCAAATTGGCTAAAAAATAAAGGAGCAACAAAGGCAAGGGGTATTGAGCTAAAGGGAGCCGAGAAGTGACTGATTCCTATGTATCTTCGATGTATTTTGGGAAGTCAAAATACTAAAATATAGGAAAGGCTTATTTAGCCACTTCTTTACCCTTGTTAGTCTTTATCTTTGACAAGTACTTCTTCTTTCGATAACACTTTAAGAATACTTGTGCTTCAAGTGATAACGCTTGAATATATATTCGTAGCCTAACTGTGATTGGATAATCAAATCATAACCACGATTGGTTAAAGTTGTATGAAAGAAGATATCTGATTGGTTTTATTCTAGCTATCTGATTGGTTGTCTAAAGATAGTATTTCAATCAACTTCCTGTGATTTAAATTTAGCCTGTGTTTACTCTGATTATACTATTTTAATAGTATACAGAACTAAAAATGTTTTACATTTTCAACTTCTCCTCTGTAATCGATGCACATAATTTTACAGGAAGCAAGTACTCAATGTCCTCTACCATTTTGTTTTTCGTGCCGATCGGTCAACAAATATGGCCGCCGAGGGCTCTGATTGGCTGACAAATGTTCGACTTCTCCTCTAACTCCGATTCACAGAATTTTTCGAAACTATTCGGTAAGCAAGTACCTAAGGTCCTCTACCAAGTTTGTATTTTTGTGCCGATCGGTCAACAAATATGGCCGCTGAAGGCTCTGATTGGCTGACGCATTTTCGACTTCTCCTTCCCAGCAGCTGCAGGGAATTTCACGAAACCTTACAGGTATCAAGTACCTAAAGTCTACCAAGTTTGTGTTTTTCATGCCGAAAGGTCAACAAATATGGCTGCAGAGGGCTCTTATTGGCTGACACAATTTTTACTGCAGGGAATTTAACAAATTTACGAAACCTTACAGGAAGCAAGTACTCAAGGTCCTCTACCAAGTTTGTGTTTTTCATGCCGATGGGTCAACACATATGGCCGCCGAGGGCTCTGATTGGCTGACGCGTTTTCGACATATCCAAAAGTGATGCTCATAATTTAACAAAACCTTAAAGGAAGTATTAGTACTCAAGGGTCTCTACCAAATTGTCCACTATCATTCTTTTGTTTGCAACTCAGGGGAGCGATTTGGCCCCCTTGGGCCTCTTGTTTAACGCTTGCCGTTTATCAATCAAATTAAAAATTTATCGTGTTCAATATTGAGATGGTAGTGAAACACTCTTCAAAAACATATTCTTTTATTACAACAAGCTGTGTACTGGACCTACGATATTTCCTCTTGTTGTGTTGTGAGAAAATCGGCAACTTTGATCTAGGAACATTTGTCAAACGTTGGGGTTTTTTTTTTTCTTTATATCAGACTTATCAATCAAAATATGTGGGAGTTTTCTATTATTGGAATCCGAGTCAGTTATCCTTACACCAGACGTAAGTCTTTATCCCTTGTGACCAAGATTGTTTGATACTGGCTGAAAGTAAACCTTATTTTCAACTCGTTAATTCGAAAATGCGTCAGCTTATCAGAGCCCTTGGCGGCCATATTAATTATCTGATTTGCTAACAAACAGACCCAAAGTACATGCTTTCTTTAGTATTTCCTGAAATTCTTTGAAGTACATGTAGTAAGGAAGATATGAGAAAGGAGAGCGTATCCAACAAAAGAAAGGAGGGGATCTCCAACAACACTAGGTTGCAGCACCCACAGCAAAATCCCAAAACACCCATGCAAAAACACAGAACAGATACCCACAGAAAGAGACGCAAAAGGGACAAGGAACACCAACTCACAACATAGAAACATAAAAGACTACACATAAACCAACGAGACCAATGGGCAACCGGTGCCGACTTAGGACGGCCATCTGCCAAGCAAAACTCAGTTGCAGTACCCACAGCAAAATACAGCAGAAATACACAACCAGAGACTCGAAGAACGCAAAATCGTATATATATATATATATATGAGTATAATAATGTCTTCATTGTTAGACAGCAAAACACAGGGACCAATGCAATACACAGATGAAAATGTACATGAATATAAAAGGGAGTTGCGATGTTTCAATTAGTCTGATCACCTGGCGCCAATCTTTGTCGCAAAATTGAACTGTTACAACTTTTCTTATCCCTTGGTGCCCATGTTTGTCGACTGATCTCTTTGGTTGAACACTGAATACTTGCTTCCGGAAGTGCTGTAATCGCTTCCGTTTAAAGAAAAAATAGTGAACACGACTCTGATAATGACAATTTTCTTTGACATTTTGTAACAAAAATTGTACGGTATCGGCGTCAAGAATTCATATTTGAAAAGTAAATTATACTTATCATAGCCGAAATTGATTCTGTTGCATAATAATGCTACGAAAATCCTTATCAAAGAGGAAATGCACTATGCAAGTTATATAAAAAGGGCTTATCAATCAGCAGAAATACGTTAGACGCAAAGTTGCAGTTATGAAATCGGGGACTTCATGAATGTCTGGGTCACGCACATTTAACTTATTTCATTATTTTATAGATTTTATTACAATACTTGATCCCTCCGTTGTTTGATATATGAAGGAATAAAAGAATTTGATAATCCTACAAATTATATTCATATATTTTATCTGTATCTGAAATACTTGACAACCACAAATCTGTTCTCGATTCCTTCGGTATTCAAACTGATGACTCTGAACTTGAACTGCCTATATGTACTGGTTTCCACAATGCACAAAATCCTTACAAATATCGATTCATTGCCGATTCGTCCAGGTGCTCAACAAAACCTCTTTCCGTTTTGCTTACGAAAATATTAACTCGCATCAAACATACTGCGAGACAACATGCAGAAATGGAATCAATCAGATGTGGATCCTAAAGAATTCTATGGAACATTTGGAAAATCTAAAGCCACCAACTTCGATCATATTACCAGCATAAAAGTTTTGGACTTCTCTACGCTCTACACAACCATTGAACATCAAAAGCTAAAAACAGACTTGCCAATATTATTCGCAACACCTTTCCTTTAAAAAATGGTAATAGAAGATACAAATACCTCGTAATTGGTCGGGAGGATACTTATTTCGTGAATTAAGGAACACTCTGATTCAAACAAAAAGTATACCGAAGACGATATCATCCGGATGCTTCAGTTTTTTATTGACAGCATTTTTGTTTTCTTTGGAGGAACCGTAATCCAACAGAAAGTCGGCATCCCCATGGGTACCAATTGCGCCCCACTACTTGCGGACTTATTTTTATATTCATACGAAGCGGACTTCCTCCAGACCTTGATCTCGACTGGGCGAAAGCACATCGCATCTCAGTTCAATTTTACCTTCAGATACATAGATGATGTGTTGTCCATCAATAATCCGAACTTTGCGGATCATCTACATGAAATCTATTCTCATGAACTAGAGATCAAGGAAACAACAGAGAGTGACAGATCCGCATCGCACTTGGATATACTCCTAGCTTTCGACGCAAACGGCCACTTGAACACCTCACTGTACGACAAGCGTGACAATTTCAGCTTCCACATAACTAACTTCTCTTTCATGAGTAGCAACATTCCGTCTTCTCCTGCTTATGTTTTTTTTTTTGTTTCTCAACTGATATGGTACGCCAGGACATGTTCCAAATATGAAGATTTCATCACTAGAGCCAGACGCCTTGCAAGTAAGCTACTTTGTTCAGGGTTATGTTACAGGAACGGCTACAATCATCATTGAGGAAGTTCTTCGGTCGCTTCGGGGATGTAATAAAAGCACTATGGATCCCCCTTTCAAGAGTGATTGGTGACATTCTACATTGTGATTGAATGGCTGTCGTCGTCACCAAACAAGACATACTTACCTGATATGTACATCAAAATGTACCTCGAGACAATCACCGAATTTGACAGGTTTCCAATGAGCTGTTGCGACGAATGTCGCATGCAATCAGGAGACGCTGATTCTCCCCGGGCACCTAGTCTCACTTCGGAATTTTGTTCATTCCGAGGTTCACAACCGTTCCTGTGGAACATCAAATGGTTTTGACTTGCCTTCTCGACTATGAGACCGAATAACTGATGGGTACTTCTGTAATATTTATTTTAACCACTGTCCATGTATCTCTGCTGGTGGGCAATTTGTCCCAGAGGATACTTGTCGGACAGTAATTCAATACGAATCCTGACGTAAGAAGTTCAATAGAGGCTGGCAAGTCGCCCTCTATAAAAAGGTGCCAACCTGCTGTGTCCCAGGGCACGGATACAGAAGGTCAGGCAGGTGCCCCTTGAGTCGTCCTTCGGGACATAACTGAATATTCAGATATAATAAGTGACGACCACAAGATGTGGTATAAGTACGCTGACAGGTTCCTACCCATAAAGTCATGCCAAGGTGAAGTTGTTGACATTATGAAAGACCCAACTTTTGTCCCCGCTGATTGCAATATATTTAAGTGCGGGGACAAGAATTGTAAAACATGCACAATTCTAATAACAGACAACTCCTTCACAAGTAACTTTACTAAACGTACCCAGAGTTTCGATAACCTATCCTGTAGGTCGTCTAATGTTATTTACGGGACTGGGTGTTCCCTGTGTGGGTTGATATACGCCGGCGAATCCAAGGGACTGTTGAGGAGTAGGATGTCAGGGCACCGATTTCAAATTAATCATAGCGGTAAGCAGCTGCTTTATAAACAGTTTAACTTGCCCGACCACTCCATTTTGTCTCTAAAAGTCCGCATCCTAGAAAAAATATATCATCCAACTAACAATCCGAACCTCAGTACTCCGTATAGACGTAAAAGGGAAGATCACTGGATTAGACAACTGGGCACAGCTGCCCCATATGGTTGCAACGACCATATCAACCGTGTTGGAAATCTGACAAATCCTGGATGCCAGTCGGTTAATGCACTGCGGTTGTTTGATCAAACGACAAGAAGACGTCGAAGTCATGGTATACGAAAATACAACAAACCAGATATTCATGATATATCGTTCGACGGTCTTATGCAACTTGTCAGCCAACATTTAGGCCTTCACCATATTCGTACGAAGTTCTACTGCCTTCCTTTAAAGGAATTGAATGACTTGTACCAATCATCAATGTTCTTACATTTTACCGACACCGGTTCAGCAGAATATCGCCTAAAAAGTATTATTATGGACAACTCGTCAAATAGACTTTTTAAGGCAGTCAGTTCTGACGTACCTGTTAGCAATGAAAATTTTCCCTTCCTTAAAATCAAATTTGCAAATAAAGGGATCGATGCTCTGCGTTTAAGCAACATTCTAAATAACAGGTATGTAAAGGACAAAATCCCTCCTTATTTCAAATACCAGGAGGCGCCTTGCATTTCTACACATATACACAATCCGTTGCTTCCAAAATATTTAATTATAAACAAAATTTGAAATGTCTAGATGTACACTACCTTTAAAAAACCATACAATGCATATTTTCCTCATGTCCTTTCATCTACCAATTATGTGGTTACTGGTGCCCTAATATCGTTGGTAACAGTAAACCTAGAAACCTTCTCAGTAAAGGTTCAAAATACAAGGAACCCCTTTCTTTCAAATAGAAGAATAGGGCGTCTTCGGCACTCAGTTAACAACAGACACGAGTCAATTTTTCGTGACCCTGGTGTTGCCAAAGAACTTTCTGACCTCCATGAAAAATATATCATTGTTCCTGCTGACAAAGCGGCAAACAATTTTACTTTCGTTTGCAAGTCATTCTATTTCAAATGCTTGAGAGATTGACTAGGACTAAACTCAGCACCTGAAAATCCAACAAACACACTTACAAACTTATCTGTATCTGAAATACTTGACAACCACAAATCTGTTCTCGAGTCCTTCGGTATTCATACTGATGACTCTGATCTTGAACTGCCTTATATCTACTGGATTCCAAAATGCACAAAAATCCTTACTAACAAGGATTCATTGCCGGTTCGTCCAGGTGCTCAACAGAATCTCTTTCCATTTTGCTTACGAAAATATTAATTCGTATCAAGCAAGGTCTTCAAACATGCTGCGAGACAACATATTGCAGAAATGGAATCAATTAGATGTGGATCTTAAAGAATTCTAAGGAACTTTGGAAATTTTTAAAAGCCACCAACTTCATGCATATTACCAGCATGAAATCTTTCGACTTCTCTACGCTCTACACTACCATTCAACACCAAAAGTTCAAAAACAGACTGGCCAATATTATTCGCAACACCTTCCTTACAAAAATTGGTAATAGAAAATATAAATACCTCGTAATTGGGCGGGAGGATACTTATTTCGTGAAGGAACACTCTGATTCAAACAAAAAGTATACCGAAGAATATATCATCCGGATGCTTCAGTTTTTTATTGACAGCATTTTGTTTTGTTTGGGGGAACCGTATTCCAACAGATAGTCGGCATCCCCATGGGTACCAATTGCGCCCCACTGCTTGCGGACTTATTTTTATATTCATACGAAGTTGACTTCCTCCAAACCTTGATCTCGACTTGGCGAAAGCACATAGCATCTCAGTTCAATTTTACCTTCAGATACATAGATGATGTGTTGTCCATCAATAATCCGAACTTTGCGGATCATCTACATGAAATCTATTCTCATGAACTAGAGATCAAGGAAACAACAGAGAGTGACAGATCCGCATCGTACTTGGATATACTCCTATCTTTCGACGCAAGCGGCCATTTGAACACCTCACTATATGACAAGCGTGACGATTTCAGCTTCCACATAACTAACTTCCCTTTCATGAGTAGCAACATTCCGTCTTCTCCTGCTTATGGTGTTTTTGTTTCTCAACTGATACGGTACGCCAGGGAATGTTCCAAATATGAAGATTTCATCATTAGAGCCAGACGCCTTGCAAGTAAGCTACATGTTCAGGGTTATGTTACACAATGGCTGAAATAATCATTGAAGAAGTTCTTCGGTCGCTACGGGTATGTAATAGAAGCATATGAGATCCCCCTTTCAAGAGTGATCAGTGACATTCTACATTGTGATTGAATGGCTGTCGTCGTCATCAAACAAGACATACTTACCTGATATGTACATCAAAATGTACATCGAGACAATCACCGAATTTGACATGTTTCCATGGATCTGTTGCGACGGATGTTGCATGCAATAAGGAGACGCTGACTCTCCCCGGACACCTGGTCTCACTTCGGAATTTTGTTCATTCCGATGTTCGCAGCCGTTTCTGTGGAAAATTTAATGATTTTGCCTTGCCTTCTCGACTATGAGACTGAATGAATGAAGGGTACTTCTGTAATGTTTATTATATATTATATGTTTAATCATATAGCCCTAGAAAATGCTTGAAGCCACTTTGAGACACCTTGACATACTGAATTGATGTTTGCGACCTGTAATTGCCATTTCTTAATCACTTAATTAGCTGAGTTTTAGTGCTTGTCACTTTCAATTCGTCACAATATATAACCCACCTACTACACTAACAATGATATATTATTCAATATATAACAAGATAAAACAAATTTCTGAAGGCGGAATTTAAGCGCGGCAGACAGAGCCTTCGGGATGATTCCTGTCATCGAAGGCTTGTTCCTTTTGCAACTCCAGAAATTATCAATAAAGTCCATGATATTGTTGTGACTGACATACCAGTTACAGAAAGATATATAGCCAGAACAGTTGGCATTCCACAGGAAAGAGTACATTCCATTCTGGTTGAAAATCTTGAAATGAGAAAGTTTTCGGCCCGTTGGGTACCAAGACTTCTGACAGTTGATCAGAAGAACCCCAGAGACCTAACAACAGTTGAAACAGTGGAAGCACCCTGGTTCAACCCGACCAAATAAGGCGAAGACTGTTCTTCCTGTTGGGAAGGTGGTGACCTCGGTTTTCTGGGATGCAAAAGGAAAAGGACAAACAATCAATGGCACATACTATGCTTAACTTCTGACACAGTTACGGGAAAATATTAAACTTAAGCGCTGCGGAAAGTTCACTAAAGGCGTGTTGTTCCATCAGGATAATGCTCCTGTCCACAAGTCTGTCACTGACATGTCTGCCGTTCATGTTCATGATTGTGGCTTTAGTTTGATTGAGCATCCGCCTTATTCACATGATCTTGCTCCATAAGACTTTAATCTATTCCCAAAACTGAAAGCAACCATCTCTGGCAGCCACTTTCAGTCAGATGATGACGCCATACTTGCAGTGGACGGCTTTCTGAACAGACAAGATGAGGAGTTCTTTAAAAGTTGTATTGAGCCCCTTAAGGATGTATTGAACACTTGGACGCCAAGTTCAATTTTTCTCAAAATTTCTGATATTGTATATTTCTTGTCCGTCCTTGATTATACAAACTTATATTTGATTCTATCCACAGGAAAATTGTCTATGAGACTTGGAAATATGCACTTTCAACGTTTCTGTGAATTTCTTGATGACGTCATAATATTAAAAGTGTTTATCCAGTTCTTGTGAAGGTTTTGGAAATTAATATTGATTTTGCTTTAAAAATCTTCATAAATATATTGCACTTACATATTGAAATGATGAGGTGAATTGTGTTTAAATCAAAGGCAGGATACTGGAATTAAAAATGACATTGTCGCTAAAAAAGTTGACTGTAATTTATAGTTAGTTATTAGGTATCTTGTTGATGAATCTTTCTCAAAAACTAACAATATTATCAACAATACCCAGTAATGATTTCATGATTAAATAAGAAAAAATGAATTTAGGATTAAAATAATACAAAGCTTTATATTTTCCATTTTTTTTCTTCCAAAATCGTCAATTTTCAATGAAGTGACATCCGCTTTCCTGCAATGTAAATTTGTCAACAAGTACACTGTGATACAGATTGGATTTTCTATTGCATTCATGCAAAGTTTCAAAACGATATGTTCGGTATTAATATTTTTATTTCATTTTGAATGCGAAGCTTTTTAACGCCATTTTCCCCGATAACGTCGACATGACGTCGTAGTTTGGTCATGGATAAAACTCCCAAAGTCCACAACATTGAAAATCGCCATAATTTCTTCAAATGACGTCGTTAATTATTCAAACTTCACCTGGATACTCAAATTTGTATATCAATCAGCGTATCAAATGTTTTAAGGAAGCTAAGACTGTACTTTTCCTAGGAAGTGAGAAAACAAATAATGTGGCCGCCATCATGGTGTTCAAACCCTCCTTAAATACTGGTGGCAAAAGTGCATAGATACCGAAGGGGATTATGTAGAAAATCATGTAATGCAAAATGTCTGATAAAATTCAAATTTTTCAATACGAGGCTCACAATATACCAATCAATCGTCGTAGCTATTATTCAATGAGTCGAATGATGATGACATCCGTTTCAAAATCCGTCGTAATTCTTATATTAGTTCAAAATTAAAGGATTTTATAGCTCAGCTCAGCTTGATGCTGTTTACGAAAGGACGTTAATGATATTTGTTTTGTAACAATCTGAAATACGGATTTAAGATCAAACTTACACGTAAGGAAATAAAAAAATCATGTTTTCTATGTTAGATGATTTTCTTATCAGTAGAAAAGCTGTCTTTTACGTTGTTCATTAGAAGTCACATAATTCGTCCAATCAGGTTTTCAGACAAGATTGATTTGATAAGTTGACCAGCGATCGTCCATTTCTGGCTTAATTTTATAAGATTGGCTATTTGAGGACAATTTGATTATTTGCTTACAAGAGTAAAACGATAGGAACGATTTGTACTTTAAGGTTATTAGGTTATTCTTATACTCTGTATCCACTTTTCATTCTTTAGTCAACGCAAGTCCATATGTATCCGAGAAAATATATTAAATGTACATAAGATTTTAAACGTAAACGGGCGAAGAGTTGGTGTAAGTGTTCTTATATTCTCGAAATTTGTGCTCAGAGGTTTCTTTATTTTTCGTATAAAAGAAAAGATTCTTATTTACTTTATTGATTAAAAATTTGATAGATCTGTACATAAATTGCTGTCATTTATTCTTGTCTATAACAATTGCAGTTGTGTGGCTTTTATGACAAAAAGTGGCATTTACATGATTTAATACTATGTTTGTAAATAATTGAAAAATAAAAGTCTCCGTTAACAATTCTTCCCTTATCATATGCACTGCCAATGTAAATTCCTGCGGTGAATGCACGTGGACGTGGATAATTAGTCAATTAAGTATCTGGAGTTTGTCCGCGGTTTTCGGGCATTTAGAGTAAAAAGCCGGGTACCATCTCCGATTACATAATTGACAGAAATCAATTTTTTCTGATTCTCTTAACAAATTAAACTTGAATTAAGGTCAGGGTTGCGACTTTTAATAGAAATGAGGTAGAAGAAGGATGGGTGTGTCTACATTAAGAAGAGCATCAAATTTTGTCCGTCTCGTTTTTTGGCTACAAACGTCCATCTTTGGCCTATTTTAACATTTTCATCTTAACTTATCATACCTCCATAATGCATGAAATTCAAATATTCATATATATCCGTATTTTTCGATATTCTTATAGCTTGTGTATGAATTAAAGGCTATTTTTAAAATTTCTGAGAAAATAAACAATTCACATGGAGTAATTTCTTGTAAATACGTTATTGCTGGTTGTCATGGCAACAACTTGTATTTTTCAAATAGCTAGAAAATCTGCAGTTCCGTTTGTTTTGTCTATTTATATATGGTATTGCTTTATCCTAAAGTAGTCAAACCTAGACCCGAATTCGTTTTTGAGCCAAATGAGTGTTTCTATAAATAGCACAATAATTTATGCAAAAAATATTTCTTTTACCCCCAAGCATAGCTTTTAATTTCGAGTACCTCTTTTTTATTAAAGATTATCATAAATAGGAATATCATAAAGGAAAGAAATGGATATCCGAAAACACTCAGTCGCAGCAACAACAACAAAACTCCAAAACACCCACTGCAAAAACACAAAGCAGCCACGCACAGAATGAGACGGAAATGGTACGATGAACGCTATATCAAACAGAAACATGAAGCACAAATGACTACACATAAACCAAGGGATAATCGGTGCCGACTTAGGACGGCCATCTGCTACGTCAGTAGCATACGGTGTGGTTGTCCGATATATTCATATGTTTGAATCTTTGATATGAGAACTTATACGGAAATTATAATTCACTTAAATACCCATTTTCCAATGAAAATTTCAAAGAGTATTATTTTTTCCGAAATAATGTAACAAACTAAGTAAACATCAAAGAAGTGCCTAACAGTTCTTCAATCTCAAAGTCGAGAAGGCAAGGCAAAATCGTGAGAACGGAAAGACCATTTGTACCGTCCAACTAAAGATTATACTTTATATCTTCCAAAATGGAGGTAACCGGATGTGACAATTCTACCGAATTGAAGCGGCGGGTGTTGTATGCAAGCAGGAGATGTTGACTTTTCCTTGGCACCTGGTCTCACTCCCATTTCGGGAGTTCGCTTCTTTTCATGTGGTGGAGGTTTTTCTTTGTTTGCTTTTTTTCCTGTTTTATCCTGATTTTGTATGCCTTAGATTTATGATTTTCTGAATTATCGATTTTAGCTGATATAGGGATATGGTCATTATCCATATTTGTCATAAGACGAACAACTTCAACAATGAATCACACAGTTATAAATAACGTTGGAAATACTTCATATATTTGTAAGTGACGTTGGAAATACTTTATATAAGATCAAATACAAGTTTCATGCTTTATCAATGAAGTCCTAAGAAAACGTTATTGCAATGATTTTTCCTTATTCATCTCTAATATCCAAATATATTCCTGTTGTCCTCTCATCTCTTAAATTTATCTAATTTCAAATTCTTATCTTTTCATTAAAATATTTTAAAAGCTTTCATAACATTGATGAATATTCATATCGATAAGTATCATTTTTAGAAATTTGCTTATTATGTGTATATCAAGAATTCTCTCCTATATTTTACATATTTACCACAATAGTAAGTGATTTATATATTTCAGCTTATGGGAAGAGATTGCATGCATGCGAGTCTTGAGAGAGTGATTTTTTTATAAATACAGTTTTTCTCGAAGAATTCCTTTTATAAATAGACATTTGACAGTATGACATCAACAAGTGTAGTCTCAATTATTATTAATCAGAAATTCTCATATTTTTTCAGAATCGGAGGAATTGTATAGAATTAGCGTGTTCGTCCTTTGAAACTGCCTGAGTAAAGCAGAATCTTGACAGTAAAGGGATCTTAATCATCCTTAAGGCCAAGGTGTTTAGGATAAATTCTACCAAGTAATATCGTCGTTATTTTTCATTATTTTTAAGTGTTCGAACGTCTTCGTCGTTTACTTTTACCGGAAACTCACGTTTCATCATTTTTGTAATTGACGTCATCCCACGAGGTAGCTGTTCCATTGATCTTGATGAGCATGTGGTGCTTTCGTTGTTAGTGTGTGTGATTTATTTCAATGGAATGATATTGTTTTTGAGTGTTATATGACGATAACTGATATTTTATCTGCCATGATATTGATCACGTGTTTGTTACAGGTACGGAGAAAGGGCGGAAGAGGACTGACTAAAACTACGTAGAGCATTTTCTTGAATACCAATATCGGAGGTACAAGCCCTCTTTACTTCTCCGAAAGGCAAAAGGGATTAATTAGAAAATAACAGCTAGCTCTGTTTTATTGTACAGTAATTCCCGGATTATAAATTTTAAAGTGTGCACCGCCTCAAACCATACTATATCTCAACAAATTGCAAAATTGTTAAACTTAATCCTGAAATAGATTCACTTCCAGTTACTTTGGTGATAATTTAAATACAGAAACATACATGTCTGGTCCATCGTGTTTCAATGTCGTTTTTTTTGTTTTGAAGCCTGGTCTTTTTGTTTTTCCTATTTCAAACAAAGCATGGAATCTCCAAAACACTCGGTTGCAGCACCAAGAGCAAAACAACCCATGCAAAAAAAAAGAGCTGACACGCACAACAAGATACAAAAAAGGGACAAGGAATACAAAAACACAGCATAGAATAAACATTACAGAAGTACCCATCAGTATTCAGTCTCATAGTCGAGAAAGAAAGGCAAAATCATTAGATTTTCCACACGTTGCTAACCTTTGAATGAACAAATTTTCGAAGTGAGACCAGGTGCCCGGGGAGAGTCAGCGTCTCCTGATTGCATAAAAAGAAGGGAGGAGATCTCCAACAAGACCCCGCTGCAGCATCAACAGTAAAACACCAAAACACCCGATGCAAAAACACAAAAGACGAGTACAGCACGAGACGGAAAAGAGACAGACGACATGTAAACATCAAACACAAAAGACTACACATAAACCGACGAGACCAATGGGTAACCGGTGCCGACTTTGGACGGCCATCTGTCACGCAAGTAGCAAATGGTGTGGTTATCCTGGATTACGTGCGCACAACCCTCTCACTTCTCCAATTACCCAGAGGTCTCGAAGAACGTACAATTGTGGTGTAAAACAACCTCCTCACTGTAAGATGACATCACACAAACAAGACCGAAAAATGCAACAGCTCCATGGAAACCTGTCAAATTTGGTGATTGTCTCGATGTGTTATATGACGGTAACTGATATTTTATCTGCCATCATATTGATCACGTGTTTGTTACAGGTATGGAGAAAGGGCGGAAGAGGACTGACTAAAACTACGTAGAGCATTTTCTTGAATACCAATATCGGAGGTACAAGCCCTCTTTACTTCTCCGAAAGGCAAAAGGGATTAATTAGAAAATAACAGCTAGCTCTGTTTTATTGTACAGTAATTCCCGGATTATAAATTTTAAAGTGTGCACCGCCTCAAACCATACTATATCTCAACAAATTGCAAAATTGTTAAAGTTAATCCTGAAAGAGATTTACTTACAGTTTCTTTGGTGATAATTTAAATACAGAAACATGCATGTCTGGTCCATCGTGTTTCAATGTCTTTTTTTGTTCTGAAGCCTGTTCATTTTGTTTTTTCTATTTCAAACAAAGCATGGGATCTCCAAAAACAATCGGTTGCAGCACCAAGAGCAAAACAACCCATGCAAAAAAAGAGCTGACACGCACAACAAGATACACAAAAGGGACAAGGAATACAAAAACACAGCATAGAATAAACATTACAGAAGTACCCATCAGTATTCAGTCTCATAGTCGAGAAAGAAAGGCAAAATCATTAGATTTTCCACAGGTTGCTAACCTTGGAATGAACAAATCTTCGAAGTGATACCAGGTGCCCGGGGAGAGTCAGCGTCTCCTGATTGCATGCAACAGCTCCATGGAAACCTGTCAAATTTGGTGATTGTCTCGATGTACATTTTGATGTACATATCGGGTATGTATTAACGTCTTAAAATTAGATTAAATTAAAGTATGTTTTGTTTGGTGATGATGACAGCCATCAATCACAATGTAGAATGTCACTGATTATTCTGGAAAGGAGGATCTCTTATGCTTTTATTACATCCCCGTAGCGACCGAAGAACTTCCTCAATGATGATTTTAGCCGTTGTGTAACATAACCCTGAACAGGTAGCTTACTTGCAAGCCATCTGGGTCTAATGATGAAATCTTCATATTTGGATCATGCCCTGGCGAATAAAACAAAAACACAAAAACACCAAAAGCAGGAGAAGACGGAATGTTGCTACTCATGAAAGGGAAGTTAATTGTGTGGAAGCTGATGACACCAAACACATAAGACTACAAATCAAGCATCAACACCAATGGACAACCGTTGCCGACTTAGGACGGCAATCTGCTACTCTCACCTTTCCGGTTACCCAGAAGTCTCGAAGAACGCACAATAGTGGTGTAAAATAATATCCTCACTGTAAGATGACCATACTAACAAGACAGCATAACGCAGGTATCCAAGCAGCACATAGATGGATAATTATGTAAATGGATATTAAAAGAGGGCGTACGAAATACAGTCCGTGCTCTGAAGGCTGTTGTGAGCTCATGCATGTTATAAACTTCTCTTGAAATTCGGATCAATACAAAGAGCATATTACTATATACTATATTACTATATACACTTTCTATATATACATTACCTCAGACAGTGCATGTTTTAGATATTGTTTTCATTTTTAGTGCATGTACATCGACGGCGGGTGCGGCTAGCCAACACGGGATGCCTACCCCTCCCGGGCACCTGGTCCCACTTTTAGCTTGCTAGGGGTCCGTCGATGCTACATCTGGTGCTCTATTGTAAGTGTTGTTGAGATTGTCGTCAGGATCTTCTTTATCTCATTGCATAAGGTATTTCACAACCTGCTTTTATTGGTTACATAATTAACAAAATAAGAGGGATTAAAGGTCGACAGAATTACCATCGAAATTGTGTGAAAATAATCAAACGCCTTTTAAATCGTGAATATGATCCTGTTACCACCACTTTGCTCGGTACTGGACCAATCTACAGCTTTGTACTACCAGCGCATTTTTGAGAATAGCACTATGATTGACTGTGACGACAGGACGCCATGAAGGGCCCTGTCCAAAACACCTGTCCTCTGTGAATTCAGTCGGACTCCTTGGGTGATCATATGCATGAGCTCGCTACAGTCGATGGAACACGAACTGTATTTCGTTTGCCTTCTGTTTTTTATACACAGTCACATATACATCTGTGTGTTTCTTTGGCCCCTGCGTCGTGCTGTCTGTTTGTATGATCATCATTGATGCGAATTTAATATTCGAAATACGTATCTGGTGCATGAAAATTCGTTTGAAATTTTCTTCAAGAAGGTATAGAGTTGTAACCCTTCCGCATTATTAATATAAACACTTATTTCATGTTGCAGTGTGGCGCAGTTTAAATCGTTCCTGATGTATTTCAAGTGTATTAATTACTTCTCTCCAGCTCTATCGCATGAAGGAAGCTTCGTTTTGGCCCTTTATTAATGTGGCATCATATCTATATATTTTGCTATTTCGGAAACTTGCCATTTCATCGAAAAATATCATCGAAATTCAATAAGGTTAACATCTTAGCACCATCCCTCCATTGCTATTTTGAACATAGATTTTATTTGGATTTGCCACAGAATCGACCCTACATGGGTTTAAGAGCCACACACTCTCTGTAAAGTAAATGCAGAAATATAAATTCTAAACATAACGAAAGAGGGGGCTAGTGAAATTAATTAGGACTGCTTATTACTTAGAAAGAGGATGTACAGCTCGACACCCTTTCCGAATGGATAAAATCCATCAGAGGGTTACTTTCATCTAGAATTTACCGATTAAAATCAACTGTGAACACCAGATTCGAGTCTTTATTTAAAGACCCTGATGTTATCACAGAGCTTACCTACCTCCAAGAACATTATGTCATCACACCAGCGGACAAAGCCTCAAATAATTACACATATACTTGCAAAAAGTACTATTTCGACAGTCTAGTTAAAGAGTTGGGTTTAAATTCGACACCCGGAAATCCCACTTACACCCCAACAAACCTTTCTGCCTCTGAAATAATAGATAACCACAAATCAGCTCTTGCTTCCTTTGGCTTCGACACTATCAATTTAGATTTAGATTTTTTATACTGCATACCTAAAATGCATAAGAATCCGTATATACAACGTTTCATCGCTGGTTCCTTAAAATGTTCTACCAAATCTGTATCGATCTTAATCTCCAAAGTTTTATCTGAAATCAAATCTGGGCTTCAAAAATATTGTTCGACAGTATATTCTCGCAGTGGTATCAACCAGATGTGGATTTTAAAGAATTCGAAGGAACTTTTAGAACATCTGAAATCCACTCATTTTAGTAGAGTCCATTCGATCAAAGCCTTTGCTTTTTCGACACTTTACACTACAATTCCACATTCTAAATTGAAAGAAAGACTCGCTAGAATTATAAGTAATGCGTTTACAAGTAAGAACGGTAATCGCAAATACAAATTTATTGTTGTTAACCATGACAAAACCTACTTTGTAAAAGAAAAGTCCGATTCTGAAAATAAGTACACTGAAACTGATATTATTCAGATGCGGATTCTTATGCATTTTAGGTATGCAGTATAAGTATGGTAAATCTAAATCTAAATTGTTAGTTTGGAAGCCAAAGGAAGCAAGAGCTGATTTGTGGTTATCTATTATTTCAGAGGCAGAAAGGTTTGCTGGGGTGTAAGTGGGATTTCAAGGTGTCGAATTTAAACCCAACCCTTTAACTAGACTTTTTTTAACAATTCTCTCAACTTGTCGCTCTTGACTATACTAAGGTCACCAGTAATAACGTGTCCACAAGGAGAGTAGTTAAAATCCGATGAAGAACATTTGCAAGGAAGTGGATGTAGTGAGGGATTACTTAAATCAATACACTGCAAGAATCGTTTGTAATTGTAAATTTTAGATGCAACTGTTGGTGTGTAGCTATAGGAAATACAAGGAGATACAGACTATCAATCGAACTTGATCTAACTTGGCTACATTCTATTTCTTCTCTAGACGGTCACCTGGTACACAAATAATGTACTTATCCGAATCATTACTCTCTCATTTATTTGAATATAACTAGATTCTGTATTTCAAAAATTGAAAAGAAAACAGAACAGAAGGTGTGACGCAAGAATATTACAAGCTTCTTTTTTACAATTTCGTATCAAAATTATGTGTGTAACATGTTACAATAAAACCTTTCCCTCGAGTCCATGAATTAGTTGGAAATAGAATATTCGGATAACTTTATATGCAAAAATCAAATTCAAGGAATTGTGGTCCCCCGCTTTTGGGTGTTTGTCTTTAAAGAAATGCTTACAGACATCCCCCCATTCTTAAGTTTTAATAATATATCTCAACATTCTAAATATGAAAGATTAACTCCAAGAAAAGGTCAAAAGGTCCAAACTTGTGTTTTGTTTCCAAGGGACAGAGCTTATGAAAAGGTATGCACATGTGAAATATTTAAGACCTATGATTTAAATTACCATCAAAAACTTATGGTCGAGGTTGAAGTTTTTAAATGTGGGTCAACCTCCATAGACAAGGTCACAAGGCCAGAATGTTATTACCAACAGAAAGGTCTCATCACAAGGAATACACATGTGAAATGTGAAAGCCCTATCATTTTCCATTAAAAAGTTATGGACAAGGTTATAGTTTTTTGAAAAGTAGGTCGAACTCAAAGGTCAAGGTCAAAAATTTTGGTATCCATGCAAAGGTCTTGTCACAAGGAATACACATGTGAAATATCAAAGCCCTATCACTTTCCATTCAAAAGTAATGGTCAATGTTAAAGTTTTAATAAGTAGGTCAAAGTCCAAGGTCAAGGTCACAAGGTCAAAAATTTTGGTATCCATGGAAAGGTCTTGTCACAAGGAATACACATGTGAAATATCAAAGCCCTATCACTTTCCATTCAAAAGTTATGGTCAAGGTTAAAGTTTTTAATAAGTAGGTCAAAGTCCAAGGTCAAGGTCACAAGGTCAAAAATTTTGGTATCCATGGAAAGATCTTGTCACAAGGAATACACATGTGAAATATCAAAGCCCTATCACTTACCATTCAAAAGTTATGCACAAGGTTAATGTTTTTGTGACTGACGGACGGACGGACGAACCGGTTTTAATGTCCCCGCGCTTTCGCGAAAGCGGGGGACAACTAAAATTGCGGAAATATAACACAAAGGAGGGGATCTCCAACAACACCAGGTTGCAGCACCAACAACAAAACCTTGTCGCATGATGCAAAAGCAATTTTGGAGCTTTAACACAGGAAATTTGGATTTGGATATAATTTGCATTTTGTTTTAGTCAGCCATTCATTCTATCAATGACTTTCCATGAAATTTTCTTGTTGTCTTTTAGATAATTTTCAATAGTGAGGTCAGACACAGAACTAACAACATCAGTCTCTTATTAAAGTTTGATTCCATTGTTATTGTATTGCATTTTAAAACCATAGTTGAAGTGTATTATAAATCATTGGAACTTGGATACATTGTACTGACTTTATTCTTCTCGTCATGTCTTTTTTCATACTTGTTACCTTTTACGTAGTCTACGGCCAGCGACCACCATTATCCCAGGTTCCAGTCGGGCGAATTTTCCGTTGTCAACAAACAACACACATTTTTCTGCTTTTGCTTTTCGTTATATAACTTTTATTTGTTGCATTGTAGAAGAATATAATCGTTATCTCTCCATACAAGGTCTTGCCACAACACATGAAAATGAAGTTGTTTTTTTTATTGTCAACACAATGATGTAATTTTGTTGTTTACTTTTATATAAAATATGTACATACCGGCAAAAAGGCACGATTTGATAGATAATGTAACAATGTAGCAAATCTTAATCTACGGAATCTTCTTTGGGAAATGTCTATACGAATTTGCTTTTTATCATTCTTTAGCCCTTTAGAAAATTATCGATGAAAATGCCCTTCGAATAATATGCATATATTTGTAGATGTGTTTCAAGACAAAAATTAAGTCTCGTGGCTTCAGAAAAGACATTAACATTGAATCTTTAGATTTCACAGAATTATTTCAAGAGAGGAGAAAATATTATGCCTCGAAAACAATTCTATATAATGTGAACATATCTAATGCATGAATTGCAACGACTTCCTATACAAAAAGAACAAAATATAGTAATACAGAGGATATAAACAATAACCCAATTTAGATTGACCATATGATATTTTCTTTATCACACTTGTTTTTGAAAGTATCGAAAGTCAGCTTTCCACCCATTCTGCTACATCTTTCGGTACATCTGGGACATAATAATTTCACGCTTTTTTGGCCATATTGCATTGTTTAGACTGAGGATCAATGACGAGGGTTAAGAACCCGAAACGTGCATGTCTGGTAAATGCTGTAAATTTATCTGGTCTTAAATGATGCTATTGAATTAAAAGACGTTTAACATTGCATGTCTGGTCCATGTTGCCAATTTATCTGTTCTTAAATGATACTATTCAATTTGAAGACGTTTATATTTATACCACTTGGTGAGCGTCACTGCTAGTGGACCAGGAGTCCCCGAGGGCACATGTAGCCAAGTTCGATCAATTTCGGTTGATCGTTTTTTCAACGCTTTCAAAAATTTCTGTTATCAAAATTTCTTGAAATATCTAAAACGTGGGTCCTGTAGCATAATATCCCACCCATCCTGCTACGTCTTTCGGTACGCTTTTTCGATATAGTAACTTTCATACTTTTTTGGCATATTACATTGTTAAGATTTGAGGATCACTGACGAGGGTTAAGTACCCGAAACGTGCATGTCTGGTCAATGTCGCCAATTTATCTGTTCTTAAATGATGCTATTCAATTTCAAGACGTATATATTAAATCTAATACCAAATTCAGGTCTGTCGGTATGTCGATTTAACTCGGAAGCTAAGCTTCTTTTTTCAAAACGGTCGCTCTACTATATTGTTATCAGACAAACACAAAGATTTTGCTTTTATGCAATGGAATTTTGATCAGGCCATGTTATAATGAGACATGCTAACGTTGCATATTTTTAAAAGTCTCAAGATTTAACTTATGCTAGGCATAGACTGCTGTGCTACCAGCTGGATACAATTACAGCTTTTCTTAAAAGGACTTTAGATCTATGATACCTGGATCATTTCAGTACATCTATTCTACTAAAGGAGCGAATTAGCCGATTCTCCGTCGAAATGAAGGGGACAGAGATAGATGGTGTGATATGAAGATATAGCATATGATATGACAATGTGTAATTGATAATTGTTTAGAAGAAATTATTTCTAATGAAGTGGCGGACATCTAACCAGACTTCCAATCCAAAAAAGACTAGGTTCGAATCCCGTCGAGGGCGGACATTCTGACAATAAATTTATGTATTATATCATCTTGCTCCAGTCTGTTTTCTGGTTCTATTTTTTTAATACTCAACCATTCTAAATTACCAATCGCATGCTATTTTTCCCATGACGTTTTCCATTGACTCGGTGTCAGACTTGGATGCGGACAATTTCCAAATATAATTTTTTTTTCACTTTTGTATACTTTAAATGTGTAATCCCTCCCGCAGATGGGTGTCCGGAGGAGGCTTTCCCGGAAAATTGTGAAATGCTGCATTTTTATATATTGTGCAATCTTATTTGCTATGAAGATTGCATAAAAAAGTTGCATATAAATCTACATTATACACTTTTCCCGAAAATTAATGGTGTTTTATGATTAGGAAGGCTCATTTTTGATATTTAACTTAATTCCCAAATATCTGCTTTTTTTCACTTTTGTATACTTAAAATTTGTAGCCCCTCCCGCAGGTGGGGGTCCGGGGAGGGGGGCTTCCCTGGAAATTGTGAAATGCTTCATTTTTTAAAAATATATTTTACAATCTTATTTGCTATTAGTAGAGCGACGAATTTAAAAAAGACGCTTAGTTTTCGAGTTTAATCAACACACCTAACACAGGCCTGAATTTGGTCTGAACTTTTTGCTGAATACCACTACTTTCAAATACAGCTGTCGTAAAGTATATGCCACGGTCAGATTTTGTTTAAATTGGGTAAAAAGCGATAAAATCGTGAAAAATTAAAACGAAATATTTATCGTTTATATCCTCGGTATTCCTATATTTTGTTCTTTTTTGTATAGAAAGTCGTTGCAATCAATGCATTAGATATGTACACATGTTATATAATTGTTTTGGAGGAAGAATATTTTCTCCTGTCTCGAAAAATTGCAGTTTTATGCAAATTTCTGTGAAATATGAAGAATCCGTGTTAATATTTTCTCTAAAGCACAGGGACTAAATTCTTGTCTCGAAACATATAGACAAATATATGTTTATTATTTCCAATGCCTTTTTATCGATCATTTTTCTAAAGGGCTATTAATAAATGTAAAAACCTAAAGCGTATATACTTTTGATTTAAGCGTCATTTCACCAATTAGATTCCGTAAATGAAGATTCGGTCTACCACGTGTCACAGTTTCTATCAAATCGTTTCAAGATATACTGAGTCAGAGAACCCCTTTGATGTCTCTGTGAGATCCAATGGAAAGTCCTCAAGGGTCACGGGGGGGGGGGGGGGGGCTTTAATTCATAATGCTGTACATAAGCACAAACACCTCATTGTCATATGTACTATTGGTAATTTAATTGGACAGTTCCTACATTAATAAGGACAACATACGTCTACAATACAACAAATAAAAGGCTATATCACGAAGAGGAACCGTCTGTTGACAACGGAAAATTCGCCGCAAAAGGAGCCTAGAATGTTGGCGCGTCAATGGCCGTATTTCCCAAAGAGGTTCGAATAAAGAAATAGAACTGAAAAAGTGTTAAATGTATGACGCAAAGAAAAGTCAGTGAAATGTGTCCAAGAAGAAACTATTCCAACAGCAAAGCATCGATCTTCAACGATGGATATTAAAAAGCCCAAGATGCGATACAACATAGTTAAATCTAACTTTTATAACGACGAGACTGATATGTTGGCAGCTCAGCGTGGGACCTCAGAGAATAGAGCACCCTTAAATTTATTGTGTTGTCACTTCTATTTTAATATTGCAAAAGATTTGCTTCTCGGTTGGTTGAGCGTCTTTGATTCTTGTAAATGTGGTTGTTTGATGTTCACTATTTGTTTGTATCTTTGTCCGTTTCATTTATATAGAAACAATTGCAGAGAAATTTAAAAAAAAGTCCATTATAGACAAGGATGAAGCATGAAAAACGACAAACAGACAGTAAAAAACAAAATCAACAAAAACATACAATATCGTTGATATCTTATAATGGCCATCAACGATCAACCAATCAGAAACTAGAGAACCAAATCTAGAAATCAGAGGCTATCCCCCATTATCAATTGTCGTAGCAAACTAACCTGACCGGGCAGAGCTAATTCAATCAAGCAATTAAGACGAATTGATACAATTTAGGGTAGATAAATTATGAATTGCATATCGTAATTAGAGTAAATACTCATTATCTGCAATTTTATATGGCTTTTATCACCGGGTCAGAAGTAAACTCTTCCGATGACCAGGTGAAAATAAGCTCCGCCCGGCTAGGTCAGTTTGCTACGACAATACCTGTAGAACGATGCCTTTAAGCTACGTTTTAGCGACAACTGTTGTCACTAGGTCAAACAGAGAAAGAAATTGCCTTGAGTTTGATTGAGTCGTATAGGCAGCTACGCTACTTACTTGTAGAAATAAAATGCATTGCATAATTCCATGTTTTGTTGATCATAAAATCTTTGTTATACTTAATGATTTCTACAATTCGGCTGACAAAATGCGTCCATATCACAATGTTTGAAATTACCAGAACATAGATAGTACAGAAAAAAAATATTTTTCAAAATTATTGATGTAAATTTGTCGTCTTCTTTGAAATAAAGCGATACTTTTCATTCATTATTATATGTTTAAACTTGATTTAGCCGTAATTATTTAGTTTTACTCCGTATTATTGAGAAAACATCTCCTAGTCTATATTGCAATGAATCGCTAAAAACAAAGTTGGGGGGGGGGCACTTTATTTGCCTGATACTCTTAAGTTTTTTAATCGATCTCTATCAAACTTTCATAAAAACACAATCATATATCCAAATATCGTTTTTGAAAGTTAATTTTTAACTTCGAATTAACATTCTCAATATTGAAGTGAAAGAATTGAAAATTTCAATTTTACCAATTTATCTTAGAATTTGTGCTCATTCATCCATGAAGTTGAAATTACAAAAATCAATTTGATCCAAAAATTTTCTTTTGACTTCAATACGCATATTGATATTGATTTCGGTCAGTTTGACTATTCATTTATTAAAGAATGATAATTTTTGTTGAAATATCTATGATTTTGAATTTTACTAATTTTCCGCTCTTCTCTGAATTTACAGTAATTCTGACCATACGAATTCTTTACGACAGGTCAGATCTGATGTCCCATGTTATTTTCTTTCGTTTGATATAAAAATTAGCCCTGTGTTAGGTGGGTTGATTAAAATTTCAAATTTAGCGACTTGGTTGCTCTACTATATGAATATTGACGTAAAAAGTTGCATATTAATCTACATAATACACTTTTCCCGATAAATTAATGGTGTTTAATGATTAAGAAGTCTCACTTTTGATATTTAATCTATTCGATCCTGGACTTCTTAAAAGTGTAAAAAGCGTTACGAATATTTCAAGTAATACAAAATATATACACTGTTAAACTGACAATTGTCTTAAAACCTTGACGATTTTTATGGGGTTCCAAGGTTTAAAATAGTTTAAACAAAATTATTTTTAAGGCAAAATTGTCAAAAAATTAATGGTGTTTAATGATTAGGAAGGCTCATTTTTTATATTTAACTTACTTTCCAAATATCTTTTTTTTTTCACTTTTGTTTACTTTAAATGTGTAGCCCCTCCGACAGGTGGAGGTCCGGGGGAGGGGGGCTTCCCTGGAAATTTTGAAATGCTGCATTTTTTTAATATATTTTACAATCTTATTTGCTATGACGATTGACGTAAAAAGTTGCATATTAATCTACATAATACACTTTTCCAGATAAATTAATGGTGTTTTATGATGAAGAAGTCTCACTTTTGATATTTAATCTATTCGATCCTTGATTTCTTAAAAGTGTAAAAAAGCGTTACGAATATTTCAAGTAATACAAAATATATACACTGTTAAAACTGACAATTGTCTTAAAATCTTGACGATTTTTATGGGGTTCCAAGGTTTAAAATAGTTTAAACGAAATGAGTTTTAAGGCAAAATTGTCAACCTTTGGAAACTTTAAATGGGATGGGAGGGTGACGGATACGCCTCTTTTAAAACAACGGATGCTGTTAGTAGACGGTTTTTAGGATACGATCTATCCGGAAAATTTATGTGTTGGCTTGAGTCTTTTAACCTATATGGAATATACGCCTCTGAATTGACAATTTTTTTTCCGCACTTGCGCGGGTTCTTTTCTAGTTTTACATAATTACAAGAATTCTTTTTTCTCGATCTAAAAATCGATATTTTGCAAAAGTCATATTAAGCAAAATCATTTAGATAAGGTTCTTTCTAGAAATCGTTCCTTTTTGTTCTGTCCCGTTTACATTTTCTCCATTTTTTATTTCTCAGTTTATGATTTCATCTATAGCAATTATCCCTGAATCTGGTTCTTTGTTCTATAAATTGCTTTTATAATTGAAGTTTGGAAAAAAAAGTTTGAATAATTGCCAATCGATTGTATTAAACAATCATTTTTATCATTATATGAAATTGTATTTCTTATACACCAATCAACATTGCAATCTTATTATTGTGTAGAAGTGAGGGGGTCGCAAACAAGACCCGCTTTCACCACCCATAGCCATACATCGGAACACCAAAAGCGAAAACACGGGGTGGTCAAGCACAACAAGAGAGACACAAAGAGGTAAGGAAGATAAAATCACCAACGACATTTAAGGTATTCAATGGGTCAGAAATGAAATCATGCAAAACACTTTGAAATTAGATGTAATTAATATGAATTATGGCAAAGCCCTTTGAAACGAAGCAAAGACGGTGCATGAAAATTCCAGCAAAAATCACATGGGCTGTCGTTTATATGGGATACGAAACTAAGGATTCAAAAAATTCCATATAGCATACGAAACTAAGGATTCAAAATTGTTCAGTGTCCTGTTGCAGACATACAATCTTACACTTTTCAACTATTTCACTACTTTTCATCCTAGCTTTATACCACACACTGTAAAATCCGAATGTACACCATATAGCTACAAAATAGGGATTCATCTAGAAATATTTTCGATGTCCAAATAAGAAATATTTTGAAAAGGGTCGTGCTAAGGAATGTACGCCATATAGCTACAAAATAGGGATTCATCTAGAAATATTTTCGATGTCCAAATAAGAAATATTTTGAAAAGGGTCGTGCTAAGGAGTAATCTCCCCTTGATGTAAAAATAAAGAAAAAATTAATTGCAGAAAAGTAATTGGTGAATTTTTGATTTTTCGGCGAAATTTGATGATATATTTTTTAGAATTGTTTGATCTATCGATATTTGATGTTCTGTCATTTTGTTGAAAAATTTGAGGAAAATTAACTTTTTCCATTAGACAATGTAAATTGTAAAGGCTCATAATTCAAAAGTAACATTTTTTTTCAATATCCAAATTGGTAAGAAAAAATTCAATTATTCAATTAATTTGTACTTTATTACTATGATTTTGGGTCTCAGGATTTCCCAATGGGTGCCCCAATTACTTCTCATTACCCATTGAATACCTTAAACATTAAACACCAAAACTACACTAATCGCTCTCTTAACGATTTACTTATAATAGTACGCAATGTCTGCAAACATGAGCTGTTACACGCTCTGTCGTCAATACCAGTACTGAAACTTAAATCTATCTTGGATGAAGCAGAGGTTGCATTCCTAAGAAACACTGACTGATTCAGACTCAATATCATTGCCTCATTCGCACAATATAAACTTTATCCAGTTATATAAAAAAACACCTCCCTTCAAAAGCGATTCATAAAAATTCCGTTTATTTACAAAAGTTAGATCTTCTAAACAACTCAAATATTTTTCGGGCTAATTGCGTACAAAATACAATTCCTAAATATTTTGAGCATTTAAAACCACCTCTCATTTGTTACAAGTACAAGAGACTTATTCGAAACGTTGTATTCAACTTTAATAAAGTTACATCGGCTCCTGAAATACTTGAATCATGTCCTGCGTCTTGAGAAAATACAACCTCTAAATATCTTTACAAACCATCTAGTCATGTTGTTACAGGTGACTTTTCAATTATCCAAGACAGGCAGCTCCGAAGGCTTCTTGAAAAAGGATCTAATAATAGAATCCCATCCAAGATAGAGTTTATCAAATGACGCGAAGTGCTAAAGGAAACATTAGATAATTATACGAAAAGTTGGTGTAGATCAGAAGGAGTCGAATCGCATGCTCTTAATGACTGGAAAATCTCATTTTAGATATAACGGATATTTGAATAGATAACTTCCATAAAATCTCTCATCTCTTTCAAAATCCAAGTTCCAGATCTGAAAGATGTTTTAACGTTACTACATATCAACTTTAGTTTCGGAACTTTCGTCTACTAATACTTATATCAAAAGCAATGTAAGTGTCTCTAACATTTTGAGCAAGCATACTAGTGAATTGTCTTCATATAACATCTCTATTTCTAAATTGGATCTCCCATCACTATATTGCATACCAAAACTATAACTCTCCTTACAAATTTCGATTTATTGCTAATTCTAGTAACTGCACAACTACAATTTTGTCTAGAAATCTGACGTCTGCACTTACGGCTATGAAAATCACATGGGCTGTGACTAAATATTGTGAAACTGTTCTAAGCAGGAACGATGTAAATTTCTTTTGGTCTACTAAAAATTCAGAGGATGTGATTAACAAAATGAAAGCTAGAAATTTCCAAGTCGATACGATTTCTTCATACGACTTTTCTTATATGTACACCACATTTCTTCATGACAAAATTAATGATCGATTATCTAAACTCATTAAATGGTGTTTTGATCGAGAACAGAAAACTTACATTTGTACATCTGAATCAAAAAGTTTCTTAACCTCAACAGACTACAAACCATGGACATGTAGTGACCTGTCATTCCTCTTTTGGACAACATTTATGTTAGATTTGGTGAGGATCTATACAAGCAGGTTGTAGGTATTCCTATGGATACTAACTGAGCGCCTCTTGTTGCAGGTTTATTTTTATACACTTACGAAAAAGAATTTATCAAAAATCTCGAAAAACAAAGAAAACATGATGATTTGAAATGTTTCAATAATACTTCTAGGTAGCTGGATGATAATCTGACTATTGACAATCCTGCTTTTGAAACATAAAAGAATGAAATTTATCCACAAGAATTAACACATCCAACCAAAGATTGTACTCTATGTCTTCCGAAATGGAAGTAACCGGTTGTGACAGTTCTACCAAATTAAGGCGGCGGGTGTTGCATGCAAGCAGGAGATGCTTACTCTTCCTGGGCACCTGATCTCACTCCCATATCGGGAGTTCGCTTCTTTTCATATGGTGGAGATTTTTGTTTGTTTGCTTTCGTTCCTGTTTTATCCTGATTTTCGTTCCTGTTTTATCCTGTCTCTGAAGGGAAAGATACTTAGCTTCTGACTTCAACTTCACTTACAGATACATAGACGATGTGTTGTCAATCAATAATCCAAAATTCGCGGATTACCTGAGCAGTATCTATCCTTCGGAGCTTGAAGTCAAAGAAACTACAGAGACAAATAATTCAGCATCCTATTTGGACATAATGTTGTCCTACGACACTGATGGTCACATGAACACCCCACTCTATGACAAACGTGACGACTTCAATTTTAGCATTACGAACTTTCCTTTTCTGAGTACATGTAGCAACATCTATTCATCGCCTGATTATGGCGTGTTCATATCTCAGTTGATACGCTATGCCAGAGCAAGTACCAAATATACGGATTTTGTTCTGAGAGGTAGGCGTCTTTCAGATAAGCTTCTCAGTCAGGGATATGTTTGTGACCGACTAACATCGTCACTGAGGAAGTTCTACGGTCGATATGGGGAACTCGTCATACACTATGATGTCCCACTATCCAGAATGGTGGATGATATTCTGTCATAGACCATTTGAACCATCCAACCAAAGATTGAACTCTATATCTTCCAAAATGGAAGTAACCGGATGTGACAGTTCTACCGAATTGAAGCGACGGGTGTTGCATGCAAGCAGGAGATTCTTACTCTTCCTGGGCACCTGGTCTCACTCTCATATCGGGAGTTCGCTTCTTTTCATATGGTGGGGGTTTTTGTTTTTGTTTGCTTTGGTTCCTGTTTAATCCTGATTTTGTATGCCTTCGGTTTCTGATTTTCTGGGTTGTCGATTTTGTACTTTAGACAGGGATATGGTCATTATCCATATTTGTCATTTGTATGCCTTCGGTTTCTGATTTTCTGAATTATCGATTTTGTGCTGTATACAGGGAAATGGTCATTAATACAGAAACACCATTTTTGGACCTTAATATCAAAATTGTAAACGGAAATATATGACAAACGAGATGATTTGAATTTAACATAGTAAACTTCCCCTGGCTTGACTGCGACGTTCCTAGACTAGCGGCATACGGCATTTACATATCACAGCTGATCCGGTACGCTAGAGCATGTTCGAATTTTCACAGTAGAAATCTACAAAATAACGAAGAAATTTTTAAGTCAAGGTTGCCGCTTTCATAAACTACGTAAAAACTTTTTGGAAATTTTTACAAAAATTACAGTCAACTTCTTTCAAAATTCGGATCTATACAAGCAACAGAGCTCATTACTTTGGGTATTTCACCAGCTACATTTTATGGTGATATGGTAAACAAAGTTAGAAGGATCAAAAGTAGACAGCATTACCATCGAAAATGCGTCAGAATCATCCAAAGCATTTTATACCATGGATATGATCCTGATGTAACCAGACGGACACTAGGCTTGGTACTTTACCAATCTACAGTCTTGTACCAGCGCATTCTTAAGACTTGCACTCTGAGTGACTGTTACGACGGGACTCAATGACGGGCCCTGTCCAAACCTCTTCAGAGAAGACCGGGCCCCGAACATCTGTCCTCTCTGAATATCAGTCGGACTCCTCGGGTGATAACATGCATGATCTCGCTACAATCGGCAGAGCACGGACTATTTTACGTACGGCCTCTTTATATATCCATTTACATATTTATTTGTGTTGCTTCGGCCCCTGCGTTTTACAGTCTTGTTTGTATGTGGTCATCTTAACACCACAATTGAACGTTCTTCGAGACCTCGGAATAATCGGAATAGTGGGAGGGTTGCGCGCACGTTATCCAGGATAACCACACCATTTGTTACCTGCGTAGCAGATGACCGTCCTAATTCGGCACCGGTTGCCCATTGGTCTCGTTGGTTTATGCGTAGCTTTTTTGTTAATTGTTTCTATGTCGTGTGTCTCTTTTTTGTCTCTTGCTGTGTTTTCGCCTCGGGTGTTTTGGTGTTTTGTTCTTTGTACTGCAACCAGGTCTGGTTGGAGATCCCCTTCTTACATAAACAACGTGACCAAACTTCAACCAATGTAGATTTTAAACTGCCATCTGCCACGTAAGGAAAAAATGGTGTCATTGTTCGGATTATGTGCGCATAACCTTTCCGCTTGTCCCATACGCAGCGGGGAAAGTAAGATTAGCAACATCCAACACGTTCGCCGTGAGATAAGAGATAAAAAACGATCACATTTTGGAGGATTCTAACATGAATAGGTCGGAATATTTGTCATGAATTGTTTTATTCAAATGATATGAATGGAATGCTATTCTGATTTAGAACTTTGCGACAATTGAAAAATTAGTTGGACGCAAAAAAACATATAATCCATAAAATAGTAAATAAGTCACTCGATGAGAACGATGTCAATTCAACTTAAGAAACATATCTGAAATCCCTGAATTGTCTACGTCAATCAGGAAACTTCCGACAAGTGATTTGTTCTATCGTTCCACGTCTGATCTCACTCCCTCTTGAAGGTTCACATTCGTTCTGTATGTAGGTGGCAAACTACTTACTTCCTTTTATTTCTCTTTTTTCTATCTTGAATGTCCCGGCGTATTGATTTATGATCATGTGGCTAAGAAGGAGGGAGAATAACGATCAGTATTCCCATGCTATTTCTTCCTTTTTATGTAAACAAGAATATGAAAAACATACCACGTGAATTGTGTACAACGTTGATTATTTATTGACTATTTATTAATGTCCTTTATGTAAAGAACCCTCAAAATTAGAAGATTTATATGTTTTAAAAGCAAATATTAAAGTTTTTTGGTTTAAAAATCAAATACCGTACAACCAAAAAGTTTTGCGAAAATCAAATTTCGCAATTTTATGGTAAAATATAGTGTCTTTATTTTCGCGAGTACAATTTTTCGCGATTCCTTAATTCCAAGCAAATATATACATATGATGTTACTATTTTGTACCCTTCATTATTGAAGTTTTAGATAGGTCTATGATAAGAGTACACTTAATTCACTTCTATTTGCTCTTAAGGAGGTATTGAACACTTTGACGCCAAATTCAATTTTTCTCAAAATTTCTGAAATTATTCATTTCTTGTCTGTCTTTCATCATACAAACTTACATTCGATTCTATCCACAGGAAAAATTTCTATGAGACTTTGAAATATGCATTTTTCAACGTATCCGTGAATTTCTTGATGACGTCATAATATTAAAAGTGTCATTCCGGTTCTCTTAAAGCTATTGGAAATTGATTTTAATTTAACTTCCAAAATATTCATAAATGTATTGCTCTTACATATGGAAAAGATAAGCTGAATTGTGTCATAAACAAAGGCAGGATACTTTAATAAAAGATGACACCGTCGCTCAAAAAATTGCAATTTCGAGCCAATTGACTGTAGTTTATATGCGATTATTCGGAATCCTGTGGATCAATCCTTCTCAAAAACTAACAAAATTATTAACGGCGTCCAGATATGATTTCATGATTAAATGAGAAAAATTAAATTTGGGATTAAAATTTTACAAAGCTTTATATTTTCCTATTTTTCTTCCAAATTCGTCCATTTTCATTGAAGTGACATCCGCTTCCTTGTTATGTTAATTTCTCAACGACTACACTAAGATAAAATTTTATACATGTAAAGTTTCAATGCGATACGTTTTGTATTAATGTTTTAATTGCATTTTGAATGCGATAGTTTGTGACACCATTTTCCCCCGATAACGTCGAAATGATGTCGTGGTTAGCTCATGGATAAAACTCCTAAAGTCCACAATTTTTAAAATCGCTATAATTCCTTCAAATTACGTCGGAAATTATTCAAACTTCATCAGGATACTAAAATTTGTATATCAATCAGGGTATCAAATGTTTTAAGGAAGTAGGGACTGTACTTTTCATTGGAAGTGAGAAAGCAAATAATGCCGCCGCCATCTTGGTGTTGAAACCCTCCTTAATTGGGAAAAGCAAAGCACGACGCATGTACGATTAGAACAAAATGTAAATTACATACCAATTTATGTTGTAACTTATCAAACACAATTTTTGGCGAGAATAATTTTTCGCGATTCCAAATCACTCGCGAATATAGCGAAAATTAGTATCTCGCGAAAATTTCTGGTTATACGGTAAGAACAACATGCTTGCTGTACATAAAACAATTGATCCTTACTTTTATGTAGTGGGGTTCCCTAAAGACAAAAGATTTCATCCCATAACATTGTTGTATTGAAATCGTGTTATTTATTTCATTTTTACATGAATTTGTTTTTTTAAATATCTACGTATCTGAAGTTATGTTAGTACACAAAAGCACCAAGTTGCGTTAGTTGGATCATAATTTGGCCTTGTCATAGATATTTGGTCTAAATGTATCAGACGTGTCTTTTTAAGATAACTGATAAGTTTATGACATTGTAAGTCTTCAACCAGACGACTTGGCCTTTTTTTCTTTCTTTTTCATTATTTTTATTACTGAATTAAATTTCAATGGATTTATTTTGCTTCTAATTTTGAAAACTGCTGCCTGTTTCTCAAAAACGAACAATTTCAGGAATTTTTTTATTATTTGATTGCTAAGTTCTACTAACTTACTTAACTTTGTGAAGTTTTGTTTTTGAATTTATATTAAATATGTAGGAATGGTATTAGAAAACATGAAATAATCTAACTAGAAAACATATTGAACCTTTTATTAAAGGGCGAAAGTTACAAAAATTACTGAAATTTTTCGTAAAAGTTTTTGTGAAACTAGTGTTATGGGTCAGAATACCCCAAAACGCCAGCAAAAATCAGACAAAGACAGGATATAAATTTACAAGTTTAATTATGTACAAAATATATATATTTCAAATGATTACAACTTACATCTACAATGTCCGGATCAAAGTGTCCGTTACGGTCCACAATGTCTATCGAATGTATGGTTTCCGGTAATCACAAACGTTCTCGAAAGGTCGGTGTCCAAACGTTGTTAAATGGATTAAAGTCTCAACAAATAAAGTGTCCCAGTATATCAGAATAGATGAATGAATCGTGTCTACGAATGTGTACGAATGCCCCTTCATCACAGTTCCTCAGAGGTATTTATACTTAATAACAATGAATTTACCAGAAGCTTCTAGAACAATGACTCATTACACATGATTAACAATAGAGTAAATTCTAGAAATCACAGTCATGTGATGATAATGATGTAACAAAGAACATACTGGAATATTCTCTAATGAAATAAACATGACATAGTAAAATCTAGAAAGAATTATTATGAAATCATTAAATAACATGACTAAGTACATGTGTACCTACACATAAAGTAAAACTAAAATAATACATGACCCACAACACCTCCCCCCTTAAAAAAAGTTTGAATGTCAATGAAAACTTAGGTGGTAAATGTTGCAAAAATCACTCATGAAACTCTCGATAGTGCATCTGCAATCACATTGTCTTTGCCCTTGATATGGTTAATAATGATATTGTACTCTTGCAACAATAAACTCCACCTTGTAAGTCTTTGATTCTTGTTTGACATTTTGTGCAAAAATGTGAGAGGGTTGTGGTCAGTATACACAAGAATGGGATGTAAAGTAACATTCAAATAAACATCAAAATGTTGTAAAGCTAACAATAATGCAAGACACTCTTTTTCAATAGTAGAGTAATTCTTTTGGCATTTTGTCAATTTCTTTGAAAAATAACAAACAACTCTATCTACACCATCATCATTTTCTTGAAACAAAGCAGCCCCGATTCCTACGTCACTGGCATCAACAGTAAGCTTAAATTGCTTATCAAAATTTGGAGCTGACAGGACAGGACTATTCATAAGAACACATTTGATTTTCTTAAAAGATTCGTCACAGTCATTGGTCCATGCAAAATTCACTCTCTTTTGTAACAGATTGGTAAGTGGACCAACAACTGACGAGAAATTTGGACAAAATTTTCTGTAAAATCTTGCCATTCCTAAAAATCTCATTATCTCTTTCTTATTGGTAGGAATCGGGAACTTTGAAATAGCTTCCACCTTGGCCATGATAGGAGTAACAAAACCTTGACCTACTTTGTGACCCAAATATTCTACAGTCGCATGACAAAATTCACTTTTCGCAAGGTTCACTGTGAGGTTTGCTTTCGCCAGTATGTCGAAGAAGGTACGCATGATTCGGAGATGATCATCCCAGGTGTTGCTGTAGATGATGACGTCATCGATGTACGCCTTGCATCCTTCGAGATGATTTAGGAGCGAATGAATCATCCTCTGGAATGTGGCTGGTGCGTTTTTCATACCGAAGGGCATTACTTTATATTGGTATAGCCCATCTGGAGTCGCAAATGCCGATATTTCTCTGGCTCTCTCGGTAAGCGGGACCTGCCAATAGCCTTTGAGCAAGTCAAATTTACTGACAAATTTTGCACTGCCAATTTTATCGATACAGTCATCGATTCGTGGGATCGGATAAGAGTCAGCTTTGGTGACTGAATTGACTTTTCTAAAGTCCGTACACAATCGGTAAGTTCCGTCTGGCTTCGGAACCAGAATACATGGGGAACTCCAATCACTATTGCTGGGTTCAATAATGTCATTTTCAAGCATGTATTGAATTTCTTTCCGCATGTATTGAAGCTTTATCGGGTTTAACCGATAGGGATGCTGTTTGATAGGTGACGCATCACCCACAATAACGTCATGATGAGATGCATTCGTTTTTTTTTTTTTGGAACGTCCGGAAAGATGGTCGTATATTCCCGCATTAATTGGTGCACTTCCTCTTTTTGATGCACGGTCAGATGTCCGAGTTTCACTTCCGGATTTGTTAGAATTTCAGAATTTCAAACGGACACTTTGAACGAAGTCTCTTTCGACAGTCTCTTCATTACATTCAGGTTCAACACAATTTTCTAATGTATTTACATTGGCCAAAGTGGAAACTGGTTTTACAAAATTTCGGTCACTTCTATCAAAATACTCTTTCAACATGTTAACATGACACACTCTTTTTTCTTTTCGCCGACCTGGTGTCTTAACCACATAGTTAACATCACTAATTTTACTCTCAATTTCATAAGGACCAAAATATCTAGCTTGCAAAGGATGACCAGGAATAGGCAAAAATACAATAACTTTATCGCCTGGTTTAAAAACTCTGTTTCTAGCATCTTTGTCATACCATGTTTTCATTTTCATTTGTGATGTTTTGAGATTTTCTTGAGCCAGTTTGCAAGCATTATATAATTTCTCTTTGAAATTAGACACGTAGTCTAAGAGATTCAAATCGCTAGTCTCAGTCAACCATTTTTCCTTTAATAACTTCAATGGCCCCCTGACCGTATGCCCAAAAACTAGCTCAAAGGGACTGAACCCCAGGGACTCCTGAACCGCTTCTCGTGCCGCAAACAACACGAGGTGAACCCCTTCATCCCAGTCTTTTCCATACTGGTGACAATATGTTTTCATCATAGTTTTAAGGGTTTGATGAAAGCGTTCAAGTGCCCCCTGGGACTCAGGATGGTACGCAGAAGACTTATACTGCCTGATACCTAGCTCATGCATAACCTGCTGAAACAACCCTGACATAAAATTCGAACCCTGATCTGACTGAATAGTCTTGGGAGCATCTACGAAACTGAAAAACTTTGTAAGGGCCTTGACTATGGTCTTTGCCTTAATATTCCTAAGAGGTATGGCTTCAGGAAACCTAGTCGAAGTACACATAATTGTCAGTAAGTACTGATTCCCTGACCTAGTCCTAGGCAAAGGACCTACACAATCAACTAACACCCTACTAAAAGGTTCCTCAAAGGCTGGAATGGGTTGGAGGGGAGCAGGTGGTATAACTTGATTGGGTTTACCTACCATCTGACAACTATGACAAGACTTACAAAACTCAGACACATCTTTTCTCAACTTAGGCCAGTAAAAGTGACTTAAAATCCTATTATAAGTCTTATTGACACCTAAATGACCTGCCATGGGTGTGTCGTGAGCTAAACTCATGATGTCCCCGCGATATGCTACTAGAACCACTATCTGGTGAACGACCCGCCACACGTCATAAGGGGGTGCATCGGGTGGTCTCCATTTCCGCATGAGGATGCCATCTTGTATGTAGAAGCACTCTCCGACTTTGTCCGCTTCTTCTCGGGGAAGGGCCCTCTTGCTTAGTCGGATGATCTCCGGATCTTTAGTTTGCTCGGAGAGGAGCTGCTCATGGCTTAAGGCATCTGTACCCCTGTCTAATGGCGGATAGGAATCATCACCAGGTACTGTCGGAGACTTGTCAACATGAAGTGGTACTGACGTCTCAGGTACGCTGTCATCAATGGTAGACATGAATATGTCAGAAAAGTCTATACTTTTGGAGGGATGGTCCTCGTTAAGTGCAAAAGTACTCTCAGCCTCTTTTTGTCTGTTCCTGGCCATTGCCCTGGTAACTGCGCAGGCTGGGTACAAGTCGTCGTCTTCATCATCGGACACGACATCGGACGTGATTTTCTCACACACAATCGGATCGGCTACAACTTTGCCGCCAGCTAAATCGTTGCCAAGCAACAAGGAAACGCCTTGAACGGGAAGAGTAGGTCGAACACCTACGATAACAGGTCCAGTAATTAAGTCTGACTTCAAATAAATTTTATGAAGGGGAACATCAATGACGCCTAGCTCCACACCCTGTAATAAAACTGACCTACCAGTAAAAGTGTGCTCAGACAAAGGCAATGAGCCCTCTAATAATAAAGTCTGGGCAGCACCAGTATCTCTCAAAATCTGATAAGGCAACGCTTCGCTAGAATCACTGAGTGAAACAAATCCCTGTGACAAAAAGGGCTTATAATGATCCTCCACAAAATCATCAGAACTGGACTTAGAACCCTGAATCTCAGGAGTGTCAGAACAAATCGAATCTAAGGCTTTCCTATCATTTCTAACAGACGCACAGGCCTGTGACTTAAGTTCTTTTTTCTTCTTAAGCTTCAAACACTCACCAATAACATGACCTTTTTTCTTACAATAATTGCATGTAGGAAGCGACCCCACCCCTGGGGATGCCTCAGAACGTTCGGATCTAGGACCGGACGTAGAACCATCTTGAGATGGTGACTGGGAACTAATGGACGACTGAGACTCTTGTAAATTTTTCTTTGGAAAATCTGACGTTTTTGCGCTATCGCTAGATTGAGTTTTCGACACGAAATTTTTCTTTAAGTGAGAGCATACGTATCAGACAAAACAGCGGCTTCTTCAAGAGTTTTAACATTTTTGTCTTCCAAATGAGTTCTTAAATCTTGATGCACACTTTTGAACTCTTCTATCAGAATGATCTGACGCAAATTGTCAAATGAATTTGGAATTTTCTTAGATCGAAACCACTGATCAAATAAGTCTTCTTTTTCTCGAGCGAATTCAACATATGTTTGATTTTCAAACTTTTTGTACTTTCTAAACTTTTGTCTGTACGCCTCAGGTACTAACTGATATGCTCTCAAAATCGTGTCCTTGACCTTGTCATAGTCTGAACTCTCAGCAATACTGAGCGCCGAGTACACTTCAGCCGCTTTGCCAATAAGTACGCTTTGTAACAAAGTTGGCCAAAAATCGCGTGGCCACTTCAGATTGGCCGCGATTTTCTCAAAATGTGGAAAATATTTGTCCACGGACTTTTCTTGAAATTTTGGTACTAATCTGATGTTTTTGGCGGCGTCAAATTCAGACTTGACAGGCGAAGGAACAGGATTTTCCTTAGCGCTTTTCTCTAATTTTAACTTTTCTAACTCAAACTGGAGTTCTTTCTCGTGCATACGTTCCTGTTTCTCTCTTTCTTCTTTTTCTCTTTCAAATTGTAAATGTCTTTCTTTTACTTCTTTTTCAAATTATCTTTCTTTTTCTTCTTTTTCAATTTGAAATTGTCGTTCTTTTTCTTCTTTTTCAAATTGTAATTGTATTTTCATTTTCTCTAATTCAAACTCATATTTTGATTTTACATCTAACTTCAAGTGAAGACCTAAACCAATCAAATAATCTTTCTTCAATGATTCGAACTCTTGTACAGTCGGCGATTTCAAAAATTCAGTGACCGAAAATACCATGATTGATTTCTGCTGGCAAAAGTTTTGAGAATTTTCCTTTTTTCAAAAAACGAACTTTACGTAAAGTGCAAATATGCAGAGATTAAGATCCCGGACGAGCCCCCAATTCTGTTATGGGTCAGAATACCCCAAAACGCCAGCAAAAATCAGACAAAGACAGAATATAAATTTACAAGTTTAATTATGTACAAAATATATACATTTCAAATGATTACAACTTACATCTACAATGTCCGGATCAAAGTGTCCGTTACGGTCCACAATGTCTATCGAATGTATGGTTTCCGGTAATCACAAACGTTCTCGAAAGGTCGGTGTCCAAACGTTGTTAAATGGATTAAAGTCTCAACAAATAAAGTGTCCCAGTATATCAGAATAGATGAATGAATCGTGTCTACGAATGTGTACGAATGCCCCTTCATCACAGTTCCTCAGAGGTATTTATACTTAATAACAATGAATTTACCAGAAGCTTCTAGAACAATGACTCATTACACATGATTAACAATAGAGTAAATTCTAGAAATCACAGTCATGTGATGATAATGATGTAACAAAGAACATACTGGAATATTCTCTAATGAAATAAACATGACATAGTAAAATCTAGAAAGAATTATTATGAAATCATTAAATAACATGACTAAGTACATGTGTACCTACACATAAAGTAAAACTAAAATAATGCATGACCCACAACACTAGGCACTGTTCTTTATAAACAATCAATTCATTTAAAATTGAAGGAAAATTCTATCAAACACGTGACTATATTACTTTTTCCATATTCTTTAACACAAAATCAAACAACAAAAATTGGAAAAATAGAAATCATGTACAAACACAGCAAGAGAAGAGAAGGTACAAGCAGAACCAATTATCAAGTCATCTACTCATTCTCAGTCATATTCATGAGTTAAAGAAGATCCTGACGATAATCTCAACAGTACTCACAGTAAGTTTTTTGAATATATTTCCCTGACATTGTCGCCATAGCACTTTCTATATAGACATAGCCTCAGACAGTGCATGAATTTTATAAATTGTTTTCATTTTCGTGCTGAAACATCGACGGCGGGTGCGGCTAGCCAACAGGGGATGCTTACTCCTCCCGGGCACCTGATCCCACCTCTGGCTTGCTAGTGGTCCGTCGATGCTTAATTTGCGGCTCTATTGTGAGTGCTGTTGAATTTCTCGTCAGGATCTTCTTTAACTCATTTGTGTCACACTTATGCCCTTTGCCGTGTGGAGCTCGTAAAAAAGTTTCCCGCGAGGGGTTTGACAGTAAGTGTTTTGAATATATTTCCCTGACATTGTCGCCATAGCACTTTCTATATAGACATAACCTCAAACAGTGCATGAATTTTATATATTACTTTCATTTTCGTGCTGAAACATCGACGGCGGGTGCGGCTAGCCAACAGGGGATGCTTACTCCTCCCGGGCACCTGAACCCACCTCTAGCTTGCTAGTGGTCCGTCGATGCTTAATTTTCGGCTCTATTGTGAGTGCTGTTGAGATTCTCGTCAGGATCTTCTTTAACTCATTTGTGTCACACTCATGCCCTTTGCCGTGTGGAGCTCGTAAAAAAGTTCCCCGCGAGGGGTTTGACAGTAAGTGTTTTGAATATATTTCCCTGACATTGTCGCCATAGCACTTTCTATATAGACATAACCTCAGACAGTGCATGAATTTTATATATTGTTTTCATTTTCGTGCTGAAACATCGACGGCGGGTGCGGCTAGCCAACAGGGGATGCTTACTCCTCCCGGGCACCTGATCCCACCTCTAGCTTGCTAGTGGTCCGTCGATGCTTAATTTTCGGCTCTATTGTGAGTGCTGTTGAGATTCTCGTCAGGATCTTTTTTAACTCACAATAAAGCACCAACTTGAGCATCGACGGACCCCTAGCAAGCTAGAGGTGGGAACAGGTGCCCGGGAGGAGTATACATACCTTGTTGGCTAGCCGCACCCGCCGTCAAATGTGAAAGCAATATATAAATTACATGCACTGTTTGAGGTTATGTCTATATAGAAAGCGCTATGGCGACAATGTCAGGGAAGATTTTCAAAACACTTATGTTTTGAATGTATGTTCCGCTTATGGAAATTTGTATCAGTAGTTGGCCTTGTGATAGGCGAAGTTCTCATATTGAAGGAGAGAAAGCTCGCAATATACCTGTTTATATTGTAGCGGAATCGAATAGGTCACCAAGATCATAAAATCAAATTAGGTTAACGTTTTGTAAACATCGGATGAAAGTGTCTTGACGGAGATCTTATCAGACAGCTTAATTTCCTTTAAGAACATTATATCATATTGCAGACTTGACTTCAAATAAGTATGCATAAACATGTAAAAAGTATTACTTTGACAGTCTTGTGATGTAATAATGGAATAATGTCTTAGAGATTTCACATAAATTCCATCCAATTACGCAATTTTAATTGTGACACAGAACTATGGAGTTATTCTAAATGATCTGAAATAAAGTAACATGAGAAAGAAATACTAATTTCATTGTATATCGACACAGCTTATTCTACCTTAATTTACGCTACTTCCTTCATGTTACAATGGTTTCGTCGTTAACGTCTCTTTGTTCCATTTTCCGTGTTTGCTCGATTCTCATTACTACAAAGTTGTCATGTTGAGGACAGCATCATTATCTGTATAGTCTGGAAAATGGAAGGGTTCTAACTCGTTACCTTTGTGGAGAATTCAGCTGCTTCGGATAGTTAATCCTCATTAGTGGTATTCCAAGTGACTTTCAGACAAAGCCAAATTTATTAGTCGATATCAAGATATCGACTAATTCTAGATTTGTACAGGTTTGTCAACTTTCGATTTGATTCATCAGATTCAACATTGCAATAAGGGCAATTGTCCGATAGAAAGAAACATTCTTGTGACTAGTGAAAAACACGTGACCAGAGCTATCCACTTCACAAAAGTAGGACATGTCGTCATGACAACGCTTTGGCATCGCAATTCTGAATTGAAATATTGCACATTAATATAGTATCTAAAATGATATTTTTTCTTAAATAATTTACTTTTAGACCAATTAGTGTGTGATACAGTAAACCCTATGCCTTCAAAATCCCTAATGACATTTCTGGATCAATGGATCCATTGCATCAAAGAAACGTTTGGATACTTAGAATGCGAGGCTGCCAGTGGGCTAATTAAAAAGTTTCTCACCATCCAGCCGACTAAGCTGTTTCGTTGTGGATACTCCATTTTGTTTGTATATTTTCTTTCCAAAGACATATTGATAAATGCAACAAAGAAATTAATAAGCGATGTAAAAATCGATAAGACTGTGCGTAGTCACATAATTTAATAGGATTTTTTTAGCAGTTTCTCCTTATTTCCCCCAAATTCTTTAATCGGAACTCTCCGCTTTTCCCGCGAATATATACTGAAAGGCTTTTGATTGGTCAAGTTAATTTGCGTTATAATGAAATTTTCCTACCGCATAGGTCAAGCAATTTATGAATGACTGTGACTTGAGTTGTCTAGTGCAAATGCACTATTTTCAAACTTTTCAGAATTATCAACACATAAGTTTCTATTGTGTAACCCAGTTTTTTGTGTGAATTTCAAGCATAGCCTTAATTACTAATACTACTCTTTACTCTTTATTCTAAGAGTCAAATTTTAAACCTATTTTGAACCAACATTTTTTTCGCTTTTAAATAAATGTTGATATCGACCAAACCTTTTTGGATAGCTAATACTTGTTTAAGGTATTAGATGTAAAACGAGAATAACCATGTTAACGTCTTGAATAAATTAACATGCAAAACATTGAAAACAAGTACTTTTATTGATTAAGAAATAGCATAAATGAAGTATTCCTTGCTTTTTGACATTTTATCTATCTTCCTTCGACCCGGTTTATTAGATTGGATTTGTGGCCCTATCTTCGTGAAACATGGGCTGACGTCGACCAACTTGTAAAATATAATTTTCATCACAGTTAAAACAAACCGGAAGTAGTTCATTATACTTAGAATACCTTAAGCAGTGCCCTCTATTTTCATTATGCATGTTGTGTTACTATTTCTCAAAGACTGTGCGTCCCCAAAAGCCCTGCAGGGTTGATACAATGGCATACTCATCAATACCAGCAGTTCAATCGAAATCTATTTTGGATGAAGCAGAGGTTGCATTCTTAAGAAATACTTATTGATTCACAGACTTAATATCATTGTCGCATTCGCACAGAATAAACTTTATCCTGTCATTAAAAACATATTCCCCAAAAGACGATTCATAAAAATTCCATTAATATACAAAGGTTTCGAACTTTTTAACATCTCTAATATTTTTCGGAATCGTTGCGTTTAAAGTACAATTCCTTAATATTTTGAGAATTTAGAATCTCCTCTTATTTGTTACAAGTATAAGAAACCTATTCGAAATTTCGTATTTAACTACAATAAAGTAACAGCAGATCCTAAAATACTTGAATCAAGACCTGCTTCTTGAGAAACAAAGGAGGGGGTCTCCAACAACACTAGGTTGCAGCACCCAGAGCAAAACCCCAAAACACCCAATGCAAAAACACAGAGCAGACACGCACATAACGAGACACAAAAGGGACAAGGAACATCAACGCACAACACAAAAACATCAAACACAAAGGACCACACATAAACCAACGAGAACAATGGGCAACCGGTGCCGAATTAGGAGTGTGCAACGTCTGAACACCTATACAAACCAGCTGGCCATATTGTTACTGGTGACTTTTCAATTATCAAGGACAGGCAGCTCCGCAGTCTTCTCAAAAAAGGACCTAAGTATAGAATCTCATCCATGATTAATTTTATTAAATGTCGCAAAGTACTAAAGGAAGCCTTAGATAACTATATCAAACGATGGTGTAAATCGGAAGGAGTCGAATCGCATTCTCTGAATGACTGGAAAAATAACTCATTTAGGATATTACTTATATCCGAATAGATAACTTCCACAAATATCCTCATCTTTTTGAAAATCCAAGTTCTAAATCTGAAAGATATTTCAAATACAAGTTACGCAATTTACATGAAAAATATGTCTTCACTCCTGCAGATAAAGCAGCCAACAGCAGCATAATCATCTGAAAATGTTACTACATATTAACTTTAGTTTTGGAACTTCTATAAATACTTATATCAAAAGCAAATAAAGTGTCGCTATCATTTTGAGTAAACATAACAGTGAAATTTCTTCATTCAACATTCCTATTTCTTAATTGAATCTGCCTACAATATACTGCATACCAAAACTGCACAAGTCTCCTTACAATTGCCGATACATTGCTAATTCTAGCAATATTATCTAGAAATCTGACGTCAGCACCCTCAGCGATAAAGGAACACGTAGCAACATAGTGTGAAACAGGAATGATGTAACTTATTTTGGTCTATTAAAATTTAGAAAGTTAGGGGATGTGATTGACAAAATGAAATCTAGCAATTTTCAAGCCAATACGATTTCTTCATACGACGTTTCTAATATGTACACTCCAATATCTAAGTTAGTCAATTACGTGATTATGTAGCATCTTATCTGTATGCATGCCCACGTGCTGATCAGTCTGCCAGCTAGCGTGTACCTCTATGCAATTCATAGTACCATGTATATATGTAAATAAGTATAGAACTTAGCATTCAGCCTAGTGATCTTTTCAAGTCTGTCTGTGACAAAATTACATACACCAGTTCACGACAATGAGCGGAAAACTTATATTTATACATCTAAATAAAAGGGTTTCTTTTCCGCTACAGAATACAAATCATGGACATGTAGTGACCTTTGTATTACCTTGTCATTCCTCAAATTTGGTGATAATCTCTACAAGCAGGTTATAGAGATCCCTATTAGTACTAATTGTGTGCACCTTGTTGCAGATTTATTTTTATACATGATTAAAAGAATTTATCTAAAATCTTCAAAAGCAAAGAAAACAAGAGGATGTGAAATGTTTCATTGGTACTTCTAGGTACCAGGATGATATTCTTACTATCCACAATCCTGTTTTTGAAAAGTATAAAAATGTTATTTATCAACAAGAATTGCCTCTAAACAAGGCGAACGTTAAAAAAACAGAAACACTATTTTTTGGACCTAAATATCAAATTGTTAAGATAGATGCATAAAAATGTGTGTGACAAAAGAGATGGTTTTGGAATCAACAAAGTAAATTTTCCCTGGCTTGACGGTGATGTTCTTACCTTACCGTCATATGGTATATGGTATCTACATTTCGCAGCTCAGCCGGTATGCTAGAGCATGTATTTATGTTTTGAATTTTCAATTTACAAATTACCATGGAACTTTTAGGTTTTCGCTGCACAAACTAGTAAAGGCTTTCTGTAAATTTTACAAAAAATATTGTTACTTTCTTTTGAAATTCGGACCCATACAAGCAACCGAGTATATTACTTTAGGTATTTCACAACCTGCATTTTATGGTGACATAATTAACAAAATAAGAAGGATCAAAGGTAGACAGCATATGTATCGAAAATGCGTCAGAGTCATCAAACGCCTTTTATACCGTGGATATGATCCTAATGTCACCAGACGGACACTAAGCTTGGTACTTGACCAATATACAGTCTTGTACGAGCGCATTCTTAAGACTTGCACTCTGACTGACTGTGACGACGGGACTCCATGACGGGCCCTGTCCAAACCTCCTTAGAGAAGACAGGGCCCCGACCACCTGTCCTCTCTTAATGTCAGTCGGACTCCTCGGGTGATAACATATATGAGCTCGCTACAGCCGGCAGAGCACGGACTGTATTACGCACGTCCTCTTTTTATATCCATTTACATATTCATCTGTGTTGCTTGGACCCATGTGTTTTACGGTCTTGTTTGAGTGTGGTCATCTAACAGTGAGGAGGTTATTTTACACCATAATTGTGCGTTCTTCGATACCTCTGGGAAATCGGAATAGTGGGAGGGTTGTGCGCACGTAATCCAGGATAACCACACCGTCTGCTATTTACGTGGCAGATGGCCGTCCTAAGTCGGCACCGGTTGCCCATTGGTCTCGTTGGTTTATGTGTAGTCTTTTATGTTTCATGTTTCTATGTTGTGAGTTGGTGTTCCTTGTCCCTTTTGCGTCTCTTTCTGTGGGTATCTGTTCTGTGGTTTGTTTTTTTTTTGCATGAGTGTTTTGGGATTTTGCTGTGGGTGCTGCAACCTAGTGTTGTTGGAGATCCCCTCCTTTCTTTTACGGTTTTCTGTTGGAGTTTCAACTAGGTGTTGTTGAAGATCCCCTCTTTTCCTAAAGAAAATCTATGTCCAAAGGGCATTGGAAGGGTGGAGTGCACAAGATGCTTATCCTCATACAGTTTCTATTCTGGTGGAGTGCTCCACAAAAAGTGATATCCTAATTTCCAAGATTACATGCTGATGGATATTGAGAATTAATTCACGTTAAACATGATGTGATAAAAGTTTGGATAAGAAGTAGAGAGAATTAGTTCTGAATATTCATTCATCGCCGTTCATCAGAATTCATTACATCATTTCATTTAATATTCTTACAGAAAATCGAAAAATCAAATTAATTCCTAAGCAACAATGAAGATGTAGAAAAGGCAATACTTGTACACCTGTTAGAAATAGTTGTTTGATGAGAAAAAGTCAAAATCTTTTACATTAAAAACAATAGAAATTGATAAATAAATAGTGTAAAGAAGCTGGAGATAAGAACGAATACGAATGTATAAACCTTTCAGGTGGATATAACATCCATCAGGTTTACATCAAATTGTAGGTTCCAATAAACTCAAAATGTCCTTTTCCTCCCCTCTGACATTTTCTTTACTCGTGAGATGCTGATTTCAAGACAAATCTTTTTAGCAGAGCGCCACTCTTCTATGACGAATGCAAAGACTTCAAAATTAACATCATTCACATCCCTATCTTTGATAGCAATTTGGGTGTGCTTAAATAGAGCATTTGAAGACAACCCGAAAGCTTGTGTATTGAATTAAATATTTACATAGACAAAAAATCAGTACAATAAATACAAAACTTTTATAAAGAAAATCACAAGAGCACTAAGCACATAAAGAGCAATTCAACTCCGCTGTCACAGAACTTCCCAAATGAACAAAATTTTACAAGATACAGTGCCCCTTGTGACCAGACACACATTTTCCGGATAATTTCCATCGGCGAGATTCTATCCAAAATAATTTAGAGAAGTTACTAACTCCAAATTTAGTTTTCTAGATTTATTGGACATTTTAAATCCATGTATAATGTAGGATCTATGTTAGAATTACTATATAATACACGACCAGAACCTCCAAAGGGCTGGTACAAGGTTATATATAACATTTATGAATTCTATATAAGGTAGCTAATATAAACATAAAATGTAGTCATCAGTAATTCAGTCTCAAAGTCGAGAAGGCAAGGCAAATCATTATAATTTCCACTGGAACGGTTGCAAACCTAGGACTGAATACATTCCGAAATAAGATCAGGTGCCCGGGGAGAGTCAGCGTCTCCTGATTGCATGCAACAACAGTCGCATCAGCTCCATGAAGGCTTGTCAAATTCGGGTGATTGTCTCGATGTACATATTGATGTATATAGCAGGTCAATATTTCTTGTTTGGTGATTATAACATTCAATCGTAATCCAGAATGTCACTGATCATTCTGGAAAGGGGATCTGATATTGTTTTATTATATCCCCATTGCGACCGAAGAACTTCCTCAAAGATTATTTCAGCCATTGTGTAATACAACCTTGAACAAGTAGCTTACTTGCAAGCCGTCTGACCAGCAGTAGAATACGGATTGTTGCTACTCATAAAAGGGAAGTTAGTTATGTGGAAGCTGAAATCATCACGTTTGTCATACAGTGAGGTGTTCAAATGGCCGTTTGAGTCGAAGATATATCGAAAAGAGCTTAAAATGTGTTAAAGAAGATCCTGACTATAATCCCAACAGCACTCACAATAGAGCATACCAGAAGCTCAGTCTCCCTGCACTGCTTTCTGCAATGCACTCAGGTACCAGCGTTGTAAATTAGGGGGAAAAAAGACCATTGTAAACGCTAATCGGTTTTTGCTGTGAATGGATCAGATGGTGCCGTTAAAATCAGTTTGCACACGTGTAAACTGCTACAAATTTCTTTCATAGTAAAAACAAATTATGAGAACACTGAGACTCGTGATTATTAACTCATTCCCCGTGACTTGGATATTTTAAGTGTAATAATTACTTCTTTCCAGGTCTGTCGCCTGAAAGAAGCTTTCTTTTGGCACTCTATCAATTTTACGTCATAAATATCATTTTGCTGTTTCGGAAACTTGTCATTTCATTCAAAAATATCATCGATATTAAAGGATAATAACATTTCAGCACCATCCCTCCAATACTATTTTGAAAATTTTATTTGGATGCGAATGAATCGACCCTACAGAAAAATTGTAGCCACGCACTCTCTGTAAATTGCACAAATTTAATTTCAAAAAATATAATCAGAGAGCGGTACTAAAATGAATTTTGACTGTGTCTAAAAATCACTATGGATGAAAGCATTACTGATAAAGTTTTAATATCCGAACACGTGTCTGGTGTATAATAAATTGATATGAAATTTTCTTCTGGAAGGTATAAAATTGAAACACTTCCATTGTTATCAATATTGCAACAGACACTAACCAACACTTAGATACAATGAAAATGTTCTTACATTCAAGACTAAGAAACAAAGCAAAGACGTCTACTAAAACATTAAGGGAGAATAATCAATTTCCATCGAGGGATTTTGACAGTCATCTACTATAGTTATTGATATCAGGATAACGTAGGCACAGTCCCCTCATTTATCTGGATACACATTTGTTTAAACAAACTTTAAAGTCTTTTCACTGTAAAATTAGATCGCAAGGTAAAACGCGGGGACATAGGCAACATGAAATCTAAATGTAATGAAGAAGTCATGCGGAAAACAGTGCATTATCTGCTGGTTGTAGCGAGCTCGTAATTAATCATACGAGGAGTCCGATCAATTCTAAGATTGCGCAAAGCATCATGGATTAATAAATGATAAGAACGTAAAATTGTTTGGAATCTATTTGAAAAATTCTTGAATTATACTTAGAAGTAACGTTTCAAATTTATCTTAATAAGTTTCTTTACAAGACGCTCCAAATTCTTTATTTCATAGATGTACAATTATACACAGAGAGATATATTCTGTATCTGGAACCTGAAAGTCTAATTAATAAAAGTCATCGGATCCTTTTTACATCATTCAACAAGATTCATAGCTTCATTCCTCAAAACTGATACTAATACCTATTTTCTATGCAAAATAGTAGTATCCCCCATGGATTTCATGTTTAAAAAACATTTGTAGACCCCTTCCAAAAATACCCTAACATGGCTCTACATTAGACCCTCTGTGTAGTCCTAATACCCCTCGCCCTTTGCTAAATAATCATGTTCCCTCTACACTAGTTGCCCCTGTTTAGGATAAATACTTTATATTGATGCATCCATTTATTATGCTTCGCCCGTCAATCAAATTTTTCAGATAACACTATTTCCAACCTAATCCCGAAATAACGTAAGGAAGTACACGCAAAAAATCCAGTTCTAGAACTGTTTTCATAACGATTTTTACAAATAAAAACCAAACTGAGAGATAAAATGACTTAATGCATACCATATTATACGTCCTTCAGTAATTCCAAATAAACACATTTATGATATGAAAAAAATGTGGGTATTAGGAAATGAGGTCAATTGAAGAAATTACATAATTGATGAACAGATTAGACCAAAGGCATACTATGTTCAACTTCTTGTTGATATCTTAAACCGAGTTTGTTAGTTCTTGCTATTTCATGGAAAGAATTAAGAAATTTAATTCAATTATTCAGACAAATTTATTTCTAACATGTTATCAATTATTCTGTGCATTACCGTTGCACGATCTATTCATGTTGACTAAAATGAAAGAAACCACTGAAAGCATTAACTCTGTTTCATTTTTTTTTTTCATGTTATCTTTTGCCGACAATGGTCTTCTAAATACTTCAATAAATGACAACCGTTACGCAATTAACTTTGAAATAACAAAGGTATTTTTCCTCAGCAGTGACATTTCCTGATCCCCTGCCTAGGATGCCATAACACAAATGACAAGCCCTATTCTGATCCCCTGCCTAGGTTGTCATAACACAAATGACACGCCCTTTTCTGCTTCCCTGCCTAGGAAGTCATAACACAAATGACGCCCTTTCTTATCCCTTGCCTAGGTTGTCATAACACAAATGACACTCCCTTTTGTCTGATCCCCTGCCTAGGTCGTCACAACACAAATGACACCCCCTTTTCTGCTCGCCTGCCTAAGATGTCATAGCACAAATGACATGCCCTTTTCTGATCCCCTGCCTAGGATTTCATAACACAAATGGCAAGCCCTTTTCTGATCCCCTGCCTAGGTTGTCATAACACAAATGACAAGCCCTTTCGTCTGATCCCCTGCCTCGGTTGTCACAACACAAATGACAGGCGTTTTTCCGATCCCCTGCCTAGGATGCCATAACACAAATGACACGCCCTTTTCTGATCCCCTGCCTAGGTTGACATAACACAAATGACACGCCATTTTCTGCTCCCCTGCCTAATATGTCATAACACAAATGACACACCCTTATCTTATCCCCTGCCTAGGTTGACATAACACAAATGACACGCCCTTTTCTGCTCCCCTGCCTAGAATGCCATAACACAAATGACACACCCTTTTCTGCTCTCCTGCCTAGGATGTCCTAAAACAAATGACACGCCCTTTTCTGACCCCCTGCCTAGGTTGTCATAACACAAAGGACACACGCTTTTCTGATCCCCTGCCTAGGATGTCATAACACAATTAGCACGCCCTTTTCTGATCCCCTGTCTAGGTTGACATAACACAAACGACACACCCTTTTCTGATCCCCTGCCTAGGTTGACATAACACAAATGACACACCCTTTTCTGCTCCCCTGTCTAATATGTCATAGCACAAAGGACACGCCCTTTTCTGATCCCCTGCCTATGTTGTCGTAACACAAATGACACACCCTTCTGGAGAAAGTTCGAACTACAGCGACTGAGCATAAGGTGGTGACTTACCGATTAACTACTCAAGCAAGGATCCATCTGCGAATTTCTGAAATTGTCAATGTATCTTTGACGAAATAATAAAGATAAAGCACTAGTTCATGTTACTTGCGTGTTCTGTGTCTTTACATCAGGTGTTTTGGTGTTTTGCTGTGGGTGTTGCAACCGAATCTTGCTGGAGAACCTCTTCTTTCTACTTACTCCTGGACCAAAATTGTGAAAGATGTTTAGGTTAGAGCCATCTAAACAGCAATTTGACATTTTCACCGGTTTTGACTTTTACTGTACGGCTTTAGTGATGGGTGTCGCTAGGAAACAGGAGGTGTATATTTTTTTTTCCCCAGACACCTGACCTTGATCTCCCTTTAGGATTAACTTTTGCTCATTTGCAGACTAATTCAATCCTTTTACTTTGTACTTTAGTATGATTTGTATGCATATTTAAAATTCTTTTTTTTATTCTAATATTGGGTTATGTGTTTGACCTTCATTCAGTGATGGTAGAATTCATTTCGATAAATCAATGTAAATTCAAATCTAAATGAAGAATAATATAATGATAACGTTAAAAAAGGTTCAATAACTTTTCGGAAAGACGGTCTGAAATCATGCTACAAAAGTAACATTAAACGGATAAAAAAGGATCAGGGGCAGTATGGGCGCTTCGGTTTTCTTTAAAGAAGCCATATGGTTAATTCGAAAATAATATATAATACATAATAAGACCGTAGAATAACTGAATTGATAATGTTACATCAACAGAATTATCGGAAGGAAAGGAGGGGATCTCAAAAAACACTCGGTTGCAACACCCACAGCAAATTCAATTCAAAAACACAGAGCAGACACGCACATATAGAAACGTAAAATGGACAATGAACACCAAATCGCATCATAGATTCGGACGGTCACCTGCCACACCAATAGCGGGAGGAGTGGTTATCCGGATAACATGCGCACAACCCTCCTACTTTTTCGATTACCCAGAGGTCTGGAAGAACTCACAGTTGTGGTGTTTTGAAAATAACCTCCACGCTGGAAGATGGCCATACAAACAGACAGCATACACGCAGATTGATATGTAAATGAATATAAAAAACAGAAGGCGTATAAAAAAACAGTCCGTGCTCTACCGGCTGTAGCGAGCTGATGTATGTTATCACCCGAGGAGTACGACTGACATTCAGAGAGGAAAGGTGTTCGGGGGAATGTCTTCTCTTAAGTGGTTTGGACATTGACCTGTCATGGAATCCTGTCGTCACAGTCACAGTGCAATTCCGTAGGATGCCTTAGTACAAGGCTGTAAATTATTAACGTACCAAGCTTAGTATCCATCTTGTGACAGCAGAATCATGACTATAAACGGTATTAAAGGTGTTTGACAATTCTAACACAGTAATTATGTCTAACTTTGATCCTTCTTATTTTGTTTATTATGTCACCTTAAAAGGCAAGTTGTGAATTACCCAAATGTAACCATATGGCCTCTCCCCCACAATAATAATACTAATTAATTATTCATATTAATTAAGAACATGTATATGGAAATTGCTAACTTAAGTTCACTATAGTAAAAGGGGAATCACTCTAACTTAATTCCTTAACTTTAAATTCGAACTCCACATTAGGACAATTGATTTTAGTATATAAATTCAATAGCATCATTAAAGAACTGACAAATTCGTAGCATAGACCAGACATGCACGTTTCGGCTATTTAACCTTCGTCAGTGAACCTCAATCTATGTAATATGGCCAAGGAGTATGAAAGTTATTATGTCTAAAAATGTACGGAAAGACGTTGCAGGATGGGTGCGATATGATTCCACAGGGCCAATGTTTTAAAAATTCCAAGAAATTTTGACAACAGAAATTTTCGAATGTGTTGAAGAAACAATCAACCGAAGTTGATCGATTGTGCCCTCGGGGACTCCTGGTCCACCAGCAGTGACAATCACCGAGTGTTAAGGATGGTGACTCATATAATAAGGGGTATTAAACTTTTTATAAGAATGGGCCACATATGAAGAACACTTTTCATACTTTCATTTTACATATCAAAATACCAAGGTCGGTGTTGAAAATTTCGAGATATAGCTAAAAATAGATTAAGGAAATTTCTGTTGCTATTTTTAGACAAAAATCACCCATTTCCATAATAGCATTCATGATTGAGGAACGAATGTTATTGGGTGATTTTTGAATTTTTCAATGAAAAGAATACACTCTTCTTCAATAAAAATCAAATATATAAAAGAAAATCTCTATATGCTAGGGAAGTAGCATCCTTATCAATTAAATGTAAAAAATGACAAAATTCGCAAAATTATGAATTTTTTACCTCAAAAATTCACTTCAAAGGAGTATTAAACTTTTTTTCTAGTCATTACAGGAGGAAGATATAAATCTTGATCTTTCAATTGATATATAAAAATACATAGGTCGGTGTTAATATAAGAGAAAGATAAAGCGTTGAAAGTAGTTTTCATGTCCATGATGACGTCATTGCTAGATTTTTATGTATTCAAACTATAGCGTCGAAACCTTTCAATAAATGACGTATATATCATATAATCTTATTCACCTTTATTCAAACAAATTTGAATTCCTGTAATAAAGTTTTTTTAAAAACTGGCTCAACACGAAAATTGTTCTCGAATACTCGAAGAATCATTGGTCAATGTCGTGTTAGTCAGAGTCCGTTGTGAAAATTGCTGGAAATGAAGCAATACGTCGCATTATTCCCGAAAACCTACCTATTTTACTGACATATTTCCGATCGATATGTGGGAGAGGTGATGTCTTATTTCCCTAAAATATGTAGAATACAGACTTCGATTAAGATTTTCATAAACTTTATAAAAAAACATGAATCTTTGCTTAGTTTTCAACTAAGACGAAGATGTCGTACACAGTGAAAGACTAATAAAAGACTTTTACTCAAGGACTAATATAAGATTCCTGTCAAAACATCGAGAAATGAATTTCAGCGGTGGATTTAGGATTTGAAAAAGAGGGAAGGGTCAACGTACATCTATAAAGAATACTATCGCAGAAAATCTGATAAGGAAATAAAGAAAAAGAAAAGAACCTTAAAATGTGGACCTTTCCTCTTGCATGTAACGTAAAATGACGTAAATGTCATGTTTCTGTTTTCTGTTTGGTTTCAAATAATAACCGGCGTCGGAAGAGTAGCGATCCATAAAATATGAAGAAATGAAGTATTTATTCCGTTTAAATTCAGTCATTCTATAAACAAAAGAGAAATCAAATACAACAATATTCTATATACATGTATCGGCGAACAAACGTCACAGAGATGGAGATTTGTGATCTAATATATGTACATATTTATCGGAATACAGGGAGGGGGCTATTTTCATGATAACCTTTTGGTCCGGATTTTTACCCCTAAAATATCCGTCCGGTTCTTTTTAGGATACTTCCTTTCAGGAAGTCTCCTTATGTTATCGTAACAGTTGAGACATTCCCGATTTGCAACAAATCCATACGACTCAAAATATAGTGCTTTTTCTAATTAAGGAATTTGCTGTCTGACACATGCAAGATCAAGATTATCCTCCTTTTTGAAAAAAGTTTCAATTGCATATAAAGTTAATGCATCACTAAAAATCAACTAGTCATTTCTTGCTTTCACTGCTCGCCGGTGGCGTAGTAATATAGTACTTCTTTTAACTTATACAATGTATGAGTTGTCTTCCCTATGTACATGATGTATATACCGAAGAGAAACGAAAGTAGAAACTAAGCATGAAGGGGGGGGGGGGGGCAGGGGGTACCTCTCTCTCCCCTCCCACCCCCTTCCCTCCCTCCCCTCCCTCTCCTCCCTCCCGCTCCTTTTCACTCTTCCCTTACCTCCCTCCTCACGCCCCCTTGTCTCCCTCCTCCCGCCCCTTTCTCCATCCTCCCTCCCATTTCCCCCCTTTCCTCCCTCCTCCCTCTCTCCCTCCTCCCGCCCCCTTTCTCCCCCCTCCCTTTCACCCTGTCCAACCCTCATGAATAGGAAATTCTGGTAATTAAAATGAGAATTTTTTTAAATTACCAGTGATAATAACGCTGGAACTACATGTAACCGCTCTTTTATGATCATACATATTGTAGATTGTAATTTTAAACATGCATGCATGGTCTTAACGTCTTTCTAGTTTCTATTTTAAACATGCATGCATTATCTTAACTTCTCTCTAGTTTCCAAATGGGTTAATTTTAAGACACTGCTCCGGGTTTAAGTCGTCAGAATAAAATGTAATTTAAAGTATACCACTTATAGTAAATATAAACAGTTTATAAATTATGCTGTCAAATTATTCAACATTTATCAGAGCTGACCATAAATTTTGAATAGAAGTATCGTTCGGGACCTTCAGTCCTTTGATTTTTTTCTAGTTCTTTGCAAAGTATCTATCCCCCCCCCCTTCTAATGAAATCAAATTGTTATTCCCTGTGTTATGAGAAAACCTGTACATTGATTGATTGATTGATGATACGATATGGACGGACTAAAAAGACGCTCTCTCTCTCCATGGACTCATTAAAACACAATAATATAAAGAGCGTTGCGCGTCGAAAAGCAAGTTTAGAGCTTCAACATAAAAAGTGTATTCCGAATCAACAGGTTTGGTTGAAAGGGGGGATGGGGGTTAGGCCCCTTCTAAATCCGCCATCGAATTTGCTATGATGTAGGAAATCAGCATATAAATGACAGCGCTGATTCGCCCTTTACCTAGGCAGTACCTGTAACATACAGTTTATTTTTAACACTTCATAAGTGGGCACTATTGTATGTGATAACCAAACAGCTAGGGAAATGGTTTTATATAATATTGGCACAACTTACGCTCAGGGACGTATATGATTAATTTATAAATACGACCATGTTACGCCACTCTCTGGAAGAAAATACGGTAGGGGTGATATTGAGAGATTGCAAGGATTCCAGGAATCGTCAAACACGTGTATGAATAATTTTTTTAATCAAGCAAGGATCCATCTTAATTTTTGCGTTATTCCCTAGAGAGAGCGGCATTGAGACAAACTTCCAAATGAGACCATATCATTTATAAAATGCCAATTGATTTTAGGGGAAGGATGAAGACTTTTCAATTAGAAAAAAAAACTGGCTAAATTTTTTTTTTCGAAAAAAAAAAAAAAATGAACAAAAACGTACAGCCCGAATCACAGGAATTTATCACGATTCCCGGTTGCTAAAATTTTCTATGAATAACCCATGGTAAATAGAGCAAGCGTGATATATCCCTGTGGCCCGAAAGACTGGCGAAAAAATTCCGAATCATGTAGATTCTGTGGATTTAAGAAAAATAAAACCCCATTCCGTTTGAGTTGGCATATGTATATACATGCATTTTAAGTCTGAAAGCCTTAACCCCCTTGATTTAAAAATCTCCTGGATCCCTTATATATATAATCAGATTTTTTAAAACGCTACCAGTCCAAAACATGATCTGCAAAATAAACGTTGTACAATGAACAATTAGAATCATGCGACGTTTCCCGTTTCTCGGATTGGCGTTTACACATTATTACTTCGGGTGGGTCCGTTACAACAGAATAAAACGTGACAAAAAGAAAATAATTTTAAATCTCAATTTGTATGAGCATATAGTATTACCGTTTCAAGCTTTTTTCCCCCTTTTTTTCTAAAGAAACGAAATACATGTATGTATCAGTTTATTAAGTTCGTAACTAGCAAAACGACAACATAGAATAATCTAGTATGTCTTAATCTTTTATAATGGATACAAGTCACTTGCACGTTTGATTTATTTGATTGATTTTAACAAAAGTAGGGTTGATACTACAATTCACCCGCTCAAAGTTTTCGATCATAAAAACTTTATTCGATAACATTTCGCCGCAAAGTACTGAAGTCTACAAGTGTGCAGAAATATTTTTATAATCAAAGATTATTAGAGATACAGAAATGAAATATCCGATTCATTATATACATGTATCTCCAAGAAATATCCTGCTAGAAAGTTAAACTGAAAATGTCCTATTTGATTTTGTTCCCCGGCAACGATCGGCTGAATCTCGCGATTTTCAAAATAAGTCCAGCGGGTACAATTCTATAATTTAAACTACACTGTAAATAAATTCGATTCATCAGTGATGATATAGGATACTTGATATGGCCTATGTACAGTCTTAAACAGAGCATTCTAACGTTTTATCTTATGCGACATCGCCTGCGTCAAAGCGTCATACGTATGACGCGATGACGTTTGAATCGTCTAATACGTTGCGCAGTGCTATGTGCGCACACGTGATGAGTCACCATCGTTAAAAATGTTAAATGTCGTCAAATTGAATAGCATCATTTAAGAACTGATAAATTTGGGCCAGACATGCACTTTTCGGGTACTTAACTCTTGTCAGTGATCAACACTGTAATATAGCCAAAAGAGTGTAATTTGATTCCCACGATGCTGAGAACTCTGCAGTAATTGACAAATCTGCAAGTACTAAGTAGCCTTTGTTTTCAGTACGATTTAATTGAAAGCCAATTGGAAATCTCGCCGTTGAGCCATTAAGGTTCCATATTTGGAAGAATCTAATTTCCAGAATCTCTTTTTTTATCAAAATTCAATTACTGATATTTTGTGCGAGTGTTAGAAATTTCTATCATGTCACCACGGTCCACTTAAAATGTTAAACGTCTTCAAATTCAATAGCATCATTTAAGAACAGATCAGTTTGCAGCATGGACCAGACATGCACGTTTCGGGTACTTTACCCTCGTCAGTGATCCTCAATGCAAACAATGTAATATGGCCAAAGAGTGTGAAAATTATTATGTCTAAAAATGTACCGAAAAATGTAGCAGCTGGACCAAACGTTTTGCATGCAAAGTTGAGCTCTCATACTGCTATTGACAACATGTAACGCTTTTAAGAATCTTTGGATTTTTATTTTGACTTATGTTTCAAAATGACTATTTTTAAGATACGCAACGCGAACTACACACCTAACCTGGCGGTTTATAGGCCTACACAAAGTGATATAATATGTTACTTGTATGGGTCCGAATTTAAAAAGAAGCCGACAATAATATTTGTAAAATTTATACAATGTCGTTACTAGTTTATGAAAGCCAACATCTTGACCTTAAAGTTTCTTGAGAATTTGTAAATTTCTGCTATGAAAATTCAAAACATCAGTACATGATCTAGCGTACCGGATGAGCTGTGAAATGTAAATTCCTTTGACGGTAATCTAGGAACATCGCCGTCAAGCCAGGGGAAATTTACTATGTTGAATCTAAAATCATCTCTTTTGTCATACACACTGATATAAATATCTCCATTAACAATTTTGATGTTAAGGTCCGAAAATGGTGTTTCTGTGATTGTAAGGTTTGCCTTGTTTAGCGTCAATTCTTGTGAATATAGGTCATTTTTATATTTTTCAAAAACAGGATTGTCAACAGTAAGAATATCACCCAGGTACCTAGAAGTACAAATGAAGCATTTCAAATCGGCATGTTTTCTTTTTTGGAAGATTTTGGATAAATTATTTTTCATAAGTGTATAAAAATAAATCTGCAAAAAGAGTCCGTCAATGAGTACACATATGAATCGCTACAACCTGCTTGTTCATATTCTCACCAAATCTAACATAAATGTTGTCCAAGAGGAAGGACAAGGCATAACAAGATTACTACATGTCCATGGTTTGTACGATTTGTATTCTATAGTGGAAACGAAACCCTTTGATTCAGATGTACAAATATAACTTTTCCCCTCTCGATCAAAACCTCCTTTAAGGAGTTTGTACAATCGATCATTAATTTTGTCGAAGGAAGCGTGGAAAGAAATCATAATTTCTAGTATTCATTTTGTTAATCGCATCCCCTGAATATTTAATAAACCAAAAAAATTTACTTCATTCCTGTTTAGAATATTTTACAATATCTTGCCTCGTGTGCCTTTATCGCCGTGAGTGCTGACGTAAGATTTCTAGAAAGTCGTAGTGGAACAGTTGCTAGAATTAGCAATGTATCGAAATTTGTAGGGAGACTTGTAAAGTTTTGGTAAGCAATATATTGTAAGAGGATCTAATTTAGAGACAGAGATGCCGAATTCACTATTTTAATGTTTATCCTTTTCTGTCGGTAAAACAGTATGATTTTATATATTCTTTTTTAATGTATTGGTCAGTGAACCTAATTTTATTAAATAGGTTTATGAAAATCCATCTAAGTGGTCGATGAAAATACATATACTTATGCAAAACAAATGCAAATAGAGTAATTGTTTGATAGAATATTTGCAGAATGCAAAATGAAGTGTTTCCAAAAGAAAAAAAATTACTTTAAATCTAATCTAAACATGTGTTGTACGTATATACGTAATTAAGATTTTGTTTTTCATTTGAAAGAAAGATGGGGATCTTCAACAACACTCGGTTGCGGCGCCAAATACAAAAACACTGAACAGGCACCCATAGAAAGAGACGCGAAATGAACACCAATTCACACCATAGAAACATGAAACACTAAAGACCACACGTAAACCAACGAGAGCAATGGGCAACCGGTGCCGACCTAGGACGGCCATCTCCCACGCAAGTAGCAGACGGCGTGGTTATCCGTATTACGTGCGCACAACCCTCCCGTTTTTCCGATTATCCAGAGGTCTCGAAGAACGCACAATTGTGGTGTAAAATAAACTCCTCATTTTAAGATAAAATACGGGATACTTCCATACCTTAGGCAGATATATTTCTCATGTAAAGATCCTTACCTCTGATTCTAACATTGTGTATTATCCATATCTTGTCTGTCTCTAATAATGGAACGTTATGAGGTATAAAATCTGCATTTGCTAAATACTTGGCGTCATGTCTTACGTATTATTGAGGGAACAATATCACGATTCAAAAAACAGTGGTATTTGTCATAGCTACTGTCTTCCTATCCTTGACACTGTACATATTCCTGTACCTATCCTTGACACTTTACATATTCCTGTACCTATCCTTGACACTGCACAAATTCCTGTACCTATCCTTGACACTGTACATATTCCTGTACCTATCCTTGACACTGTACATATTCCTGTACCTATATATCCTTGACACTGTACATATTCCTGTACCTATCCTTAACACTGTACAAATTCCTGTACCTATCCTTAACACTGTACATATTCCTGTACCTATCCTTGACACTGTACATATTCCTGTGCCTATCCTTGACACTGTACATATTCCTGTACCTATCCTTGACACTGTACATATGCCTGTAGTTTTCAATTTAATGCCAAGTTGTAAATGATGATCTATGTATGATATACATAAAACACATTTTCTTATAAAGGGTCCAAAATTCAGATTCTATGATTGTGTTTCGGCACTATACTTGAAATATATTGTCATCCAAATTGAGAACTTGTTCTAAACCTAAAGGGTATCTCTAGATCTCTAAAGGCAAAGCTCTGTTCTATGAAGATTTCATCGTTAGAGCCAGACGTCTTGCAAGTAAGCTACTTGCTCAGGCTTATATTACACAACGGCTGAAACCATCTTTGAGGAAGTTCTTCGGTCGCTACGGGAATATAATGAAAGGAATATTAGCCCCCCCCCCCCCGATTCCAGAGTGATAAGTGACATTCTGGATTGCGATTGAATGGCTGTCATCACCGAACAGGAAATGTTTACCTGATATGAGCATCTATATGTACACCGAGATAATCACCGATTTTGAAAAGTTTTCATTGAGGTTTTGCAACGGGTGTTGCATGCATCAGCTGTGCGACTAGCCAAACAGGGGACGCTTACTCCTCCCGGGCACCTGGTCACACCTCTAGCTTGCTAGGGGTACGTTGATGCTCAACTGGTTGCTCTATTGCTGTTGAGATTGTCGTCAGGATATTCTTTATCTCATGAATCAGGAGACGCTGACTCTCCCCGGACACCTGGTCTCACTTCGGAATGTTTTTCATTCCGATGTTTTCAACCGTTTCAATGGAAATTCTATGGTGGCATACATCTGTCCCCTACATGCGAGATATTTTTCCTCAGAATATGTCGACATGCGACTTACTAATGTTAACATGCAACATTGTTTAGACTAAGGAATACTGACGAGGGTTTAGTACCCGAAACGTGCATGTCTAGTCCATGCTGAAAATTTATCAGGTTTTAAATGATGCTATTTATGGTGGCATACTTCTGCCTCACACTTGCAAGATATTTTTATACATATGATGCCAACATGCAAGTTAAATATGTGGACATACAACATAATTATGTTGACATGCAACTTATCTTGTCAACATGCAAGATAATTATGTCAACATGCAAGATAATTATGTCGACATGCAAGAAAATATGTATACATGCAAGTTTATTAAGTTGCATGTTGACATAAATAATTTGCATGTTGACATAAATACGTTGCATGTTGACATAAATAAGTTGCATGTTGACATAAATAAGTTGTATGTTGACATAAATAAGTCGCATGTTGACATAGATAATATGTATCTTGACATAATCTGAAGGAAATATCTTGCATGTAGGGGGCAGAAGTATGCCACCATAGCTATTGAATTTTAAGACGTTTAACATGCAACTTACTTTTCTCTACATGCAGCTTAAGTATGTCTACATGCAACTTATTTATGTCTACATGTAACTTATTTTTGTCAACATGCAACTTATTTTGTCAACATGCGACATAATTATCTTGCATGTCAACATAATCATCTTGCATGTCGACATATTTATCTTGCATGTCAACATATTTATCGTGCATGTCGACATATCTATCTTGCATGTTGACATAAATAAGTCGCTTGACGACATAATCTATAGAAAATATCTCGCATGTAGGGGGCAGAAGTATGCCACCATAAAATTCTAATGCCTTGCCTTCTCGACTTTGAGACGAACTATCTGATAGTTACTTCTTTGATGTTTATCCTAAGCTGTTTCTTTGGCATAACTTCAAATGCATTCGCTAGTCAAACTAGTATACTCATTGTTTGGATTTTCTTTATACTTCGGTCTCTCTGATGAGACATTACTTCTTAAAATGTTGCGGCTTGTACGGAAGCGTATAGGTAGCATACTGTTGTTGTGTTGTAACTATATTTCTTGATATACAATTTATCAACTTATAATGATATATGGTTATAAGTTGCTTTATTTATATCAATTAATGATATATTTTATTGACATTTCAGCACTTTCTATGTTGCATTGTCTAGTTAATTTTAATTCATGAACACAGCTTTTATCAACTTTTAGATTAAGTTGATGAAGCTATATTGCCATTTTTTATAATACCGCAGGAATACCAAGTGGTATACAGTGAATACAGGAAGGGACGGACGTGTAGATCTACTCAGACCCTGATTCTTAACGTGGGTTATTCTCTCATTGAATAGGAGTAAACCTATCACTGCGACTGATTTTTTGTTGCCTGCGAAGCATATCGACACACAGTGAACATTTATGTTGTCTGTGTCTGTCCATCTTTGTGTCCGTCATTCTGTCTTTTAGTGTCACACCCCATACCTTTGTAGGACGTATGACATTGATATTTCATAACTGCATTCGTGTGACATAACCTTTCAACAGATACCGTGCATTTTTACTCTGTGACCTAGACCTTTGCGTTCGACCTCCTTTTGAAATACTTTGAAACATTGGTTATAAATTTAATTGGTAAGTGATAAGGATTCCATATTTCTGTGTATTCCTTGTAACAATGCCATTCTGTTGAGACCATGTAATTTGACATTATGATTTTGACCTACCTGTTTGACATATAGCCCTGGAAGGCGACACGTGTGTTCCTTGCTTTGAATAGTTTTCCTGACAGGGTCGCCATAGCACTTTCTATATAGACATAACCTCATATAGTGTATGTTTTGTAGATATTGTTTTCATGTTCAAGCGTGCACATCGACGGCGGGTGCGGCTGGGCAAATACGGGATACTTACTTCTCCCGGGCATCTGGTCCAAACTCTAGCTTGCTAGAGCTCCATCGATGCTAAATCTAGTACTCTTTTGTGAGTGCTGTGTAGATTGTCGTCAGAATCTTCTTTATCTCATTGGAACACTCTATAGTTGGATAATAGACAATCATTTGGGGATTTTGTTTCTGCTTCATGTGATGCCTCCATTGCAACAAAAATTATTATGAGAACTTTATGAGACTTTTGTGAGCAAAAATTCAAGACACTACTGAACTTAGGAAAGAAAATATTGTAGACGCTCTAAAATCAAACTTCTCTACCGATTGTCCATTGGTCTCTTTGGTTAATGTGTAGTCATTTGTGTTTGATGTTACTTTGTGATTTGGTGTTCCTTGTACCTTTTGCGTTTCTTTCTGTGTGTTTCTGCTCTGTGTTTCACATGAGGTGTTTTAGGGTGTTGCTGTGTGTGCTGCAACCAGGTGTTGTTGGAGATCCCATCCTTTCTTTTGCAAACAATTGATGTGATTTTTTTTTATCATCAGAAAAAGTAGCCTATTGAATTTTGGATTCAAAGATCAAAGTCACTGCTGCACTCTGAAAATAACCTTTAGCTACGTTTCTAGATTGACCTTAGTCTTAAGAATTGAATTTAGCAGATTCACTTTGCAGTGTTATTATACGCCCGCCAAAAATGGCGGGGGTATATGGTGATGCACATGTCCGTCCGCGTGTACGTACGTCCGTCCGTCTATCCAACCTGTTGTTTATGGACATTTAAAGGACAACATTTTCATATATTTAATTCATTTCCTGGATATAGCTTTTACATCAAGAAATACAGGTCAAATCGCTTGATATGGGTAATGTCGCTCAAAAACGTGCAGAGAGCAGAACCCCCCCCCCCCCCCCTTATTCAACAACAAAAATCAAACGGTTGCTTTTACTAAGATCCTGGATTCTTCAATTGTTAAACGTCTGTAAATTCAATAGCATCATTTAAAACCTGATAAATTTACAGCATGGACCAGACATGCACGTTTCGGGTACTAAACCCTCGTCAGTGATCCTCAGTCTAAACGATGTAATATGGCCAAAAAGTATGATAATTATTATGTCCAAAATTGTACCAAAAGACGTAGCAGAATGGGTGGGATATGATGCTAAAGGACCCACGTTTTAGAAATTTCAAGAAATTTTGTAAAAGAAAATTTCAAAGGCGTTGAAGAGACAGACGATCAACCGAAGTTGATCGAACTTGGCTACAATTCATGTACGGATACATAGGACTAAGCACCTCCGATCGAGAGCTTCTAATTTTTACCGTCCGCCGAAAATGCTTTGAATTTTGATTCATTATTTTGTTATTATTGACAAACATCAAGTAATAGCTGCAACGACCGGTTTCTCTCGACTAAATACAGAACAAGACGTTTTCATAGTGCATTTCTCATGTATCGAAGCCTCCATGCATTTTATATCAAATCAGCTGACTTTGATATATGATAATTTTCCTGGACTAGATAATATACTAGTATAGTCTAGTTTTCTAATAGCTTTATTCAATTTCAATAGCAATATCGAGACAGGTTTGAGTATGAAATTAACATGAATTTTGATTATGACGTAAGAATACCTGCGAACTAAGTTCAATTGAAGCATTACGAATGTGTCTTCGGATGCTGTTTATACCTTTCTTAAAACTTATGATCAATGTTTAAAAGATTTTCAAAAGTAGGTCTAACGCAAAGGTCTGAGTCACAATGGTCAAAAATACATGGTATCCTTAGAAAGGCCTTGTCATACTGAATACAGGTATAAAACATAATATCAATGCCCTACAAAGGTATGGGATTTGACACTAAAGTAGGATATACAGGAAGACGGACACACAGATGGACAGAAAGACTACAGAAATTATCACTGAGTGTCGTTATGCTTCGCAAGCAACAAAACATCGGTCGCAGTTAGAGGTTTACTCCTTATTCAATGAGAAATTAACCCGCGTTAAGAATCAGGGTCTGGGTAGGTCTTCACGTCCGTTCCTCCTGTATTCACTGTATACCACTTGGTATTCCCGCGGTAGTATAGAAATGACAATATAGCTTCATCAACTTAATCTAAAAGTTGATAAAAGCTGTGTTCATAAATTAAGGTTAACTAGACAATGCAACATAGAAATTGCTGAAATGTAATAAAATATATCATTTATTGATATAAGTAAAGCAACTTATAACCATATATCATTATAAGTTGATAAATTGTATATCAAGAAATATAGTTACAACACAACAACAGTATGCTACCTATACGCTTCAATAGGCTTGGCCTGAAATTTTACTAAAGAACATATATTTCAATATCAATTATAATCGTAACATTAAATCAAGCAAATTCAGATCCCATGGATAATGAAAAAAAAAAACAATGCTGGAAAATTGAATGTTCTTTTCGATGAAGTTTACATCGAGTCATTCGAGCTTTTTATGCTCGACACCACGATTACAAATGAACAATAAAAGGACACAATAAGCAAAATTATCAGATTGTTCTCCAACAGTAAAATTTGTACATTTAGCACAGCATTTCCGTATTTTGTGAAAGTAATCAATAAAAGGGACGCTGTGAGATTCTAACAAATGAAGCAGATCAATCAGAAGGAAGACAATTTTGTGTTGTTCGAAAGAAAGCTTTTTACTGAAACGAAGTAAGTTCTTCTTCATCCTATCGAAGCTGAATTCATTCTGGTCCTTTGCATTCTACTGACAAACTCATTAAATCCTTCGGTACAGCTACATACATGTACGTAGCAGCGATACAAAGATAATCGTATGCAAATTAAAATCAGCCATTCAAGGATTTCCTTGACACAACTATCATCAAATATAAGAGGGCGTTTCGGACATCGTCAGCAATTGTCACCATAAAACCTATTTCTATGATAACCCCTCCCACTCGAGGATAGCAACATCCCATCTATAGTTTATAAATATTTCAGTTATTTATTGATAAAGCCAACTAAGGGGTATCTTCCTGATGACATAGTGCTGTCCTTAGCAGGTTCTTTGGCAGAAATTTTACGTCAATTCTGGATAATTGCTCTTCACAATTTCATATTATTTTGGATTTCCACTTTGTCGGCCACGAGCTTCACTAATGAGACATAACTTGTTGAAATACACATGTGGTGCACAGAAATTAAAAAATAGAACATATATTTCAATATTGACAAGTGATATTGTTATGACGTAAAAGTAGCTGGGTAAAGTTCTATAGCTGCGACGAATATACCACAAAGATGTGCTGATCACAGAATACTTAAATTATAAAAATTTAGCTTTGAGCAGCAGCAGAGATACCAACCTAGTGGCTGAAATGATCTTAGCCTTGGACAGCAGCACTGATACCAACCTAGCGGCTGAAATGATCTTAGCCTTGAACAGCAGCAGTGATACCAACCTAGTGGCTGAAATGATCTTAGCCTTGAACAGCAGCAGAGATACCAACCTAGCGGCTGAAATGATCTTAGCCTTGAACAGCAGCAGTGATACCAACCTAGTGGCTGAAATGATCTTAGCCTTGAACAGCAGCAGTGATACCAACCTAGCGGCTTAAATTATCTTAGCCTTGAACACCAGCAGTGATACCAACCTAGTGGCTGAAATGATCTTAGCCTTGAGCAGCAGCAGTGATACCAACCTAGTGGCTAAAATGATCTTAGCCTTGAACAGCAGCAGAGATGATCTTAGCCTTGAACAGCAGCAGTGATACAAACCTAGTGGCTGAAATGATCTTGCCTTGAGCAGCAGCAGTGATACCAACCTAGTGGCTGAAATGATCTTAGCCTTGAACAGCAGCAGAGATACCAACCTAGTGGCTGAAATGATATTAGCCTTGAACAGCAGCAGAGATACCAACCTTGTGGCTGAAATGATATTAGTCTTGAACAGCAGCAGTGATACCAACCTAGTGGCTGAAATGATCTTAGCCCTGAAAAGCAGCAGTGATACCAACCTAGCGGCTGAAATGATCTTAGCCTTGAACAGCAGCAGAGATACCAACCTAGTGGCTGAAATGATATTAGCCTTGAACAGCAGCAGAGATACCAACCTTGTGGCTGAAATGATATTAGTCTTGAACAGCAGCAGTGATACCAACCTAGTGGCTGAAATGATCTTAGCCCTGAAAAGCAGCAGTGATACCAACCTAGCGGCTGAAATGATCTTAGCCTTGAACAGCAGCAGTGATACCAACCTAGTGGCTGAAATGATATAGCCTTGAACAGCAGCAGTGATACCAACCTAGTGGCTGAAATGATCTTAGCCTTGAAGAGCAACAGTGATACCAACCTAGCGGCTGAAATGATCTTAGCCTTGAACAGCAGCAGCGATACCAACCTAGTGGCTGAAATGATATAGCCTTGAACAGCAGCAGTGATACCAACCTAGCGGCTGAAATGATCTTAGCCTTGAAGAGCAACAGTGATACCAACCTAGTGGCTGAAATGATCTTAGTCTTGAACAGCAGCAGAGATACCAACCTAGTGGCTGAAATGATCTTAGCCTTGAAGAGCAACAGTGATACCAACCTAGCGGCTGAAATGATCTTAGCCTTGAAGAGCAACAGTGATACCAACCTAGTGGCTGAAATGATCTTAGTCTTGAACAGCAGCAGAGATACCAACCTAGTGGCTGAAATGATCTTAGCCTTGAAGAGCAACAGTGATACCAACCTAGCGGCTGAAATGATCTTAGCCTTGAACAGCAGCAGTGATACCAACCTAGTGGCTGAAATGATATAGCCTTGAGCAGCAGCAGTGATACCAACCTAGCGGCTGAAATGATCTTAGCTTTGAAGAACAACAGTGATACCAACCTAGTGGCTGAAATGATCTTAGCCTTAAACAGCAGCAGTGATACCAACCTAGTGGCTGAAAGATCTTAGTCTTGAGCAACAGAGATACCAATCTAGTGGCTGAAATGATCAATATTGAAATATAATGTATATGTTCTATTCAGTTTCAATTTCAGTGCTTAAAGCCTGCAACTCGTTGCCATTTACGGTTATCCTTATTCGGCTGCCGTCACTACTGAAGTGTTATGTTTTACGTTTCTATATTTGTGTGTGAATTTTCTGTACTTTGTAATAATCGTCCTTGTGTCCGTTGATTAATTTTGTGCTTTGCCCATTTATTCTTTTTTGTCGTTTGAATTGTAGTTGCAACACAAAAACAGTCAATTTGGGGAGCATTTTGCCTTATACAGTACTCTTTTTACTTGTTTAGATTACTTTGTGGGAAGTATGAGTATCCTAGGGCGGAAGGTATCAACATGATTTCACTGGTGCATTAGACTGCACTTGAGCCGCTATGAAGAAACTTTTTATTGCAACACATTTTTTTCAACGACTTGATATTTGCACCAAGTGATCTTGAAAACCAAAAGGACATGTACCTTAACTCATAATAAAAGGAATACACGTGTACATTCTCCCCTGATCATACACTTTTTTCAATCATCAATATCTTAGAAATTGATCCCAAAATCAATTGGGAATATACTCGACTCATAGAGAACAACTGACAATGGATACATACGCACTCAATCATGATCAAGAAATATTTTTTTCACCATCAATGTCTTGGGATCTCGTGAAGATAAGTGCAATACACACTTTTATGACCAAGAAACAATTTTAAATCATCAAAGACCCCAAAATCGATAGGATCCATCTTTGACTTATTGGACGTAAGTGTAGGAAATCTCATTACTGTATTTCAAGATATTTGACTTATGTTCCGAAAACCCAATTGTTCATGCTACCTCCCCTGCCCCCTTAGACGCCCATCCACTTCAAATTCAGAGTAGTTTTGCAACTCAGCTAGAATCCAACATAGAAAACCTTGACCCTGAAGGTGACCACGACCCCCATTGGATCTTTTAAAAGGCTCATGCAAGTTTGATAGAAGTACAATGTATAACAAATTATAGTCATTTTTGTAAAATTGTGATTTCCAGGCAGGACAGACAGACATATGCTAGAAAGTTATCCCTTTATATCACACTCGCATTGTAGGTGACAAAAGAGAGCAACCAGAAGTCTCTGATGAGACTGAAGCTCTCCTGGTTGTTTGCTTAAATTAATCTAAGTACAACACTCATTTTTCCAAGACCCTGAGATCAAAGGCTAAAACAAAATACAAGACCAGAGAATGATACACAGCCAATTGTGCCTCATATGAAATTCATGTGAAATTTACATGAACTTTACATGAAAGTTCACATGAAATTTATGTGAAACGAGCACGAACATGAAATTTACATGAAATTTTTCACATGAAATTCATGTGAAGATTTTTACATGGATGTTATGTGAATTCAGTTGCCTGTGAAGGTCACTTAGAAAAATTCATGTGAAATTCATGTGAAGGAAATTTATGTGAAATTCATGTGAAATATTTTTCACATAAATCTTATGTGAAATTTATATGAATTTTACATGAACTTTCATGTGAAATTTACATGATGCTCATTTCATATGAATTTCATGTGAGGCACAATTGGCTGTGTAAATATAATGGAAAAAGAATAAACTCTCTATCAATTATACTTTCAGAGAATAGTTGTTCACAAGATTACATGATAGAGCTATACATGCATAGAACAAAATTACCACACCCATTTTCCATGAACCTGGGGCTCAGGGGTTCAAACAATAAAAGGTGCACATCTAGACCACAGACTGAGAATAATGCAAAAACAATTATCTTTCTATCAATTATACTTCCTAAGAATTGGTGCTAACAAGATTACATAGAGTTGTACAGGAGAAATGACAACACCCATTTTCCAAGAGCCTTGGGGTCAGGGGCTCAAACAAAATATCAGGTGCACATCTCTAGACCACAGACTGAGAATAGAGCAAAAACAATTATCTTTCTATCAATTATATTTCTGAGAATTGGTGCTCACAAGATTACATAGAGTTATAATGGAGAAAATGACCACACCCATTTTCCATGACCCTAGGGATCAGGGGCTGAAACAAAATATCAGGTACACATCTAGACCACAGACTAAGAATAATGCTAAATTATACTTTCTGAGAATTGGTGCTCACAAGATTACATAGTTATATAGGAGAAAATTACCACACCCATTATCCAAGATCCCTGGGGGTCAGGGACTGAAACAAAATATCAGGTGCACATCTAGACCACAGACTGAGAATAATGCTAGAAGAATTATCTTTCTATCTATTATACTTTCTGAGAATTGGTGCTCACAAGATTACATAGAGTTATATTGGAAAAAATGACCACGCCCATTATCCAAGACCCTGGGGGTCAGGGGCTGAAACAAAATATCAGGTGCACATCTAGACCACAGACCCATCATATTGCAAAAAGAATTATGTCTATCATTTATAGTGTCAGGAGAGTTGTCCGGACAAAATTACATAGAATTTAATGACCACGCCCATTTTCTAAGACCCTGGGAGTCAGGGACTGAAACTAAATGTCAGGTGCACAACTAGACCATGCACCAAGTAAAATACAAAAAGAATTAACTTTCTATCTCCAACAGTTTCAGGGGAGTTTTCCGGACAAGAATTGTTTACGGACAGACACACAGACGAACAGACGCCGGACGAAGGGTGATCGCATAAGCTCGACTGGTCTGAGACCAGTAGAGCTAAAAAACCATTTTATGACAAAAGCATTCTCTGACAAAATGTGAAGATAATTTCCTTTGTGAAACTTTGTTATCTCATTTCTTTGACCTTTTCAATACTATAGTATTCGACTTCGGTTGATCGTTTCTTCTGTTATTAAATGATTGAATCTGAAGACATTTTAAAACATTTGTACCACTTCGTGTCACTACTGGTGGACCAGGTGTTCCCGAGGGCAACTTCAGTTAATCGTTTCTTCGACGCATTTCTGTTATCAAAACTTGAGATTTCTAAACACGGGCACGGGTGCCAGCACTCTTGGTGAACAAAATTCCCCGACTTTTCACTGACCAATTCATGTTTTTCACTGACCAAAACATTAGAACAGCCTGCTGACCACCCAATTAGCCATCCAATAAATGATTTAAGAAAATTTTATATACGTCACCATGTGATGCCTTAAAGTATCTTAAATATAGGATCTCAAATGAATTTTCATTTCATACGATGTATTATGAAACGAGTTGTGTGTTTTATATCCCCGAGCCTTGGCGAGGGGATATAAAACGCACAACGAGTTTCATAATACATCGTATGAAATGAAAATTCATTTGAGATTCTTTTTATCACATGATATTGCATAAAAATGTGTATTTCTAAAGTGAAATCAACGTTTCCGAGAACTGTAGAGGCGAATCACGCCGTGTTCTAGAAGTCGTCTGCTACGCCACGAGAAGTAGTGTCCCCATCGTATAGATATTCTGTGCGTAAGAGAAAAGTATTTCAATTTTGAATAGTATTTTAATGCAAGAATTAATTCAACAACAACAATTTTAATCATTGATAGACTCCGGGTCTGAATTTAACAGTTGACCGATATTTGAAAGGTCACATTTGTCAAGGTTTATGTGATTAGGTTCCAAACTTGACCAATCGCATTCAAGCAGAGCGATATGTAACGTGTTATCGTATTATATATTTATGAAATGGCTTTATGAAACTGCATAACGGGTGTATCATGTGATAAAGTAGGTTACTTCACAGCATTTAAAGTGGCACAAAAAGACTGTCATGGCAACCAGATCTCACATTGAATGAAATCCTTAAATTGTGTAATCAGGACATAATATATATCCAATATGCAGAAATCATGAACTCCATGACATGCCATAGTGCCAGAATTTTGGTGGTAACAGAGAATGGGTCTTAAAATTTATTTCTAATTACTTCAGTTTAATACTTGAAGACTGTCATAGCCATAAAATGTTACAAATCTTAATATCTTTTTCAGCTCTTGAATACATCTTCCCTGACTTTTATGGATTTTCATTTTTCACTGACCAAATTCTAAAATTCCCTGACCTTGAAAAAAAGGCAATTTCCCTGACTTTTCAAGACTGCTGGCAACCCTGATGAGTCCTGTAGCATCATATCCCACCCATCCTGCTGTGTCTTTTGGTACATTTTTGGACATACTAACTTTCACACTCTTTAGCCATATTACATTGTTTAGATTGAGGATCACTGATGAGGGTTAAGTACCCAAAATGTGCACGTCTGGTCCATGCTGCAAATTTATTTGTTCTTAAATGATGCTATTGAATTTGAAGAAGGTTAACATTTAATTCAAATAACTAAAACAACCAAGTGACAGATTTCAACTGAGGTTTATTACAGAACAAGAATGCCGTAACATATAAATACACAGATCAGAATGTAAAGATAACTACATTAGGAGAGTGACACTCCAGTTTGGAGCCCGAGCTCACTAACAAGCACCAGCACCAGTCCAGTCAGTCTGGACTGGTAATGCCTGCTGTAAAATAAGCCGGCAATAATAACATAAAAAGAAGCGTCTTGATAAGCTCAGCTATAAATGTATGAGGAGTTTGCTACATGGCAGTCACTAAAATATAACGAAATCTGATAATAAATCAATTCATTGTGTTCAGCATTAAAACTTTCTGGAAAACATTGCAACAGAACAGGATAAAACGAAAAAAATAACGCAATGGAAATTTGTTGTTTAAAAGTCACACCATAGTAAAGATGGCTTGGTTGTAGGTCATGTAAAATGCTTGTCTTTGGTTTAAAACATTGTTTGGTATTTTTTAAAAAGAGAATTTATGTAAAGTTATATATTCTATCTATTGCGGGAAAGGAAAATACTAAAGACATTGCTTTCTTTCTTTGAGGTATTGATAGGTAACATAATAAATGATTTTTGCAATTGCATGTACAGAATTATCTATTTACAAACATTGTTTTTTTTATTTTCTGCAGATATTGCAGGGATTTCATATGATTGTCCTCATGGCACAAACGAAGTCTTTATAGAATATTCTTGTGTCACTGTTAAAATTTCAAAATATAATAAAAATATCTTGTAGAATTTGACAGTTTGTGTCTACATAATACTAAATTTTCAACAAATACAAAGATTTGTGATTCATTTTTCTTAGGAGCTTAAATTCTAATTTTCTAAATCAAATTAATTTAAAAATCATCAACTTTATAAATATGTTAAGAAAGAACTCATAAAAACTTCTGTAAGCTAAACCTAATAATCCCTGAACTAAGGTCAATAGCACTATAATGATGCAATTAGGTATAAAGAAATGAAAAAGGAATAATACACGCAAATCATAATGTAACATAAATAGCACCAGCTCCAATGGTTGATATGACAACACAGTATGTACTACCGAAGTGTCACTCTCACTTAACTACATTCACATAATAATAATTGACATAATTAATGATTTAAGGGGGTAATACAAATAATGGAGAAGTTTATAACCCCTCCAATTCCATGATATATGAACTATAACATCATTAAAATGGTAAATTAACGAAAAAAAAATGACAATCTTTTGTGTTCTCAGGAACAAAATAGAGTATTTCAGCCCTAGTGCTACTTTGTAAATACTGCTAATATCTGAAATTGTTCATTACAGTTAGAAAATAATAATTTTACAATTAAGCTTTCATTTCTTGTTTCTTAAGATAATATTTAAAGAGGAATGGTCTTCCAAAATCTGGTGTAACAAATAGGAAATGGACTAAGTGCAGAACCCTACCAATCTGCCCTACTTTTATAATAGTTTGGCTCTACTCTTCAAACAGTTCAGATTTCAATTATAATCTACGTACATGTATATATATAAATGAAAGAAGTTAAATGCATGATGCTTAGGAATATCCTAATAGTATTTTACTGCACACTCCCTGAATGATGTCTTAAAAACGTCTTAAAACTGTATCTGGAAAATATCATCATGGGAAATTCAAATTTGAATTCCAAAAATTGTAAATGTTCCTTCCCTTGCCTTGAACACTTCTTGTACATGTTTCAGGATTGAATTATGGTGGATCATTCTATTGGCCAAAAAAAAAATCAAATAAAAATTCAGAAGTGGTGTTTCTAAAAAAGAATTCTATATAGACATACTTAATTATAGAATGCACTTTCCATAAAAGAATTTTACAAGAAAATCAGAGTCAATTTTAGGGGTTAATGCACCTAGTCCTTTTATGGTATATATCTAGAAATTATAAAATGATTTAGAGCAAATAAATGAATCTTCACTTTAAAAAGTTATTCAAATTTCCTAATCTAAAACTCAGTGGCTTTATAAGTCATTATTAAAATATCTATAATACATATGATAAATTATAAAATACCAACCATTCATGGTAACATTTATAAATAAAGCAGCAAGGGAGCAGATTCTCCCCAGTTTACATATGCATTATTGATCTAATCATTTATTCAAGGATAATTATTTGATCTGTGTTGAAAATAAATAATGTGATGACATGATCTTTGATCGTTATATGACTGAAAATGCACCAAGTCTTCAAATCAATCTACGATTATAATATTGTACCACTGGCAGTAAGTAATATGCTCAACTAACATATTACACAAATGTTACTTGAGCTGGCACTGATAAGGCAAATCAAGTACAACAAATTTGTCAATATTGGATGGACTTCATATTGTACACCTCATCAATTCTCTAAAGTAAATACAATGTTTCGTCAATAAATCACAGACATGGTACACAAAGTACCTTAAAATTTGGTTCACATGTCAATCACTGACACTGACCATTTTACCACAAAACTGATACAAAGCTTATAAAACAGACAATTTAAAGAAAAAATAATACAAAATTGTAGTTATATTGTTATGAATTCATATTGAAGGCAATAAATTTGTTCAGTACACGTTTATGACGTAATTCTACAACTTGTTCATGTGGTATGAACACATCAAAGGATGTACAATAAAGACGTATCGATAATAAAGATGATTTCATACAACATTAATAATAATAACAAATGTGATAGATCCTACAATTAAAACAAGGGTAAATAATGTGTAATACCACATTAGGCTAATGTCTCTTTTATCATGCACACCATGATGATTTTTAACATTCATAACCATTCACTCACCCACAACCACACAGCTCTATTGCTTTAGAAGTCAATATATCTCAAGATCACATGACGGATGAAAGAACCTCTGTTCTACAGAGGAATTGTTTCTTTACTTCACAACAAAATCTGTAATCCACCATACTGTGCAAAGCATTATGGTCTGGAAGTTTGAGCATGGAGAATGAGACCAAGTTTGACACGTACTGATGAAGCTGATGAGATCTCCCGTATTATGCTACATGATTGATCTATGTACACATTTATGGAAATTTGGTGATGATATCGGTATTTGATCCCTCATGTAACAGGTATGTTAGTGTTAAAAGGCAACGATTTCCTCGGAGTCGATGTTATAGTAACCTCTAAATCTTCCATTTTTACCGTCATATCTAAGTCACCAGTATGTTCTTCATCCACATTAAGTCCTGGAATATCATCATGAAATTCGGTTCTTGTGCGGATGGATGGAGAGTTATGACACATAGATTTGGATGGTGTTGAGAAGGCATCGTCGCTGGTGACTGAATGCATAGGGCTGCCGGTCATAGAGTCACTGTCATGAGCAGAGTCCTCGGTGGCTAAGCTATCACTCAGCCCTTCTACGTCACCATCTATAAAATATTCATTCCCTTCCTCATCCACCCGATATCTAATACATTTTTTCTTTCTCCTGAAATAAAAGGACAGAAATTTCTTTATTCTTGTTATCTTTGGCAATAGTTTTCAGTAAAAGCTAAATGAAATCCTGAGATTATCTACATAAATTAAGTAGTATTATAGTAAAATATTATTTCTGAAAACACATCTTTTCGTCACTTTAATAGGAATGTTAGGTTTTACTGTATAGAAATTATAAATTGAAAATACATGTATTTCAAATCAAAATAAAAGAAAAGGACCAAAATTGTGTATCTTTGATAATAGATAAAAATGTCTTACATTCTTTTTGCAAAGTATTAAAAATAGCAAAATAAAGCCAATAAAGCTGCAGGAAAGTTAGAAATCTATGATAAATACAATATACAAAGCATAAATAAATGCTAATTCTTGTCTACATGATGCACAGCTACACAATCAATCTGTTAAATTGTTTAATTAAAACTCCATCCGTCCATACAAACAAAATGAACTATATTAAATCTGCAATGGATATTGACTGATAAAAGCTTTTCAAAATCTTTTGAAATAAAAAAAAATGTTTACGTCTACATAACTTGTTATTCATCACACCATGCCAAGCACAAGGCAAATATCAATAATAACAAAGCCATGATGTATTTTTATATGCGTTGTAAGAAAATCCATTCTAATAAATCTATCAAGCTCCGTATATTATGTGTCAAATACTTCCCAAGTAATATTTTTATTGTGCAAATTTATGAATCACTTTTACAATTCCAATCCTCTCTTTTGTCTATTTAATATTTAGTTATTAATATCATAAGTAGTTCTTACCGGGGAAGTATTTGAAAGTTTTTAAGTATACAAACAAAGTATACAAACAACATATCACCTTAAGCTTTATGACTGTATAAAATCCAAACCATACAAAAATACAAATATAATGGGCAAATTAATAAAATAAGTAGTTCTAATAGCAATATGATATGAGCGGAATATAAATAACTGCTCCCTGTTGCTAGGCAACATGCATATAAGCTGATGAATGCAGATGATTGGAATAATAATCCTGTAAAGATGGAAAATCAAGCGTTAATGGTAGGCAGCGTACAATGGCAAGACATGCGTATGCTTCAAGGTGCGTACACAATACCTGTATTGGACATTATTGTACCTCTGTGGAATTTGACGGCTTAATATCGGCAGTCTCACATGACTGTTCATGAAGTGACCTGAAATGACATTGTACGTGTCAGAGAAATCTTGATCCTCCTCAGTAATATGCCACTATATCACTTCATCCCTAGTGATACTATCCCGATTCACTAGTATCCAGAAGACAAACACTGCCAACGAATAGTCTATTCTTCAAGTGTTCCTTCCATGATATACAAATTATTACATTTTGTGGAATTTGACGTTACTCACTTGAATGTTGCAAAAAGTTGAGATCATTTGACTATACCACTTACCTACAAGGTTTGCACCATTGATTTTGTTGTTCTAGACCATAACGAGCTCGACATTTTTTGGGATTACTACAATCTGCAAGACAATACAAAATTTCTTTTAATTCAACAAGTTTCCACATAGAAACTTGTCGTAATTTTAGGTAAAACAAAGTAAATAGTATACAAACTGTAGGGAAAGAACAAATGTTGATGACATTCTAGGCATAACCGATACTATAAAAAGATGAAAACATTTATCAAAATTGTAAAATGTTGATTATCTAACTTGTGTACTTGTCCAGTTAAATAATTCGATATATAACTTTGAAATAGAAACTGATTCACTTGTCATGAATGTCTATCATAAGTCATTACTGAACAAGAGGCTTTGATACAGAAAATGAAAGACTTCAAAACCGTATCAAACTGATCTTGCATACTTAAATTCTCTTAACTGGAATCTTCATATGGCATATGCACTTTTTACAACCTTGATTTTTTTTTGACTTTGTACTTCATACTTTATTTTGCAAATTACTTCTTGCATTAAAGAAATACCTTTGGAAGGTGTGCCATCCTTTTTCTTCCTCTTCTTTTTTGTATGACTTGCATAATTGTCCCTAGCACTCCATCCGGGGTAAAGCTGCATATGAAGTTCCTTTTCCTTTCTGGCCATTTCGTAATACTTTGCCTGCTCCGCTCTATCTAACGCATGCCACTGTAAAACGGAGAAAGAAAGTTAAATAATAAGGTTTAGGAGATGGTGGTACCTTAAGTGTGATATGGGACAGGTACTTTTACCGGACAAGATAACATTCAATACTGCTGTCTGCCTCTCCTGGTAAGGTTTTTATTTATTTAATTCACTTTTGTTTTTCTTTGCTTTTGTGTTTTCTAAGGTCTCTTGCTTCATCAATCATACCAACTATCATCCAATGCCAATATGAAACTGTTTCTACCTTGTATGTAAAAGATTAAAATGTAATTAAGTATGCATGCTCCAAAAAATTAAACCTTATTCAATCATTTTATTCTTTCCAACAGAATTTTTCAATATTTGCATTTTCTTGAATTCAGTATATTTTTCTTCTACTGAAGTTCAGAACAAATCAGAGTTATCTTTCTTACTCTACACTACATTATTGAGTCTTAGCCAAAAGTTTCCTGGTCTCAAAGCTAAGCTTAATGTGTCTTCAGATATATAATGTATCTATTATTCATTCTCTCTGAAAAATAAAACATTACAATTACTTACTCTTCTACCTAGAATTTGGTTTATTGCCGCAGACTCTTTTAATGTACATTCGGAAACAACTTTGGCCCGCACTTCTTTCATAAAAAGCATGAAGGCATTTAAGGGTTTCTTTACATAATTTTTCTTTTTTTCATCTGGTAGATTTCCAGAATGTCTACTACCGTTGCCATGTTCTAAATCATCTCTGCAAAAAAAAATACAGACACACATTTACTTACTGTATCATAAATGGAACATTTACTTACTCGTCTGCCTAAAATTTGGTTTATAGCCGCAGATTCTTTTAATGTACATTCTGCAACAACTTGGGCTCGCACTTCTTTCATAAAAAGCATGAAGGCATTTAAAGGTTTCTTTATATGATTTTTCTTTTTGTCTTCTGGTGGATTCCCAGAATTACTATTGCTGCCTTGATCTAGCATATTTCTGAAAGTAAAAAGGACATGATTACAACATACATTGTGCTGGGGTAAAAGGCAAACTAAGCACAGTTATAGCACATTTTCCCTCATTCAACTGAACAAGCTAGGCAACCCTCACTGACAAATTATCTGTTCCAACTGACTCCCAAACTCCACTTACTATAATCTACATTTCCTGTGTAATAGGTTCATTATTGCAATGGTTAAATCAAACTATAGTATTTCCATGATTTTTTACATGTATTCTTGATCTTATCTCGATCACTTTTTTAAAAGTAATTTGTCTAACTTCCAAGCCTCATTGGGTACTAATTTAATAGATAAGTATTTTGTTATTCAACAGACTTAAAATCTCTTTCAAACATGACAGTACAAAAAATAATTTCCACGAAAATTTCCCAATTCTCCCCTTTACACCCTACTTCCTTCTTAAAAGACTCTAACACTGACTCTTTCATTATTTCTGTTTTCTAGAGTCTGTATTTACATAAAAGCTGATAAAAATAGGCAACAAAGAATTGATTGCCAATTAGGCTTATTATAACATGTAACGCTACATCATGGCCTTTTTACACTACACACTTTGAATGCCATTAAGATGCATTAGTTGTATTAAAATATTCCTATTGAGTAAGTGACAAATATGTCACATGTCAGACAATTTTCATACAAAATCATGAAATACAAAGTTCACAAAACACTTCATTGTTTCAATGCCGATAGATACAGAGGAATATAGATCTTGTAGGAAATTAAGTCTATAAATCAATGATATACAATATGTGAACGTAATAAAGCCTGCCTCCACTCCAAAACATAATACAATACCATAAATACTCAGTCCTTACCCGACATGTCATCATGTGTCCTATATTAAGTTCATTTAATGAATTTTTTTCTCATATCAGGAAGTTAAAATATTAAATTTTCTTATTTCTCCTCACCAAACTTGACTATTTTCTCATTTCTCCTTGGGCATTTTGACTATGTGCGTACTTCTCCTTACAAAATTTGGATTAAGGTTAGGGTTGCGACTACAGGGAGGTAACTCTATTTTCATATCACATATTTGTAACTGACATAAACGATACATGGTATAAGCTCAGATTTTCACATTATTTTAGAAAAAAATAATGCACCTTGAAACTTTCATTGATGAATGGATATTTTTGGGAAAAATGCATATTTTTCAATGAAAAATCGCCGAAAATAGGAAAAAAATTGTCATTTTCGCACGAGTTCTGCTACCAATGATTCAAACATCAGAATATTTACTATCCATTATACTCTTTAAAAGTGAGACAATTAGAAATTCGAACTTAAAAATAAACTCTATGTTTTGGGGTCAAAAAATTGATTTTTTGCATAAATTATTGTGCTATTTATAGAAACAGTCATTCTGCTCAAAAACTAATTCCGATACATATTGATTTGACTGCTTTAGGATAAAGCAATACCATAGATATATATGTAGAAAAAAAATTGTGTAGCTGGTGACCTTCTAGCTATTAATAAAAATAACGAATTGTTGCCATGGCAACAAGCAACATAGTTTTTATAAGAAAACACTCTCCTTAGAACTGATTATTTTATCAAAATTTCTCAAAATAGCCTTTGATTCATCCACAAGCTATAAGAATCTTGAAAATTAAGGATATATATGAATTTTTGAAATTTCATGCATTTCAGAGGTATGTAAAGTTATGATGAAGTATTCTCTAAAATGACAAAAATGTTGAAATAGGCCAAAAATGGTCGTTTATAGCCAAAACACGAGACGGGAAAATTTTGATTTTTTTGGTCTCAATAAGTTGGAGGATATCTTCCTCTAAATATGAACCTAACCATCTTTCTTCTACCTCATTTCTATTAAAAGTCGCCACCCTGACTTTAAGCGCTTATTTTTCCTTACCTATCTTGGCTGTATGTGCTCATTTCTTCTTACCTATCATGACTATTTGCATATAACTCCTTACACATTTTGACTATGTGCTTAAATCTCATTACAAAATTTGGATTAAGTGCTTATTTTTCCTTGCCTACCTAGATTTCCCTAACTTTCTTGACTAAGTGCTTAATTCTTCTTACTTTATAGAAATATGTGCTTATCTCCACTATTAGCTTATTCCTGCTTACCTATCTTGACTTAGTGCTAATTCATCCTTACCTGTCTACTATTAGCTTATTTCTGCTAACCTATCTTGACTTAGTGCTAAATTTTCCTTACCTATCTTGACTTAGTGCTAATTTTTCGTTACCTATCTCGACTATTAGCTTATTTCTGCTTACCTTTCTTGACTTAGTGCTAATTTTTCCTTACCTATCTTGACTACTAGCTTATTTCTGCTTACCTATATTGACTATTTACATATTTCCCCTTATTAACCTTGACTGTGTGCTTATCTTGATTATGTGCTTATTTCTCCTAACCTATCTTGACTAAATGCATATTTCTCTAACCTATTTCTATACTATGATTATGTGCTTATCTTGACTGTGTGCCTGTTTCTCCTTACCTATCTTGACTACATACAAATATATGTGCATATCTCTCTCCTTATCTAGAGTCGACTGTGTACTTATCCTGATGACTAGTATGTGCTTGTTTCTCCTTACCTATCTTGACTACATATGTGCATATCTCTTTTATCTTGATGACTAGTATGTGCTTGTTTCTCCTTACCTATCTTGACTACATATGTGCATATCTCTTTTATCTTGATGACTAGTATGTGCTTGTTTCTCCTTACCTATCTTGACTACATATGTGCATACCTCTTTTTATCTTGATGACTAGTATGTGCATGTTTCTCCTTACCTATCTTGACTACATATGTGCATATCTCTTTTTATCTTGATGACTAGTATGTGCTTGTTTCTCCTTACCTATCTTGACTACATATGTGCATACCTCTTTTTATCTTGATGACTAGTATGTGCATGTTTCTCCTTACCTATCTTGACTACATATGTGCACATCTATTTTATCTTGATGACTAGTATGTGCTTGTTTCTCCTTACCTATCTTGACTACATATGTGCATATCTCTTTTTATCTTGATGACTAGTATGTGCTTGTTTCTCCTTACCTATCTTGACTACATATGTGCATACCTCTTTTTATCTTGATGACTAGTATGTGCTTGTTTCTCCTTACCTATCTTGACTACATATGTGCACATCTATTTTATCTTGATGACTAGTATGTGCTTGTTTCTCCTTACCTATCTTGACTATGTGCTGAGATGGCGCCCTCTGGCTTGCTTCCTGGGGACATCAAGCCTGGGTGGGGCATGCCAGGATGAAGACCGGGAGGTGGAAAGAGCCCTGGGGGCCCAAAACGTGATAATGGTGATGAGTTGACTAATGAGGGTGGATAAGCTGCCCCTGAGAAGGCCCCTGAGGAAATGGGATAATGTGGGCCACGCCTAAAAAATATAATACAAATATTAAAGATTGTGAACATGTACTGGTCATTAAAACCATAATGCTACATAGGCTTAATGGTTTATATAGAGAATGTGACTAGATGTGATATTACAATGTGTAATAAATACATCATTTGATACAGGCCACATTGTAAAACTTTTATCTTATTTTATTTATTTATTTATTTTATTTATTTATTTTATTTTTTTTTTGCTGTTGTTGTTGTTGAAAAAGAGCAAATTCTATCAATACCTTATGCGGTACATCATACTATTCATTCCATATCCTTTCATGATCAAAATAATGAATACAAATTTTTAAAGTGTGAATGTACTTTTTTCTGTCACAAAGTTTCTATCATAAATCTATGATGGAAAGGAGTGGTCAATAGATATTACCATTATTATTTCTGCAATAGAATAAAGTAAATGTCATGTCAAATCGATTAATTCCCAGAGATATACCAGTCCGAGTCGTCACGTCAAACTTTCACCCACTAGAATAATTTTAGTATCAAGTTTTTCTTTAATATAATCTTGGCATTCGTCATTTTTGGTATTAATTCTTCTAATGAAAATATTTTCCAAATGTCGAAAGACAAGTTCTTTTAATTCTTAGAAAGAATCGTAGAAAACTCCAAAGAAAACAATGTTTCATATCTGGAAATAAAGCGAGAAAAGCAATAAAGATTATAGATTAGGGCTATTAAGGGGGGAATGTAATTGTTTCTGGCGGGTATCGGCTGCTTCTTAGAGCTGATCTTAGTAATACCTTACCAAAGATCCTTGTTTTATCAATACCCAAGAAGGAACTGAATAAAGCTGGAGCACGTAAATTAACAATTACTGTTTAATGTGGTGTAATAATCACTGACACGAAAGCTAGATTTTTGTCGACCCTAAGCCATGGTGCTATACAAGGGCAATGAAGAGTAGATTTCCTTGACGGTAACATAGGGAATGCCAATTGAGTAGTTTATGATCATGTTGCACTACTAGTGCTACATTAACTCTATAATCGCAGCCATAAAGCGGCTTACTATAGACCCAGCTACCCATAAATCACCCAATAAAGAGAAGTATCAAATGGAGCAAATCTACCCTAATATGGAAACCTTTAACTATAGCAGATGTTTTACTGTTTATTCACTTCTCCTAAGTCACTTAGCTTAATTACTGCAGCATTACTTTTACTATTTACACACCAGTATTCTGTTTTTTATATGACAGAGTTTCTCTGTTTCAAACTTTCTAATTTTCTCATCATAGACCTGAATGGAATTTGAAATTGAATAGAGTTGTTTTGTATTAGAGATTGTTTTAAGGACGAGTTCACCTTATTTTCATTTTCAGCGTAAATATCTCTGATGAGAATATGAAATCTGAACCTTGTTCCAAAATTTCATTTATTTGATCTGTGCTAAAAAGAGAGATCTTTTGATTTCCAAAAATAACCCTTGCCAAATAAATATTTATGGGAGTAGAAAATAAAGGTATCATCTGTATTCTTACTGCAGTTGACAATTCTTAACATCAGAAATGATAATGGTATCGTCCGCGTACCTCGAGAAAAAAAATATGGGGTTTATTTTGTATTTTGATCCATTATCTTTGTTATTGTTGGGGTTGTATTCTTTTAAAGTTTTTCCCCTTTTTTGACTGCAAGATATACTGCGCACAAATACATGAAAACTTTTACTAAATGCAGATGCCGCAAATCTCGCTTTCAATGGCTATTTCATTAAGAAGTTTCCAATGTTCAAAGGTTGTTTCTTCTTGTTTGGTGTAATTACCTATGTATAAGCCACTTACCATTGCACTTGTGATAGGTCTGGACTGTATAGACTAGGAGGGAACTGTCCGGGAGGAGGGTACGCATACATGGAGGGCCGGGGGAGACCTGTGCAAAACAAAAAATAATTTTAAACATTTACAATATATTTTAAGATTAAATTCTATGGGTCTATTAAAACCTTGAAAGATATTATGTATAATCCCTGAAAAAAAAAAAAACAATAATCACTTCATTGTTTCTTCGTTTGTTCGTGAACGTTGTCGAATTCATGACCAATATCTTAGAAAGGCGACTAAGAAAGCTATGATCAATTTGACATTTGCGATCTTGTGTATTGTCCTGTTGAACTCGTAATAAAATCGCGTTTTCACACTCCATTATGAAAACAGTGTTCAGTGGCTAGCATATTTTTTTTTATCTATTTCTTTGTCAAATTTCCTTTTTTCCTCGATTTACGATAAAATGTAGGGTTTATCAAACAAATCGATCAAAGGAAACTTAAACAGGATTTCTTTCTAAATAGAGGTTTGAAACGGAAGACATCACTTACATTTTCTAGTGTTTTCCTCTAAATTTTTGTTTTGTGGAAATGCTTTGAAGTAACAATTCGAAGAAAGTAAAGGAAAAAATTCAGTTTATTTTCAATCGTAAGCCAAAGCTCTTTTCATATAAGTTATTTTTTCCTCATTCGCATTATGTAACCAAAGTAAATTTATAGAACACGTACATAAAACATTTATTGCTTTGTACTGAACAGACAAATTGTCTTGAGTAAACATGATTTTTTTTTTTCCTTGACGAAATTCAAAAGATTTTGAAATCTTCAAAATACACGTTTTTTCCTCTCTATTAAAATAAGAAACAAACTTTATTTCTAAATTGCTCAAATTCCTCATGAAAATAATTATTCCACATGGCAGCCGCTCATAGCGCCGTATCTGAAAATCTGAAGTCAATTTGCATATATGCATAATTAGGAAAGTGACACTTGTCTATTTACACAAGATATTTTGCATAATTGTTATGGACCAAGATCATTAAATTTAAAACTAACATTAACAGAAATTGGATACGGACGTATCAATATTTTTGCAATTTTCAGAATTTACTCTGTATAATGGATGCTATGTGAGCGATTAGCAATGCCAGGAATTAAGATAGAAACATAAATAGAGGAGTGGATAAAACAATGACATTCAATGAAAACCATGCAGTCTGTCAATATTTGTAAAGGACTGTTTGCACAATAAGCATGGCAGATTTATAGTACAAAGAATTGTCATAGATGCAAATAAATTTCCTTCCGAGTTCAAATGAAGCCTTGGGTAAATTGAGGTGCTATTATTTTGCGATGTTTGATCTATCGTTTATTACAAATGAAATTAAACAGAGCAGGTTTTACAGGTAATACATCCTTTGTACAGCAATGGTCCTGCCAACCAGACGGTGTCAAAATACCCCGACCAGATCAATAGGTTTTTTCTTAAGACGGAAATTTCTTTTTCGCATACATAAGATATTAAGGTAAAATGTGACATTGTGAATTATTCAATATGTCATAAAACGTAGAAATACGAGTGAAGAAAATGTAGAAGGCGCAATGGAAATCGAATATCATCCATTTATTTCTATGATATATAAATATACGATTTTGCCAACAATAATTTTCATATTTTCATCCATTCATTCGTGAATTTTTCAGTCTATCCAGTAATTTCTTATAATAAATAATATTTTTTATAATAAGTAAATTCTATCTTCGAACAGCATAAAATTCGGAACTAATGTCAATGTAAAGCCATAAACAAGAAATAGGAATATAAATCATATATATCAAAGGCTTTGTCTGAGTCTTTTTTTGGGGGGGGGGGGGGGATAAAAAAGTCAAAATCAGCCATTTTGTTATATTGTCTTTCTGGATATTTTTATTCATTATAAAAATCTGCCATTACGACTATTTTAAATAGTCATAATGGCAGATTTTTATAATAAATAAAAATATCCAGAAAGACAATATGCTACATGTAGAGTTTCGACACAAATCAAATTTCGAATAATTCGGGGGTTTCCCGTGCTTAAAATTTAGCTCTTTTTGATATTTTTTTCTTCAAGCACTCAAATACTTTCCATTGTAAAAACAGTATTAACGAACCTGTTTTGGGGTCTATATGAACTGGCGGAATACCCATGTGTGCCGGAGGGGGTTGGGCAAACGGTTCATTATTATACATCATCAGACCGCTCATGGGAGGCTGGAATTTGCTGCCCTGCAACAGAAAAATAAATTTTGGTTATCAAAAATTACACTAGAAATGGTGCATTAAGGTAGGTAGGGGTATACTGTTACCTTGTCTAAGTATAGCGGGTATAGATGGTAAGGCGGCATCATGGTACGTCTGTCTGTGTAGCTAACTGACAGACTGACAGTCAGAATGAAAAACACTGCTAAGGTTTCCCCTGTATATATAAGATGTTGGTTCATCTCGACAGATCACGATCTTTTACCATCCTAGATATAAGAGTGTCGTCTCCTCTCCAGTATCCGTAAACACTATACAACACTTGAAACGGCGAGTGGGGCGTCACTTCTGGTATAGCACGGTACCAAGATGACAATAGGCAAGTAGGAAAAGTATGGTCAAAAATCAATCACAAACCATCACTTGGAAACAGTTTGAAATCAGGAATTACATAATGGGCGTTTCTATTGAAATTACGATATTTTTATATCAGTGGGAGTATACCTCACACGGACTGAAGTCAGAAAGTAACCTAGCTTTGTATTTGAACATAATAAAAATGCAGAAAAATTCATAATTACCCATTAATGTTTGCGTTTCAAATGAAGCAGCCACTGCTAGAAATGATCGCGACATTTATAATTCATTATTAAATAAAGACACCTGACTGATCTCCTATCCCAAATATTGTTTTAGTATAAACGATACCTATACTAAAACATAATACTGTACACTATTCCTAGTAATGTAACACACCATTGTTCTCTTTTAATGGCGCGGAGAATTTTACCTTGTAGTCTGGGAATATTGCAAGTAACCTAAGCATGAATTCTTCATTTTAATGATATTTGTAATCTGTCGTCTCTTTCAGGCGACAAGAATTTGATCATGTCACAAGAATAATCAACTGATAATATGACTTTGCTTTATCAATAATTATTAACTTTTTGATAACTCGATTCACAATTTGATAAACAGCACTACAAAGAGATGATCAAATGATATTCCCAATTGGATTATGTTTGTGTCATAACAATCGAGGATATGAAATATGCAAAGAAAATGAGAAAATACAAACGGAACAAAAAGGTAGCGAATTTCATATTTTTGAGAAATAAAATGTATATTTCACATCAAACATTCTGAACCACGTATGCTCTGAAAAAAAAAAACACCTTTTTCATTTTTCATTTTGAAACTGAAACCTGTGTTCTCTGAATATACCCCTCTTTCCTTTTTTATGGCAATCTACTTTTTTAAAGAACATTTTCAATGTTTGAAATTGACGATTCAAACAAGAAGACTTCCATAAAAGGTCAAAATTCGAGGACACAAGGACGTAGAGTTAAGTATGTTCAATGTACATTTGAAATCCTTACTCCTTAAAAACTCTATTGCAAGGTATGACTTAAAGATCAAGATCACTAACAGTATGTCAAATGTATTTGTATCAAGATGTTGTACTTGTTATGGTACATATTAAATATATGTGTTTTTGAAATAAGTGAAAGCCTTCTTCACAAATATATGCTATCAGAAATCTGCCTTGAGAACCAGATCACAGTTCAACGACAAGACCACTAGGTCGAAGTACAAGGTCAAAGTTAAAAATTACTAAGTCAAAAGCTTGATCTTTACAGAGGTATACCTCTTCCAAACGCTTCTTCGAAAACGTATACTTTCTTCTGCACTTTTATGAGATCACTGGTCTATGCGTTAAGGTACAGAACTTTGCAGAAGAGTTCCATCGGGATTTTGTGTTCCGAAATGATAAATTGCAAGTCTTCATTCTCTAGGAAATTTTGTTTTGGTAACACACATAGGCGAAAAATTGGTCAAATTACAAATACATGCCCTTTTGCGGATTATGGGATTGCCATTCACAATTGTTAAATGATAAATATGACGGACTATTTCGGGTTTACTATTTTTTATACTACCATTATGTTCTGTCTTTTCCAACAGGACTTTTCAAGAAACTTCGAATTGCACGCTGACAGAAAATTAAATATTTTAGCATGTTCCTTTGGTTCAATTGGTAGTAGCTATAAATCCATTTACATTTATCAGTTAGTCTCCTCTGAAATCATAAAAATTTATCATTTTTTCAAGTACTAATGTGTAGTGATGGGAAATCGGTTCAGAATTATAATCGATAATCGCTTAGAATCGGTTGGTGTATCCGATGCGATTCTACCGATTATAATCGGTCATATTTTTTCCTAAATATTTCAATACTAAAGCAGCTCTATATGTTTTGATTACATGCGCTTATCGTAAACAATCAAATTTAATCAAAATAATCAAAGGCCTTCTCCTTACAGTTATTTGATTTAAAAACAATGTATGATGAAAAGTATACAAAAACGGATCATTTTTTTGCGGAGCGTGTGGTGTGGGATGGAGGGGGGGGGGGGGTTCACATTTGCTTGCAAGTACAGTACATGCAGCTGTGAAAGCAAACAGTAACATCAAAATTCAATCAGTTTTAACTTAAAAATTGAAAAGGATTGAAGTATAACATACTGTCACCGTCGGTACGTCGGAAATATGTAGTCCGTGGAGATTGTAATAAATGATTTTTTTTATAAGTTTCCTCTCCAATTTATCAGGAATTGCCTTATGCTACAACACTCATTTCCACAGTAAGAAAGTTTGGACCATCAGACAGGATTTTCTCTGATCTTGGTCTCCCCCCCCCCCCTCCCCTTCATTTTCCCGCTATCGATTATTTTACTTTCAAATCGATTATCGAAATCGGATGACTTCAACACGCCGCTAATCGATTATTATCGATTATCGGCCCAACACTACTAATGTGTAGCTAGCAAAACATACGAGATTACAATGTCTGACGTCTGCACATTCATTATAATCGGTTGCAGGAGGCAATGACCTATAATATTGGTTAGATAGATTAAGAGACAACACTCGACAGCGCTAGTTATACAAGTAAGTAAAACAATAAACAAAAGACATGATGCAAGACAAAGAAATGCCCTGGTTGAATCAAACAATTGGACACAACTTAAAGATAATAGACTAAGATTCCAAAACATTGGGATGGCGCTATTCTGTACTCAAAAAGAAAAAAAAAAGGAATTTGAGAAAGTGAAAGATGCGTGAATAGACCTGGAAGGAGAAGAGGGGGTTCAAAAAAAAAAACAAACAAAACAGACGGTGTGAATCGATACTTTTGCCTTGAAGAATCTATACGCTTAATTGTATGAAATTCCGAAACCAGACAAAATGTTTGTGAAACGTATGTCCCTCATTTGTAAAGCAATTTGACTCTTGTAACATCGATGAAATCAATGGTGAACCTGAACCTTTGACCTCACCATCTTAAAAGGTGCATTCTCTTCCTGCTTAGTATCAATATATCCCAAATGAGCATGTCATCCGGAAATCTACTTTCAAAAAAAAGAACAAAAAAACCACACCTTACATTTGCTTACAAAATATTTTATTCATTGAAATGCAATGTCTACATTGGTCATCTATTCATCTCGTGAGTCCAGCGATAATACTTTTTGCGTACATCCTAAATTCATCTAAAACATGTTATTTGGGCCGTGTCCCTGCGAGGACCAGTCCTAGATGTTGTTACACAAGATTGATGAAATACAAGTTTTACAGTAGTGTGCAAATTACGTAAGAATGAGGAACAACGTGTCGTTCTAACTAATCGAACTCTCCTCAAGAATGAACAAGACAAAGATGCAATATCGTTTGGCAAGGAGCTGATTGTTTTGACACATTTTTTTTTATCAGGAGTTAAGTCTTTCCCTTCAATTTTGCCTTAATTCATATCTTCATTTAACTATTTCACATGCCTTTGTACATTCCCTCTACTTTCATTTCATCTTAGTACCGCCCTTTTGAATCTGATAATGGTGGGGTGAGCATAAACAAATAATAATTACACGATTGATGTTGGGGCAATTTTGAGAAAAAATAGAAATATTTTCAGCTTGTGAAGACTTTTATTTTCACTCCCTGTTTAATCGTTAATCATAAAAGCACTAGGTATATTGATGTTTAGTGTCAGCCCCAGTGAGCATGACAAAAATGAAATTCTGCTGGCATTTGGGATGATCTTCAAAGGGGTGATAGTCCGGCATGCAAAGCATCCGCTGTGCACTTTGTCTGTACATTAATCCTTTACTGCTCATGGCAAGTGCCCAAAACAAGTTGTAAAGTCATAATGATATAATAAGTAAAACAAATTGATTTTGTTGTAGCCAGAAAATGCTTTCTAAACATTCGTCTGACCCATGTAGTACGACCTGTTTCTACCTTTAAGATCGACTCTTCCATTGTGACACACGTCCATCAAAGAAAATGAGTGCAGGGGCCCATTGAAGATCAGCAACATAAATGAACTTGCACTTAATTTTATTAGGTAAAGCTGCTCTCTTTAAGCCTGTTTTATGAAAGTATGCAAATTATCTGACATTTCTGTACATCCCTTATATCCCTGAAGCGCCAGATAAGGTCCTGCTGAATTTTAAAATCGGTACCTACAGAATTCCCCCTCAGGTGTGGGGTACCCGGAAATCTAGATTAAATAGCTGTAGTATTTAATAGGTGCTAACAATAAGAAATAAGTGGATCGCTTCTCTCGTGGCAGACAAACATAAAAGACAAACTATACAATCTTTTCATGTTATAGGAGCCCCATTGAGTGTGGTCTGTTAGATACAATTATCAGTGACACCCGTTCTGCACATCATGGACATTCCCTGAGTATCGAATATCAGAGCTCTTTTAAAAAGTTCCTTCATTTCTCTCTTTTCAGTCTCATTTATTCGAATTTAAATAATTATAATTTATTTTATCTTTGTTGATGAGGTAATGTAGATGACCTAAGGTACCAGAGATGGGGTTGACCTGTATCCAGTAATCTATATGGTGACAGGCGCTCCACAGGGGGTCAGGCAAGATCTGAACCCAAGATAAAGATGTGCCGCCTTTCCCATTTATCTCTTATCATGTCAAAACCTTCATGATTAATATGTGTTCCAATCTATGTCAAATTATCATTGACTAATGTGCTGTAAATTTTAACTGGGTGTTCATTTTAAACTTCTTTGTTGAACGTAATTACCACTAAAAACAGGACAAGCATTCATGATAATGCACAAAATGATGGATGGTCCAAAAAAGTACCAATCTTAAGAAACTGTAGATATAATGTAGAAAACAATTTATGCATGTAAACGCTATTCATGTAAAGAGTAACAGAAATCGTCAGAATAAAAAAAAAGAAATTTAAAGAAATTTCCAGACATTATACATCATCAGATAACCATCAAACTGAACATGATTGATTCTAATTGCATTCTAGCAAAAAAAAAAAAAACGAAAAATTCTCTGCTCGTGAAGTCTAGAGATTTCAAGAGATATTGAAACTAAAATATACTCTTCCATCGTCTCAAAAAAAATTATGATAGTTGTAATCAAAATGAGAATAAAAGCACGTCTTGTTCTAGACCGAAGGACAGACCAACACGATTTTAGTCTATTCTCGATCTAGTTTTGTTCCTTTCTTTATTTTTCTTTTTCAAAATAACAGCAGTACTCTGGAAAAAATATTTTCTTAAATTTAAGATTGTTCTGATGAGACAAAGGAGTCACTTACCCCAGGGTCGTGTAAAGCACATCCCAGGAGACATGATTCTGGCCATATACACACGGGCATCTTGGTCCTAATAAGAAGCCAGTCTTTATCCTGAGCTACACTGAGGGATAACGGAATGGGTCTATGAGGGATAGTGGAGGAGGAGGAGGTCACGGAGGAGGTCGGAGGGGTAGGGGGCTCCCACATCACTCCACATTATGTCCCTTTCACCCCCACCGAGACGTTATGATATTTCCTTCAGTCATTCAAACCTTTGACTCTAATCTATATCCACGTGGGTCGCGTAGAATTAAACGTTAACTGTGATACAATGAAAATATGTATAAGATATATATTTTTACATTCGCCGGTGTACGGTCGATCACCTGTGCTGGAATGACGTATCAAACAGTACTATATATTAGCTCTTCATACAACAGTATGTGAGGCAATGTGTAGAGTAGTGTTTTGATTATAAGTCTATACTAAGTGGAATGAGATAGCTGACCCTGACCCCAACTGACGGCTCAACCAATATATCATGCCAGTTGCTAAGCTATGACACTTGACAGATTGATAGTAATACAGCCCCGTATTCTATGGCACACTGAAATACAATTGGCCAGAACGTGAAGGATGAGTTACAAAGGTTATGAATGGACCAGCCCAGTGGTGAATACACGCACATTCATAAAAAGATTATCACAGGAATCTGTGGCACGAGTACTCCCGCCAAAAATACTCAATCACCTGAACTAATACTATTCGCCTGATCAAACAAAAGTTGTATATATCTGAATGTACTTAAAGAAAATCTTTGAATACTTCAATGCTATAAGTGCATTTATCAGTTATCATGGTGCACCAAGTTTTTGCGATACATTGTAATAAAATCTGTCAATTAAGTGGAGGCACTACCAAGGGTTACAAAATATGAGTTCTTTTATAAACTTTGATCAGAAACAGGTTAAAATAGACGAAGATTTGCAAATATTCCATTCCATTCCAATTTCATTCTATGAAGAATGCTGCTGTGTCTTCGAGATGATATAAAACATTCTTAGAGAATCTTCAAAACATCATCTAACAGGCAATTTCACTTGAGATCTTCATGTTATATGATACTTTGATACATGAGATTTTGATAAACTAACGAATCAGAGCAGTGACAGTAAGCTACACCCAAAAATACGTCAACAACGTAAAACCATCACCGACTTTAACAACCAACACAGAACCAACCAACAACAAACCAAACTTCACTAAGAAAAACAACCAATCTACAATACAGAACGAACAACAAACTATACTCGGAAAACAACCAACCGACATCTCAGAACAACCAACCAACAACATAGAAAAACCAACAACACAGAACAACCAACTAACAACACAGAGCAACCAACCAACTATACCCGGAAAACAACTAACAACACAGAACAACCAACCATCTATACTCAGAAAACTAACCAACGACGGAGAACAACCAACCAACAATACAAAACAATCAACCATCTATACTCTAGAAATAAATAACAAAAACGTGGAACAACCAACCAACTGTACTCTGAAAACAAACAACAAGCAATATAGAACAACCAATAAACTATACTCAGAAAACCAAACAATCAACAACAAGTGAACAAACAACCAACAACACAGAACAACCAACAACACAACAACCAATCGGCTTTAATCATAAAACGACCAGTCAAAAACACAGAGCAACTAACCAACAACTAAGATCGAACTAATACGAAGAAAACCCACAAACTACACAAAAAGACAAACAACGCAAAAGGACAATAGACAAACCACAAACAACCAACCAAATTCAAGGAGCGCTTTCACAGTTAACCGACTTTCCAGAACAATAGAAATCTACCTGCTAGACATATCATCGACTGAATTATATTACAAAGAGCAACCATCAACTATACACAGAAGACATGAAATAGTCTACGAAAAATAACAGCCAACCAACATCTCAAAAACAACATATCAACTTCATGAAACTTTGCAACAACAGATTACCCAGAGCAGCAACCAGCCCGCTACATGGAACAGCAACCTAAGTTCAAAGAAGATACGTTTCACTTCTTACAGTGACATGGAGAATGGCATTTTCTTGACAATCAGAAGGCAGCGAGTTAAATGGTCGTTGACGCAGACAATACAGGGGAATGGATACACAAGTATTAGCTTTTACAAAAAGCTTGCCGGCAGTTAGCTTGTAAAATACTCGTAAGAAAAAATTGAATAAACGATTTTTGTTCTTGTTGACCAATCGCACATTTCCGGGCTTTTTCGTTTTTATTTCCGATTCAAGCTACGGAAATTTCCGAGGATCTGTGATTGTTGTAGGACGTATCGGTACAAAGACTTTTCGATGCATCTTTCGAACGAAAATGTACTGATATGATATGACTTTCACTTGTCAAGTCATCTAGACTCTTGAGCCGACCTGATGAAAGTATCTTATGCACAGATTCTGAATAAGCTTGACGAATATTTGCATATTTTGTAATTGGCCACCAATCATATTGCCAAGAGTTATTTTATCCGTGCAAGTATGTCACGATTGATTACAGTATACCGGCAGTCATGACTGCCGGTAATGACAAACAATGGAAACGAAATAAAATCAAAATAAAACACCGCTAAAGACGGTATGGCCGGATTGCAAAGTAAGTTTTTGTCACCAACTGGGTCAAGGTCAATAGGTCAAATAATACAGCATAAATTGAACGGTTTTGTCAGAGGCAACCTACATGAATAAAATAAAGTTTCTACTGCATACAGTTCCATAGATTTTGCTTAAACCAGGAACTTTAACCAAAATCCTTAACTAGGTCAAAGTCCAAGGTCAAGGTCACTAGGTCAATTGTTACGGCATAAATTGAAAGGTCTTGTCATGGGCGAGCTTCATTAATAATATAAAGTTTCTACTGCATACAGTACCATAGATTTTGCTTAAACCAGGAACTTTAATCAAAATATTTGAGTAGGTCAAAGTCGAAGGTCAAGGTCACTAGGTCAAATGTTACGGCAAAAATTGGAAGGTCTTGTCATGGGCAAGCTTCATGTATAATATAAAGTTTCTACTGCATATAGTTACTTAAATTTGCCTCAACCAGAAACTTTAACCAAAATCTTTAACTAGGTCAAAGTCCAAGGTCAAGGTCACTAGGTCAAATGTTACGGCATAAATTGAAAGGTCTTGTCATGGGCAAGCTTCATTAATAATATAAAGTTTCTACTGCATATAGTTACTTAGATTTTGCCTCAACCAGAAACTTTAACCAAAATCTTTAACTAGGTCAAAGTCCAAGGTCAAGGTCATTAGGTCAAATGTTACGGCATAAATTGAAAGGTCTTGTCATGGGCAAGCTTCATGTATAATATAAAGTTTCTACTGCATATAGTTACTTAGATTTTGCCTCAACCAGAAACTTTAACCAAAATCTTTAACTAGGTCAAAGTCCAAGGTCAAGGTCACTAGGTCAAATGTTACGGCATAAATTGAAAGGTCTTGTCAGGGGCAAGCTTCATGTATAATATAAAGTTTCTACTGCATATAGTTCCTTAGATTTTGCCTCAACCAGAAACTTTAACCAAAATCTTTAACTAGGTCAAAGTCCAAGGTCAAGGTTACTAGGTCAAATGTTATGGCATAAATTGAAAGGTCTTGTCATGGGCATGCTTCATGTATAATATAAAGTTTCTACTGCATATAGTTCCTTAGATTTTGCCTCAACCAGAAACCTTAACCAAAATGTTGACGGCAGACGGACGGACAGACAGACAGACAGACAGACGGACAGACGGACGGACATCGTCAATCTATAGACCGGAATTGCTTTGCAATCCGGCCAATTAGATAACTAAACATGTTTTCGATCTTATGTTGTTTTTTTTTTTTTCATAATTAAAACCATGCTGATGTATTCTCGACAAAATTTCTATTTAACCTAAATCGAGTACAAAAGGAGTACGGATTTCGTCCTCTATGAAAAGGAATGGAAACTTTGCAAGGTATTTGAAAGCATTTTCTGGTTCTTCTGCAATTATTCCTTCCTTGATTTCGTATGAGTTTCGGTCACCGTACTGATCGTGAAGTAGTTTTAACCCATCATAAAGTTTGTTGTTAATTCGTTTTCTATCTGATCCCTATACAAGACAAAGAGGAAATTGGAACGGCACGATGAATGTAAAAAATATAATGTATACATTCTGGCATTTTTATGGACTAGTGTCACGTGGCTTATGAGCACTGCTATGATCGAAATACTCAGATATGAAATATTACTAAACCCACATCGCTCTGTAAAAATTGAATTTCATTCTGATTAAAGTAAAATTTCATGCTTACAATGGGAAAGATTTTATTCTCTTTTTTTCAGAATGGTAGCACTTGTTAAGTAGATCAATGGTGACCAAAGTAAATTGGATGAACGGCCATCGGTTACTCATGAAACTTAAACTTAGCATCAATATTATCGCAATATTTTTAATGGACGTCAGTAATTTTATGCGAGTAAAAGATAGAGGTAGAAAGACAGAATTGACAAATAAACAAAGTGAAATCAATTTTTTTTCAAAGTAAGTCACCTGAGACTGACAACATTCACAAGTGCAGAGAATTCATCAATTCCATCTGCTAACCATAGAAAAGTTGAACGTGTAGCAAGTTCTGACAGCAATAGCATCTACCCAATAAGAATTTGATACACAGAGGATGCCATCCAAAACGGTATGCAATTCCAGTAAAAGGGTGAAAAAAAAACACTTTGAAACACCCTGTCTTCAAGAATCACAATTTTGTCCACTATGACGGAACACAAACTTGAAATACTAAAATATATGATTTCAAATTCAGCTTAGAATTTCATATTTGTTTGGTGTCAAGCTAAACATTTCCTTAAATCATTGATGCATTTTCTATCCGTAAGAATAACAAAGAAACGTTTGGGAAATTTTGTAAAATATTCAGAAAACTACACCGAGTTGAAATTCAAAGTCCCCCTATTCAGGACTACATGTTAAGAGATCGGGACAAGGTTACGGCTTTATTGTTGCATTCCGAATCCTGAAGTTAACATACATTGCGCTGCTGCAAATAAACTTCTTCCAGAATCATCTATGGAAATTTTAATCCTTGTTTTATGTATAGAGGAATTTATTTCAGTGCTGAGGATTGATTTACATGACATCTGTAAGACGCAATCGAAACTAGCGATTTCTGATTCTGAACGAAACAAAAGGAAAATCAGACAGAAACTTTATCATCCATGACTAAAATTTTGTTGCAAAAAGAGCGGCAAGAAAAGACGGTAACAATGAAAATGTAAATATGGATTATTATGCAAAAGAAAAACAATAAATGACCCTTAAATGTCAAAGGAGGTGTCAAAACCAAGGTGGGTCAGCCAAAATATTTCATCTCTCCATATTCATCTACCATAATCATTCCTAAAGGCTTGACTCTTCAAAATGGTTGACCTAATTTGCTCTGAAGACAAAGGAAGTTTCCTTTATTCAAATTCATCTACTTTTGAGAAGAATAAATCGGACGTTTGCAATATCATGAACATTTGTCGCATGACTCAAACAATCAAGGTCTCACACAAAAAAAAATATTTTCGTCCACTGTGGCTCGAAAGACTGAAATGCACATCGCATGTATACATTTTTTTTTAAATAAATATGAAACGTAGAAACTTATCATATATAAATTCCTTTTTCTACGAGGAAAAAAAAAAAGAAAATGTGAAAAAGGGCGGATACCCATCAATAGACAATGACAGAGCAAAAACTCCAAAAATATGTGTCGTCATTATCCTAATATAATACTTAACTGAGGAGATTTTTCTATTTACTTTCAATCATTGTGAACCCCCTAAAGAGAAGTTTAACTACAAATTAAACATGGAGCCACTCTATACCTTATCTTCTTTCTTATTTTAAAATGTATACCCTTAAATTACCGGTTGTCACGATATTTTATTGACAAACCGTGAAATTTCCATAGCACTTTCATTTCCTATCTAGCAATACAAACGATCTCAATTTTTTCCATGATAAAGGTGTCACTATATTCTTGAATACCGATTTTAGTTCATATTAGGAAATTCTCATATAATTGTACTAAAATTATAGGCAGGAAATATAGAATACCTGATAAATGGTACATACAGAAAATTTGTAGTAGAAACATTCCAAAAAAAAAATAAATAAATACTCAGTAAATAAATGAGTGATGTTACGAACTGGACTTTCTGGAGTGATGGTGCTTGTAACAAACATGAACAAAAACAATAGAAGCTACGTTATACGGTACGTTGTGCTTAAATGACCTCCCCTTCGTAACTTGGATTACAATCGCTGCTTTCTTTTTGGGATGCGTGACAAGTCGTTATCTCTAAGATACATTTCGGTGTACAAGCATTCAACCGTTGAGGACGGTCCATGGTACTTAAAAAGTACCCGAAAACTAAAGATACCTTACGAAATTCCACAGAGCAAAAGAACATGGTAATTACGAAAGTCCATGGATCTTTTCCCATTATTTTTTTTTTTCTATTATGTCGCAAAAGAAAGAGGAGTGTCGCAAACAACGTTCGCGTCATAAATCATTTCATATCTGCACTATCAGCTTTTAAAGAAGAAAGAGGTTCTTCCTTTGCCATGGTGATTCTTTATGGTGTGTTTGAAAACCCAGTTCTATGACTAAAGGGGCTAGTATCCATCCAGCCAACATGGTTCTTGACCTTCGATCTTGACAATAAGTTCTTCCTCTGGTAGCGATCCTTTCTGTCAATTATGCCGATCATAAGGCCTAACGGTTTCCGTCTGTTAGGTCTGCATCATGACTTAAAAGACCATGGGACAGACATAACGAACGAACGATGTAAAATAATAATGAGTGATACAACGGCACCGATCAAACTAGACTGTACAAGGTACGTAAGTCGCATCTTGACCATAAATATATTACCTTGACCTTCATTGGATGTTTAGTGTCAACGTGCTTGACCATCCTTGTATGTTTGATGGAGGTATAATACATATTAAGTAATTTATAGTCATATTATATTTATAGTGTGGATACCAGACAGACAGACGGACGCCGGACAGTGTGATCCCGGTACGTTGTCTTTGCTTAGAAGGAGACATGAATTCTAGTGTTTCTACAGTAAATTCCAAGAAACGCAAAGCAACAACAGTGACATATTTCGTTGGTTTCATATAATACCCATAATGTACATGTGATATAATTATTTCGTTACTTGCTGAAACGCTGATTTTTGGTCTCGACTGTATATGATATCGTGATTCAAAACAACCTTGACTTTGAAAACTCTAATTGAATAGGAAAGATACAATGCTGTAATTAAAAAATCCTTCATAAAAATCTCAACAACGGTGGTCTATGACTATGTTTAACATTTGAACTTGAAAGTTACAAATTCTCGGCATATTTTCATCAGCAAGCATATAATATATATAATACATGTACATGAAAATTGTACAGAAAAAAATCGAGTTGTCATATCTGGATTTTTAAAGTGTTGAACGAGAACTGACAGTCAGATAGACGGCAAATGCGATCATACATGGTCATAAAAACTTTAGAGTATGTGAGTGTTTACTTAATCTCATTATGAAGATTTGACTACACTTCAGACGCTGTTGCGATACAGTTTTCGGTATTATAAGTCTCTAACTTTGTTTCTATATTATTTGTCAAAATTTTAAAGATGCAAAAAAATTTTGCGGGGAGAGGGAATGATAACTCTTGATACCTTCAAGGCTTCATGAGTTATCATTCTTGATCCCATCACGATATGTGAAGTTGAGTTGTCTTTCTTTCTGTGGTTCAAAGTTTGATCAAATGTCCTAATTTTTGAGTTAAAATAATCAAAATCAACTCACCAAGGGAGAAGATCCATTAGGATAGTGTGGGTACGGTGGTACATAACCAAACTGACCACTACTCCTGTCCTGGGCCTGTCCACTTTTACCTTAAAAGAAAAGAAAAACAATTTTCAAACGTCAGGTGTAAAACTCACAAATATTGAAATTCGACGTATAGATGTTCTGAGGCTCAGTTTAATAAAATTAAAACCTGATGTCTTACAATCTCATTATCTCACTTCCCTAATATCCATCCGACTCCTTGCTACTGTTACCTTGGCCATTGCATTATGACCTAAGATCGAACTTTTGGACAACGAGGATTGTAGTGAAATTATACGAAAGAGTTGGGATGAAAAGTTAACTTATTGAATGAGAAGTTGAGAACATGATTTTAATGATACATTTTCAGCAAAGAAAAGTCACAATAACGTGACTTTTGTGTCAAAGATAAGGTTTGATATTTCTTAGAGACGTCGCATTCACGATATCTTTTTTTTTTTTTTTTTTTTTTAAGAACGGGGCATGTCGGGTTAAACCTACAGGAATGGATCGAACTTTTTATCTAAAAAACTTACTTACAAAAATTGGCATCCTTTGTGTCAAGGATGAAATAAAAGAATTCGATGTCAACTTAGAAATGATCCTGGATCCACAATAACGCACTGATTTACATTACATGCCTAAATTGAAGAGAGTTGTCTTTCTTAGCACATGAGTATTTGTGCCTCGGACAGATATAGTTTTTATCAGTTTTAGTTCAAATTATCAGACCGTAAGGTATATATTAAAAGCTATTATAACAAATAATAAACAAACTATTAAAAACGTTATGACGAATGTTCCTAGAAGACAATGTATGGAACAAAATGACGATGATTGACGGAAGGACGGTATGACGAAGGAGTAAAATATTATGTACCCCACCCCACCCCCATGCAAGAAGTCATTTGCGGACTGAAAATATGCATTTTCCCGGTTTCAAGTCAGAATTTCTTACCATTTCGATATGAAATAGATTTTTAATGGTTTTCTCCAATGCTTATCCAGAAAAAAAGTTATTTCGGCCTGAAAATAATCTTCATCGTGACTTTTTTTTCCCCCTAAATGAGCTATCCTTCATAATTTGTGAAAATTTATAACATTCTTATAGGCAGGCTATATCTTTACATGCCCTGAAATTCTACGTAACAACCCCACCTCCTTCCGTTTCGGTACCGTAACAATGACTCATTAACACAGTGAAAAAATCTCAAAACCCGTACCACATAATTTTAGAATATGCATTTAGCTATTGTCATAAAAAATTTAATACCATTTTAATATAAGGCTTTATTTTTAAGAAAGGGTGACTTATCTACCAATAGACCCGTAGAAACGAAATCGAGGGGGGGGGGGGGCTATGAATACCATTCTTAATTATACACCAAGAGACGAAGGACATATTTACATAGGGCGTTCTTATTACCGAGAAACAAAAAAAGTTTTCAATTCATTAAACAATTTTTTTTTCATTCGGTTGATTATCTTTTTTCTTTTCCACTACTTTCTCTCTCTCTCTCTCTCTCTCTCTCTCTCTCTCTCTTTCACTTGCATGGCATTTCATTTAAAAAAATAATTGCTATCACTCATTTATCGATAAAGAATATCCTTAACCTAGGAGGTTTTCACATTTTTTCTATCAAAATTCTTCAACGTTTTTTTTAAAACTCGCAGAAATAATACCATGCATATTTCATTTTCGTAAGAAATATATCTCGCATTAAGATTTTCCTCTGCATCTACCTTCCTAAAATTAACATCTATACATGACAAAAAATCCTTTCCTCTCGATTTCAAGAGGAATAAAATCAGCATTCGTATTTTTCGTTTCGAGTAAATTACAATTTCGCACACAAAAAAGGGAAATGAAAATATGGACAAAATCCAGAAAAAAGGGGAAAATAACGATTCGAGAAAGCGATTGAGGTGATAAGACGAAAAAAATCTTTGAAATAAAATCAACAATATAACTTATGAAATATGTTATTTTCATAGAATTTTATTTGTCGGCCAAATGGCTGTAATCGGAATCCTTTTGCGTCGGAGGAGAGCGGTGTTTTAAGTATGCAACGGTTGTGTAACCTATTAATTGTAAGGTATCAACACAAAACACCAGCAATATCTTTCCCTTTGAAGTTGAAATTCAAAGCTTTTGAGAGAAACCTAAGTATTTTAATGTGATCATTTAGCTGGTGTTTCTGCATACATCAAAAGAGTCTCTACATCTAAATTTGCAGTAAGAATTGCTACAAATAAAGAAATTTTGAAATGCATATCATTTTCTTCAGATAACACTCTGCTTTCGTACAGGCCAAGAAAATAAACATTGAGTCATACATATGTGTGTGAAGCGATCAGATTTAATCTTAAGAGTAAATTTAGCAAATCTCTAAACATCAAAGCGCATTCAAATTTATATTTCCATTTCATCATTCAAGCATTTTCGTCAGTACTGAAGGTAGAAGAGAAAACTTCAAAGGAAATTAATGATCGTTCATAAGTGCCGACATGGCGCATGTATGGGCTGTTAAGAATGCAGGCTTATTTGTCAAATTGTACAACGAATACCACACGTGAAAATGAAAGTAATAAAGACATAATAAAGGTATATATATAATTATATGATCTCTACATCCCGGTTAAAATAATAAAACATTGGCAAAAATTAATATTTTCTCACACACAGACACATAAAAATCATTTTAAGGAAATACATAAATTAATCAAAATCTTCGAACGAAGTCTTTATACTTTTTTTCTTTCAATCATTTTTCCTGTTTCCCCCTTTTTCCATCAGTTTCCTCTAGTAAAAATTGTTTAATTTTATTTTTTTCAAAACAACAGAATTTGAGATACAGATTAAACTCTGACATTAAACTTTTGATGAAGAAAGGGAAAATCATACATTGAGGCGCATTTGGTTTAATTTTGATGTAAATATAAGCAGGCGCTAGTGGAATAAAAAGCTATTTGATCATCTATTATTGTATAAGGCCTAAGGCTAGCTGCAGAGCTTAAATTGCATATACATAGTACGCCTGGTTAAAGACGAACTCAAAGCCTTTGAAGATTTCTCTTTGATCTTCACTGAAAAAATCTTTAAGGAATAACAAGCCTATTGACTTTAGTCCGCTAATTAGCAATCTACGACTGTTAAGATTCATATAGAAATGGCGCGAATCAATAGGTCATGGGCTTTTTATTTGTATCAATATAGAAAAAGGGTGTAATCAGTTTTCCTCAGAATGCAATTGATCTTTCATTGGTTAAAGTATATCCGTCAGACAGAGGGGAAAAAGTTATGATGGCGACTATTGGCCATGTTCACAAGTTAATCTGGTGACAGTTATAACTACCAGACAATATCATTGCTTTATAATTGTAGTAAATAACAACATTTGTTTAATTACATCCCGTAACATACGGTACAGCACGACGGTCCGTTGGGATGTATCGCCGGAGTATGGATCCGCCCCCGGAAAAATTTCATTTCTCCTTATACTCGTGCATTATTTTTGACAAGATACAACTTAAACACAAAATTCATTACCTTCACATAAAAACAAATACAACAAACTAAGTAACCCAGTGTTTTAAAACCCCAATATGTACGATGGTTTTCTGTATAAGTTGTGATTTATATCATGTTATCTCAAGTTTTTATAGCGGCGGCGAGTGAGAAATGTCTTTTTAATTAATGATGTTAAGGCACTATGTGTACGGTAAATATCATTCAAATATATCGCTTTCGTGCCAAAATAAAAACTTAGTCAGAGGAAATAATGGTCAATACCATATAAAGAAGGAAAATTGGCGACAATGTTCCTTTTTCTTTAAAGTTTTATTAAGTTTCCTCTTCGTCAACATTTTTCCAAACATGTTTTCGAACATTTCCTGAACTCCGTATTTTCAACAGATTTTCTTATTGTCGTAAATGAAATGCCTTTTTAGATCTCATAATAAATATTTTTTTAATATTCTTTGCCTTCATCTGAATAACATTAGAAGAATGTGATAAAAGTTTTATCAGACTATTTTTTTTCTTGGAAAAGAGAGGTTTGGGATAGGGAGTATCTTTACTATTTAACATACAATGTACTAAAATGAGGAAACCAAACATTAAACCGAAAATGTCCGACGAACTTTCGGGCGAATATGATTTGGACTGACCACGAAAAAAAAAATCTGGAATATAATCAGAGAAATTTATTGACATCGTTATCTCTGTATTCCAAATGATCGCACAAAAGAAATGAATTACAATTTTTTTTTATAGTGCGACAATGCTCCTAAAGAGAATCGCAATGTTATTTATAAATAAAAAGTATCATATTAATAATTAAAGCTATTTTATTTCTGTAAAATAATACAAGTGTACAGATGTTGACAACCATTTCAACTTCACAGTAAAAACTTTGTAAAATGAGACTGTTGTAAAACATTGTATCATATTTCCGATACGTTTTAATTAATTTTGATCTTCAGTACACGTGAACACTTTGTCCTATCAATCTGACAAATATATCGATAAAATTCTGGTCTTGTTTCAACTGATTTTTTTTGGGGGGGGATTCTTTTTTTTTTCTTTTCAAGTGTATTAATATATACTTTTCTGTCGTTCTATTTTTTTTTGGTTCAAGTGTCTGTTCAATACCTAATATTATACAAATCCCACAAACTGAAATAAAAAAAATTAAGAATGAAGTTCGTTTAATAATTCTTTGAAAAAAAGCGGATGTATTTAACACTAATAAAATACGCAATGACAAGTTGCATTATAATGAAAAAAATTAATGTACAAAAAATATTAATTCTCAACATTGAATAGATGAATAGCAGACAGCGGTTAAGGCGATGGGGGTTTCGTTAAAACCCACTGATTCATGAAGATGAAATCGCTTTAGACAAATTTTGTAAACTTCCTAATCGCAATTTTCTGACAATTTTAAAATTCACTGATTCATAATAAGCTCGCGATCAAATTGATTTCATTTATAGCGATAATGTCAACAAAAAAAGAAACAAACCCATATACAAGACACTTAATGGCTTGAAATTTTAGATTGATGTCTCTTTAACGAAGTCGCAAATGATTTAAAGGATAACTTTTAACAATTTCATAAATTTCAAATTTTATACTCATTTATTTATTTCAAACAGTTCTTTTTGTCAGTGAATTGAGACCGATCTGATATCACATAAAAGCCAAGTGTTCCCATACGACACATGTTTATTGCGATAGATCAAAGCAATTTTATTGCACTATTTGAACAAATACTCTATAAGATAGGACCACGCTGTACATATTCCTATATCGACAGATCTTGCCATATTATTAGTTATAAAAATCCACTTTACCTCCCCTTTCATGTACACTAAGTATACGTATACACTAATTGATTTTCTAAGTGACTTTTTTTAATATTGTTTTAGCATCTCATTTCACATAGGTCGAGTAAATGAAAATAAATTGATGAAAATAACATTGTATAATGCTGGTAAAATAAATATTATTAATAAAGACAAATTCCCTACATGAAAAAAATCTCTACTATTTATCTTAACAATTAACAATGTCGTCAAAATTAATACAATGCAAGCAACAATATCTAAAACAATGTAAGTAACACAAAAATCGAGCTGAAACCTGGAAACTTTCTAACAAAATCCGCTGTACGTACCTGTACACGACCAAACTCTTAGCTCTCTTTATGATAGACACCTGTCCACCGGCCTTATACAATGTTCAAACGGTCAGTACTGAATTTTCAAAATATTTCAAGACTCAAAGATGATCTAATATATGCTAATACACTGGGTATAAAATTTCCCCTCTGTCTCTTATCTCCCCTAGTCTTTTCATGCTTTCCACTATTACATACTAATTACACTCAAAGTCTTTTTCATCCTTTTAACACAATTATGTAGACGAAGTGGTAATGTCGCGGACGTAATAATCAGGCAGATCAAAGCAAGGCATCGGAGTCCAACAGAATTAATCCTAACAATAACTTCTTATTAAATAGCATATAAATTAAGACGCTTCATTTTCATTTTCTTAGAATATTCAGATTTTTGGCAGACAACCCTGATGACAAAGTAAAGCCATACATCATATAACCTACGTGCAATAGAAATCAGGGAATGCAAGAATCAGCTGTTGGTTCTCCTGTGATGTCTGACCCCCACTACCAAGAAAAAGCAATATCAAAGGAAACAGATGAAAGGAAATCTTAGAGTATTAAAGAAGAAAGATCTCAGCCTAGACTTGCGTGTTTGTAGGACATGTTTCCTTCCCCAATCAAAAATTTTGGTAATATATTGATGTTTACAATGTGCATTTCTCTAGGAGCTATTTTCATCGCTTTCAAGAGGGATGCAATTCAAAGCACAGGAGCCAAGATGCATTCTCACCTTCAAAAAGCATGCATCGAAATCTATATAAGGATGAAGAATAATCGATACTTTCACATGAATATGATTGAAAAGTAAAAGGTTTCCAACTGTTGTTAACGTCTTAGTCTTTCTTCTCAGTGATTTGACCATTCTGGTCAACGGAATGAACATCAACTGGTAGTCATTAAAGAGAGTAGGCGGACGGATGTTCATGTGATACTCAAACAATATTTCCATTTTATCATATTTTTCTCAATTCCTCTAAAGCATCACGGTTGCTATGGTAACACATACAGAAAAAGCAGCATTTGATTTCACTTGATATTTGTCGTATTTGACAAAGTTAATTTCAAAATGAAGTATAGATAAATTCGGGAACATTTCAACATGTTCAATAGCTAATACATTGTATGCGGGGACCGTAACAGTAAATGAGCGGGCAGCTAACGGAACATTTTGGACAACATCAAAACAAAGGGGTGGGCAACCAAGATAACATTTAACATAGGACAGAAGACATCTAAACATTCTAACAGCGAATATGACCAACTGATTTCAGAATTTTGACAACACCGCCTCGGTACGTTATAAAGATTGATGTGAATCCATTCGGCAAGAATGATTTTCCTATACAAAGTTTTATTCCTCGACCCTTGAGGCCAAGAGGTCCAAATATGGGAACACATCTCCTTATCAAATGCATATTGTTCAATGAACACTCTATCGTATACGGTTTTTTTTTTTCAACTTCAGAATCCAAAGGTCAAGATCACGAGGTCTGATTTTTAGATATCACGATTCTAATCTGGTTTAAAGTTATATTTTGGACAAGACCGGACAAAAACTGTTCGACTCCTCACACATCTTCGATCCCAGACCATCATTTCGAAGGGATTTTAATAAGGATTCGAGTAAAATTTGACATTGGATTCACAATTTGACAAACCTATCATTGTATGATTGAGTAATAACGCTTAAGATCGATGAAACACGTATTTATAACTTTAACAATTCAACAAGAATACTTGAACATTTTCTATAATTGTTATTCCTCAACTTGAATGCTTTCAAAATCGAAAGGAAGTTTCCGTGTAGATCATTTCAAAATACTGCCTAAGATAACTAATACTTTCTTTTATTGTGGGGTTTTTTAATCCGGATTTACCGAGTTCAAATATCTTCAAAAAGCCAAACAGTGTTTCCTTAGAACAATCCGTACACCGGATCTACAGAAGCAATTGATGACTTCAGATTATGTTTAATTTAGTTCTTTGTAATAATTACAAGTTCAGATTTTTGCCAGATATTTGAGAGGAAGTTTACTTTCATTGAGTCACAAAAGATGCTGTATCAAAATGCAGCTTCGCTGATGGCGTCTTCAGATGATCATGTAACAAATAATGATTTTGTAATTTTCTTCCTCCGTGATTATTGTTTTATCGCAAACATTTTCAGGCATTCGCATCTGTCAACGAAAATGCTTCTAAATACTCAAATAATAGAATCACTGCTTGCAAAAACCCTTGGCCTGTGGTGGTGGTTTGCAGAGGGGGGATGTTTCAGTTCTCATTCCTCAATTCGATGAATCTTAATACTTCAGTTAGAATTTTTAAATATGTTTGCAGCGCTTTTCAATTTCATTAGATGTGGACTTTCTTAAAAGGATGAGACTCAGAGAATTCTATTTTTACGGTGTTTACATTTCCCAATCTGCTTAATTGGAACTTGCTGGCGACTTCTAATGGTAGCGCCCACGTTGGATCATAATTTTGTTACACTGATTTCACCATATATAGAACTTCACAATGACAATGTTTCATAGACAATTTTTAGGTCTCGTACAGGATATTACTTGGGTTTTACGTCCAATACTACCAAGTCACCATACAATGAGTCTATTGTTCCATGTATATCTTGATTAAAGTTTCACGTTAATCGAGCTAGGATGAGAAACATCTCTTGTCAAATGGATTAAAACCACTTTCCCTTTCTTCCGAGTCATCTACCAAGTTAAAGTAAATATACACATTGGTTTGTCGCAAAGCCGACGGAAAATTTGCTAAGCTGCTGCGGTGACTTACTTCAAAGGAATTTTAATTATTGTATCAGTGAATTTGAGCTTATGGTGGCTGATGGAAGTGGGCGGAACCCTAACCAGACATGTGACTCGCCGGTCCCTTTGATCTTTGGTTTTATCACATTATTTCATACAGTTTTCCCTTCAATGATCAATAATAGCTCTCTTTTCATTCTCTTTTCGCTGTGATGTCGTTATATAGACAAAAAGGTATCACGTTGATGGAAAGACGCAGGAAATGTGACAATAATTTCCTTTAATGGAGATGCTCCAGTTTGATATGCTCTACAATATTTGGGTGGCAGAGGAAGGGAGGGGGACACAAACTCGAGTGGAGACAGCATGCACTCGTGTTCCGTACCATTTAAGACAAAACACGACGACTATCTGAATACTCGTAATAAGAAAAAGGTCCGGGAAGGACTTAAACCTTGGCTCATTGTCATTATATTCTAAGGACTACACTACAGTCAAGCAGCATACATATATTTCATAAATTATCACGATGAAAATGCACTGATTAGCCTATGAGAGGAAAAAAAAAAAGAAAGAAATCAACATCGACCACAGTTTCAAAGAGTCGTTAATTGTTTGGCTCATACTATGATTGCTGATAGGGAAATATCAATTTTTAATTGCATTGAATGCATCACAAATATAATGAAGTACCTTGTATATACCAGATGAAGCGCAGTAGATCAATACTAAAAGGTTTAGTTCCAAGAACATTGGAGATGTAGTCTTTATAAAGGTCATGACAGAGTGCAACTAAGAGATTTAACAAAAACTTGCAGATTTTATAAGAATATTATGACAAGAATGTGTAAATAACATGGGAATTGTTATTCTGGTAAATGGGGGTAAGGCAAAACACAGCATCCCGTTGAAGCGACGAATTCATCCATGAGAATTTGCATTCAGTGAAAATTGTAGCCTTGACCTTTGATCCTGAAAATTCTAAAACTCAAAAGCGAATGTTTTAGATGAATGGTAATTTCTCTATCCTCAATACTTAATTCCTCCAATAATTGTACATGTAATCATGTATTAAGAAAACCATGACGATCATCGACATAGTTACCTTGACCCTGACCTTTCACGTTGAAAATCAACAAGGCACATCTTTATTCTTCAAGAATGATTACATGTACTAGTAGTTTGTGTTTTAACATGTATGTTACAATGTAACACTTGCATCTATTTGTTCATCGATGACCTTGATTTTCAAAAATAAAGTTGGTTCATCAAACCTTTCATGGTTTGTTTTTCTTTTTTCGAATTTTTTTCTTCTTTTCGTAGTGCATACAATATCATTGAGTACCCATAAAAACCTTACTGTAAGACTAAGAATATGTTGATATTGAATAAAAGTACGATAAAACAAGACTATACATGGAAAACCGTAATATTCCACTAAGAGAGAAACCCAGTGCAGAGGGTCGATCAGATGTAGATAGAGGCCACCTCTTTATACTTTAAATGTTACAACATTAATATAAATGCACTTTATTCTGGGTATCGCTTTCAATGCACCACACAACCCGGTGGGCTCCATCAATAGGCCCCTTTATCTAGCCTTAAGCGTATCTGGTTTCATGGCAATAACCTTGTTGCATTTTGTACGGTGACCCATGACCGAGACCAAGGAGATCGGGTGAAAGAAGCGGCTTAGTCCATTGTTCAAAATCAAACATGCAAGTAAACTTTATCTTGATAATTTAGCTGTAATAATGACAGTTTGTCATATCTTTTGGTGCCTTTATCGCACACTAGGTACGCACAGGTATAGGGCTATCATGACATATACCCATTCCACTTCTACTAAAGGGAGATAACAGCTGTTTAGACTATTGCAACCAACAAATAATACATGATTACACCACTGTTTCCTTGAAGAAAGTTTTTGAAGGTAATACATAATTGCCCTTTTGTAAATCAACTTTTCCTAATTTGACTGAAATATATCTCTATATTTAGACTTAACGAGTAGAATTTAATGTTTTTCTAATTTGAGTGAAATCGTCTTACGTTACTATACTGATAGGGTGAACGTCCACATCATTGTCATTTCTAGTTAGAATTCTTATCGAAAAACTGTAACAGATCGTTTTTCCGCGAATGTATGACAAATAAACTCGTAACTTCAATATACTACGGGCCCTCAATGGGCCTATACATATTATAGGAAACATCAATGTATGGTACAGCGCAATAGAAATTTGCAGAGTTAAAAACTTTGTTTTTCTCACATTGTATCTATAACCAGCAACTTCTGTTCAGGAATAACTACCATTTTTGCGAACAACTCAGAAATTGATTATGATCTTAGTTGTCTTTTTGGCTAAAATAACCGATTCCATGTCATGTAAATGTTACAATCTCATAACAATGTGTCAAACAAATAATCACAAACATTTCAGATTCGATTATGACATTGTACGATCATTTATACCACTAAATTCGACTATGTCACGATATGGATTCATAAAACAAAATACGCCATATACAGTGTAAAACACGATTAATTTTTGAGCACATGTACATCGACTATACCAAAAATCACGAAATGTCCATCTCCATTTGAACTCCGACCATAAACATCTACTATGTTATTATCATCAACGTCATTTGTGTTCATTAACTTTGTGTCACGATATAGCATGTTGACTTCAATTCAAAATGTCGACTTTATCATGTATCACGATTATCTTTTGAGTTGATGAACATCGACTATGAGTAGTACATGTATTATCCATTCTCCGAGGTCATACATGAACACTAACTATTACAGAGTCTTGCAAACATTTTGAGTTCATAGTACAGATAGTGTCAGTCATTCAATTTGACATGAGTTCATAAATATCGATTTATCGAAATATCACAAGGATTTATAAAGTTGATAAATATCGACTACATCATTGTATCACAACACTATGGTCATTTGAGTCCAATTACATATGTCATCATTCCAAATACGAACTGAATCTCGATATAACAACAAAAGAATAACTTACGCTCACACTGACGATACCACGATTTCTATAATCATGTGAGCTCACAAGCACATACTATGTCACGGTATTTCTATGTTCATAAGAGCTCATAAGTACTGACCATACCACGATTTCTATAATCATATGAGCTCACAAGCACAGACTATGTCACGATAATTTCTATGTTCATAAGAGCTCATAAGTACTGACCATGCCACGATATTTTATAATCATATGAACTCACAAGCACAGACTATGTCATGATATTTCTATGTTCATAAGAGCTCATAAGTACTGACCATGCCAAGATATTTTATAATCATATGAGCTCACAAGCACAGACTATGTCACGATATTTCTATGTTCATAAGAGCTCATAAGTACTGACCATGCCACGATATTTTATAATCATATGAACTCACAAGCACAGACTATGTCACGATATTTCTATGTTCATAAGAGCTCATAAGTACTGACCATGCCAAGATATTTTATAATCATTTGAGCTCACAAGCACAGACTTTGTCATGATATTTCTATGTTCATAAGAGCTCATAAGTACTGACCATGCCACGATATTTTATAATCATGTGAGCTCACAAGCACAGACTATGTCATGATATTTCTATGTTCATAAGAGCTCATAAGTACTGACCATGCCAAGATATTTTATAATCATGTGAGCTCACAAGCACAGACTTTGTCATGATATTTCTATGTTCATAAGAGCTCATAAGTACTGACCATGCCACGATATTTTATAATCATGTGAGCTCACAAGCACAGACTATGTCATGATATTTCTATGTTCATAAGAGCTCATAAGTACTGACCATGCCACGATATTTTATAATCATGTGAGCTCACAACACAGACTATGTCATGATATTTCTATGTTCATAAGAGCTCATAAGTACTGACCATGCCACGATATTTTATAATCATGTGAGCTCACAAGCACAGACTATGTCATGATATTTCTATGTTCATAAGAGCTCATAAGTACTGACCATGCCACGATATTTTATAATCATGTGAGCTCACAAGCACATACTATGTCACGGTATTTCTATGTTCATAAGAGCTCATAAGTACTGACCATACCACGATTTCTATAATCATATGAGCTCACAAGCACAGACTATGTCACGATAATTTCTATGTTCATAAGAGCTCATAAGTACTGACCATGCCACGATATTTTATAATCATATGAACTCACAAGCACAGACTATGTCATGATATTTCTATGTTCATAAGAGCTCATAAGTACTGACCATGCCAAGATATTTTATAATCATATGAGCTCACAAGCACAGACTATGTCACGATATTTCTATGTTCATAAGAGCTCATAAGTACTGACCATGCCACGATATTTTATAATCATATGAACTCACAAGCACAGACTATGTCACGATATTTCTATGTTCATAAGAGCTCATAAGTACTGACCATGCCAAGATATTTTATAATCATTTGAGCTCACAAGCACAGACTTTGTCATGATATTTCTATGTTCATAAGAGCTCATAAGTACTGACCATGCCACGATATTTTATAATCATGTGAGCTCACAAGCACAGACTATGTCATGATATTTCTATGTTCATAAGAGCTCATAAGTACTGACCATGCCAAGATATTTTATAATCATGTGAGCTCACAAGCACAGACTTTGTCATGATATTTCTATGTTCATAAGAGCTCATAAGTACTGACCATGCCACGATATTTTATAATCATGTGAGCTCACAAGCACAGACTATGTCATGATATTTCTATGTTCATAAGAGCTCATAAGTACTGACCATGCCACGATATTTTATAATCATGTGAGCTCACAACACAGACTATGTCATGATATTTCTATGTTCATAAGAGCTCATAAGTACTGACCATGCCACGATATTTTATAATCATGTGAGCTCACAAGCACAGACTATGTCATGATATTTCTATGTTCATAAGAGCTCATAAGTACTGACCATGCCACGATATTTTATAATCATGTGAGCTCACAAGCACAGACTATGTCATGATATTTCTATGTTCATAAGAGCTCATAAGTACTGACCATGCCACGATATTTTATAATCATGTGAGCTCGCAAGCACAGACTTTGTCATGATATTTCTATGTTCATAAGAGCTCATAAGTACTGACCATGCCACGATATTTTATAATCATGTAAGCTCACAAGCACAGACTATGTCACGATATTTCTATGTTCATAAGAGCTCATAAGTACTGACCATGCCACGATATTTTATAATCATGTGAGCTCACAAGCACAGACTATGTCACGATATTTCTATGTTCATAAGAGCTCATAAGTACTGACCATGTCACTATATTTCTGTGGTAATAATATGAGCTCAAAAGCACTGACTGTGTCACGATATTTCAATGATTATATATGCTCAAAAGCCCTGACTGTGTCACGATATTTCTATGATAATATGAACTCAAAAGCACTGACTATTTAACGATATTTCACTGATCATATGAGCTCAAAAGCACTATGTCACGATTTTTCTATGATCATACTGACTTTTATAAAATGGGCTCAAAAGCACTGATTATGTCACGATACTTCTATGATAATATGAGCTAAAAGCACCGACTATGTAATTATATTTCTGTCATCATATAAGCTTTTACGCACTGGTTGTCACTCGTGTCACGAGATTTCTAAGATCATATGAGCCCACAAGCACTGTCAAGATATTTCTATGATATGATGAGCTCATTATCACTGGCTGTCATTACCATATGAGTTCATCGGCTTTGTCAAGATATTTCAAATGGTCATATGAGTTCATATAACATTGACTAAGTCACAATATTTTTGTTTTTTTAAAGAGTGATACGTACTGGCATTTCACTATATTGCTTTAGCCATATACTTCATAAACACTGGCTGTGACATGAAATTCAAATTATCATATGAGTTCATAAATACTGACTATCGTGACTATGTCACGATATACTGGTATATATGAGCATTTTACTTCATATACATCGACTTGTTACCATATTATAATGATAAGTAGTTTCGAGGTCATGAGAGTCGACAACCGGTATGTCATAATCAAAAGTATATCACAATCATATTCAATTACGTATATATCGAATGTCACTTTAACATCCACTATGGTTATCAAAACATTCGAGTTCATAATTGGACAACTTGAGTCCATAAACATCGATACTGTTGCTACGTCACGATCTTTGTCTCTCTATCACGATCTAAGCCTCTCTGTGTCACGATATGTCTCTCTATGTCACGATCTGTCACGACCTATGGCACTCTATATACCACGATATATGTTTATCACGCCGCGTACTAATTTCAGTCGATGACGTCGCAGTATTAGTCATGTGGTGCCCTATCTTGACGCCGAATTAGGTCACTACATTACGTTACATAATGGTTCTCGGTAAGATAAATTCGTTATAGGGTTTATTCCTGTCGTACTTCCTATTCAAAGTTATAAATTAACACACCAACCGTACCTTGAGTAGGAAGTATGACAATAACAAACTCTACAACTAATACTTTGTCTCTCTATCATGTCTCTCTACCTAAAACCCTTATGTCACGATATATGTCTCACTTTATGTCACGATCTATGTCACTTCTACTGCACGATCTATGACTCTATGTAACGATCTTCGTCTCTTTATGTCACGATCTTCGTCTCTTCATGTCACGATCTTCGTCTCTCTTTGTCATCTTCGTATCTCTATATTTAGTACAACTAGTACTTATTCAACGACCGTTTGTTGACTACGAGATGCTACCGGTATTGAGATCGATACAGCTTATCGTGGTCAGGGTTGATTTAGATTGTATAAGCTTGCCATTGTCACTAAGGATAGTGGTTTTATTGTAAATACGTAAGTAAGTAATGAAATTTTTTCTGCTGACAATTTGTGATTTGAATGACTTCACAATCGTTGTGATAGTACGTCTCACTGCTCCCGCTCTGAGGTCACGATACCAAGTTTCAACAAAGTCGTGAGGTCAAGGTCATATGCTATTCGACAGAGTTCATGTATATGTGATATTGTGTATTACGAACTGAGCTTACGATTCAATAGTTCAAAATGTGTCAAATGTCGATATGAATCTTGGAATCATACACGGTATTTTCGTAAATATTGGTCAACAAATGTTTCACATGCGGAGAGGATGAAACTAGCTTTGCTTATTTTGTTTTGAAATGTTTACTACATGTAGTATTTTCTTATTTTCTTTCATATATTATTTCATCATATATATTTTTTATTTTTCATCTTTATTTTAGGCTTTTTTAATTTACACCATTAAAACGTCAACGAGACGTCGAGTGAGAGATTTTACCGCTAAAATGAACAAAAACTTGAACGTTTTTAATGTAAAATTTATAGTAGTACAAATCACCATTTTATTATGGATCTAGTATAGAAACTCTGAAGATAATTTTGTTCAGTATCTCCAAAGCATCAGGTCAAGTAACCCCGAAAAATTAAGGTCATAAGGTCTGAATTATCATCAATAAACATTTTCATGAATAGTACTTGTGAGTAATTATCAATAGCTGCAAATAGCCTAACGTTCTCGCAAAAAAAAAATCTAGAAGTCATTGTCTTTCTACAGGCGCTTGCTCGTTAATTTCCTTGCCATATGCGGCACCTTATTGCAATGAAGATTTTTTAATACAAAAATCTTATCATGTCTACGAAAACATCGCGAAAAAAGATCTATATTTTGCCCATGAGCAAGCTATAAAGCAGACGTATTGCTCCAGAGAAAATTAGCACACACTTTGCCTCTGTAAACAGTATTTTCAAGCTTGAAAAACAAATTACATCTCATATTTCAAAAATATAGAGCACACATCAAAGGGAATGATTAAGTGGTCACTGGGAAGGTTTCCTTCATCTTGCGAGACGGTTTCAGAAACATCAAAGGCAAGCTCTGCAACTTTTGGCTAGTTTATGAATGAAATATATATTGTATTACAAATAACTGGATGGCTGGGAGACTAACATTCAAATCCTGGCTTTATTAACATGTTACATCGGCTCTGCCATTATAAGCCAAGTCTATACGGAAAATTTCACCTGAAGTCAGAAAACGTACAAAATGGAATTCTGATTGCTGAAATTTAGCTGATTAACTCCTAAAGCAGAAATCTTGCATCTTTCTACAAGCATAAATTTCTGACTCTCAAAATGCATTCCCATTCACAGGTTCATGCATGCGCGAATATGGAGTCAGGAAACAATCCTTCTCCCTCTTTGGAATTTGTAAAAAAAAAAAATAATAATAATTTTTTTTTATTTTATTTTAAATTTGAGTGTGTTCTACATAAAACTTCACAGACGGGACACTACTGACTGGGCTTTAAAACCTTCCCCCTCCAAAACAAAATCTGGATCTTCGAATGTTAATGTACAGTACTTGAGCAATACTATTATATTTTTGTAAAGCCTTTAAAAAAAAAAGCAGAACCTATACAAATTACTTGATTTATTTCTTTCAAATTTTCAAAATAAATTCTCCGCTTGTGTCATATTTTGCACGACAACACTATCGATGATTTAAAAAATTCAATTTCATATAAGATTTTGGCCGATTTGAGGGGTTTCCTTTTTTGTCATAGTCAGTTCGGATAGCATTTTCTTAACAAGTAGTCGTTTTTTATGAATTATTATCGGGTTTTTCTCCTTGGTTGTCATTTGTCATTTGCTATTAAACAGGGACCAGTTTGGTCCATAATTTATCATTAATTAGTAAATGAGTAATATCGATGGCAACTTATACGTGCAACATTTGAAAGCGGGATGACATTGGCAACTGCTTTTAATTAGAACGAAGCACGTGTAGGTTGGTGAATGAGTGGTCAGACAGCGCATGACACACGTGTGAATAATCACACGCCCATGAAAAATGAAATGTTATGTCAACCACCGGGCGCTCTACAAAAAGACATGTAATAATGAAGATATCACAGGTGCTGGCATGTTTATTTGAGGGGCCTCGGTCCTCCGGTTAGCACTTCATCATTAATACAAAGTTACAAACTAACAAAATTAAAATCCTTGTAAATTTTTAGTGTTTCTCTAAAATAATAAATTAAACCTCGCATAACCATGATAACATCACCCTTCCTTCTTGTCCGAAAATAAACCACTTTCCATCAATTCGTGCCAATTTTATTTGTTTCTTTAAAATTTCTTGGCCTTAGTCCGTCTGAGGAAATAGAAGCGTCAAAAGAAACTTTAAGAAGAACTTCTGGAGGATTAATACGATTGCTAAAAAATCTCTTTATATTTTAATACTTATGTTATGATAAATATATGTATATATAGAGAAATATACGCATACAATGGTTTATGCTCATTTGCGTCAAATTATCTCTACGAATGAATAAAGGGCAAACGCTTTTGTGTTTTCATTTCTTTCTCTTCCAAGGATTTCTTCACTATGAGAGACTAGTTTGACATTTGCATTTGAAGAGTATTATCAGTTTAAATTCACCTGTAATGGATTACATTATCATAAAGACGGCCAGGCCAACTACATCTTTACAACTAATTCAGAGTGTTATGATATTTCAATTTCACTCAAGTAAACTACAAAGACGGTTTTGCATTCTTTCAAACAAAGACTAAGCCCAGACAATAATCAATGTCTTTGAACTCTTTCACAAGGCTCGAAAACTATAGAGATTAAACAAGTTCGCACAAAAATTATTAGGTTTGAATACTTTCATATCTATCAGGAATTGCACGTTAATCGTGCCGAGCCAATTAATACGGTCCGGGATTGGATACCTTAAATTACCTTTTGGAGAAAAACCATTTCTTTCCCAGGGAAATTCTGAGAACCATGAAGTAAGAATGGGTAATAGCAGGAGATCAAAGATGAAGGTTGACAAAACTGTGATACAGTTATCTTATGCACTAGGAACTTCATTACCGCGGACGATCCTGCTATCAACAAGTTAGTCCTTCTTTTAAGCGCAAAGAACCTTCGGCGTTCATGAGAAACCACATGTTATACATTATTAAAGAAAATGAATTTTACACATTTCAAGCATCTCATGTTTCACGGTCAGTACCGAATTTGGTCCATGCAATAATACATGATAGACTCAGCCGCTCTACCGCGGGAGGATTAAACTAATGCCAAGAGGGAAGGGTCAAGAGGGGGCAAAGTCAAAACCCCAATTTCTTGTTTTAATCGAAAACTGAATGATTCTAAGGAGTAAAGGTGCTAAATCGAGTTTTGTATTAACCAAATTACAGAACAGGTTCTGGCACTTTCAACGATCTAGGTCGTCAACTCTTACTGAATACGGCGTGCTTGATTGATTGTTTGTGTGGTTGTATATTTGAGTGGTTGACTGTTTGTGTGGTTACTTTAAGTGTCTGTGTAGTTGTCTGTTTGTTTGGTTGTCTGTGTTTTGTGGTGGTCTGTGTTTGTGTGGTGGTCTATGTTTGTGTGGTGGTCTGTGTTTGTGTGGTGGTCTGTGTTTGTGTGGTGGTCTGTGTTTGTGTGGTGGTCTGTTTGTGTGGTGGTCTGTTTGTGTGGTGGTCTGTGTTTGTGCGGTGGTCTGTGTTTGTGTGGTGGTCTGTGTATGTGTGGTGATCTGTTTGTGTGGTTGTTTGTTTGCATGGTTTTGTGTTTATGTGTTTGTGTGGTCTGTTTGCATGGTTGTCTATTTGTGTGGTTGTCTATGTGGTTGAGTTATACCAGTATGGTTATAATATCTGTTTGTAGTATAATTGTATGTATGGTTGCTTGTGTGATTGTCTGTTTATGTTTTTGCCTGGGGGTGGTAACTGTATGTTTGTGTGGTTGTCTAATTTCTTTTCCCCTCACAAACAAGTTTTAGAACATTTCCCTCCAAGTCCAATTCCTGATTTTCTGTGTTAAACTAGAAAATTTTGCACTTTTTTTTCTTTGAAGAGGTGGGGTGAGGGTGGGGTATTTTTATTATAATGACAAAATAATTTATTCTAAAAAATTTTGTATTATTCTAAATAATACCTCATTTTGGTGATCCTTATTCTTGGTTGTTTATTTATTTATTTATTTTTTAATTCAATTCGTGTTTGTATTTTTTCCTCCATCTTTGTATTTATTGAGTAGATAATTCTTATTATTTAATCTTTTGGGAAAACTCTTTTAAGAGATTATTCAAAGGGTCTAATTATCATAATATTTTTTTGGAATAGTATACTCTTCAATAATGCAACAAACTTTACAAAAACTTTTTTCAACCACTGGCCCAAAGACAATTTTTACCAGATATTTTTTTTAGTTTATTAGTGAAATTCTACTGGCCTGGCACAATTTCTACTACCCTCAGGCATCCGGCAAGAGGATTTTCATGAAGACTGATGCAACATTATTTTACAAAACAATGTATTTCCCAATAACACACCCTTCATTTCTTAATGCAATCGCTTCATTCATTCAATGTTTTAATTCAAATTACAAAAAAAACTATCATATTAACTTAATAATAGAATTTCAAAAAAAAAATTTTACTTGAGGATATCAAGAGGGCTGAATCTAAAAGGCTTGAATAAGGATAAGATTAAGGTTAACACGGATAACAACTTTTCTTCTGTTTGATGGTTATGGTATACAAATTCTTCAAAAATTTTTACTATTATACATGTTTTGAAAAAAACAATAAAATGAATTTTGTTTTTCTCCCTTAAAAATGTTGGGTCATCCTTAATACATGGTAACAGGATTGCTCATTTTGAATGTGAATACTCAATAGCTAGAGAGGTGACTCAGTCATTTTTCTCTTTTAACTCATTGCACGAGTCCAAAGGTAGCACATTTTTCAGGTTACTTTTAGAATTAATTGAATTACACCAAATATTTTACTTTAGACGTTACAATTTTAATCTAAATGGATTTCAATTCATGTGAATTAATCATGACAATTCAAGGAAGAGGATTAAATTATAAAACATTTATTTAATTTTAACTGATAATCATATAAAATCATTAAATTATAACAAATATTAAAATCTGCATGTTTAGTCTTTGAAATACATTTGTATTTTGAAACATCAAAACACACTGCAGCAAGAGCCATGAAAACATTTAATTATGTCATATACTGATACTTCATTAATGCAATAGTGCTAATAATCTAAAAGTCATTAGACCAGTAGACAACTGACCACAAGATCAAAACAAAATTGAAGAGGTAAAATTTGTCCAGCAAAATTCATTTCAAAAGGTTTATACAAATTTCCCTTGGAATAAAATATTTGATTACCTTAATTTTTTGCAATTTGCCAAAGATGCTAAAAGACTAAAACATATGCAAATTTCAAAGTATATGTTCGTACAAAAGTGTCTGGGATTTTTTTTTTTTCTTAACTTTTCAAATCCACCTGACAACTTTTATCTTTATTGAGCTGTCAATCAACACTTCTGACTTCTGATATTTGCTTATTTTCTGATGATATTTGCTTATTTTCACCATCATGATAATAACAAAACACTGATTAATTCAATCTGATATTTCCCCCGCGTTCCGTCCCCCCTCCCAAAAAAAAAAAAGTCTGTCTTGAAATTATAAGTACTGTGCTAAATCCAGCAGTACACTTGATCCACAGAGTGACAAAATTACATTGTTTGAAATTGAATACATATTTAATTTTTATCAAACCCTCTTTTTTTGTGCTTTTAGTTTTATATTCACAGGAAAAAATTATAGAGCATTTATTTATAAATGATAATAATAAACCCCTTTCTTTATAATGAAACACTTGGCTGCATGTCAAGCACATCGGCCATGTGGTATCTCATCCTGCCGAAGCCCCTAACTTCATTAGATAATCCATATTACTGACCAAACACCACTGGTCACTCTCATTGGTCATTCGGTCAAACAGGCAGAAAATTCAAAATAGACGCTGGTATAACAGCTCTACATGAACATATCTACACTCTGTTACTCCAAGAATTATCTAAAACATCTAAAATGAATAATCTTAATATCCATTCAATGCATAATATCTACTGTACACAGCGTTGACATGCCCGAGTACGTTTGTACTGGATAATCAAGTTTATCAATCATGGAAAACTTAGAAATGCAAAGTTTTTCTTTCAAAATCATTTTATGGAAAGTTTCTGTTCAGTTTTATGAAAAAGAAGTACTTGTCTTTATCTGAAACACAATACATTATGACAACGGGGGGACCATGCAAAGGGGGATTAAATCGCACGAACTGTTTGTTGTGATATTCATGAATCATAATAAATTTCATAAACTTACCATCGTCGGATCTGGAACCGTCTGATTTCTCATTCCCAGGGAAATTACTACCAATTCCATTACTTTTTCCCTGAAAAATAATTATTTTAAATGCATTTAATCTGCACTCTTTCCGTAATATCCAGTTCTAAATATAACAATGCGCACGGCTTGTTTGATGTCGGACATCAAAGGATTGGCCTACCTCCTCTGTTTCGGTAACTAGACCGAGCTTATCCTCTGATAAATTTTCCGAAGATCTCTGCTCTTCCTCGCCTTCATCTTTGTAAACTTTCACTTCATCGTTTGAGAAAAAGTCTTCAGAGCCGCCAGAGTTCACATGCGGCATTGTCAAAGTTAAAAACAATCCAATAATTAAGTTTTTGTTGCACAGTACAACACACGTTTCGAGTCCGCCATGAATATACTCTGGTGAAGCTATTCAGATGGTAAGCGCCCAATTGGCAGCAAGCACTTATACCTTCGTCCAATCAAAATGCAGATAACATCAAGTCTTCGGTACTCATAAGGCTCGCCAAGGGGCACCTGCGTGTAATTTTTTCGCCAAATTTTATTGTTTTTCTTTTGTTTCGACACCCCCTGGGGGATCTGAGTTATACGTATCATGGAAAAGTATGTGTTTTATTCATTTACAATGTAATCCTGCCTTATCACCGCATGCGTATCTCGAATCAAGCTCAGAATGTTCAATATTTACATTTGTATATTTTGAAAAAATATCAGAGGACATTTCCCTCAGCGGCCTTCCCTTTGATGTTTAGAACAACATCTTAAAGGAGTAAATGCGTGCAAGTACTGTGCAAAAAGGATGTGGTCATGTTTCATTTTTTGTCTTGATAAAATTACAAGGCGTTTTATACTTCTCCAGGTTGTGATAATAGAGTAGGCATGTGTGAAATTTAATTTGTTCGAATTTTTGTGTGCAGCATATTTATGAATGCTAACAGTACATTACATGATTACTAAAATTCTTAAAATCTAACATATTATACATTATCTTGATCCGCGGTATTAGTCAAATTTACTCTTGCGAATCGTAAATACATGACTTAATATATATGCATTTTTTCTTTATTTCCAATTTAAAAAAAAAGAGGGGGGGGGAGTCCACAACGTTTAATGATTGAATGATTAAATTGAGTGATGGCGAAAGCTATTTGAAATAATTATTTGATGTATGAAAATTACTATGTCAAAAAGAGAACACTTGTGTTTCAGCGGTTTAATTATTTATTAAATTGTATATTTGAGCATCGATACGTGTCATTTGAGGACATGGTGATTTCCATACAGAACCAGCATTTGTCGGTACCCTTTGAAGTTCCGACAATCCTTTGTGTTACCTTATAAGGCTGAAGCGAATGAGCAATACCTCTCGATTTGTTTACACTCTATTTCCTTAGAGAATGTCGCCATCTTGAGGATCTGACCTGTAAATGTAGTTTTCTGTCACCTTCGGTCAGTTAAATAGTTTATTATCACATTGTAGTAATGCATTTCATAGGAGAGGCACAAATGGGATTCTTTATCAGAGGAATACACAATTTTTCCACCTGAGCGCAAGGAAACTAGACAGAATATTAGACGAAGTCTATGCCTATGTAAAGAATTACTCAGTCCGGAATTTCCTATTTCATGATTAAATGTGGACGGGGATTTTATTCAATACAAAATTCGATGTAGATATTATGCAACTAATAATATTATGTTATAAGTCGTTGTTACCGGCACATAACATTTCTCTCTCTGACGCCCGCGCGTTTTCTTATCGAAGTCCTTTTATGGCAACGAGGAAACAACAAAGGCGGAGAGAAATATTTTAAGAAAACTTCTTATTAGCACATAGCATTGTGTAGATTTTGTTTGCCAGAGGTTACGTATCTACAGGTGGTGTTAAATTAGTTTTACGCCGGATTAAGTTACTGCTGTCCACCTTGTGCCAACTTCACCCCAAGGACACAGAAAATGTCTTAGGGTGTGATTTTCACACGTTTTTACACTTTTTAAAGTCTTTTTATCACTTAAGATTTTTTTTCCGTTCCATTATTGTATAGATAGAATGGGACTCTCCACATTTCATTTTTTATATTTTCTATTGAATAATAACTACGCGTCCGATATCAGAATGATGAGATCTTTAGATAATTTTGCACTAGTCGAATCGGCACCACAAAATTATAAAATCAAAAACGAAATCGTTAATAAAAATTCTACATGAAAGCAGGATGGAAAAAGTATCAAAAGGAGACTGGTCTCTGAAAGTTGGCGGTGCATATGTCTAATTGGAGCGTATGACGGAGTGATGCCGACGGAAGCTTTGATAGTCGCTTACTAATTATTTATTGCACTTTTGTTGCAATTTATCTTTCGTTTGATCGTTATATTTTTTTTTTCAAGAAACTTCTTTGTGATTCCACTTTGGATGCAGTTCACCCACCAACATATGAGGTCAAAATCATTAAACAATTCGCTATTAAATACCACAGTATCAGAGAACAATTAAAGTATTTGTTTAGAAAAGTAAAAACTTCACATCAAATCAAATGCATGTTCAAACATGTGACATATGGCTAGAGGAACCGAGCAGTATCCTAAATGAAGGCAATATTTAATGAATGTCTGAATGTTATTTATTTATTTATTTATTTATTTATTTATTTATTTATTTATTTATTTATTTATTTATTTATTTATTTACTTTATGGATGTCTGTAATTTTTATTTATTTATTTATCAAGCCTATGTATTCGACCTGTCAATTTGATTTATCGTGGGTTATCTTTTGATAGCTTAAGTTAATTTTATTTTCATGATTTTCCGCCAAAATAAGTTCATCTTGGTATTGTAAGTGTATTTTCATTTTGCCTGACAATCATCGATAAAATAAAGATTCATAATTTTAATCGCATAATAATTGAAAACTTATTCAGTAAAATTATACATTCGAATTCTGGTCGATATACACCGGTATATCGATTATGGGACGGGAAATAATGGAATGGTATAGATACGGTATATTATATAATTTTATAACTATAATAAGTATTGTTTTATTATATCATGTATATTTTTTATCTGCAGTCATAGTCAATCGTCATACAATTGTGTTGACATGATTAGTTTTATACTACTTATCATCATATATTATCATTATCATATTATAGTTTTATATAATCTATTTTGATATCATTAGCATAATATAGTTTTATATAATCTATTTTGATATCATTAACATAATATAGTTTTATATCATATATATTTATATTATCATATTATAGTTTTATGTCATCTATTATCCAATGTGTAGCTTGTATGGAAATAGCCATTTAGAAATAGTTCAGTTTCAAATACTTATCCTCAATCTAGATGTACTCCTTGTTTCTTTATATCCTCGGAATTTTTTTATTTTTGTTTTTGTGTATATATGTTGTTGATTTTATGTGGCGATATTGAGATAAGTCCAAGTCCTACTCTGCAATCATATATATAATGTTTTATGTAGTAATATTATATAACCATGATGTAACGTCGATTCTGATTGGCTGGAGCGCGAGTCATTATTTTCCGATAATGACCGCTGACGGAAGATAATGACTCGGTGTGGTATTTGTCCTGATTTCAGTATTTACGATAAAAATTAAGATAGTTATTCTGTTTAATTCTAAAAGTTTAAATACACTTTTCAGAAAAAAAGTGCAATTAATTATTAATTTCGGAATTAAAGATTATGTGTTTAAATCGATTTGAATCATTATTTTAATCATATGTAGTCTTACATTCGTTATATAATATAACAAATAAGGACTTGGTCTCGGTCATTATGTCATTATAATGACCCGATGAGATTTGTAATATTGACCTCGGCCTTCGGCCTCGGTCAATATTACAACTCTCATCGGGTCATTATAATGACATAATGACCTCGACCAAGTCCATATTTGTATAATAATTATAGAATAAGTATAAGTTATATACTGTACTATTGATATTGCTTTTGTTTTGTCCTTGGAATAGGGAGAAGACTTGGAATAACTCGTCTATTCTCAGAATCCTTTTCCTTTCATAGATTATAGTGACCCGTTATTCATTCTTCTTTCTTCACTTCTTTTTCTCTCTATTTGTTCATTATAACATTGGTATCTTGTTCTTCCGTTTGTTATCAACCACATCATTGCAAATTATTTTGTTTAATTCACTTACATTTCCATTCAGGTAGAATGTGACCATTCACATACTTCTTATATTAGTATTATAATGAGAGCGGAATTAATATAAGTAGTAATCTGCTTGTTTTCCAATCTCAATTGTCATGTTTCGTTTATGATAACTTGATTCAAGATAAATATGTTTAAAATAAACTAAACCCCACCGTTCTGGACATATCTATCATTGTTTATTCATTTCTAAAATCTAACGCCGGAAGATAGAAGGTCAGACGGAATCAACTAGTTTCCCTTCATGCACAAGAATTATCTGCCCCTTCCGTCTAAAAAATATGTTGATGATGTAATTCTTATTTTTCGAGTTGAAGCAATATAAACGGGATAGTACCATTTATAAAACATCAATGCGTATACTAAAGAATATAAATAAATCAGGAGCTACATGCATGTATGCGATACGATACAACTGAAACCTAGAAATTGGAAGAAGTGAAACAAATAGGCAATGGAACAAACAAACAACGTTTTTCTTCACCAGTTTTTTTTTGAGGGGGGGGGGGGGGGTTAAAATAAAAAAAAAAATGCTACATATCTGTATGCAGAACAGTCTGAATAAAACTAATAGTGAGTATATTTTAGTTAAGCAAATCGTTTTGTTTCGCTTTCTATTTTCCTTTTCTTTCTTGGAGTGGGTGGAAGGGTTGTTGTTATTGTTGCATTTTTGCTGCTTTTTCATGAATAAATAAATTGCTACTGGAAGCCTTACCCTCGCTCTTTGGCCAAAATGGCCTGTAGTTTGAACATATTTTTTTAGAACTCTGCTCAAAGTTTTTATTCAATACAGTTTAGAATCTTTTCTGGTTAGTTAACTTCAACTTCTACATGTACGTGTATATATATTCGTTTATAAAGCAATTTCTCTTGGATTTTCCTAGAGTTCTACGCATTATATTCCGATTTATTTAATTTTTCTAAAATTATTTCAAATTGCTTGCTAAAACTTACAATAACTAGAAATGTTGCTGAAATACCGCTGTCACGAACTGAACAGAATATGTGTCACCTCTTTAAGCGCACCCTCACCTATCGTAGTCCTAAAATGTCTCCCTCAGATTTCAGTCAGTATTTTTTTTATCCCCCCCCCCTTTATTTATTTTTATTTTTTCATTTGTTTTGCACAGAAGTCAGTCACCTAATTAACAAAATAGGTATGTGATCTGTGAAGTTTCTATTGTGATAACATAAGTATAGACCAGAGTAGACATTCAATACAAATCGGTTGATATCAGAGGATGTAGGCTTCCTGCATAATTCCAGATAAATGGGGGTCTATTCTTACATCAGACATAACGGAGGTGTTCTTGTAAAGATTGGACCAGGTTATTGGGTGTGTATAATAACCAGAATACTCAGATCTTTATATAATATTTGACACCAAGGGTAAGGTAATGTAGGTATGTCTGATTGTTCGTAAGGTTGCTTGGTCTTACAAAAAAGCCTATTGACTCTCTGGCCCTCTGAACTTAGAAATATGCATAATATTGAAACATTTGTCATAAAAACAGTGTTACACCAGACTGAGGAAGTTCTACGGTCGATATGGAAAACTCGTCATACACTATGATGTCCCACTCTCGAGAATGGTGGATGATATTCTGTCATAGACAATTTGACCCATCCAACCAAACATTGTATTCTATGTCTTCCGAAATGGAAGTTACCGGATGTGACAGTTCTACCGAATTGAAGCGACGGGTGTTGCATGCAAACAGGAGATGCTTACTCTTCCTGGGCACCTGGTCTCACTCTCATATCGGGAGTCCGCTTCTTTTCATGTGGTGGAGGTTTTTGTTTGTTTGCTTTGGTTTCTGTTTTATCCTGATTTTGTATGCCTTCGGTTTCTGATTTTCTGAATTATCGATTTTGTGCTGTATACAGGGATATGGTAATTATCCATATTTGTCATTCACCAAAGAAAATGGGAAAAATGTTTTTTTTTTTTTGCACGAGTTATGGTTCATGTTTGTCACTTGGTTCGACGGCGATGTTCCAAGATGCCATCATACGGTATTTGCAACTCGTCAGATAAGCTAGAGATTGCTCTTATATTTATGATTTTCTTGATGAAAATGAACAAAGTGATATTAGAATTTAGGCAAAGGATTTCAATATCACAAAATTGTGAAAACCATCTGAAAATTGACTGAAAATACTCTGCTTTTTTGGCATGATAAATAAACCATGCGTGAATCCAGTGGCGGGGGGGGGGGGGGGGGGCGGAGATGGAGACGTATTCCAGCTTTGGCCTATATCTAATTGAAAGGGATCTAACACTACACAAAAAGGCTTTTTTTAAAAACCTAAAATTTCGCTTCGCTCGCCATCTACAATACAAATACACAATATTTTTTTCTGCACAATGCCTTAATCATTTTCAATTTTTATACTAAATAATTTTATAATTGTCCTAGATCTCAGGATCTCGTATTTTTAACAGTACCTTACTCCCTCATCTTTTTCAAGGTTTTGTCATTTTAACATGTCTGTTTATTTGGAAAACTTGACAGATGCATCTTTTATCGTTTTATTCGCATGAAATATAGACAAAAAGTAATTAGTTTAATCATTCACATTTCAATATATAAATATGAAAATACAGTTGAATTCTCTATATTACAAATAAGTTTTATTGACTTAGGAAAATGCTATGGAAGACGGAAATGATTAACTTAGACTTTTAATTAGATACCTAGCTAAATTGTTGAGTGTTTTCTTGTTTTTAGAAGTAAAAAGCTGTACTAATTTGAACATAGAGGTTTTTCTCCAAAAATAAATTTTTATGTATTAACGTCGTAAATTACTGTAAAAGGGGCACTCTAAAATAAAATGAAACTCGTCCTCAATCGCACCAACCTAATTAAAATCAGATCTTCTTCTCTCTTGGAGAAACGTTTCTCCAAGAGAGAAGAAGATCTGATTTTAATCAGATTGCAATCGCACCTGACTGACATTTATGACATATTCTCTGAGATCTAGATTCATTTGCATATCTACTTGTTTCAACCGACAACTGATGAGAGGAGACTCTAAATTTTGTCAAAATCTTTTCAAAATTACACGGAAGACTTTTCCGTAAATGGAACTGAATAGAATGAGAATCTGTTAAATATCTATATAATTCTCTGAGATATCTAACATATAAACCATTATTGATTTTCAACATACTGATCACTCCAAATATGTCCAAATTCACAATCATATAATAATTTTCGTACTCCCGTCAGTCAAGAATTATTTTCATCAATGCTTTCTAGCATATCATCTTAAGAACCTTGAATACAATTGTCTGTTCTTAAAAGTTTACACCAGTATTTCAATATTCTAATTTCTCTGTCAACAATCAAAGGGTAATTTCCTAATTCGGAATAAATCATATAACGGGAGGTTATTCAAAATTATTCAATGTAATATAAAATCATCTCGATCGAATCACGACAAATTAATATTTCATATCTAAAAGTATTCCGGCTCGCTACGCTCGCCGATTCTTCATAAAATTAAATTTATGATATTCAATTCTCCTCCAAAATCAAGCTTTAGTACACGCGTTGCCCCCTCCCCCTCCCCCACCCCCCACCCCTGTAATTTGCATGTATAATCGAGTTTTTCCATTTTTCAGCGATTTTGAATAAAAACAAATACAATGTTTTTACAATGTTAAAAATCGCTGAAAAATGGAAAAAAATCAATAATTTCACTATCTTTTGGACAAATTCACATCTGAAGCAAAATAAGGTAGACTAAACATAATTTGAAGGTTAAAATTCGATATTTGCAATGATCATCTGGTTTTTGGGACAAAAATGGGTATTTAATTTTTGAAACTGTAATTTTCATGAAAATATGGTATCCCTGTATGGATCCAATTTATCCAAGATACCCCAGAGTTTGTGGAATTTGAAAGTATTTTCTGAAAGTGGAAAGGTCCTACTCTAGAATGAATTGGGTTTACACTTTACCAATTCAGGTGTTTCGTACAAATTTTGGGTTAAAAATAACAAATTTTATCAAAAACTGCTGAAAATTGGAAATGCTTAATTTCATTCAATTTTTTGGAGTCTTTACATACTTTGGACATGAATTAATACCAAAAGAAGTAAATTAACGTTTTTGGTTCATCACATTTGAAATTGCAGATTTTGTTGAAGTTTTTTTGGGGCAAAATCCTTGCTTTTCATACTTTTTCATTTAAAATGTAGTTAAAACAAGAATTTCATTGAAGGAAGGCCTTTTGTATGCCATTCAGTTTGAATTATTTTTTCTCGTAACTACGAGAATTTTTTCTTGTAACTACGAGATTTGTATCTCGTAATTACGAGACTTGTTTCTCGTAATATCGAGATTTGTTTCTCGTAATTACGAGATTTGTGTCTCGTAACTACGAGATATTAAAATTATATAACATGGCACGAACTGGTTTCCGTAGATTTGACCCCGAAGTCATCAAAAGAGCGAAAGCATGGTATTGGAACAATCCCCCTTTTTAAAACAACATCTTCAAACATTGCGCACTTCTCGACCGTGACAAAGGGACTCCATGACGAGCGCATTCGAATCCCCTCGCCATTTATTTGTAACGACATAAAAAAAAGAGGAAAAGGGTCGTGACGAGCGCTGTCCGCTCTCGTCATAGAAGACTGGAAGATGCATGGTCCCTTATCCCATCTGAAAGTTTGTTAGTTTTTTTTCAGTGGCGGATTTGGAGGGGGGAGGCAACATGACCCCCCCCCCATTTTCACCCGTAGTTATTGATTCAGAATACTCTTTTTGTGCTTATTCTTATTACTTTGGGAAAATTTTCGTCTCGCTTCGCTCGCCGCACATTGTGTTTGAATGGATTCATATATCATAAACACATAAGAATTTAAATTAAGACCTGAATAATTGATAAATGCTTCATGTACATGTGCCGATCTAGTCAGGTCAGATAGGTGGATAGTTGTGTTGCAATGCCCTAACCTTGAGCGACGCACAGGATTTGACGAAACCTTACAGAAAGCAAGTACCCAAGGTCCTTCTCCAAGCTTGTGTTTTTCCTGCCGATCGGTCAACAAATATGGTCATCGAGGGCTCATTTTCGACTTTCCTCTGTAACCGCAGCACAGAATTGCACGAAACCTTACAGGAAGCAAGTAATTAAGGTCCTCAACCAAGTTCGTATTTTTCGTTTCGATCGGCCAACAAATATGGCCACCGAGGGCTCTGATTGGCTGACACATTCTCGACTTCTCCTCTGCAACCGCTGCACACAATTTCATGAAATCATACAGGAAGCAAGTACTCAAGGGCCTCCACCAAGTTGTCCTCTATCATTCTTTTGTTTGCAACTCAGGTGAGCAATGTGCCCCCTCGGGCCTCTTGTTTTTGCTTGTCAGCTTTTCCGTGAACACTTTTCTTTGAGCTGGACTTCGGGCCCCCTTTTCTGAAATCCTGGATCCGACACTGCTCTAAGGTAACGGATCAGGAGCTGGCTTTAGTAAGCAGAGTACAGATAGTTTTCCATATGCCAATTCGGACAACTTCTTTTGATGTCCATTTTCATCGTTTTTCTGTAAGGTTCACTGTGGCGTATCACGTGCTACACAAATGATATGTTCCACGGGAATCCATCCCCTTTGATTAAACCAAGTAAATACGGTCTAAATCAACTTTATATGAATTTATTTAAGGCCTATCGTATGGTCATTATTATTTATTATATGATGGTAATTTATTCTGGTCAAGAATAGACGTATATTTGGAGAACTCTTAAACAAAAAAAAAATCAACTTTATATGAATTTATTTAAGGCCTATCGTATGGTCATTATTATTTATTATATGATGGTAATTTAAATAGACGTATATTTGGAGAACTCTTAAACAAAAAAAAAAAATGTATCTGTCCGTGCACCATATCATAACATGTGGTGCGCATTGAAAAAATTTCTGTTTAAGTGTTCTCCAAATACACGTCTATTCTTGACCAGAATAGATGACCATCATATCATTGACGATAATGGCCATATGATAGGCCTAAAGTAAAATCATATAATGAAAATTTAAACAGTATTTACTTGGTTTGATCAAAAGGGATTCCCGTGGAACATATCATTTGTGTATCACGTGATACGCCACAGTGAGGTTGGTCATCAGTGTATTACTGTCTTGTTTTTAATCTTACCTCAGAGTTTGAAGGCTGTTGTTTATATAGAGGTGTGCATTTCGGATGACCTCTACTTGTCCGGATAAGTGGAAGGGTTATGTGCACGTAATCCGGATCATTACACATCGCTATTGATAAACGCTTTTAAAGGTCGACGCCGGGTGCACATTGGTCTCCCTCAGTTTATGTGTTTTGATTCTTGTTCCTCATTTAGGTGTGTCCGATTTAATTGTTTGTTGGTTCGTTTCATGCGGGTTTCGTTGTGCATCTCGTTGTCCCCTATTGTTTGTTATAGTATGATGTTCAGTGTTTGTTACAACCATGCAGGACATGTTCAGTAAGAGGGTGATCTCGCTGGAAATCCCTTTCCATATTACATGTGTTTCGTTCTAAATATCAATTCAGGAGTACATGTAACGAGATTTGACATTCTGAAGATCCATATCTCATCCATATATATATATATATTATAAAGTCATGAGAAAAGGATAAATATCGAAGACATAATTGCCTGAAACTGCAGATTAACCACTTGATCAAAATGTTTATTTTGTACACCTATTTAAGAGGAGTCCAAAATGGATCAAATTTTTATTAATCGGTGGTTGTAGAGAGGAAGTCGAAAATGGGTCAGCCAATCATATTCATTTGCGGCCACCTTGTTTTGTGTTCTGGTATTAAACAAATTTATTGGTGGAGGAACTGGAGTACTATGAAAAAAGTTTCACGATATTCTGTAAATTGTTTGCTCCGGTTGGTGGAAGCATCTTCGACACCTCCTCTGCAAACGCTGCACCAAATTTCAGGAAACATTACATGGACTGATTGATATGTTGCGAGTCTCGTATTTAAGGATTTGAATTTTATCAGACATTTTGCATTATTTTTCTACATAATCCCCTTCAGTATCTATACTCTTTTGCCATCGGTGTTTAAGGACCTCGATACCACTTTGAAAGAACTCCTTATCTACTGACCAGAAAGCCACCCACTGAAAGTATGACGTCATCATCGGACTGAAAGTGGGTGCCAGAAATAGCTGCTCTCAGTTTTGTGAACGGATGAAAGTCTGATGGAGCAAGATCAGGTAAATAAGGCGGATGCTCAAAATCAAAGCCACAATCATGAATGGCAGCCATGGTAGTGACAGACCTGTGAACAGGAGCATTGTCCTAATGGAACAACACACCTTAAACCAGTGGGCTTTCTGCGGCGCTCAAGTTTAATATATTCCCGTACTGTGTCGGATCTTCTGAGAAGTGAAGCGTAGTGTGTGTCATTGATTGCTTGTCCTTTTTGGAGATAATCTATCAGCAGAATACCTTCTGCAACCCAGAAAACCGATGCTCACAACATATCAATCAGCCCTAATACAGGGAGAAAGTACTCAAGGTCTTCCAACAAGTTTGTGTGTGTTTTTTTTTTTTCCAGCCGATCGGTCAACAAATATGGACGCCGTGTGCTCTGATTAGCTGACACATTTAAACATCTCTGCGCTGCAACCGTTGACAAACTTTCACGAAACCTTACAGGAAGCAAGTATTGAGCCGATAGCGAACTGGTCACTATCAGTCACTTGTCCGCAACTTAAGAGCGTATACAAAAATTATGACAATGACGTTACCTTGACCTTATACCTATGACCCTGAAAATCAATAGGATTCTTTCTCTGGTCATTAGCATTAAGTTTATATAGTTTGGCCAAGATCCAATAAAAACTATATACAAATCAATAGGAATTTTCCTCTTGTCATAGGCAATTTTAAAATTTATGAAGTTTGGTGAAGGTTCAACCAAAACGTTACCCTCTAGGAGTATACAAGGATTTAATCATTTCCAATCTGTGACCTTCACATTTGACCTTGAATATCAATAGGTTTCTTCCTCATGTCAGAAAAAAAAAACAATAAGCGTATGAATTTTGGGCAAGATCCAATCAAAAGTGTTTCCTCTAGGCTGTATACAAGGAAATCAATAAGGTTCTTCCTCTTGTCACAAGCAATTAGTGTCTAACGTTTGGTCAAGGTCGAATCAAAACTATATCCTCCAAGCTGTACACATTTTAAACCTTTCCAATCTGTGACCTTGACCTTTGAAAATCAATAAGCTTGTTACTTATGTCATGACAAATTATAGTATGAAGTTTGATAGAGAGTCAACATAAAATGTGTCCTCCAGGCTGTATACAAGAAAAAAAGTGATATACAGTAATACACTCAGGCTTTCTACTCTACCTTGATGAAAAAGTAGGAAAATCAAAGCACTAAAGGTACTGAGTGCGAATAGCCAGAATAATATCACTTATTATGTATGACAAAATATTGTGTTTTCAAAGTTATATTTGTTCCTGAACACCTTCGTAGGCCAGTTTATGGACTTATAAAGACAGAACTAAAATGCAAATCCATAATGTTGTCGTAATGAATTGAAAGATGATGTCTGACAGTGAACATGAAAATTAAATAACATCAAATTAAACCTACCCCTCCCCCCTTAAAAATACAACAATCCAATATGACTATCGATTGATGATAGCATATACAAGGAAAGAAGACGAATCTTATTTTCTAATTTGATCCCCACTCTCTCTTTAACCTTTCATGTTCAATGTTAGGTGTGTGCTAAGAATTTGAAGTAAAATTCACTTCTTTTTTAGTATATTAAAATATGATACATCCTAAACGGGAATGTTTTGATCTTTTATTTTTCATAATTGTTAATATCATATTTCATGATGGAAGTTCCTAATTTTTCCGTCGTAAACAGATTTTATTTTGTGAAGCGGGGCAAAATAAGCCTACTTGAAGATAGTTTTACGTTTCAATGATTCAACTTAATATCTTTATCGATAGCACCGTTTCATTTATATATTGTCCACTAAAACAGATAATGACCTTGTAATGGAAAGGGGTTTCCAACACACAGCCTGTGTTCATCTCAGTACATACAGATGCAATTTTTCATTAGGTCATGCATGTACATAACACGACAGCTCGATTCATATAGATATAATTCATTGATTCAGACAGTGATCAGACTTTAAACCAATCATGACACTGACACAGTCCCAAGGTTCATGTAAACAGAGTAACATCGTTTATACATACTCAGTAGATGGGGCTCCCATGAGTGAAGAAATCAGGCAATCGCTATGTGCTATTCGCACAAAAATAGGAGTAGTCAATGAAAAAAAGTAGGTAAAAAGTAGGAAAAAGTAGGAATTAATAGGGGAAAAGAATGAATTTTTCCTTCACTTTTAGTGACAAATTTCAGTAAGTATGACACACAAAATCTTAGTAAGCAATGTTTGTAGACTGGTTATGTTCACCTTTGAGGAAATCGCAGAGAGAAATAAGGACAGATTGTTTTTTCATCTGATATATACAGAAAGGGCGAGCGAAGCGAGCCCGAAATTTAAAAAAAATCTTTGAATCAGATGTCGATGACAGCGAAGCAAGTAATTTTTTTACTTTTGATATGAAAAAGTAGGAATAGTAGGAGGTTTTGAAGAAAAAGTAGAAAAAATAGGATCACAATGAAAAAGTAGGAACAGTAGAAAGCCTGTACACTTACACACTCACTTACACACGAACGGTTGCATTACTATATCCCCTTGCGACAAAGATAATAAAACCTAGGCAACGCAAAGACCTTGACATTTAACCTTAGAAATCGAGAGGCCTCTTCTTGTCATGAGCAATAAATGTATGAATTTTGGTAAAGATCCAATAAAAACTGTGTCCTCTACGTTGTATACAATATACAAGGATTTTATATAAATGTATTTCCAATCTGTGACCTCAAAGACACATGACCTTGAAAATCAATGGGGCTCTTCTCCCCGTCATTAACAAGAATTGTGTGAAGTTTAATAAAGATCCCATCAAAACTGCACCCTCTAAGTTGTTGTTTTGGTTTGTGTGGGTTTTTTTTTTCTATCTTTATTCAAAATCGAAAATTTGTCACATTATACTTATAGAATGCACGCCCTAGGGAGATGAATTAATATAAGCGTTACGCTTCTTTTCAGATCCCTCTATCAATCTAATGTTATATTGTATTAATTGTGATCTATTTAATCGAATAAAATATGTTTAAACTAACTAAGCTGTGTACAAGGATTTTAACAATTTCCACAAAAACTTTGACTATTTTCAATCTGTGACCTTGAAATCTGATCTATGACCTTGAAAATCAATAGTAGTTATTATTAGGACTCTTCCTCCTGTCATAAGCAAGAAGTGTATGAAGTTGAGTAAAGATCAAATCAAAACTGCACTCCCATGGGTGTATACAAGGATTTCAACCATTTCTAATCTGTGACCCTGACCTATGACCTTAAAATGTTCTTCCTCTCACCATAAGGAATATGTGTATGAAGTTTGGTCAAGATCAGATCAAAACTGTGCCCTCTAGGCTGTATACAAGGATTTTAGACATTTCCTACCTGTGACCTTGAAAATCAATAGGGTTCTTCCTCTTGTCATATGGAATAAATGTATGAAGTGTGGTCAAGATTCGTTCAAAACTGTGTCCTCTAGGCTGTATACAAAAGTATGATGTACACACGCACAAACTCACTTTCATAAACACAAACAACAGCATTACTATATCATCCTGCAACTATGATGTGAGGGGATAATTTCATTGAGGGTTGTTGGCATTGAGCTCCTGTGGTTATAGCTTGTGTTTCACACAATAGATATACATGCATTTTTTTGTAACCAAACCTTTTCAACAGTAGTCAAAGTTTTTTTTACCTCATGACCTTGACTTTTGAAATTTGACCGGGGGGGGGGGCTTAATTATTTAAATGTTTGACCTGGTGACCTTGACCTTAGAATTGAATTTGCTTTTCATAACCTTTAAACATAAGCAATAACTTAAATATATAAGCATATGTCATCATTGTACATTCCATGTAACACAACTTCATTGATACCAACATTTCAACCTTGGAACCTTGGAGTTTGCTACATGTATTCTTAAATTCAGTTGTATCTCTTAATATTGGGCTGCCCAAGGGTATCAGTGTATCACAAACACATTTTCTTCCATTAAATAGACATCAAAATCCTTGAAATCAATTCATACTTAAAATTTTATTCTTTCATAGCTAACATATTTGTAATTTGTGATCAAGGAATATGGCAAAAAGAAATTTTGGGGAAGTGACAATATAGTATCAGCTGAAATAAGAACATTTCCATCCACTTAAGTGATTTCATACTACAGTATGTCCTGAATTTAAATAAGGAAAGACAACTCTTGCTATTATATTGCTTTACAACAAAAAGGACAGATGAAACATCAATTTTACAGGACTAGGAATACATAATATTCTTGAAAAACTATTCATTTCATAAAATGTTGTTGTATAATTGTCTCTTAAGAAGGAGCTGGAAAAGGTATTAAAAATAATCCCCTTTTCTTAGCCTTCTTTCATTTTACACATATAGCAAAACAAATAACAATGTAGAAAATAAAATAGTGTGTCACTCAATTCATATTTAATAAAAGCATAATATTAGTCAAATGTAATAATGATAGAATAGAACTTGACTTTCTTTTGAGTTAATTTGTCTGATTTTTTGTCCCCAATCATGATCATGAATTGAATTTCAGTCACAGTGTACAATTTTTTTCTTTAAACCTTTAAATTCATAAATAATTCTAAATCATAATGAATATTTAAAGTCATGGTTTTATAAATATTTTCTCAAAATAAGCAGATTAAGTTAAAATATATTATACATTCCAAAGATTCTTATGGTTTTTTTTTTTCATTCGCTTTTTTATTGATTAAATTTGATAAAGTAATTGGATATACAAATGTATCATGATATATACACATGAAATTTCACTGTTGCAAATAAAACAAAATTAAAATCATTAAAATTTCAAGAAAGTGTAATATTTGAACATTTTACCATAAAAAAAGAGAAGAACATCTATTAACTAACCCAAAGACAAATTCTACTGATAAATTGTGAAGTACAAGTTTGTTAAACAATTTCTACTAGCTCTGCAGAATTACTACAGATATTAAATATCCAGAAGTGACTTGTTTTTGTATGATAATTATGTTTTTTTGTTTCAAAAACAATGAAAATACAAGAAAATGAATTATTTAACTGAAAAGCATAAAGTATGATACTAGAAAAATGAATTATTTAACTGAAAAATCATAAAGTATAATACTAGATTACATTCTTTAATCAAAAAATTGATAATTCATAAATACTTTTTAATCAGACAGTATACATTTTAAAATACAGAACTATTTTATTTGAAGATGTTGAAAAGCCAGTATCTGGATAAATAGGAATTTCAAAGCCTGGTGTATGTACAAAAAACATAAATTTCAAATATTTTGCCATATTAAGTGAATGATTAAAAATTTGATGTCAATTTAAACTGTTAATGAGAAGATGAGACTTTTGAAGTCCTTTTTCAACCATAAGCTTTATTGCAGATCTTGGAGGAAAAAGCAAATAAAATGTTCACAAATTTATGCAATTTTTCACATGAATTAAACTTTTTCACCCCAAAATACATATAATTGGGAATTAGAACTTAAACTTTGTATCATTCAAAAACAATATAACAAAATCAAGCTTTCAATTTTGATTTCACAGAAAACATGAAATATTTTTGTCTCATATAAATAACTTTCACTCCTTATTCTAATGTATCATTCATTGTTTCTTGTACAACTTCTTGTTTCGACTTTTTTCTTTTCTTTTTTTTCTTTTTGGCACCTGTACTAACACCTTCACTGAGCATACTGATAGGTTCTTGATTATTTGTGTTATGAGCTAAACTGCCAACGGCATTCATACTGGAAGTCTCCTCTCCTTCCAACACCATCGTTGACTTCTTCTTTTTCTTTTTTTTCTTCTTCTTCTTAGGAGCAGTATTACTGTCATCTTCACCAAATATAGTGTCAATATCTTCCTCCCCCGGATCAAGGGTCAAACCATCCATAGCTTCAGCATTCAAATCCTCTGGTACATCACCATCTCCCTCCATTGTCACACCACTTGGCGATCGAGACGCAAAATGCTTCCTGACGGCAGCACTCTCTCTGATATCCCACACTTTGATTTCCTTTTCTCCACCAACAGCAAATACAAATGGTGCCTCAGGACAAGCACCTGCAGAGAACAACTGGTTAAGCTTAAGATTTCTGCTGAGTACAAGGGAGGGTTTATTGTTTTGTACATCCCAAATCTTCATGATTTGATCACTGGATGTTGTGACTAACAAATCGGGTATTCCTGAACTCTGGCAGATGCCGGTAACGGCTTCTTCATGAGCTGATAATGTAAACAGTGGTTTGTCTTTCCTTGAATCTATGCAATATACCATACCATCATCTGTGGAAGCAAAATAGTTAAAAGAATTGAATGTATTCCAAGCAACTTTTTCTACTTCGCCACTTAAATTCCATTTTTTCACATTTGCTTTTGGGTTTCGACAGTCAAAAAGTCTGACACTTTTATCAAATGACCCTGTCAATAACGTTTGCTGATCACCAGGTTGCCATTCCAAACACTGTACCTTGTCATTGTGTTGTCTAATGGAAGTCACCATGGTTCCTTCCGTTAAATCCCATAGTCCAACTGTAGTATCAGCAGAGGCACTGGCCAGAATATTCCTTACTGTTGAATTCCAGGACAGGTCTAATATTGCATCTGAATGCCCTTTACCACCAGGTTTCTTGTTCTTTTTCTTCGTCATTTTTGTACCTAAAATAGCCACTGGTTCAAGAGAATCTACAACATCTATATCCCAGATTTCTATGAAGGGATCCATCGTCCCCACAGCTACAAAGTTTCCTGGTTTTTCCTCCCCGATGTCAAAGTTTAACCACTCAACTGCAAGAGGAAAGGAAGATAACAAGATATCATGATGTACATACAAATTGCCGAGATCTTCATTGTAAACATGTACAATCAGCGAGCACATTTCTTTCTCTGCTTTTCCTGTTATTATCAAATTATCTGTGGCTTTTATGGCAAAATCTTCATCATCACTGTCATCCTCTTTCATTGTAAGGTAAGGATCATCTTCATTTGTGGCAAAACATGTCAAATCACCAAGTCCTTTCATCATGTCATCTTCACCTTCATCATCGTAATCATCCAAATCATACTTGTCTACAATGTCATCTCCTTCACGTTTTCTCTTTGATCCAGCTTTAAGCTTCTTCTGTTTGACAGCAATGTCAGGTCTAGGTACACCAGAATCATCTCCAGTTGCCCCATCTTCCTTCAAGTCCTCATCCCCATCAGAACCATCAACGGTGTCGTCATCATCATTTTCTGCCTCATTGACTTTATCCCTTGTCTCTTCAATAATCCTCTTCAGTTCTTCTTTGTCTACTTGAACCTTTTCTGGTACTGATTTTGCGATTCCCCTCTTCACCCACGTTAAACAAGGAATCATATACATTTTCAATCCACGTGCACTAGCTCTAGCCTCTACTTTCACTTCTTGTTTAGACGAGGGAGTACTCGCCCGAAAACTCTTTCGCTCCGACAAAAACTCTTTCGCTCCGACAAAAAATTTTCAATTTTATATTTTCCCCGAAAACTCTTTCGCCCCGACATAAAGAATAAATGCACCGCGTGGTATCGAAACATATGATGTTGTGATTCCTTACGGATGTTTTTTTTTATTGTTTTCTCATCATTTAAGGTTCAAGGATACACCATCCGAACAACAAATCACTTCGGAGTCTCTCTCGTCGCCAAAATCGACGTCACGTTATCTATGACGTCACGAAAAACGCGCCAAAATTGCATCGGCACTCTTATTATTTGACGCTGATTCACCTACGTCCTGAAACATGAACTAGTATTTTAGGGATTGTGCTAAATGAAACTGCTGTATTTTGATAAGATTGGGACTTCTATCATTTTCCTTTGAATCTTGATTAAAAATTGATGTAAAACAATTCTTTGATGGGTATGTTCATTCAGAGAAAAGGCTTACAGCGCATTCTGCCGCTCGCCGTCATCTCTACGAGAAAATCACGAAATAATAATTTTATGCTTGTTTTATTTGTAAACAACCGTTTGAGTTAAACCCGGGGTTAAAATAGCAATTGAATCTAATTAAAATGTGTGTGATGCTTTTTTTACACGCGGGGTTTAAATGGGCAACATCTCACAAAATTGTACATTTTATTAGGAAACAACTCCTTAGTTTACATGCGGGATTTGGGTAAAACAAATGAATGGACTTTTCTATGTCTATATATCTAGGAGTAGTGATATTTAGAACAGCAAGCATCACGATTAGGAGAAAGGGGGGTGGGGGTATGACTGCTACGTAGCAATTTCTCTCCGCTATGTGTAAGATTCGCCATTTATTATAAGCGAACCGTAATAATTATATTTTGAATTTATCGAACAGAAGACCTTTCATGACAAATGACATAGTACTATAAGTCAAACCTTCTCAAAGTGAATCCTCCTTTTGAGGAAGTTCCCCTTTTTACTTTATTTGTTCTTCTCCTTTTCTTACAATGCGAATATTCATGGACCTGTTATAAATCAATGATTTCAGGATTATTGCCTAAATTTAACCCTCTGTCCGGCAGTAAATTATTATTACCGGTATACGTTTAATATAGGAATAGAAAGTACAAACATATTTTAAAATTACCAGTGGCGGATTCAGGTGGGTGCGGAGGGGGCGCCCCCCCCCCGACAATGACCCCAAATTTTCCAAAAAAACAGGAATATTTTTGCCAATTTTCAGTAAAAATCGGCAGAATTCGCTCCTTGACCCCCGGCATAGGGGGCGCTGGATCCGCCACTGATTACCTATAGGATATTTGATCCTGAACAAGTCACACTGACCTTGAGGATGACCTTGACCCGCGTCGGATGCCATGATGCTGAATATCCTAGCATGTTTGATGAAAAAATGCGAATGCCGACTTACCTACATTATATGATCTCCATAAATACGTAAATGCAAGGAATACTGTTTTTATCGTCTAACATTGTAGTACACTGAAATTATTTTGCAGTCAGGAAATAATTTGTCGTTAAACGCCTATAATGAAATATGTGCACTTAGACCAGTAAAAAAAAGTAGGAAGGGGGGGGGGGGTATGGAACGTTTATAATATTAATCGAAGATAGAAATCAGTTGCAGCATTGTTTTACTGTTATAAGTCAGTTAATTGCATTTTACATTGTCTATATGGAATTTTTTGTTAAAAATATTTTAAAAAATCCTTTTAAATGTTTTCTGTTTTGAAACACAGATTCTAACAAATAGGTTTCAAAACGCCGAGCAATTATAGGGCGACGTCCTGGTTCAAAACGACGTTGTTCTTGCTATTGTTTACCCTTTCTTAAAAGAAAACAGATGTCATGCGGAAATAAATATGATTTTTCATAAATATAGGAATTAAAAAAAAACTATTTCAAAAAGATACTCTATCACAAGGCCGATTTTAGCCCTTACCAGCTTTTCTCCTCATCCAAAACAAATGGATAGCAACATACGATGTACTATGCCTGTATTATATATAACGTGTGATTGCACTTACATTCAAGTATTTATAATTTTCTTTGCGTATTCTTTTATCTGAATTCATTCTATTTCTTTATAATTATATTCATAAGATAAACATCTTGTTTTCATCGCCCCATCTCATTCTGGACCGTTTTTATTTCTTTATCAACTTGATTTGACGTTCAAATGACCAAATGCATCACGTGACGTCATTTGCTTAAAACTGTTGCAGGCGTTAATATTGCTGATATAATGGGTAAATATTATAAAATGGGTTTTAAAAAGAATTCACATTTTGATCAGTTCTATTTCCAATTGATATATGGCTGATAAATGGAGTAATTTAGATGAACGGTTCAGGCGATATAAATCCAAATAGAGCACGGAGGGGAGGGTCCCTGTAAAGTGCGAAACGAAACAAAAACGAAACGAAACAAATCGAAACGAAACGAAACAAATCGAAACGAAACGAAACAAATCGAAACGAAACGAAACAAATCGAAACGAAACGAAACAAATCGAAACGAAACGAAACAAAACGAAACGAAACAGATCGAAACGAAACGAAACAGATCGAAACGAAACGAAACAAAACATAAAACTTAAAGAAAATGAGAAAAAGAGGAAAAATCGCCGAAAACGAATATTTCAAGACAAGATCAGCATGTAATATTGCCTTAATCCAAGAGTTCTACATATGTAAGTAGTGCCGAGAGGGTTTCTTGAAAGAGTCAAAGTTGACAATTAAAAACATAGGGCCATCAGAGATGACAGCGCTCACCTCGACGGCATCATTGTCCCATGACCAACATCTGTACCTACATTGCACAAAGTTTTTCCAGATGCATAATACAATAAGTTTGGTTGATTAAAAAATTCAAAGAAAGCTGGAAATGAAGATTCTAATTTTACCATACCTGGTCAATCAAGCGTGAAATATAGGACAGATGCAGCCTCCGTACCATGCATTTTTGTAAACATCCTAAGATGCATCATCCATGCAATTGTGGTTGATGAAGAACCAATAGTAAGGCGGGAATGGATCTGTCCCATTTTACCTAACCTGCTCACTCAAGCGTGAAATGTAGGTCAGATGCAGCCTTCGTACCATGCATTTTAGTAAGCATCCTCAGATGCATCATCCATGCAAGTTTGGTTGATGTAGGACTTATAGTAAGGCGGGAATGGGCCTGTCCCATTTTACTTAACCTGCTAACTCAAGCATGAAATGTATGTCAGATGCAGCCTCCGTACCATGCATTGTTGTAAGCACCCTCCGATGCATTATCCATGCAAGTTTGGTTGATGTAGGACTTATAGTTTGGCAGGAATGGACCTGTCCCGTTTTGCTTAACCTATAGTGCGGACGCCGACGCCGACGACGGGGCAATAGCATAAGCCCCCCTCTACTTCGTCGAGGTGAGCTAAAACGTAAATGTCAAATGCCATTCATGTATTTAAGAGGAATAAAAGGGAGGGGATAGAAAACCACGCTATGACACCGTAATGAGATCATAAAACGGGGTGGGGGCACATTTCAGGAAAAAAACTTATCCTTTTTCAAACGAAATGTGCCCCCCAGTTTTTAATTGTTCTCATTTTTCTGATAAAATTTTCAAATACACATAACGGAACCGTTCCGTTTCCTCTGCGCTAGACTCCTCCCTGCTAAATAATATTTTTCCGTCTATGACGAGGTTATTCATCCCATTCACTCTCCTTTAAAATGCAATTGCGTTATATACCGTATATATTATGTTTTAATCGTCAACTTTGATTCTTAAAAAAACCCTCCAGCCACAAGAACTAACGGTTGAAGGCAATAATGAGGGGGTGGACAGGGACAAAGGGAGGGGAGAGAAAGGGGCGGGAGGAGGGAAGAAGGGGGTGGGAGGAGAGGAAAGGGGGCGAGAGGAGGGACAGATGATTGGGAGGGTAACAGTAACCAAAATAAAAAAAATTAGGAAATTACTTTTAATATAAATAATCTTGCTCTTATGCGTTAATGTACATAATCTCAATTTTAAAAATTACCACGAAATTCATCTATATATACCTTAAAAAATTTTCCCGATCGCTTCGCTCGCCGCAATTTTAAATTCATTTTTCAAATATTTCAGGCTCGCTTCGCTCACCTTAGTTTTTCATCTAAACAAGTCTATTTCTTTTTCAAGGTTTAAAAAAGGAAATAACCCAAATAACTTCACTACTGCACCAATTTACATTTTAAAGTTTAAACATTTGTCTTGACCGCCCAAGACCCCCTCCCCCCACGGGGAGGGGGGAGGCGGCAGGAGGAGAGTGGTACCCCCTGATCCTTCAATAAGATCTTGTCTTGAAATATTCGTTTTCGGCGATTTTTCCTCTTTTTCTCATTTTCTTTAAGTTTTATGTTTTGTTTCGTTTCGTTTCGATCTGTTTCGTTTCGTTTCGATCTGTTTCGTTTCGTTTTGTTTCGTTTCGTTTCGATTTGTTTCGTTTCGTTTCGATTTGTTTCGTTTCGTTTCGATTTGTTTCGTTTCGTTTCGATTTGTTTCGTTTCGTTTCGTTTCGTTTTTGTTTCGTTTCGCACTTTACAGGTACCCCGGAGGGGATATCTTGCCAGCATTTTGTAACAAAATCTGGAGGGGGTAAGGTCAAAATTTTTTTTCAAACTTAAAATTTTGTGCGATGATTGCTACTTTTATTTTTATTGTTGAAGATATGTTAACTTAGATTTCAGGTAAGTCGTTGTTACTCTCAATCCAATATAAATGACAGTAACAACGACTTACCTGAAGACGATTTACTCACTGACTCTACATTAAATTCGATTCAAATTTCACCTGAAGATGTATTAGATGTACTAGTAAATTTAGATACCAATAAAGCTTCTGGAGCTGATAAGATAAATCCTCTACTTCTAAAAAAAGCCGCCAACGAATTGTCACTACCACTGTCAAAACTATTTAATATTTCTCTCATTAAAAAAGAATACCCATCACTATGGAAATTAGCCAATGTTATTCCAATATTCAAAAAGAATGATCCAAAAAAGGTAGAAAATTATCGTCCCGTATCTTTACTTAGTGTAATTAGCAAGGTTTTCGAGAGATGCATTTTTAAATTTTTGTACAACTATATTATTGATAATAATCTGATTACCGAGCACCAATCTGGGTTTAAAAGGGGTGATTCAACAATTAACCAATTACTATACTTAACGAACGAATTCTCTAAAGCTTTGGATAATGGTAAGGATATAAGGGTTGTATTTTTTGATATTAGCAAGGCGTTTGATAGGGTATGGCATAAGGGATTACTTTTCAAAATTAAACAGATGGGAATAGGTGGGGACTTTTTGGAATGGATTGAAAGCTATTTAGAAAATAGGAAACAAAGAGTTTTATTAAACGGTCAAGAATCAACTTTATTATCTATTAATGCAGGCGTCCCTCAAGGATCTATTCTCTGACCTCTATTTTTTATCATATACATAAATGACATTGTTGCAGAAATAGGTTGTTGTATTAAGTTATTCGCCGATGATACGTCCATTTACATAATAATTGAGGATCCTTATTTGGGAGCAAATATTCTTAATGAAAATCTTCTAAAAGTACACCAATGGTCATGTAAATGGTTAGTTAAATTCAATCCCCTTAAGACTGAAAGTCTACTTATTTCCAGGAAAAATTTACGCGTAAACCACCCAACTTTGTATTTCGATAATGTTCCCGTAAAGGAAGTAAGTTCCCACAAACATTTAGGTTTGATAATAAATAATTCATGTCATTGGGGTGAACACATAGATTACATCGTTAACAAAGCATATTCTAAATTAAATATTCTAAGAAAACTTAAATTCGAAATTAATAGAAAGACACTCCAAACTATCTATTTTCAGTTTATCCGACCTGTTCTAGAATATGCAGATACAATTTTTGACAACTGTCCAGAGTATTGCAAACAAAAATTAGAAAATATAAATGTAGAAGCCGCCAGGATAGTTACTGGCGCAACAAAACTAGTCAGTATTAATAGTCTTTTTATTGAATGTGGATGGGAAAGATTAGAAAAACGTCGTGAAAATCATAAATTGACCCAATTTTATAAAATGAAAAATGAAATAACTCCTAACTATTTATACACATTAATTCCGTCACAACATAGTGATATACATAATTATAACACAAGACATGCAAATAATATACAACAAATTAATTCCAGAACAGCTTACCACTTCAATAGCTTTATTCCGTCTACTGTAAGATTATGGAATTCACTTTCTGACGAAATTAAAGAATCAAATACTATCCATTCCTTTAAAAAAGCACTCATTAAAACATCCACACTTGATATTCCTGAATACTACAATGTAGGTAGCCGCAAAGGTCAAATATATCATGCTAGACTTCGAATGAATTGCTCTTCACTCAAACATCATCTCTTCACAAAAAATATCGAGAATGATCCATACTGTGCTTGTGGAGAAATTGAAAATACGAAACATTTCATGTTAGATTGCCCTCTTTTCACCCGCGAACGAAACCGAACGGTTCAAAATTTAGGTCACATGTATGATCTTGAAACTTTACTTTTTGGCGATAAAGATCAATCTTTCGAATTTAATACAAATATTTTTCTTAATGTACAAAATTTCATTTTGAATACTAAAAGATTCTAAGATTGCAAATACCCCCAAATTAGATACACCCATGATTTTTCCCGATATAAAGGTTCTTTGATATTACTTTTATGTATCATTCATATAATATATATCTTATGGTTGCATATAGAGGTCGACTGTTATTCAAAATTACCTTGCATAATATTTCACACAATTCATTATTTACTATGTCTAGTATATTACGAAAGTATTAGTATATGTTAAAAGTTAAATGATCGCCTACATCACAGTACACTGTATTTTAAATAGAGTTCAATCATTCATTCATTCATTCATTCATTCATTCATTCATTCATTCATTCATTCATTCATTCATTATTGATTTGCTTCATGATTTTCTCATTTGCATTGCAGAACTCATATGACTAATAACATATTTCATTTCTATAATTTGTAGTGATAATATTTCTTTCTGCTCTAAATTTTGAATTACATTACCGGGAGAGGAATTTAAATAAGCTAATACAGCTTCCTTTCCGATCCTATATTGTATCATTCTTTGTATTTGTGTTGTATACTATATATGTTTGAAATAAAATATGTTTAAACTAAAAAAAAAACTAACTTAGATTAAGATAGCAATTTTTCCGCTCATTGGCATGTTAACAAAGTACTTAAACCCGTCATTTACTGGTTGGACTCTAAAAATAATGACGTCAAGAACAGAGCCTTAAATGGTATAATATTTACTATTTCATAGAATTTGACTTACCAGCATTGATGTATTTTCTATTTTTTATTTGTTTTAGACCTTCTTTCGTTATTAAAAGAATGACCATATACATTCATGCATCAGGTTTAAAATAACAGGGGTCTATTGATGATATGATGCAAATTTGGGGAAAATTAAAGAAAAATTGGACATGTACTTCTTTGGAAGATCATAAATCAATTAGAAGCTCGATGACATATACTTTGTTCATTAAAATACTATACATTACATTGTTCTCTACCAATAAAATCAATAAAACTTAACCTGTGATGTTTAATACTGTTTTGGGGGTGTTTTGGAAAGGGTGTAACCATGAACCTTAAGTGATACTGCACAAAATTGGCGAGACGTTGCAGTAGGGTAATGCCTAATAGGTAATCGTTTATATATCTGGAAAGTCTGTAGTTTTTGCAAACACTTCAAGAGTTCGTCAAAGGGCATGGTTTTCTGTCGTCGACAAACTATTGAAGTGTTTGCAAAAAGTTTAAACTATGAAGTTTTCATTTTCCTTGACCATATCATCATAATGGATTGATTCGATATTAGGCATCGCCCTGCTGGAACGGCTCATCACTTCTGTAAAGTTTAGTTTAGAAAATGAAAAAATACAAAAAAAAATATGTAAGGAATCACAACACCATACATTTCCATCCCACGCGGTGAAATGGGGAAGATTATCATAATGATGATGTTATAACGACAGTGGTGGATTCGGCCGGGGGGGGGGGGGGGGGCACGGGGGCACTTATGACATGCTTATGGAATCTTTGGAAGCATTAAACTTAGGCTATTTCCGACTGATATAAATTTTTTTTTAGAAATTTAGAAATAGTAGTAACTACTATTTCTAAAAAAAATTGATATTAGTCGGAAATAGCCCCAAACACACCAGAAACCACCGATTTGAATAAATTTTTAAAATTTTTCTCGGGGATAGATAACAAAGTCGGGATGATGTCCATCGTCTGTGCGTGGACGTATACACGTTTTGGAAACAACCTACTTTGAATCCTGTTCATATAGGAATGAATCGGGAATAACAGTCCTATGCAAGTCATAAAACACGTGCATATTTCTTTGCCAAATATTCAATATAACCTTCTATAAAATTGACAATCTTTCTTTTACCTTTTATGAGATGGTCATGATCAGTCTTTTTAAAATGAACAATTAAAACTGTTTTGGCCAGATTTGGACCGGCTACATCCAAGAATTCTGCAAAGAGTCAAAAATGCTATTTTTTTCTTTATTTTTTAGAATCGAATTGCCAATCTGAATAATTACACCTTTCTATCTGGACGATGCAGCTAGGAAATGGGACCCCGTGATCTCAGTCTTGTTTGTCATGAAAATTTAACATTTACTTATTTTCTTTACCTTACAAAAGGGTCAGGTCCCGCCTGGCAAAAAATGTTGATTTTTTCCTAGTTGAAGGTTAATTTACGGCTGGAAACACCCCCCTCCATTGGGTTGACATCCCTGCCCTTTCAAAACCTTTTTTGATCCGCCCATTTCCTTTGAAAATCCTGAATATGTTGACTTCTGCATGCCGTTCAAAAACAATACAGCATCAGAAAATGTCGAAATTTGTTTTAAAGATTCTAATCGTCACTAACACTGACTGAATCATGCACGCCTAATACCTAGTTCAAATACGCTTCAGATGCCACCAAATTGCTTCATTTTATTCAAAATTTTCTCGGGGGAGGCCCTGAACCCCCACCAATGGGAGGGGAATCCCCTACCATACCCTCTTCCAATCTGCCCTCTGGGCCTCGCAAGTGATTTCCATCAGAATTTGTATCATCGTCGAAACCCGCGGCATCTTCTCCGTTCTACTATAATCTATAATCGTAGGGCAATAGGCTTTGGGTTTCCGACGATGAATTTGTATGTGCCCCCTGCAATTGGGGTTCTGGATCCGCCCCTGAACGAGGATTGATGATGTAGATGATGATGTTGTTGATGATGATGATGATGATGATGATGATGATGATGATGATGATGATGATGATGATGATGATGATGATGATGATGATGATGATGATGATGATGATGATGATGATGATGATGAAAGGGCTAAGGAATGATCTCAAATATACAAAAAGTTTCAGGATAATCTCATTCGACCTTCTTGAGCTTACTTGCAAATCATTCGCAATGAGGTTAACCCCTCCCCTCCCCCAACCCCGTTCCTAAAACTATAGCGTCCCTGATATTTCCATGAGTGAGAATATCACAGGTACGAAAACATTTTAGTGCGAAGATGCTTCTTGTTATGCCGTATGGGTAGATACCAAAGGAGGCACGAAAGGCGCGGGAAATTTTCTTAGTCGTCAAGGTAAATAGTGAACGTATATACGCGTATTGTATCTTTTTCAGAGGATTAAAGACTTCACATGTCAAAAATTTTAAAGTTAAACTTCTCAAACAAATGATTGTTACTTTAGCCCTCTTCGCTTCTTGGATACCGGTACACGAGAATAGCTCGACTTTTATCTGATAGTGCCCAGATCCAAATCTCCTTGACTCTGCAACGGGCCCACCCCACTTCCGGCCCTAACTATGCCCTCCTTGAAATACTTGCTATTGTTTGAAATTTTTTCCTTTATCTCATGTCTTTTTTGCATATCATAAACAAAAAATTGCAACAAAAAGTAATTCTTACATTTAATCAAGCACGTATTGTCGAGGGAATACGTTACTTCTGCTATCTGCAGTGTAACCTAAATGGCAACCTCCAATAGTGTCAAGAAAAGTGACAAACAGACGTGTCATTTCAAAAGCTATGCATTGCTAAATCACTCGGAATACCTAAAATCCACAGGTCTTCTACATGTGCACACACATGGGTCATTCTACAGAAAAAGTCCCAAATAGCGTCCTAACAATTCAGATAACAAATTATGATTAATTTTTAGCTCACCTCACGAAATGAGAAGGGGGCTTATGCTATCACCCTGTCGTCTGCATCAGCGTCCGCACTAGTATGTTAGGAAGTTTTATTTTTCTATTATTATAAGTGCTAGGAAGTTCAAACTTGCACAGATGATGCGTCTTTAAGAGTAGATATCACAAATCTACATTCAAATGTAGGTCATGACCTATATTTTCCGCTTGAGTGCACATGTTAGGAAGATTTGGGTATCAATGTTAAGAATTTTTATTTCTCTTTTGTAAGTTCTAGGAAGTTCAACTTGCACAGATGATGAGTCTTTAGGAGTAGATCACAAATCTACGTTCAAATGTAGGTCATGACCTATATTTTACGCTTGAGTGCACATGTTTGGAAGATTTGGATATCAATGTTAAAAGGTTTTTTTTCTTCATTGTAAGTGCTAGGAAGTCCAAACTTGCACAGATGATGCATCTTTATGAGTAGATCACAAATCTATGTTCATATGTAGGTCATGACCTATATTTTCCGCTTGAGTGCACATGTAGGTAGATTTGGGTATACAATGTTAAGAAGTTTTTTTTCTTCATTGTAAGTGCTAGAAAGTCCAAACGTGCACAGATGATGCATCTTTATGAGTTAAGATCACGAATCTACGTTCATATGTAGGTCCATGACCTATATTTTCCGCTTGAGTGCACATGTTAAGAAGATTTGGATATCAATTTTAAGAAGTGTTATTTCTCTATTTTAAGTGCTAGGAAGACCAAACTTGCACAGTTCACTGTGTCTTTACGAGTAGATCACAAATTTACGTTCAAATGTAGGTCATGATCTATATTTTCCACTTGAGTGCATATGTTAGGGAAGTTTGGGTATCAATAGAGTACACCCATTCATGCAAAATTTGGGTCAATAAATGAAATACTGATTACTCTACTTTCCTTTTCTATCTTGTTTTTGTGTGGTATCATTTAATTTATGTTGGTTCGCAGTAGGACAGGTTATCAAATTCAAAATTGTGCAATCTATGACTCCTTTCTGTTTACTGTCATGATATAATGTTGCCATGAGGTGAGCTTTGTAATCTTTGATTACACTATGTCATCAAAGCAAAAAAAATTCTTCAAGGCAGCGGCTCCGGATACAAACATTCATATCTGTAGAGCTGGGTCTCCACTGTACAAACACGAATCGTAGTTAGCTTCTGCATATATATTTGGTTAGGGTTTTTCTTCAAGGCATCTTGTGTTCAAATTGTACCTTTTTTGTGACATATTCTGAAAAGTGAATAAGTAAAAAGCAGTTGCATCTACATGTACATATTTGTTATCTTCTCACAACTTTCAAAAACTTAAACTTCTGCTTGAGAGACAGTAACGTCAGTACTCACAGTAGCTGAGAAGTGCATGTCTATTACCAAACTATAAACATACATCAACCAAACTTGCATGGATGATGCATCTGAGGATGCTTACAACAATGCATGGTACAGAGACTGCATCTGACCTAGATTTCATGCTTGAGTAAGCAGGTTAGGTAAATGGGACAGGTCCATTCCTGCCTTACTGTAAGTCCTACATGAACCAAACTTGCATGTATGATGCATCTGAGGATGCTTACAACAATGCATGACATGGAGGCTGCATCTGACCTAGATTTCATGCTTGAGTGCACAGGTTAGGTAAAATGGGACCCGCCTTACTATAAGACCTACACCAACCAAACTTGCATGGATAACGCATCTGAGGATGCTTACAATCAATGCATGGTACAGAGGCTGCATCTGACTTACATTTCATGCTTGAATGACCAGGTTAGGTAAAATGGGACAGGTCCATTCCCGCCTTACTATAAGTCCTACATCAACCAAACTTGCATGGATGATGTATCTGAGGATGCTTGCTGCAATGCATGTTACGGAGACTGCATCTGACCCATATTTTATGTTTGAGTGAGCACATTAGGTAAAATGGGACAGACCATTCCTGCCTTTCGATAAGTCCTACATCAACCAAACTGGTTGATGCATGGTACAGAGGCTGCATATGACCCACATTTCATACTTGAGTGAGCAGGTTAGGTAAATGGTACAGGTCCATTCCCGCCTTACTATAAAGCCTAAGTCATCCAAAGTTGTGAGGTTAATGCATCTAAGGATGCTTACAACAATGCATGGTACAGAGGCCATGTCTGACCTACATTTCATGCTTGAGTGACCAGATTTAGTAAAATGGGACAGGTCCATCAACCAAACTTGTTTGGTTGATGAATCTAAGGATGCTTAATACAATACATGGTACAGATGCTGCATCTGAACACATTCCATGCTTGAGCAATCAGGTTAAGTTAAATGGGACAGGTCCATATCGGACCTATTTTAAGTCCTGGATCAATAAAAAAATTTGTGCGGGTGGTGTATCTGAGGATGCTTTTGCAATACACTGTACAGATGCTGCATCTGACCTATATTTCACGCTTGATTGAGCAGGTATGGTAAAATTAGATTCTTCATTACCAGCCATCTTTGAATTTTTTATCAACCAAACCTATGTGGATAATGCATCTGGAAATACTTTGTGCAATGAAGGTACAGATACTGGTCATGGGACAATGATCCCGTCGAGGTGAGCGCTGTCATCTCTGATGACCCTATGTTTTAAAGTTGTGGCCCCTAGGGCCTCTTATTATTACAGAGTCACAGAGATAATGAAATCTAATTCAAAGTTGTCAGACATTTTCACAAAACTGTTAGACAGAACAATGAAATGTACTACAGAGTTTGTCAGAATGAATTTTGATGGAATATTTCATTATAATTCTATAATTGTAAAGTTGAGTGAGCCAACCTGTGTGATTGGCATTTTCTCAATTATCTTTAAAGATGGGAGGTAACTCTTACATGTAAAGAAATGATTGAATACCCAATAGACCACCTTATACGTCTTACTTTACAGAAATCATGTCCATTCCTAGTAGGAAGAACTTTCAGCGACAGTCATCATTTGGTGTTCAGATGAAGGTAATGAATACTTTAGTGAATGCTCCTTGTTATTTACTTATAGTTCTCTTAGTTTGTCCATTTTTAAAACTTCTTGAACTTTTGGCCAGATTGCCAAGAAAAATCAGTCCTATGAAATGACTCTGTCTATCTGTCTGTCTGTCTGTCCATCAGTCCGTTCCTGTCTGTCCCTGTCCACAATTTGGTTTAGCTGTTGCTTTTAGGTTAGTTGTGAGAGAACTATAAGGGGTACAATCTCATACCTGTTAACTTTAATATCTTAAAAAGAGGGAGATCTCCCTCTTTGGTACTTGGAAAAGAGGGAGATTGCGCTTGAACCAATTTTGCTATATTTTAAAAGAATCACGACATTTTGTGCTAAATCAATTTTCAAATAATTTCATTTTACTGACATTTCCATTCAAAACATTTATGAACTTAAGTTAAACTATGGAACATGTTATCAATAATTTATTGTATTCTATACAACTTTGCTTGCATTTTGTCATGAAATTTCTCATGAAATGCTCTGAATGTCGCTATTTAGAGTTATTCTTTTTTGGTAAATATGCCAAAAGAGGGAGAAAGAGGGTGATAATGGGCCAAAAAGAGGGAGATTTTGGTCTCCCTGGAAGGAGAAATGCCAAGCAGGGAATTGAGCTTTTGACCTTGACCTTCAGGTTTGACTTTGACCTTGAAAAAGTATTATTTTGCGTTTGTGTTTCTAAAACATTTGAATGAACTATAAGGGGTACAAACTTCAAACTTGGTACAAAGATAATAGCATGATGAGAGAATCTGAACACAGGTATTGTTTTGACCTTGACCTTCAGGTTTGACTTTGACCTTGACCCTCAGTTGCTTTCAATGGACACAGTGTTTCAAAACACAATCTGCTGCCAGCAATCTGGCCATTAATAGTACGGTGTTTAGTGGTGTCTTGTTATATTATGCAGTATACATGTATCTCAAAATCAAATGGTAAGACTGTTGTGAATTGTAAATGTAAATGTAAGGCACATGAGCAGGCTGGCTTAACGAGGCTGTGTCTAATTAGAAAATGATGAACTTCTACCCAAGGTATTTTGACTAAATTCGGGTCATATAATTGCAGTATTATAAAATTCATTTTATGGGAAAGAAAATGGAAGTTGACCGTTCAGTATTATGTAGGGGTCATCTCAAAGATAATGGCATCTTACAATGAGACCTTATGGGGTTTTACTGCAAAATAATGATTTTTCTCAAATTTTTCAAATTTTTGTGCAAGAGATTTTAATTAAATTCATGTTATTTATTTGTTGTACTTCAAATATCATTTTAAGAAAAAGAAATTGAAGTTGCACCGTCATCAAATTTTTCTAATTGTACACGGCCTCGTTAAATTATCATGAATATGGTCAAGTGCTCTTGATTTCAGACCCTTTGATTGAGATCCTTTGTCCTTTCATGTTGGAGAATAGACCACTGGGAGCTCTATAGCACATATGGGGAGAAAATCTCATGTCATATTAGAATTATAAATATATTCTTTGGATAATTTTCAGGGCTTTAATCCATCAGAAAATTCAACAGGAGTTGTCAAGGGGAGACAAAACACGAAAGCAAGGTAATGTAGCCTTTAATTAGTAAACATTATTAATTTAATACTCTCTCATTTTCTTGATGAATATTGCAATGAAACCAAAGTCAGAATATATATTTGGAAAATTGGCCTTTTTAGATACTGAAGCTGACATCATAAAGAATAACTACACTTAATATGACATCATCACTGAATAGAAATATTATTCCCTCAGACTTTTTCACATCCCTTTTTCAAAACTGAGGTGTTTAGTCTGTTGTGCATTATTAATTGTCATAAATTTGGAGGTAGAGTTTTTATATTTCACGTATTGGTAACTGGGAAAGGAGGCCGGATGATACCTATAAAGGACTATATACGGTTTATATAGGAAAGTGGCCCCTTTCAGGGCAAAATTTTAAATTTCCATGAAGTAATGAATTTGTACCAATTTTTGTTCTACAATGTAGGCTTCTTATGAAATGATACATAACCTTTAATTTCCTTTCTCAGTTTCTTAGAATTTTGATGTAAAAAATGGTATATTTTGCCAAATTTCTTGAAAAACATCATTTTGGGGCTCATTTTCGACAAACTTCCTATCAATTAGTATCGAGCGGGCTTCTGAACAACTTTTATATTTTAATATGTTGTTGCCTTTGCACGTTCTTAAGTGCATGCAAAAGGAAAAAGTTGTTCACGATCCCACTCGATGTTATCTCAATGAAAATAACCAAGAATTATGCTATTTTTCGCGAAAAATTACAAAATCACTGGTTTTCATGATGTTTATGCAAAATTTACAATGTCTTAGAAAGCGAGGAGTATTTTATCAAAATATAGATAAATTAAATCTCTAAAAACGACAACAAAATTTAATTTTGGAGAAGTCGATTTTAGGGGGCCACTTTACTATATAAACCATATATACTCCTTTACATTATCAGTCCCCTACTGGTTTGTCGGAGGGGACTTATTGTTTCCACCCTGTTTGTCTTTCTGTCTGTCACACTTTAGTTTTCTGTACTTTTTTCATTGTCGTTGCATATATTGAACTCTTTTTTGGTATGTAAATTTATCTCAATGTGATACAGGTCAAGTTAGAGTTTTGATTTACCTAATTTTAGCTCACCTCCACAAAGTTGAGTGAGCTTATGCTATACCCCCGCGCGTCCCCCTCTCCGTCCGCGTCCCCATCGGCTTAAGAAGTTTAGGTTAGTTCAGTATTTGGCAAAGTACTGATGCTACGGTAACCAAACTTGCACAAGTGATTCATCTTGGGATGCTGAGGGGAACCCATGCATCGGATGCTCTATGCGACCTACATTTTCCACTCAAGTGACTTGGTTAAGAAGTTTGGGGTAGCTCAGTATCTGACAAAGTACTAATGCTAAAGTAACCAAACTTGCAGAAGTGATTCATCTTGGGGTGCTGATGGGAACCCATGCATTGGATGCTGCATCTGACCTACATTTTCCGCTTGAGTGACTTGGTTAAGAAGTTTGGGATAGCTCAGTATCTGACAAAGCACTGATGCTACAGTAACCAAACTTGCATAAGTGATTCATCTTGGGATGCTGAGATGAACCCTTGCATGGGATACAGCATCTGACCTACTAATTTGCTTGAGTGATTTCACTTTAAAAAGCCAATATTGAGCAAAGTTTAAATGCTACATGTAAACATACATATTGGATGTATCTTTGATCATATTTTCATAAAATGACCTTGACCTACTTTTTCCCCTTGTATGATTTTGTCTTTAAAAGCCAATATTGAGCAAAGTATAAGTGCTACATGTACCAAACTTGCATGTTTGATGTATCTTTGATCAAACTTTCATCAAATGACCTTGACCTACTTTTTCCGCTTGAGTGATTTTGCCTTTAAAAGCCAATATGAGCAAAGTATAAGTGCTTCATGTACCAAACTTGCATATGAGATGTATCTTTGATTAAGCTTTCATAAAATAATCTTGACCTACTTTTTCCTCTTGAATGATTTTGGCTTTAAAAACAAATATACATGTACTAAGAAATTTGTTTAAATTGATGTTTGCTGCCACGAGGTGAGCTTCGTAATCTGTGATTACCTATGTTTTCAAGAGTTATGACAATACGACTTGAAGAAATTTCATGAAATTTTAGTTTTCCAGACTTTTCTTCGGTTATATTGCAGATATTGAACTCAATTTTGGTATGTGAATACATCTTAGTGTTATACAGATTAAGTTAAAATTTTGTAATAATTGACCTGTTTTTTCAGAATAAATGCAATTTTGTTGTATTGTTAAAATTACATGCGCATGTACTTATAATCTGAAAATGTTGTTCTGAACATATCATAGGATTGAAGTATTATTGGTATATATTATATAACAAGGATGTAACGTCGATTCTGATTGGCTGGAGTGCAAGTCATTATTTTCCAATAATGACCGCTGACAGAAGATAATGACTCGGTGTGGGATTTGTCCTGATTTCAGTATTAACTATAAAAATTAAGATAGTTATTTTGTTTCATTTTAGAAGTTAAAAAAAAAAAGTGCAATTAATTGTTAAATTCTTAATTAAAAATGATGTGATTAAATTACTGGTAGTTTGAATCATTACTTTTATCATATGTAGTCTTACAATCCGTTATATAATATAACAAATAAGGACTTGGCCTCGGTCATTATGTCATTATAATGACCTGATGATATTTGTAATATCGACCTCGGCCTATGGCCTCGGTCTATATTACAAATATCATCGGGTCATTATAATGTCATAATGACCTCGACCAAGTCCATATTTGTATGATATTGAATCTAAGCCTCGATTTTTCCGTATAATAATCTCTCATTCAAATAGATTCAAGTAGCATGGTGTTAGCTCTGTTGGAATACATAGCTGTTCACTGATTCGTAAAATTCTTCCAATTTGATAACATATTTCATAAACATAGTAAAAGTAAATGCAGGATGATCTTATTTTTACAGTTTTACCTTTGATATAAAAGTTCAAGGTCAAGCTTGTTGCAATATCTTTAAGGTCATGCAGCAGTTGTCCTTGACTTGTCTGATTTCTAGTTTTAAGTATATCATGTTTCCTCAGGGTTTTTTTATTCATAAATCTATATTTCATTTCATATTTTTATTATTTTATTTTTTGCTGATTTTTTATCAAGAAATGCTATTTTAGGTCGCAGAAACAGCCACCAGATAAAGTACAGAGTGAGTAACTCCTTTTTATTCAGAGAAGATTCAAACTTTATTTTACATCACTTATGAAACTAAGTGAAGTACCATCTTGATGGTAAAAGGAAATGTTAAAATTGTAACAAATAAAAACACAAACACTCAAATACACAAATTTTCAGCCCCTTGGCCTTTATCAAGTGTAAAAAACGGCGATCTATAACAATCCTAAGTAAAATCTATCCTTGCTTCTCTGGCGTTCATTGCAAATATTTGTGTCATTTTTTATACTTGATAAAGGCCAAGGGGCCAAAAATTGTGTATTTGAGTGTTTGTGATTTTATTTGTTATCATCCCTTCCCTCTGGAAGAAATATTTCAATCTACTGTTAAAACTGTAGTTTATGATAGTTCATTGTCCAGTAAAATTTTTCTGTGATGTTTCTATAGAATCTCATCTAGTCTCTGACTCTCACCTCATAGTATCAGTCACATATATGTATGTTGTAGATGAAACAGGTTTCAGTAAGGAGGCGGAGGAGGAATTTGGCAGGATTTTGAAGGGAAACCTGGAGAAATTACCACATCTTCCTTCCTCTGTGGTCCGTATATTCATCAGCTCTACCTTCTCTGGTAGGTAACCATATAAGACCACAAAAAATAGGATCAGTCAGATATAAGGTTGTAGGACTATGCAAGATAATACGGGAATTAAATATGAATCATATTTTATGTCTGTCCATCTGTTTGTTTGTCTCTCCATTAATAATGCACACATGCATCCATCTACCCTCAATAATAACTTTTAATTTTCAAGATCAATAGGTCAAGGTCAAAGGAAGTAACATTTATTATGACAGACACATTTCATATGTTTGCCTGTAACTTTATATATTATTCCACTTTATAGCATACAGGGATGTCATGCAAAATGAGACTCAACAACCAAATTAAGTTTAAGGTCACTTTCAAGTTGAAGGCTATCAATTTAGGGTCAAACATGTTACAGAAAACATATCTCTCTATGAACAGTTTAGTTTATTGCAATAGGACTTCTATGTTACTTCTTTTTACATTTAAACATACAGAATCTTGAGTTTTTAGCTCACCTCGACGAAGTTGAGTGAACTTATGCTGTACCCCCGCGCGTCCACGTCCGCGACTGCGTCCACATCCGCGACTGCGTCCACATCCGCGTCTGATTAAGAAGTTTGGGGTAGCTCAGTATTTGGCAAAGTACTGATGCTACAGTAACCAAACTTGCACAAGTGATTCATCTTTGGATGCTGAGGTGAACCCATGCATCAGATGCTGCATCTGACCTACATTTTCCGCTTGATTGACTTGGTTAAGAAGTTTGGGGTAGCTCAGAGTGGCTTGGTTATGAAGTTTGAGGTAGCTCAGTATCTGACAAAGTACTGATGCTACAGTAACCAAACTTGCACAAGTGATTCATCTTGGGATGCCAAGAGGAACCCATGCATTGGATGCAGCATCTGACCTACTTTTTCCACTTGAGTGATTTTGCCTTTAAAAGCCAATATTGAGCAAAGTATAAGTGCTACAATACCAAACTTGCATATTGGATGTATCTTTGATCAAACTTTCATAAAATGACCTTGACCTACTTTTTCCGCTTGAGTGATTTTGCCTTTAATAGCCAATATTGAGCAAAGTATAAGTGCTACATGTACCAAACTTGCATGTTTGATGTATCTTTGATCAAACTTTCATAAAACGACCTTGACCTACTTTTTCCGCTTGAGTGATTTTGCCTTTAAAAGCCAATATTGAGCAAAGTATAAGTGCTACATGTACCAAACTTGCATATTGGATGTATCTTTGATCAAACTTTCAAAAAATGACCTTGACCTACTTTTTCCGCTTGAGTGATTTTGCCTTTTAAAGCCAATATTGAGCAAAGTATAAGTGCTACATTCCTTGGGCTACCAAAATTTGATGCTGAACTAGCCCAATTGGCTAGTGACTTTTAATGAAATGCAGTGTTCTCATTAAGGGCCGACGGCTGGCGATTTCTCGTCTTATTCTTAGGGTAAAATCACTGCCTACTCTCCGTACAAAGTACCCGTTACGTCTCAACTTTTATCGTTGGTTAAGTATGAAATGTTTATTTTATTGAACATGTTTACAATGAAATATAACATTTTCCTATAAAATCTGTTCATTAAAATATTGTCCTTAGAAGATACAAGATAAATATTTCCGTAACCATGCACAGTGTATTGTTTTCTACGCGGCGTGACGGGTTAACTTACGGTACCGACTAATATGCAAGTAATCTAAAAAATCTCGACTGAACACAGAAATGAAGAAATTCTTACGAAAATTCTATAAGTATTGCCCAAGCGCCCCAAATAACGGCCGGCCTTTTATCGTGTTTGATTCAAATAAGTTCTTATATTTTTTTTTTCTAGGTCCATTTTCTGCAGGCAAAAAGCGTATATGACATTTATAATCACGCATTCATTGTAAAATCGAGTCTATTGATAATGATGTAGCTGACATCCGCCAGAGAAATGATTGGGTGGTGGTTCTATTTTCATGTAACTACTCTATATATGTGTGAATTTTTGTCTACTCAACGGACCTAGCTGAGGAAATGATGGGTCTTTATAGCATTTTGATTTTTCTTCAATGGCTAGTGAAAATTTTGGGTGGCTAGTAGAATTTGGCACTCAACTAGCCCGGCTGGCTAGTGGTCAAAAAAAGTTTTCATGAAGACTGACATGTACCAAACTTGCATAATGGATGTATCTTTGATCAAATTTTTATAAAATGACCTTGACCTACTTTTTCCGCTTGAGTGATTTTGCCTTTTAAAGCCAATATTGAGCAAAGTATAAGTGCTACATGTACCAAACTTGCATATTGGATGTATCTTTGATCAAACTTTCATAAAATGAAATTGACCTACTTTTTCCGCTTGAATGATTTTGCCTATAAGAGCCAATATACATGTACTTAGAAATATGTTTGAATTGAATTTTGCTGCCACAAGGTGAGCTTCGTATTCTGTGATTACCTATGTTTTGTCTTATCATAGCAAAAATTTTCATAAAAATTTTAATTGAAATACTGACACTTGATATATATATTCAAGATATGAGGGCAGAAAGGAATACCTTAGCAAAAGACGTATTTCCACAGCTGAAGAAGTTTTGTGCCCAGAACAACCTGGATTTTCAGGTGGTGGACATGAGATGGGGAGTAACAGAGGACAGTCAGAATGATCACACTGTGGAGAAAATATGTTTGTTAGAGGTAGAAAACTGCCAGAAAATGTCTGTGGGACCTAACTTTGTGGTAAGTCAGCACTGTCTGTTAGAGGTAAAAAACTGCCAGAAAATGTCTGTGGGACCTTACTTTGTGGTAAGTCAGCACTGTCTGTTAGAGGTAGAAAACTGCCAGAAAATGTTTATGGGACCTAACTTTGTGGTAAGTCAACACTGTCTGTTAGAGGTAGAAAACTGTCAGAAAATGTCTGTGGGACCTAACTTTGTGGTAAGTCAACACTGTCTGTTAGAGGTAAAAAACTGTCAGAAAATGTCTGTGGGACCTAACTTTGTGGTAAGTCAACACTGTCTGTTAGAGGTAAAAAACTGTCAGAAAATGTCTGTGGGACCTAACTTTGTGGTAAGTCAACACTGTCTGTTAGAGGTAAAAAACTGCCAGAAAATGTCTGTGGAACCTTACTTTGTGGTAAGTCAGCACTGTCTGTTAGAGGTAGAAAACTGCCAGAAAATGTTTATGGGACCTAACTTTGTGGTAAGTCAACACTGTCTGTTAGAGGTAGAAAACTGCCAGAAAATGTTTATGGGACCTAACTTTGTGGTAAGTCAACACTGTCTGTTAGAGGTAGAAAACTGCCAGAAAATGTTTATGGGACCTAACTTTGTGGTAAGTCAACACTGTCTGTTAGAGGTAGAAAACTGCCAGAAAATGTTTATGGGACCTAACTTTGTGGTAAGTCAACACTGTCTGTTAGAGGTAGAAAACTGCCAGAAAATGTTTATGGGACCTAACTTTGTGGTAAGTCAACACTGTCTGTTAGAGGTAGAAAACTGCCAGAAAATGTCTGTGGGACCTAACTTTGTGGTAAGTCAACACTGTCTGTTAAAGGTAGAAAACTGCCAGAAAATGTTTATGGGACCTAACTTTGTGGTAAGTCAACACTGTCTGTTAGAGGTAGAAAACTGCCAGAAAATGTTTATGGGACCTAACTTTGTGGTAAGTCAACACTGTCTGTTAGAGGTAGAAAACTGCCAGAAAATGTTTATGGGACCTAACTTTGTGGTAAGTCAACACTGTCTGTTAGAGGTAGAAAACTGCCAGAAATGTTTATGGGACCTAACTTTGTGGTAAGTCAACACTGTCTGTTAGAGGTAGAAAACTGCCAGAAAATGTTTATGGGACCTAACTTTGTGGTAAGTCAACACTGTCTGTTAGAGGTAGAAAACTGCCAGAAAATGTTTATGGGACCTAACTTTGTGGTAAGTCAACACTGTCTGTTAGAGGTAGAAAACTGCCAGAAAATGTTTATGGGACCTAACTTTGTGGTAAGTCAACACTGTCTGTTAGAGGTAGAAAACTGCCAGAAAATGTTTATGGGACCTAACTTTGTGGTAAGTCAACACTGTCTGTTAGAGGTAGAAAACTGCCAGAAAATGTTTATGGGACCTAACTTTGTGGTAAGTCAACATTGTCTGTTAGAGGTAGAAAACTGCCAGAAAATGTCTGTGGGACCTAACTTTGTGGTAAGTCAATACTATACAATTATTGCACAGTGATGAGGTCGATATGATGATTTATGGAGTGATAAAACCAATATCTATATTGGTTTTATCACTCCATAAATCATCATATTGACCGAATCATCTGTGCTATAACTGTTTTATCATATACATGAAAATTTGAAGAGAAAATGGTTACTTCCGTTTTGCTTCTATAACACTGCTCACTTTCACTTTTTTCTCAGATAGATGTATTCAAGATTTTGTATCTAGTAAAATGTTTGACCCTTCATCTTTTATTTTCTTTTTATCTATAAGTGCTGCAAAATATCATGGTCAGTTATGTCGGCAACACTCAAGTTTGCTGCAGACTACCATTTTCTTCTAATACACAAAACAGGAAACGCGTCAATTTGACCGGAAGCAGTTCAATATGACGATTAATCGCATTGCACGTGACCGTGTTTTGGTCAATGGGAAAGCTTATAAACGGTTATGTAAATTAGAGTATATGATAATGTCTGTTAGAGGTGGAAAACTGTCAGAAAATGTCGGTCTGCACTAGTGCTGTGTATTGCAGATGAAAATCATATTGCAATATGCCAAATGAAAATTGCGCCATAGAGAAAAATTTAGGGTTTTGATATTTAACAAAGAAAAATGAATTAAAAAGGGCCAATTGTTTTGCTTTTTTTAGCTGACCTGAGCAAAGCTCAAGTAAGTTATTGTCATAGCGCACCGTCTGTTGTCCCTCGTCATCGTCTGGTGTGAACTTTTAACATTTTTGATATCTCCTCTGCAACCGCTTCAAGGAATTTCATGAAACCTTACAGGAGGCAAGTACTCAAGGTCCTCTACCAAGTGTGTGTTTTTCATGCCGATCGGTCAACAAATATGGTCGTCGAGGGCTCTGATTGGCTGACTTATTTTGACTTCTTCTCTGCTACTGCTGCACAGAATTTAAGGAAACCTTACAGGGAGCAAGTACTTAAGGTCCTCTACCATGTTTGTGTTTTATGTGCCGATCAGTCTACAAATATGGCGCTAAGGGCTCTGATTGGCTGACGCATTTTCAACTTCTCCTCTACAACCACTACACAGAATTTCATGAGACATTACAGGAGGCAAGTACTCAAGATCCTCTACCAACTTTGTATTTCTTGTGCCGATCAGTCTACAAATATGGCTGCTAAGGGCTCTGATTGGCTGACACATTTTCAACTTCTCCTCTGCAACCACTGCACAGAATTTCATGAGACCCTTCAGGAGGCAAGTACTCAAGGTCCCCTACCAACTTCGTGTTTTTCCTGCCCATTGGTCATTAAGTGTGGCCAACGAGGGCTCTGATTGGCTGACACATTTTTGACATCTCCTCTGCAACCTCTGTACAGAATTTCATGAAATCTTACAGGAAGCAAGTACTCAAGATCCTCTACCACCTTTGTATTTTTTGTGCTGATTGGTAAACAAATATGGCCACTGAGGGCTATGATTGGCTGCCACATTTTCAATTTCTTCTCTGCAACTGCTGCACAGAATTTCATGAAACCTTACAGGAAGCAAGTGCTTAAGGTCCTCTACCAAGTTTGTGTTTTTTGTGACGATCGGTCAGCAAATATGGCCGCCACGGGCTCTGGTTAGGTGATGCATTTTTGACTTGTCTGAAACAGCTGGATAGAATTTCAAGAAACCTTACAGGAAACAAGTACTCATTATCCTCTTCATAGTTTGTGTTGTTCTTGCTGATTGGCTTACAAATGTGGTCACCGAGGGCTCTGATTGGCTGACATATTTTCGACATCTCCAAAAGTGATGCTCATAATTCCACGAAACCTTAAAGGAAGCAATTACTCAATGGACTCCCCCAAATTGTCTGCTATCATTCTTTTGCTTGCAACTCAGGTGAGCAATGTGGCCCCCTTTGGGCCTCTTGTTTTAAAAAGTAATTGAAACTCCAAGGTCAAGGTCACTTGGTCAAATGTCAAGGTCACAAATGAATCTCATATGGAGAGTCCTGCCCCTAACATCGGTAGTTTATGCGTTATAGTCCAAGGTAGAGTTATTTAAAAGTGGGTCAAACTCCATGGCCAAGGTCACTAGGTCAAGGTCTGATAATGAGAAATCTACATGTGAAATATATGTCCTACCCATATAGCCCAGGTTAAAGTATTTAAAAGGAGGTTCAACTCCATAGTCAAGGTCATAAGGTGAAAGGTCAAGGTCTTGGTCATAAGGAATCTGTGAAATATCACAGTCCTATTCCTTATACTGTAAAAGTGTTTAATTTTGTTGATCCAAAAGTTTGCAGTTGTTTAATTGTAGCAAATTGTGGTGGTCTGAATTCTACTTTTGGTGCAAAGAATATAAATATTATATCCCAGCGATGCTTTTTTGCGATGGTTTTATGTTCTAGGAAAATTCAAAAACCCTGTTCATAGCAAAATTAAAACCATCACAATTATTTCCCCTTTTACAGTAGTTCATAACATATTTCCATGGTTAAAATTTTGTCCATGCAACTCTCGCCGCCAACAATACTTAGGCTATGATATGAGCTCTGATCACTGAAAATGAATATTTCTGGATTTTTTTTTCTTTCTTTTTTTTTTTGAAAATCTAAAAAAGTGATGAAAGAGGTCAAAGTGGTCCTATATTTTTAAGGGGCCATTAAACATGGGCTATATCTCATAAACTATAAGAGGTAGGGCTTTTATATTTCACATGTAGATTCCTCATGACCAAACCTTTCATTTAGGACCTTGAACTTTGACATAAGGACCTTGACTTTGGTGTTTGAACTACTTTGATAAGAACTTTGAACTGTCCATATTTCACTACAGTATTTTATGAAATTGCCGTTTTACATGTACTTTCAAAGAAATACAGTCATGTGTTCTTCTGAAAAGTTTTTTTTTTTTTTGGTTTGAAAAGGCAATAATAGGAGACAGATACGGTTTCCGTCCCATACCCACGGAGATAGACAGAGATTTATACGACACGTTACACAGTCTGGCTACAGAACATAAACTACAGGACACCAAGTTATTGGACACATGGTACAAGCTGGATGAAAATGCTCTACCCCCTACGTACATACTACAGGTAGGTATACATTCTCCATGTATGTTACATATCAGGCCCATTAACAGAGCCATGAATAAATTATGTATTACACATCATGTGAGGACTGTGTTACATTTCTAATGACATGATTATTTCTGCATGGAAAATAAAGAAAAAAATATAATGCAGTACGTAACAAGAAAAGGTTTTTCTAACATTACTGTTTCTACTTAAAGTTTAAGTGTAAAGTATTTTCAGTAATTTTTAACAAATTCTCGTCTATTACAGCCAATCAGATCACAGTTTACATTTTATGGTGACCACAGTCCAGGTTGCGAGGAACTCAGGAATAAGGACACAAATAATTGGCAGCATACATTTCAGTCGTTACAAAATATTCTCAGGGAATCAGTCAAGCTGGCCTTTGATAGAAAATTTGTAACTCAGGACATGTTACACAATTTCACTTTGTCAGGTCTGTTTCTTAATTACAATGTAGTTTTATACAATGTGCCATACTAGGATAATATCAAGTCCCAATTTTTATCAGCTCGAACATCTATCACATGTGAATCTTATTGTGTGTCCATACGTCTTTCTCTATTTTATAGAACATTAATTTCATATAGCTTACCTCTGTAATGATAAAAGCTTGTTCTATACCCTAAACTATGTTTGGTAAATACAAAGACATACCAAGATATGCATCAAGTATGTTACATCTAACCCATGCATCCCTGCTAAAAAGTAATGGACTTTCTCTCAAAGTAGTTATGAACTTTCTCTTTCAAAATTTGCATGTGAGCTGCCCATGATGTGAGAATGATACATATTGATTTTCAAGGTCAAAGGAGATAACAACTGTCAGTCAATTATGCTAGAAAAACCCTTCTGAACAATAACATATAAATTTCAGAGTACTTTTGATATGCATCAAACTCTGAGTATGAGCTGCTCATGGTGAAATAACAATACATTTGTTATTTCAAGGTCAGGAATCAAAGTTCAAGGTCATGGCAGGATGATAAAGAAAAGAAGACTGTTTGCAACAAGATGATAGGACATAGAATCTATTTAGAATTCGTTGTCATACAAGGGGATAACACTTTATGTTGATTTGTTGAAAATGAGTATGCTAGTCAATCTCACATTCAAGTTTTGATTATCATTGCAGTGACAGAGCTAGAGATAGGACATGGATTACTTAGAGTGAAAGATCCAAAGACAAGTTGTCTTGTGTTTCACCGAGAGATAAGTGGTGCTATGGACTTTGAAGATAGATTGGTGCAGAGACATTTTGACTGTGCCAATACTAATGGCAAGGTGAGCAGAGGTCAAAGTTTATATGTTAAAATCAGATCGACTTCAGCCAAAGGGTAAAGTGAGCTCTTTTCATAGCGAGTTGTCCGCCATCTACCTGTCTACGTTAACAATTTGGTTTAGTTTTTGCGATTAGGTTCATTGTGAATGAACTATGAAGGGTAGAATATTTAAATTTGTTACTGAGATAGATCTTGCTGAGAGGATCTGAAGGCAGATTATGTAAACCTTGAGGTTATATTTTTACCTTAATTGAAAAATGTTTATCAGTGTTACTGGCTTTATTATTCTTAACAACATTATTATTGGAATATCTGAGTAAACAAATTTCACTTCCTGAAAAAAAATAATCAGTTTGAACAAAAATTCAATATCAAGGTACCCATATGGGCAATATTTTCCCACTTGAACCTCTTCTTTATTCAGTCTCATGATGTAAAGGGTAGTTAAGACTCAGAGCTGTATGAAGTATTTGGTTTTTTTGTAGATGGAAAGGAATGAAGATATTAGAAGACTTCAGTCAGAACTTAAAGAAAAGGTAAAAAAGAAAATGGGAAACACAGGAATAAAAGAATTTAAAGTAACATGGAGGGATGGAGGTATCAACCCTAAGTTACACAAAGATCACGAGATGTACCTCGATCAGTTTTGTAAGGAGCTTTATAACGGTGTCGTTAATTTGACAGAAAACGCTGTACTGAGGCAGCAGAACAAAATTAGATACTCAGATTACTACAGTGAATATCAGGAGGTTCTACATCATTTACACTTCTGTCAGGTCAAATGTGAGACTTTCTGTGGACGGGAGGATGTACTACAGAGCATCAAGGGGTACCTCAATGATGCATCCATGAGGAAACCTCTGGTCCTCCATGCCTCCTCAGGAGGAGGGAAAACCTCGGTGATGGCCATGGCAATGAAAAGTCTGAAGACATGGTATAAAGGAAAGTCTTATGTGGGTGTTATAAGGTTCCTTGGGACATCTCCACTCAGCAGTAATATATATGATGTCTTACGCAGTGTTTGTGGTCAGCTCGCAGATAATGCAGACCGCATGATGGAACCAGTAGGATACAAAAGTATGAAGAACATCATAGAATATATACGCAGGCTTTTAAAACAAATTTCCACAGCACTGAAATGTCCAATAGTCATACTCTGGACTCGCTTGATCAGCTATCTAAGACACATGATGCTTACTCCATGTCATGGTTACCTCTGTCTTTACCGTCAAATGTCAAGTTAGTAGTTTCCACTCTCCCCGAAGAACATGGAATTCTAGATAGTCTCAGGGAACTTCATCCAGAGGAAAGGTTTTATGTTCACTTGCCAAATCCTACCACGTCAAACAGGTTGTGAAATTATCGACTCATATCTAGTCAAGAAAAAACGGAAAGTCACTGATATACAACAGCGCCTTATTTTGAACACCTTCGACAAAGCACCTTCTCCACTGTTCTTGAAACTGATTCTGGACCAAGCCTGTGCATGGAACTCCTACAGTCAAGAACACGAGTTAGTTCTACAGGATTCAGTTAGAGGAGCTATCAATATGTTATTTGACAATCTAGAGGCAAAGTTTGGTAGCATTGTGACAAGCCATACTTTAGGCTACTTTACAATAGCTCTGAACGGAATCTCAGAAAATGAGCTGGAGGATGTTTTGTCATGTGACGATGAAGCACTGAATGACCTGTACAGATATCATGATCCTCCTGTTGAGGGTATTGTGAGATGCCCCCCAGTTATTGTGGCAAGGATTCAGTATGACATCAAGGAGTATATCGTAGAGAGAATGTCACATGGTAAATATACCAAGAACTGGTACCACAGACAGTTTGTGGAGACTGCTAAAGCAAGGTACTGTACAGGATTAGAAGGAGAAAAACTTCATCGTAATATGTGTGAGATCTACATGGGAGAGAATGGTGTAAAACGCAGTATCACACTGACCAGGAGGAAACTGACGGTACCTGATGCTGACAGACAAGTCACGCCCCAACCTGTAGAAGTGGAAAATAAACGCATGCTCAGATGTCTTCCATATCATATTGTCCATGCTGGACAACAACTACCTATGACATTATCAAAAGACAAATGCTTCTGTAACCTGAAGTTTCTTTCTTCGTTTCTGCAGTTATGTGATGTAGAAACTTTACTGGATTTCTTTAGAGAATTCTTGGAGAGAAATAATGATGCAGAAGTGACAAAGCTTCACAGCTTTTTGTCCTCCTGCAAGTCTGACTTGAGTAAGCCCTTAGAGATGGCCATCAGCTTAATGGCAAATATAGTCCCTGAAGAGGACAATGTTTACCTGAAAGTCTCTGCTCAGTCAAGCGGAAAAGTTCCTGCTGTCACAGAAGAGACCTTTACTGATTCCTGCCTACCCATGCATGGCCCATAACCAGGTATCTGCTTCTTCAGATTTGTCAAGGCATGTGACGTCACAGTTAGAGGGGGCTTTATCAAAGTCTGATAAGAATGACAAAGAAGGTACCAATGGTTTACTTGGAGAAAATCAGATAGCATGCGTTGATGTCCATCCAGGTGGGAAAATATTTGTGACTGTTACTTCTCACGGACTTCTGAAGGTATGGAGTTTTGAAGGGATAAAGTTTTTGAGAGAGATGAAGCTCAATATTATCCCAAACAAATTGCAGATCACCAAATGTGACATTGTAATAGGATTAGACAAAACAAAAAAACAAATGGGTGCATTCAATCTTAACAGAATGAAGGTTGTAGAAATGGATTGTCCAAAATCTGTACTGGACTTTATCATAAATAAGAACTGTTCTGCACTATACACAATAAGCCAGGGTGAGATAACTCAGACTGTAACAGAAATTGACATGAACACATTAAAGATGAAAAAGAATTTTACCGTGAAGCCTTCTATAACATACTTCTCCCTGGATCTACGACTAAGCGCTAATGAAAGATATCTGATTGTACGAACATATCTATGTAAACAGGAATTTGACAAAATAGTAGCTTCCTGGAACCAGAAGAATCAACCATTGTTATCACAGGAATATCCCTATCTGTTCATTGCTGTTGACCTACAGCAGGCTAATGGTGGACTGGTGTATTGTAAACGTGCTGATACAACGGTACCTGTTCTTGGTAAGGATATCTGTGCTACTGCAGGAAACTCCATGGTTGTAATCACAGGATATAGACAGTATTCTGGGACATACCAACAGGTGAGTGATATAATCTTCATTTTAAGCCCCTGTTAAACCAGGGTTGCGCTCACACAGCATTTGCACAGCATTCTAAATTTCTCAGAGCACCATTGCATAAAAAGGGTAAATTGTTCATATAAGCCTTCACACTACAGCCACATTCATAGGGCTCTATCACTGTGTTCAACTGTAATGTGTCAAATGATCATGGATGTGGTAGAAGTGCAGTAGTATTATTTTGATTGCAGTGAAAGTGCGTTAACCTTAAGGATGCAAGTGCAATTTCATAGAAAACCATAGATAAGCTGTGAGAGTGTGATAGAGTTGTAGTGTAGTCTCTTACAGACCTTCTCTGCATTTCCACCACAATATCTCTCAGCACTCTTACTGCGTTTTAGGAAACCTCACTACACTGATACAGGCATCGTCAGAAACCCACTGCTTATTGCCCTACGATTTATAGGCCGTGGGTGCAATTGTCTGGAATTCTCGTTTTAATGCGTCATAAAGTTATTTATAGTAAGCAATGAAATAGTTGGTATGAATGGTTTCAGCTCTTCTGTGTTGGAGGGATTTTGTAATGTTCATTCTGATTGACTGAAATTACCTGCTAGAATTGTTTCGGAATACGAGGGTTTCCCAATAGACTGTTCCAGTCGGTATCATACATAGTATAATGGAGTTTCCTGGCGATGTGATAAATTAAGGAACCTTACTGTGCTCTAAATCATCAGTGTTTTCATGGTGACTGTTTTGTGCATGGTCAAAACAAACGCTGTAGGTGGTTTGGTGTCCATCCTAGTTTGACAGTGCTTTTATGAAGCCCTTGAAGAAAAACAGTATTGTAGGATCACCTTGTCCAGCATCTGTCCATATATTGATCTGTCTTTCTGGTTGTACACTCTTACCTTCGATAGCTTTTATTTATTTTTCATATGTCCTATTGGTATAGTAACAATATTTGCAGGGTCAATGTCAATAACATTAAGAGGCAATATCGACTCATAGAAGGTCAAGATCAGCTTTTACCTAAGTCAAGGTCGCATATTAAGGATCATACATTTAGGCAGGTTATATCTATTCTCTTGAATATTTCTGTTGCTTTTGCCTACACCCTTCTGGGATTTTTTTGTCATCCTTTCAGTTTCTTGATGATAGACTGACATCCCATTCACTTATCCAAACCTTTAGGAAAATTAAACTCAAAATTTTAGTTTTTGGATGATAATGCAGGAATACCTTAACTTATCTAAACTAAATTTGACTCTTAGTAATCTGATACCTATAAGAAGGAAAAAATGCTTATTTGTCTTTTGATCAATAGGTCAAAGGTCAAGGTCACTGTTAGAAATATTCTTTTGTAGATGAAAGATATTTGGTTACAAGATGATTATTTAAGAGCCCTTTCACTGGCAAATGGGATTCAGATATACTTATCAGGAAGGGAAGGTACTTAGTGACCTTAGGGTCATAGGTCAAGGCTTCACTATCCTTGGTAGATTGTTGTTGGAAGAATCAAAGTTGCAACAGTGGGGAGATATGTATTACAAAAATTTTCTGTAAAATCTGAAAAGGTGGTTTACGTCACTTTTGCTTGGTACACATGCTTCAGATTTATAAAAAAAATTCTGCCCTGAGTTTTATATTTGCAAGAGCTTAGTGATGATTTTTCAGTGAGCAAAAATATTTGAAATGACTTAATATGAAACTAAATCTCAAAATATAGAGCCTATAATGACAAATTCAGGAGAAAAATGTTGGAAATTCTATGTATATTTGGAGAAAACTCACTACTTTATGATAGAGTTATCAGCACAAGAAGTGAGAATCTTTAGTGAGATGGGCAACAATGTCAACCATTGATGGGTTGGGAGTTATTAGGGTTTATTTTGCCTCTAAAGGGGTAGGGCCATGAAGCCCCTAAAACGTCCCTGCAATTTTTCTTAAAAATTAAACTAAATGATAAATACTTGATATATCGCATAAAATATTATGAATGTTTCACGCTTTTTATACGCCCGTCATTTGACGGGACGTATTATGGTATGGCGAAGTCCGTCCGTCTGTCCGTCTGTCCGTCCGCCTATGGAACGCAATAACTTGAATACGCGTCAACGGATTTTTATGAAATTTATACATAGTGATCAGACTGTGGAGAGGAAGCCGCCTTTCGATTTTCAGGTTCATCCGATTTGTCGTTACAGAGTTATGGGACTTAGATTTTTAAAATACAGTGAAAATATACTAAAATATTTAAAAAAATCATAACCGAGATATTGTGTGTAATAGGAAGGGGGGGTGGGTTATATGCACATACATTTTAAGCTAAGGGCAAAATATAGGCGCATGGAACGCAATAACTTGAATATGCGTCAACGGATTTTCATGATATTCATACATTATGATTGGACTGTGGAGAGGAAGCCGCCTTTCGATTTTCAGGTTTATTCGATATGTCATTACAGAGTTATGGGACTTAGATTTTTAAAATAAACTGAAAATATACTAAAATATTTAAAAATTATTTAAAAATCTATTTCTGGTCGAAATGTTTTGAAATTTTGTATACTTCATGTAGGAAGGATGTTCTTTGACATATGTAACGGGTTTTTAATTTTTTTGTCGCATAACCGAGATATTGCGTGTAATAGGAAGGGGGGAGGGGTGGGTTATATGCACATACATGTTAAGCTAAGGGCAAAATATAGGCGCATGGAACGCAATAACTTGAATATGCCTCAACGGATTTTCATGATATTCATACATTTTGATTGGACTGTGGAGAGGAAGCCGCCTTTCGATTTTCAGGTTCATTCGATATCTCGTTACAGAGTTATGGGACTTAGATATTTTAAAATACAGTGAAAATATACTAAAATAGTTAAAAATTATTTAAAAATCTATTTCTGGTCGAAATGTTTTGAAATTTTGTATAGTTAAGGTAGAAAGGATGCTCTTTGACATATGTAACGGGTTTTTAATTCTTTGGTCGCATAAGCAAGATATTGTGTGTAATAGGAAGGGGGGGGGGGTTATATGCACATGCATGTTAAGCTATGGGCAAAATATAGGCGCATGGAACGCAATAACTTGAATATGCGTCAACGGATTTTCATGATATTCATACATTTTGATTGGACTGTGGAGAGGAAGCCGCCTTTCGATTTTCAGGTTCATTCGATATGTCGTTACAGAGTTATGGGACTTAGATATTTTAAAATACAGTGAAAATATACTAAAATACATGTAGTTAAAAATTATTTAAAAATCTATTTCTGGTTGAAATGTTTTGAAATTTTGTATACTTCAAGTAGAAAGGATGTTCTTTCACATATGTAACGGGTTCTTGAATTTTTTGTCACATAATCCAGAAATTATGTGTAATGGGGGGGGGGGGGGGGTTATATGCACATACATGTTAAGCTAAGGGCAAAATATAGGTGCATGGAACGCAATAACTTGAATATGTGTCAACAGATTTTCATGATATTTGTACATTTTGATCAGACTTTGAAGAGGAAGCCGCCTTTCGATTTTAAGGTTCATCCAATTTGTCCTTATGGAGTTATGGGACTTAGATATTTTGGTGTTGTGAAAAAAATCCCAACGGGCGTATCTTGCTGCGTGAGCGTAGGCTTTATTATGAAAGGAACATATCACCAACGAATCACCATACGAAACTGTTATGACGTCATTTTGACGTTATTGACAAAACATGGTCAAAAATGCTTGAAAATGTGTCTTTGGTGCCGAATTTCGATGTGGCCACATGCGTCGAGAAACATAAAACTTTTATGACAAGAAGATATAGTGATTATCATTCATTTGCGATTTTTTCATGTTTCTCGATGCTTGTGGCCACTGCTAATTTTAATGAAACATGTGGGTTTTGCTGCAATTTCATGGAAATTCGCCTATTTTGGTGTTTTCAAAGGGCTTAAAGCTACTGATTATCAGTGATATAAAATGCATTATTTACAAAATCTCAGCACATGATTTAAAAAAGAACTTTAAAAAGTATCAAATCACAAAAATATTCAGTCAAACCAAATGTTAAGAAACAGGGCCGATTTAGGGGCTTTGTGGCCCTACCCCTTTGTTGATTGAAGATCTCAAAATCTCTATATATCACACCTGTAATTGGCAGAATTGGAAAAATTTACGACATAATAAAAATTCTGCCAGTAAGTGTGATGTCAGACGTACGGCAGTCCAGCAAAAATGAACTAAATGTTTTATGATTGTATGATGCTGTCTTAAAAGTGTCAAAGTATGGAACAATTTTTAGCTCGACTGCACTTTAGTGCAAAAGAGCTATTGCAATACCCCCGGCGTCGGCGTCGGCGTCGTCCGAACTAGATGATAAGGTAAATGTTAAGATTACACATTTACCTTTCCTATATTCATATTCTGTTGTTTTTAGCTCACCTGAGCCATAGGCTCAAGTGAGCTATTGTCATAGTGTTGCGTCCGTCGTCCGTCGTCCGTCGTCGTCGTCGTCGTCGTCCGTCGTCCGTCGTCCGTCTTCCGTCGTAAACTTTTCACATTTTAAACTTCTTCTCCAGAACGGCCGAAGGGATTTTGATGAAACTTGGTAGGTTTGAAGTACTCATGGTCCCCTACAAGTGTTGTTGTTTTTCGTCCGGATCTGTCAACAGGTGGCGCCACCACAGCCAAAAGTAGGTCACGGGGGGTACCCTCCTTTGACAAACTTCTTCTTCAGAACCGAAGCATGTATCGACAAACCGAAAGCATCAGGATGATCTAGAGAGATGTCTTAAGAAGTGTTGTTATTTTTGGTTCCACTTCGAAGTCAAATTTTTGACGCGTTTTTGACGTCTTTTCGGACTTTGTCAGAAATGCACATTTTTGCACTATTTCTTTAAATAACTCAATAAGTGTATGATTTTACACACTCATTTACTACATATTTATCATATTTAACTTACTTAATGCTTTGATATGTATTTTATGCTTTAAATTTATTTTTTTTGATTTTTTATGAATTTTTTTCTTATGTAAAAAGGAAGGGGGGGGGGGGGGTTGATTTTCATACATTTTCTGCTTCTTTTCTATAACCACTCTTCAGATTGTCATGACAATTTGTAGGTATGAGGTACTCATGCATGGTACCCTACAAGTGAAAGAATTTTGTCAAGATATCCACTTTTGGATTTTTAAGGAATATTTTTTAAGATTGTACATAGGTATAATGTATGTTTTCCATGCCAAATGGACCCATGGGGAGTAGCTTCAAACCCCGGCGGGACCCCAACAATTTTTTTTTCCCTTTTTCAGTTTTTTTTCTCTTTTTATTTTTATATTTATCGCTAGAAATGAAACTGTGAAAGAATTTTGTCAAAATATCAACTTTTAGATTTTTAATGATTTTTTAAATAAGACAAGCTATAGCTAGTTTGGCTTTGTGTACTTATTTTCATACTTCGAATTAACTTGGCCACATACGCTATCAAATATACTCTGAATTTATTTTTAAGATGTTGACTTTTTGTGTCGCCTGCGAAGCACAGCGACACTTAGGGATCACTTTGTCCGTTGTTCGTCTGTCCGTCCATCCGTCCCTCTGTCTGTCTGTCAAACTTGGGTGTCACACCCCATAACTTTTGATTGGTAAGTGATAGGGCTTTGATATTTCACATGTGTATTCCTTGTGACAAGACCTTTATACACATATCATAATTTTTGACCTTGTGACCTTGACCTAGATATTTGACCTACTTTTCTAAAAATCTAATATTGGCTATAACTCTTGATTGATTAGTGATAGGGCTTTGATATTTCACATGTGTATTCCTTGTGATTAGACTTTTCTACACATATAATGTTTGACCTTGTGACCTTGATCTAGATATTTGACCTACTTTTCTAAAAATCTAATATTAGCTATATCTCTTGATTGGCAAGTGATAGGGCTTTGATATTTCACATGTGTAATCTTTGTGACAAGACCTTTCTACGCAAACCATATTTTTTGACCTCGTGACCTTGACCTAGATATTTGACCTACTTTTCAAAAAATCTAAGATTGGCTATATCTTTTGATTGGTAAGTGATAGGGCTTTGATATTTCACATGTGTATTTCTTGTGACAAGCCCTTTTTTTCACATACTATATTTTTTAACCTTATGACCTTGACCTAGATATTTGACCTACTTTAAAAAAAACCAAGATTGGCTATATCTATTGATTGGCAAGTGATAGGGCTTTGATATTTCTCTTGTGTATTCCTTTTGACAATACCTTTCTACACATACCATAATTTTGACCCCATGACCTTGACCTAGATATTTGACCTACTTTTCAAAAAATTTAAGATTTGCTATATCTTTTGATTGGTAAGTGATAGAGCTTTGATATTTCATATGTGTATTCCTTCTTGTGACAAGGCCTTTCTACACATATCATAACTTTTGACCTCATGACCTTGACCTAGATATTTGACCTACTTTTCAAAAAATCTTAGATTGGCTATTTCTTTTGATTGCTGAGTGATAGGCTTTGATATTTCACATGTGCATTCCATGTGACAAGACCTTTCTTCACATACCATCATTTTTTACCTCGTGCACTTGCCCTATATATTTGACCTACTTTTCAACAAATCTATGATTTGCTATATCTTTTGAGTGGTAAGTGATAGGGCTTTGATATTTCACATTTGTATTCCTTATGAAAAGACCTTTCTAAACATTCCATAATTTTTAACCTAGTTACCTTGCCCTTGATATTTGACCTAATTTCAATAGAAAAAAAATCCGCTACGCAGGCGACACAAGCATTCCTTGGATTGCTTTTTTTGCATACATGCATATTTCAGAACAATTTCCCTATTTAATGCTTATTTTCTCTGTCTTATTTCTGTATCTATGGTAAACATAGTCGCCATATATCTTCTGTTACAGATTTGATTGGTTCAATACCTCCTTGCCCCTTTAGTAGGGGTAACTACAGGAAATAAAAAGGTGCACACTAAAAATTTTGACTGACTTGAAATGCCTGGAAGTCTGTAAAATTGGTCTTTTTTGATTGCGAATCTTTGGCACGCATAAAAATGTAAAGAAAAAGGGGGGGGGGGGGGTCATGCATGTCCTTTTTTCGCAAATTTCACTTTTTTTACAGGAACTCTGCGTCCTCATCGAAAATGTTCCGAATTTTGCATATTTTCAAACCTATCTGTAGATTGCATAAAAGACAAGATCAAGTTCGAAGTTAAATTTATCACGACTATTGATTCAATATGCTAAAAATACATTTCCAAGCGCCGCATTTCAGCATATTTACCGAAAATAATTTGTCCAAGTGGCTTCACTGGGTCATGAGGTTTGATACACCGTACACTGCTGTTTGGAAAATAAATTGGCTCAATTTCTGCACAACTCACTTGAATTAATATTGTCCGCTAACAACTTGTCTGTGTTAATTGGATTAACACGATTTCGACTGTACGTTACATGTATTAAGATGAAATCAATACTATTCAAAAGCTCTCATTCATAGATTTCTGTATAATTTCATATGAATAAAGTCAAAACCGAAAAGTCTTTGTGTTTTATGCTTCCGGAATCAAAGATACGGGGGCATATAGTTTTTGGCCTGTCCGTCTGTCTGTTTGTCCGAAAAACTTTACATTGGGCATAACTTTTGAATGGAAGGTGATAGAGCTTTCATATTTCACATGTGTATTCCTTGTGACAATACCTGTCCATTGATACCAAAATTTTTGACCTTGTGACCTTGACCTTTGACCTACTTTTCAAAAACTTTAACATTGGGCATAACTTTTGAATGGTTAGTGATAGGGCTTTCATATTGTACATGTGTATTCTTTGTGACAAGATCTTTCCATTGATACCAAAATTACTCTGACCCTGACCTCTCACATACTTAACAGAAAATGGTGTTTATACCAACAAAGATGCCACCGCGGGGCATTCGTGTTTCACAAACACAGACTTTATTATTTTCTGGCATACTAGCTATTAATAATGAAAGGTTTGGTGTTCAATTTTAGATAAACTTAATTTATGAAATCATTTCATTGTTTTATTCTGTTTCTGTTGCACATTAATGTAGAATTTTACAAAATTTTTGATGTTGCATAATCGAACTATAATTGCTGGGCATATGACTTTGGATCGCATAATCCATCTTTTCAAATCAGTAAAAAAGTTGTTGTTTTGAAATGTGACTATTTTCTCTTGTTTGTACTTTTAAAGGTTGTCTGAAAAAAAAACTTGTCTGCATCCGGCAAAAATCTTGTTAGAAAGGTTGTGGGCTAAAATCCTGGTACTGGCACTATCAGTATTCAATGTCAGTATGTCAATTAGAGCGTGCATGGGTATCAGGTGAGCGTTGTGCCCCCTGGGGCTCTTGTTTTTTGTTGCAAATGTTTCATTATACATCATTTAATATATCCAGATGAGGATATAGCCCCTGGGGTTGGGATTTTTAAAATTATTTCAAATGATAAGGCAAATGTTGAGATGATAAGGTAAATGTTAAGATAGCAATAAAGTCTTTAAAAGCCAATGTTGAGCAAAGTATAAGTGCTACATGTACCAAACTTACATATTTGATGTATCTTTGATCAAACTTTCAAAAAATGACCTTGACCTACTTTTTTCCGCTTGAATGATTTTGCCTTTAAAAGCCAATATTGAGCAAAGTATAAGTGCTACATGTACCAAACTTGCATATTGGATGTATCTTTGATCAAACTTTCATAAAATGACCTTGACCTACTTTTTTCCGCTTGAATGATTTTACCTTTAAAAGCCAATATTGAGCAAAGTATAAGTGCTACATGTACCAAACTTGCATATTGGATGTATCTTTGATCAAACTTTCATAAAATGACCTTGACCTACTTTTTCCGCTTGAATGATTTTGCCTTTAAAAGCCAATATTGAGCAAAGTATAAGTGCTACATGAACCAAACTTACATATTTGATGTATCTTTGATCAAACTTTCAAAAAATGACCTTGACCTACTTTTTTCCGCTTGAATGATTTTGCCTTTAAAAGCCAATATTGAGCAAAGTATAAGTGCTACATGTACCAAACTTGCATATTTGATGTATCTTTGATCAAACTTTCAAAAAATGACCTTGACCTACTTTTTTCCGCTTGAATGATTTTGCCTTTAAAAGCCAACATTGAGCAAAGTATAAGTGCTACATGTACCAAACTTGCATATTGGATGTATCTTTGATCAAACTTTCATAAAATAACCTTGACCTACTTTTTCCGCTTGAATGATTTTGCCTTTAATAGCCAATATTGAGCAAAGTATAAGTGCTACATGAACCAAACTTACATATTTGATGTATCTTTGATCAAACTTTCAAAAAATGACCTTGACCTACTTTTTCCGCTTGAATGATTTTGCCTTTAAAAGCCAATATTGAGCAAAGTATAAGTGCTACATGTACCAAACTTGCATATTGGATGTATCTCTGGTCAAACTTTCATAAAATGACCTTGACCTACTTTTTCCGCTTGAATTATTTTACCTTTAAAAGCCAATATTGAGAAAAGTATAAGTGCTACATGCACCAGACTTGCATATTGGATGCATCTTGGGTTAGACTATTGAAATATGACCTTGACCTACTTTTTCCGCTTCAGTGATTTTGCTTTAAATTGGCAATATTGAGCTAACTATAAGTGCTACATGCACCAGACTTGCATATTGGATGCATCTTGGGTTTGACTATTGAAATCTGACCTTGACCTACTTTTTCTGCTTCAGTGATTTATGATGAGATATATGTTGTTGCCTGAGAAAGGGAGTTTAAATAAATTGGCTGTCATGAGAGATATTATGCTATGCAGTCGAGCATTAGGTGACTCTGGCAACTATTTTTAATAATTGTGGGGTATTATGAATGGATTTCACATACTTTTTTCAAGACAAGTACAATACATACCCCACCATCTGATATATGTTATAGGTAGATGTGTACGGCGGGTGACTAAGAAGAGGGAGTATGGTATGATGCTTATGCAGAGCTGGGTGGGGCCAGACTCTGGTGATAATCAAGTGATAACCCAGAGTCCCGACGGCAGTGTGTTGGTGACGGGATCGGTTGGGGGCTATGTGTTTATATGGGACTCTGTCAGTGGTTTGCCTGTTGGAGAGAAGGCACCAAAATCAAAACACTCCTCTGAGGTAGGAATTACATGTATTTCCTATAAAGATTTGCTAAAAAAAGAGTAGAACGTGATTGTGTGTTCTTAATTTGTAGAAATACCTTTCTATCAATACCATAACTTTTAACCTTGAGACCCTGACCTTGGAATTTGTCCCATTGTAGAAAAAACTTTCACTTTGGTCATAACTTTTTAATGGTAAGTTATAAGGCTTTCATATTTTACATGATTGTGTACTCTTATCAGCACCACCCTTGTCATTCAATCCGCCATCATATTTCAAATATCCAAAAGTTTTTATTTTAAACCTATCAAAAATAATTCTTAGCTTATGGATACTCACCAGGTATGAATAACAGTGTGCATAGAAAGGTCAAGGTCACTGTAAAAGAAAATAGACTTCAAATATATACCATATATATTTTTTTCAAATAACTTGAGCACCTGTCCAATCCATTTCAATTCTATTTGATATGTACATGAATACTTTTTAGCTCGCTGGGACGAAAAGGTCCGAAGAGCTAATGCCATACCCTCGGCGTCGTTGTTGTTGTCATCGTCGTCCGTAGACAAAACTTTAACCTGGGCTATATCTCTTGAGGGGTAGGGCTTTGATATTTCACATGTAGATACCTTGTGACGAGACCTTTCATTTGAGAACATGACCTTTGACCTAGTGACCTTGACCTTGGACTTTGACCTACCTTTCAAAAACTTTAACCTGGTTTCTGACAAAAACCTGTATATGGGGAGCTATGTAATCTTTGATTACCCTATGTTTCAGGAAGGTGTTCCACATCTTTATAATTGATTGTAATATTCAAAAGTCAAAATGCTAAAATGGGGGATATGTTTTACAAATGTAATGCAGTCTGAAATAAAAAAAAACTTATAATTTGTCATTTGTAGGTTATAGCTGTAGCAATCTCCCCAGATTCCCATTGGCTTATATCTGCCTGCAGAAAAGGTATTCTGAAGATGTGGGATGTATCCATGGCAACAGAGGTATTCAGTTTAGCTTTACATGAGGAGAGGGAGGTCAAGGACATAAAGTTCTCCCCTGACTCCCAGTATGTAGTGATAAGTATAGGTTACGACCAGGCCAGACTTTTGGTGTACCGCATACACACAACCGAAAAAGTTGGCCAGAAATGATGGGTGAAGGGTTGACATTGAAAGGCTTATGAACAGATGTGGGAGAGGAAGCCTCATGAGAAAATAAAAACCAGAAGTCTCTGACGAGACTGTAGCTCTCCTGGTTGTTTTGTTTTAAAAGATCAATTTCCTTTCTTTTAAACCAAAGACCATTATAAGGAAGCAGGCGCTTTAACAAATTATAAGGAGCATTGCACAACAAAACAACATATCCATTAAACTGCAACTAGAATATCACTCATGGAATTCATAATATCCCAGATAAGATATTTCAAAAAAGAATGCTATGACCATTTTTCAATATCCTAGTGGCCAGGGGCTGCTAGCTCAATGACACAAAAAATAAGATTCAAAGAGTTATATAGAAGAAAATGACCACATCCAATTTCTAAGACCCTGGGGGTCAGGAGCTCAAATAAGATATCAGAATCACAACTAGACCATAGACCCATCATATTGCAAAAAGAATTAAGTCTCCATTATTTATAGTGTCAGAGGAGTTGCGAGCACAAGATTACATAGAGTTATATAGGTGAAAATGACCACACCCATTTTCTAAGACCCTGGGGTTCAGGAGCTCAAATAAAATATCAGAATCACAACTAGACCACAGATCCATCACATTGCAAAAAGAATTAAGTCTCCATCACTTATAGTGTCAGAGGAGTTTCGAGCACAAGATTACATAGAGTTATACATTTGTATAGGTGAAAATGACCACACCCATTTTCTAAGACCCTGGGGGTCAGGGGCTCAAACAAAATATCAGGTGCACAACTACACCACAGACCCATCATATTGCAAAAAGAATTAAGTCTCCATCAATTATGGTGTCTGTGGAGTTGTTGCGAGCACAAGATTACATAGAGTTACATGTATATAGGTGAAAATGACCACACCCATTTTCTAAAACCCTTGGGGTCAGGGGCTCAAACAAAATATTAGGTGCACAACTAGACCACAGACCCATCATATTGCAAAAAGAATTAAGACTCCATCATTTTAAGTGTCAGAGGAGTTGCGAGCACAAGATTACATAGAGTTATATAGGAGAAAATGACCACACCCATTTTCTAAGACCCTGGGGGTCAGGGGCTCAAACAAAATATCAGGAGCACAACTTGACCACAGACCCATCATATTGCAGAAAGAATTAAGTCTCTGTCATTTATAGTGTCAGAGGAGTTGCGAGCACAAGATTACATAGAGTTATATAGGTGAAAATGACCACACCCATTTTCTAAGACCCTGGGGGTCAGGGGCGCAATTAACATATCAGGTGCACAACTAGACCACAGACCCATCATATTGAAAAAAGAATTCAGACTCCATCATTTATAGTGTCAGAGGAGTTGCGAGCACAAGATTACATAGAGTTAAATAGGAGAAAATGACCACACCCATTTTCTAAGAACCTGGGGGTCAGGGGCTCAAACAAAATATCAGGTGCACAACTAGACCACAGACCCATCATATTGCAAAAAGAATTAAGTCTCCATCATTTATAGTGTCAGAGGAGTTGCGAGCACAAGATTACATAGAGTTATATAGGTGAAAATGACCACACCCATTTTCTAAGACCCTAGGCATCAGGGGCTCAAACAAAATATCAGGTGCACAACTAGACCACAGACCCATCATATTGCAAAAAGAATTAAGTCTCCATCATTTATAGTGTCATAGGAGATGCGAGCACAAGATTACATAGAGTTATATAGGTGAAAATGACCACACCCATTTTCTAAGACCTTGGGGGTCAGGAGCTCAAATAAAATATCAGAATCACAACTAGACCACAGATCCATCACATTGCAAAAAGAATTAAGTCTCCATCACTTATAGTGTCAGAGGAGTTTCGAGCACAAGATTACATAGAGTTATACATTTGTATAGGTGAAAATGACCACACCCATTTTCTAAGACCCTGGGGGTCAGGGGCTCAAACAAAATATCAGGTGCACAACTAGACCACAGACTCATCATATTGCAGAAAAAAATAAGTCTCCATCATTAATAGTGTCAGAGGAGTTGCGAGCACAAGATTACATAGAGTTATATAGGTGAAAATGACCACACCCATTTCCAAAGACCCTGAGGGTCAGGGGCTCAAACAAAATATCAGGTGCACAACTACACCACAGACCCATCATATTGCAAAAAGAATTAAGTCTCCATCAATTATGGTGTCTGTGGAGTTGTTGCGAGCACAAGATTACATAGAGTTACATGTATATAGGTGAAAATGACCACACCCATTTTCTAAAACCCTTGGGGTCAGGGGCTCAAACAAAATATTAGGTGCACAACTAGACCACAGACCCATCATATTGCAAAAAGAATTAAGACTCCATCATTTTAAGTGTCAGAGGAGTTGCGAGCACAAGATTACATAGAGTTATATAGGAGAAAATGACCACACCCATTTTCTAAGACCCTGGGGGTCAGGGGCTCAAACAAAATATCAGGAGCACAACTTGACCACAGACCCATCATATTGCAGAAAGAATTAAGTCTCTGTCATTTATAGTGTCAGAGGAGTTGCGAGCACAAGATTACATAGAGTTATATAGGTGAAAATGACCACACCCATTTTCTAAGACCCTGGGGGTCAGGGGCGCAATTAACACATCAGGTGCACAACTAGACCACAGACCCATCATATTGAAAAAGAATTCAGACTCCATCATTTATAGTGTCAGAGGAGTTGCGAGCACAAGATTACATAGAGTTAAATAGGAGAAAATGACCACACCCATTTTCTAAGAACCTGGGGGTCAGGGGCTCAAACAAAATATCAGGTGCACAACTAGACCACAGACCCATCATATTGCAAAAAGAATTAAGTCTCCATCATTTATAGTGTCAGAGGAGTTGCGAGCACAAGATTACATAGAGTTATATAGGTGAAAATGACCACACCCATTTTCTAAGACCCTAGGCATCAGGGGCTCAAACAAAATATCAGGTGCACAACTAGACCACAGACCCATCATATTGCAAAAAGAATTAAGTCTCCATCATTTATAGTGTCAGAGGAGATGCGAGCACAAGATTACATAGAGTTATATAGGTGAAAATGACCACACCCATTTTCTAAGACCTTGGGGGTCAGGGGCTCAAACAAAATATCAGGTGCACAACTTGACCACAGACCCATCATATTGCAAAAAGAATTAAGTCTCTGTCATTTATAGTGTCAGAGGAGTTGCGAGCACAAGATTACATAGAGTTATATAGGTGAAAATGACCACACCCATTTTCTAAGACCCTGGGGGTCAGGGGCTCAAACAAAATATTAGGTGCACAACTAGACCACAGACCCATCAGATTGCAAAAAGAATTAAGACTCCATCATTTATAGTGTCAGAGGAGTTGCGAGCACAAGATTACATAGAGTTAAATAGGAGAAAATGACCACACCCATTTTCTAAAAACCTGGGGGTCAGGGGCTCAAACAAAATATCAGGTGCACAATTAGACCACAGACCCATCACATTGCAAAAAGAATTAAGTCTCCATCATTTATAGTGTCAGAGGAGTTGCGAGCACAAGATAAAATAGAGTTATATAGGTGAAAATGACCACACCCATTTTCTAAGACCCTGGGGGTCAGGGGCTCAAACAAAATATCAGGTGCACAACTACACCACAGACCCATCATATTGCAAAAAGAATTAAGTCTCCATCATTTATAGTGTCAGGAAATGCGAGCACAAGATTACAGAGTTATATAGGTGAAAATGACCACACCCATTTTCTAAGACCCTGGGGGTCAGGGGCTCAAACAAAATATCAGGAGCACAACTTGACCACAGACCCATCATATTGCAGAAAGAATTAAGTCTCTGTCATTTATAGTGTCAGAGGAGTTGCGAGCACAAGATTACATAGAGTTAAATAGGAAAAATGACCACACCCATTTTCTAAGAACCTGGGGGTCAGGGGCTCAAACAAAATATCAGGTGCACAATTAGACCACAGACCCATCATATTGCAAAAAGAATTAAGTCTCCATCATTTATAGTGTCAGAGGAGTTGCGAGCACAAGATTACATAGAGTTATATAGGTGAAAATGACCACACCCATTTTCTAAGACCCTGGGCATCAGGGGCTCAAACAAAATATCAGGTGCACAACTAGACCACAGACCCATCATATTGCAAAAAGAATTAAGTCTCCATCATTTATAGTGTCAGAGGAGTTGCGAGCACAAGATTACATAGAGTTATATAGGTGAAAATGACCACACCCATTTTCTAAGAACCTGGGGGTCAGGGGCTCAAACAAAATATCAGGTGCACAATTAGACCACAGACCCATCATATTGCAAAAAGAATTAAGTCTCCATCATTTATAGTGTCAGAGGAGTTGCGAGCACAAGATTACATAGAGTTATATAGGTGAAAATGACCACACCCATTTTCTAAGACCCTGGGCATCAGGGGCTCAAACAAAATATCAGGTGCACAACTAGACCACAGACCCATCATATTGCAAAAAGAATTAAGTCTCCATCATTTATAGTGTCAGAGGAGTTGCGAGCACAAGATTACATAGAGTTATATAGGTGAAAATGACCACACCCATTTTCTAAGACCCTGGGGGTCAGGGGCTCAAACAAAATATCAGATGCACAACTAGACCACAGACCCATCATATTGCAAAAAGAATTAAGTCTCCATCATTTATAGTGTTAGAGGAGTTGCAAGCACAAGATTACATAGAGCTATATAGGTGAAAATGACCACACCCATTTTCTAAGACCCTGGGGGTCACGGGCTCAAACAAAATATTAGGTGCACAACTAGACCACAGACCCATCATATTGCAAAAACAATTAAGTCTCCATCATTTATAGTGTCAGAGGAGTTGCGAGCACAAGATTACATAGATTTTCATGACCACGCCCATTTTCTAAGACCCTGGGGGTCAGGGGCTGAAACCAAATGTCAGGTGCACAACTAGACCACATACCAAGTAGGATGCAAAAAGAATTAACTTTCTATCTCCTATGGTTTCAGAGGAGTTGCGAGCACAAGAATTGTTTACGGACGGACGGACGGACAGACGGACGGACGCCGGACGACGGGGTATCGCATAAGCTCGACTGGTCTGAGACCAGTAGAGCTAAAAAAAACCCAGCATTTATAGCTTGATATAAAGAATATTTTCCTCTTAAATGCAAATGCCTTCACTAGAGTTCAGGGATCATGATTGTATGAATATTTGATTGCAGATACTGAGTTAAGGAGATTCAATTTATTTATGATTCTTTGACTTGAGGTCTTTGAAATGTTTTATGCAATGTTTTATTTCTCCTGGAAAATAACTTTTCTCTTTGGCCAAAAAAAATTAAAGTTTCGTTTGACGGGCACCGCCGCATTGCCTAAAAACCCGCCGCATTTCCGATTTTTATCGCGTGTTTTACCATAATTTTAAAGTAGTCAATTGAACATCGCCGTGCTAATACAAATTATTTGTTTACATATTCTTTACTTCACTAAATATATAAATTGTAAAGCTGTAACTCAATACTTGTTTATATAAAATAGTATTATTTACCCAAGCTACCGTATTCAATTGTTGGTTCTGTACGGTAATCGCGACCACGCGTATATTCCATATCATGGACGAGGTAACGTAACGTAAAATGATACTGTACTCTGTTGTGATAATATGCAAGAGCATTATATACTTCTTCATTAGTTAAATTATTCAATTTATTAGAAATTTGAAAAGGTTTTTGTTTAGAACTCACAGTTTACGTCAGATTGATCAGCCGGGAACGCCGGTGACGGGATCGAGTGGAGGGGCAGAAATACTACGCGATCCTAATTTCGTTACGAATAAACTAGCCAATTAAACCCTTAGCACATCGCAGAAACTTCAAAATTTTCGCGGGATAGAAATTCAAATTTCCAGACCGACAGTGAAAAGGGATGACGTATCGATCAGGGTACCCTTGTGTAATCGTTGTTAAAATTCAAACCAAATTGTCAGACATGCAGTGATCGGGAAGGCAAACTTGCTCAATGGGACAATGGCACCTTCCACTTGGACTTCAATGGGTCATTCTCAAAAACAATGGGCCATCTTTCCTCACGAAAGGGCCATTCCAAAAATGATCAATTTTCGAAAAGCTTTGCATATGCATGTATGTATAATACATTAGACGTTAGCACATTTTTTTGTCGCGATATTCTCAATTTTACCGTTTCTAATGAGTAATTTACAGTACATTTTTTTACTTAAATTTGTACCCATTGACTGACCACTTGATAATTTTACGGACGAACGCATACACAAGTACGTAGATAAGATACGTAAGTGGACGTTGGAGATTTAAATCTCAGGTGCAGAACGGGGATAAAAAAGAATGTCGGAGAAAAATCAATATTGTATCAAAATAGCAAAGAATCTTTCAATTGTTAGTGGACAGAAGAATTCTGTGCTTCTGACTGACTGGCCATGTACAAAAAGCTGCGATCTCTGTATTACTGCTCCTGGTGTAGATATACGTTACAACGTAAATACGAGAACAGAACTTTTAGATTTAAAAGCCATAAATGGACGCCGTAGAATAATGGCACCAGGGCGCAGCGAGTTGCCGATTTTATGGGCCATTTTCTATCAGAATGGGCCTTCCCTATCCCTGGACATGTTTCTTTGTATTTTTCCTACTCTTTTGCCGACGCCAAGGGTCAAATTTTCGGTCTTAGCACTGAGCAACAATAACGATTTTCACTCACTTAGTTGCACATAAAAGAAGTAGTTCACAAAATGTTAACGTCATTTGAAGTTTTAACCTTACACAGGGCAACAGTTAGAGATTGGTGTTCTTTTTTATGCATAATTTAGATGTACAACATACATGTATTAAGTCTATATCTTCATACTGGTCTGTCATAGGACATCGTCATATGATAATATAAGAAGTGTGACCAAATCACAGAATATCTAGCAAACCTCAGATTTGGAAATGCAATTACTATATTACAGGAAGACCGGTTATCTTGTTAATCAATGCACTAAACATCACCACTTCATACTATACCTAAGTTTTAATGTATTTTCAGCATCAAAACACTTGAATTAGAAATTTGGTTAAAAGATCAAATTTCACGTTTGTAAAAAAAAAAAAAAAAAAAAAAAAAAAAAAAAAAAAAAAACCTGCCTCCCTCACTTTTTTTTCTCAAAAAGTGCCCGTCAAACAAAACATTAATTTTGTATGGCCTTTGGTTTAAATTTATGAATCACAAGTTTGGATCTTTACTTTTTGCATATACATATCAAGATACAGTTTATATTACATGTTGTTTTTGTTATCTATATGAGTTTAAAATGTCATACTTCTACATATGACATTTATTTGTTAATGAAACACACCATCTTTTTTTCTGACCATTTTTATAGTAGTTTATCTTTGATATTATTGTAGACTTACTTGTTATACACTAACAGCTATAAGGTACTTTATTTGATATTTTTGAAAACCAGAGGTACTTTCTGTTTGAGACGGTATAGACTAATTGTGACACCATCAAATTCTATGGAAACGGTCCGAAAACTCTTGGAAATGACGATATTAAAACAACTTTGTCATACCATATTCATGTCAGAATAGTTTTATGTTAGATAACGTCTCAAATGGGAAATAACTTGTTTTCTGCAAAGGCTCAATATTGATATTGTTATTGTTACATGTATTTTGTAAACTTCTTTCTTATTTTACTTGGGGTAGAATTTAACACAATTTAATGTTTGTGTTTATTTCATGGTATATTGCATTTACAATGCGTTTACTTTTATCCCGTCCCAGGTTATTTAATTCATTGTCATTGTTATTTAATTTATAGATTTGTTGATATCACATCTTTTACTAGGACTTTCATATCTCAATGAAATGACCTCTTTAAAGCACGGATATGTTGTTGTTGTGATCTTATTTTACCATTAGCCTGTATCACAGTTAAGTGGGATTCAAATTCATATCAGTTGTAACATTGTTTTTTGACAGGTCAAAAGCATCATAGACTACCCTTTGTCTGTCCCATACCTTATCCCTAAAAGGGGATTAGCAGTATGTTTCATTATAATCCTCTCAGTTCGATGAAACTGGAAATAGTGGAACAGCATGTACTAACCATAATTTCTTTGAAAGTTTTACATCTCCATTTTTCACAAATTCTAACAGTACAAGGCTCATCTTGCGACAGCATGTTATCATGGCAGCAAAATTCAGTTAAGCATTTTCCAAGGTATATTTATGAAAGTTTAATCAAAGAAACATTCAATATGCAAGTTCAACATGTAGAACTTACACATCTAATTTTCACAAGATTGGTGTGTGTAGCACTTTTACTTTGCCCCATATTGGCTTTCAAAAGCAAGATCACTGAATTGGAAAAAGTAGATCAAGGTCATATTACCAAAGTTTGGTAACACACGAGTTTGGTAAATGAAGCACTTATACTTCGAGAAAATAACTGAAGCAGATAAAGTAGGTCAAGGTCATTTATGAAAGTTATATGTAACATCCAATATACACAAGTTTGGTGCATGTACCACTTATACTTTGCCCCATATTGGCTTTGAAAAACAAGATCACTTGAGGGGAAAAAGTAGGTGAAGGTTATTTTATGGAAGTTTGATCAAAAATACATACAATATGCAAGTTTGGTACATGAAGCACTTACACTTTGCTCAATATTGGCTTTTCACAGCAAAATCACTTGAGCAAAAAAGTAGGTCAGATGCTGCATCCGATGTGTGGTTCCATCTCAGCATCCAAAATGAATCACTTGTGTAAGTTTGGTTACTGTAGCATCAGTACTTTGTCTTCTGCAAAGACTCGATATTGCCATTATTATTGATACATGTATTTTGTAAATTTCTTTCTTATTTACATGCTCCCACCGGCAACTATATCAATATAAAAGCTGTTATCTGAAAAGTAGGCCAAAATCAATAGCTTTAAAAGGTCACAAGGTCAAAATTTTGTTACTATTTAAAATATTTAAGTAGAAGAAATCTTAAAACAAGACAGATGGTCACACTCTATAAGGTCCAAGTCAATTATAGCCAAAGAAGGCCATTTGTTTTGTTGCTGCTGGCCAAGAAAGTGTTAGAGATACAAATAGTTGTAAGGAATCCTTTACCAAATTTCTTTCTGTACTATTTAAAAATAAATTGAAATCTGATTTGAACCTTCTTTTTGAAGAATGTATAAAAATTTATGGACAATACAAATGAGAACAATGTTTTATTTGCCAGGCAATATATGTACCCTACTGGTAACAATTAAAAGTCTTGAAACTCGTTTAGAATGATTTAAACAAAAATGAGCTCAAACTTACTAATAAAGAGCACTGTGGCCTTGACCTTGATTCAAAGTCATGAGATGCCCTTGGGAACTGGGTAAAAAATGTGACATATTCAAATCCATTCAAGCTGTGAATAGTTATTGCTGGGAAAATATGTTTACTGTGAACTTGATCATTGATATAGGTAATGCACCACATACTTGGGTCTTTGGCAACAATGGTATGAGAAATTATTCTGATCTGTTCAGGCAGTGAGTAGTAATACTTTGGACAACATTTTCAAACATGCATTGTACTGTGTCCTTGACCCTATGACGTTGGATCAAGGCCCTGGCACATCCTTGGGTCCTGGGCAACAAGTCTCTGATATATTCAGATCCATGAAGGGAATGATGAAAAGTAATCGACCCTTCTGACTGCGGGAAAAAAATGCAAAATATCTGGACGTCACAATGCTTTTACATCGTACAAATAAGCTTCGAACCTCAGTCAAACATCGAAATTGCATTGTGACGTCATGGAATTTCTCAAATTTTTCCCGCGTTCGGAAGGGTAAATCCTCTTGACAATACTTTTCAAGCCACATGTACTGTGACCTTGACCAAGGTCTTGGCACATCCTTTTGTCCTGGGCAACTAGTCTGTGAAGTGTTCAGCTCTGTGAATTAAGTGTTCAGCTCCATGAAGCGAATAATGAAAAGTAATTCTCTAGACAATACTTTTCAAGCCACATGTACCGTGACCTTGGATCAAGATCATGACACATTTTTGGATCCTGAGAGACAATTCTGTAACATTATTCAGATTCATGCAGGCGGTGAAAAGTTATGGTCTGTACAAGACATTTCAACTCTCTTGCACTGTGACCTTGACCTTTGATCAAGGTCATGACACATCCATCTATAAATTATTAGAAAGATACGTGAAGACAGTGAAAAGTTATGTCCCAGACAACTTTAAAAGCATTTTCTGACGTACCAATAGATGGACAGCAGAGAAACCTACAGTCCCCTCTGGTTTCACCAGTGAGGGACTAATGCATAAAGGATTTGCATCATACCATGGCTTTAAATTGGCTCAAAGTGAACTGCAAATCACAATCAGAAGGTGTTTCACACATACATGGACTGATCTCTAAAGTTTGAGGCTTTCCTGGTTATAATGGTATCATTAAGAAAGAAATGGTATATTTTTGGAATGTTGATCTTTATTATCAAAACTGTTAGCTATAATCAACGAAATAATTGTTAACAAAAGTAAAAGTTGAGAACATAATAGATCACTAGCAAAAATGATTATGTTAATCAGCTCTTATAAAAATAGTAAGCATATGGACGGATCACACTAGATTGAAATGTTACAATTGGTGACATGACAAAGAACAAAAATTAACAACAAGTATACGTGTCAGACATTACTTAGTAATCATTAGTTTAAAGTCCATGAAAATATACCTTATGTTGGTTTTTTAAGTTAATGTATTACATCAAATACATTTTAAATAAAAAAAATTGAACTTTCAGATTAATGTAATATTTTCAGTTCCATAATACCTTTATTTAATTAAACTCAAATTTTACAAAAGACTTGATCATGAAAAACCATTAGAAAACAGAAGTGTGGATATCATATTGACTTGGCATAATGTTCGTCGTTCTAAACCTTGATATTAGCTTAGAAAATGTACAAAACTGGTCAAAGTTCAAACATAATATTGTATAGTGTACAAGAAAATGAAATGCTCTGGATTAATATTGGCTTGCACAAAAACACTCGTATTATGAATAATAAAATGAAAATGTGGTTTTGTAGGGTTGAACAGTAACTGAGTGTGTCAAGTCAAAAATTTAGAAATATTTGCTGAATGTGTTTACAAATTTACCATTTATGCTGAAGGCACATTGATTTCTAAAAAATGTTATGTCAAATAAAATCACATTTTGGCACGTTAACAGCCCTGCCCTGCCATAAATTTTGTTAAAACCTCAAAAAATTTACCTTTGTGTAAGTCAGTGATAAATATTTCTTATAAAAACACCATTAAGATTTATTGTGTGTATACAATGATTTTTTTTTTTTTCGAAACTTCAGCCCTGATGTCTCATATTCACATAAATTTACATAAATCTTTCACAACATTGATTTGATCAATCTTCTGTTTATTATTACATTTATCTGTATATATGTAAATCTTTAATCTGAAAAAGCACTATCCATGTGTAGATTTGTCTTTAAAAAGAAACAAAATTATTACTTTTACTCCTGCCATTAATGAAACTGACTTTCAATTCAGTTTTCTCAAAATATTTCTCTCTCAAAGAATGTAATCAAAATTTTATGCCAGAGAAATCAATTTAAGGAAGCCATTTTCAATAGAAACCATAAATTGCCCTTTCATAAAAAAAATTTCATAATATGATAAATTATCATATATGATATATACATGTATCATGTTCGATGACAGTGATTACATGTAAAATAAAAAAGTTACTGACCACCTCAAAATTACAAGATGAAGAATGTCTATAATCACACAAAATTCAAAACAGCCAATCATAGACACACAAATGGGAGTTATATGTTATGTTACATGTATATTCTATTAACATAAAAATAAATTCTATTGATGCCCTGTTTACAAGAAAGGTTTAAATCAAATTTAATGCGCAGTAGTTTATGGATAAGTTCACGCGACAAATTTAATTTCAATTATTTGCAGTACTTTATTTTGCATTAGATTCAATGCACATTAGATTTTGTCATGCAAACGCAAAGCGAATCAAATTCACATTAAATCTAGTGCATGCATACATGTATGTGATGTAAGCTTGAATTCTGTAGAACGTCTACACCACAACTTGGCACTTTAAGAACCCCTGGACCTCAACAAGAGGCCCAAGGGGGCCACATCGCTCACCTGAAATGCAGACAAAGGGTTAAAAGTCACAAAAATACTTCGAATCTACAGATCAAAGCCCTTGACATCCATATTTGTTGACCTATCGACAAGAAAAACAAAAACTTGGCAGAGGACCTTGAGTACTTGCTTGCTGCAAGGTTTCGTGAAATTCTGTGCAATGGTTGCAGAGGAGATTTCGAAAATGTGTCAGCCAATCAGAGTCCTCGGCGGTCATATTTGTTGACCGATCAGCACAAAATACACAATCTTGGTAGAGGATCTTGAGTACTTTCTTCCTGTAAAGTTTCATGAAATTCTGTGCAGTGGTTTTTTTGCAGAGAAGATGTTGAAAATGTGTTAGCCAATCAGAGCCCTCTGCGGCCATATTTGTTGACCAATCGGCAGGAAAAACACAAACTTGTTGGAGGACCTTGAATACTTCCTTCCTGTAAAGTTTCATGAAATTCTGTGCGGCGGTTGCAGAGGAGATGTCGAAAATGTGTTAGCCAATCAGAGCCCTCGGCAGCCATATTTGTTGACCGATCGGCACGAAAAACACAAACTTGGTAGAGGACCTTGAGTACTTCCTTCCTGTAAAGTTTCATGAAATTCTGTGCAGTAGTTGCAGAGGAGATGTCAAAAATGTGTCAGCCAATCAGAGCCCTTGGCGGCCATATTTGTTGAACGATCGGCACAAAAAACACAAACTTGGTAGAGGACCTTGAGTACTTCCTTCCTGTAAAGTTTCATGAAATTCTGTGCAGCGGTTGCAGAGGAGATGTCGAAAATGTGTCAGCCAATCAGAGCCCTTGGCGGCCATATTTGTTGAACTATTGGCTCGAAAAACACAAACTTGGTTGAGGACCTTGAGTACTTCCTTCCTGTAAAGTTTCATGAAATTCTGTGCAGCGGTTGCAGAGGAGATGTCAAAAATGTATCAGCCAATCAGAGCCCTCAGCGGCCATATTTGTTGACCGATCGGCACGAAAAAGCCAAACTTATCAGAGGGCGTTGTGCACTTTCTTACCGTAAAGTTTCATGAAACTCTGTGCAGCGGTATCAGAGGAGATGTTGAAAATGTGTCAGCAAATCAGAGCCCTCAGCGACCATATTTGTTGACCGATCGGCACAAAAAACACAAACTTGGTAGGGGACCTTGAGTACTTCCTTCCTGTAAAGTTTCATGAAATTCTGTGCAGCGGTTGCAGAGGAGATGTCGAAAAATGTGTCAGCCAATCACAGCCCTCGGCGGCCATATTTGTTGACCGATCGGCACAAAAAACACAATCTTGGTAGAGGACCTTGAGTATCTCCTTCCTGTAAAGTTTCATGAAATTCTGTGCATCAGTTCCAGAGGAGACGTTGAAAATGTGTCAGCCAATCACAGCCCTCGGCGGCCATATTTGTTGACCGATCGGCACGAAAAACACAATCTTGGTAGAGGACCTTGAGTATCTCCTTCCTGTAAAGTTTCATGAAATTCTGTGCATCAGTTCCAGAGGAGATGTCGAAATGTGTCAGCCAATCAGAGCCTGTGGCGGCCATCTTTGATTTCAGATCATGAAATTCTGTGCATCAGTTCCAGAGGAGACGTTGAAAATGTGTCAGCCAATCACAGCCCTCGGCGGCCATATTTGTTGACCGATCGGCACGAAAAACACAATCTTGGTAGAGGACCTTGAGTATCTCCTTCCTGTAAAGTTTCATGAAATTCTGTGCATCAGTTCCAGAGGAGATGTCGAAATGTGTCAGCCAATCAGAGCCTGTGGCGGCCATCTTTGATTTCAGATCGGCTCGAATAACACAAACTTGGTAGAGGGCATTGAGTACTTGCTTCCTGTGAAGTTTCGTGAAATTCTGTGAAGCGGTTGCAGAGGAGATGTTGAAAATGTGAAAAGTATACGCCAGACGGACGACAACGACGACGACGACGGACGGACGACGGACGGCGCGCTATGACAATAGCTCACTTGAGCTTCGCTCAGGTGAGCTAAAAATCATAGAATACTGTGAAATCATTTATTTTGGTGGGGCCCAATAATCGTGGATTCATGAGATTCAGCCTGTTTTCGTGGGGACGTAATTTCGTGGATGCAATCCGTTCAAAGAAAAATAACTCTAGCGAACAATTATTTGTTGAGGATGTAAATTCGTGGATGATATTACCATGAAATAAAGTGATTTCACATTAAGAGGCCAAGGTAATTCATTTGATTTATCATAGTATATCAGTATATGCACATTAGGTATCGCATCTCTTAGGAAAAAAAAAATCTGAGCCAATAATTTGTCATAAATTCTACCTTTTTCTGATTTGAAAAAATACGGCTATTAGTGTAAATGTACAAAGATCTAATTATGCGCATCAAAATTGGTCATGTGAATGCAATGTGAATCTAATTTGCATTAAAATAATGCTCATCATATCTAATGCGAAATAGATTTAATGCGCATTCGTGTGAACAGAGCATGAGATAAATAAATTCATATTTAGTAGATTTAACTAACAAAAACTCATATCATATATTCTGGCATAATGTTAAGATTGTCAACATTAAGATTCATGAAGATAAATAAACATTTTACATGTAGATTTTAAAATGAGACTGCTTAATTTACCTAAAAATGAATAAATCAAAATCAGTAAATGCCAGGGATGGGGTAATTAAAAATGTAATTGTAATTAATTACAATTAATTACATTTTTTCAAGTAATTGAATGTAATGTGTAATTGAAGATTTTTTCAATTACATGTAATTGTAATTTAATTAATTACAAGGCAAAAACTGCATGTAATTCCAATTACATTTCAATTACTTTTCAATTACATTTGCAACTAAAAACAATGAATACACAGATTGATCTGAGAAAAAAAAACTTGTTGTGTAATCAATTATCATTGAGGTTAGCCACAGATAATGGTTAAATAAACAGTTTTACCTGAATGACCACAAAACCTAATGTGACTTATAGTTATCAAAACAAAGTCTGGTTATGTGTTTCTGTTCTAATTAACTTGTTTGTCACTTCTGAAAGGACCTCCATTATATATTTGAAGTCTTAGAGATAATGCATTTTTACCTGGTTGTCCACAATAGATAGAATGCATGAAGCATAAATAAAATTGTCAAAGGTCACTGTTTACAAAATTTAATGTGTTTTGATCCTAATGTAACAAAATTCAGTTGGAAAGTCTAACTTATCAAAGACAAGGACAAAATGGCTAGTATTTTTTTAAGTGCCAAGAATTCTGGGGGAAATTTCAAGGCAAAATGTGTGCATTGTAGATTAATGGTTTCTCAGTGAATCTTAAAATACATTGGACTGTTGAGCAAATATTGTCCTGCACTTTCTTGCATTTTATCAGAGACTTGAAATTACCAATACGGCATTGTTAAAAAATTGATATGATAAAAATAAATTCATTAAATAAAATGTAATGTGTAATTTAATTAATTACATTTGCAATGTAATTGTAATTTAATTAATTACATTGCCAAAAAATGGCAAAGTAATGTGTAATTTAATTAATTACATTGCCAAAAATTACAATGTAATTTGTAATTTAATTAATTACATTTCAATGTAATTGACCCCATCCCTGGTAAATGCTTATATAAATCTAAATAAACTTCAGTTTCATTGTGTTACAAATTGGTGAAATGCACATCCAAACCTAAAGCATAATTTCAGTGATCATTCAAAACTATACCTGGTAAAAAAAAAAGGGCACGATTCTTTTCAACATTTGTAGCACTATTGGCATTGTAATATGCCTGTCATAGACTAATTAGAGCTTCCAACTTGACTTTGGACCTCTGACCTTGAATTAAATAGACTTGTTATTCTTTAACTGTTACTGCAGCTATAAATATATCCAACCGATTCTATAGGACAATTTAACAGACAAAGCTACCGTACACTATAATATGTCTAAAGACATGCATGTACAAAAAGTGCTTTTATCAATACTATTTTGTGCAATTTATTTACACGTAATACTTCAAGAGATTCATTGAGGAATGTATTAGAGATTCACATTACATGTATGTACTACATATGTCTTAACAATATCAAACACTGGAGTATCTTGCATATCAACTGACCCAGTTTAACCCATGAAGAATGGTATAATATCCTTTGTGTTTAAAAAAGAGAGAGGCACATTTTGTAAGGCAATTTCAATATGCCCCAACTGCACAAAATATAAGAATGGATCACATTGACTTATTTTGATTTGAGAATTATAATTATTTTGTATATATTCATATATAGACTTATTTTAAAGTAATCTAACTGTTGTGTAATCATTAAGATTATGGATAACAAATGCATGCATTAGATTATTCAAGTATAGATATATAGATTCAAGTATAGGTAATGTTGCCTGCTTGATCCTAAATATGTGACCATGACCTTACAGGTTGCTTTGACCTTAACTTTGGGTGTTGTTCTTATCATGATTGACCATGCCTGTGAGTTAAGTGGACGTATTATGAATCAAATAATGTAAGTGTATTATAGCTGTACATGTGACAACTAGAAAAAATTATGAACAGACAGACGGATGCCTGACAATTTAGTGATCCTTTTAATAACATGTCTCCTTTGTGTTGAGGTGACATAAAAACATAATGTCAACAGAAACTGAAACATAATACGGAAGATCGCAAATATACTTCTAGCCAAGGTTCTACGGATGTTTTTTTAATTGTTCTCCAATTCTTATGGGCAAAAAAAGTTGCCCAGGCTTTAAACAATGGTGTAAGCAGGTGACTAAATGCAAAACTGTAGTTGCGATCTTGCGTATTGAAACATAATTATGATTGTAAAAGTCTATCATAAAGTGGACGGAGAAGCAAATATGATCACAGTTTTAAGTACATTGTAAATGATTTAGTGATAAAATATTAGTTATATCCAAGAAAATTGGATATATCATGAAAGAGATATATATATGTTTTAAATAACATCACTTTTTTGTTACAATACTGGGTATTGAAAATGATTGCCCGCTCTGCTGGTTGGTTGCAAACAAAGAAATAAAAAATAAGGAACAGAAATATTAATGTTCAGTACATGTACTAACAATCCAAAATCTACTTACATGTACATTCAAGACACAATTCTGGCTACATCCATAACATATTATTTTATGGGTCACAAACTTAGATATTTCTCACATAATAAGTCAAATAACAAGTTTCTTTATAATGAAACACTAACACAATTCAGTTCACATCAATGATCTCATTTATTAGAGACGTTTATTACCGTCTTTTTGCCCTTCTCAGCAACATGTAAACGATACACCAGAACTCTCGTCATGTGGGAACCTATCCATATAACCACATGTTCCGAGTCTGATGAAAACTTCATGTCCTTGACCTCTCCATGCAGAGCTATACTGAAGATTTCTGTTGCCGTGGAGATGTCCCACATCTTGAGGATGCCATTTTTACATGCAGACAACAGCCATAAGGAGTCAGGAGAGATGGCAAGTTTCCTCACCTGTCAAAATATGTAATGTACTAAACAAGTTATATGATACATGACAACACTCAGAAATGTTGATATTTTATTGTGTTGAGTGGAGTGTGCTATATCATTTGTCCAAAGGTTCATAGGAATCCATTTGGCTTTTTATTTCTCAACATTCTTTGGTGTTTGGAAAAATAATATATCCAGGATATAGTACCAAGGACTTCTAAAGCGGTTTCCAACACTGAAGGTAAAGGAGAAACATTACATTTATATTGAGGGGATTCCTGTAGACCAAGGAATAAATTTCTGGCAATTATATTTGACCTTAAAAATAGTTAGGGTACTTTATCTTGTCATTTTGATGCTTTATACAATTCAAAGATCACATGGAAAATGGTTAAGTCTGAATAATATTCATAAGGTCTAATAAATATAGTTTACTGTGACCTTGACATTGACCTTGAAAATATAGTTTGGGTACTTTCTCTTGTCATTTTGATCCTTTATAGTAATTCAAAGATCCTATGGAAAATTAAAAAAAAAGTAGTCTGATTCATGTTCAGAAGGTTTTATAAATATCTTGTGACCTTGACATTTGGCCATGAAAATAAGTTTCTTCTTCTTGTTATAGTGACCCTTTACAGCAATTGAAAGAGCCTATGGCTAACAGTTTAGTTTTAATCCTGTTCATAAGATTTTACAAATAAAATTTACTTTGACCTTCACCTTTTACATCAAAAGTTATCATCCTTTACCTCATATACTGATACTTTATTTGAAACTTGAACATTCTAGGGTTAATGGTTTGGTCTGTATAATGTCTTATCAAAGTCAAGGATTTTCATCCCCTTCATCCTATATATATACTTTTGTAAATCTAGAATGATGTTGTCACCTTGACCTTGTACTTTATAAAAAAAAACAATACATGTACACAATAACAAAATAAGCCTTACAGGTGATGAGTGTTTAGTTTTTGGTGCCTGTTCTCCTACAGGGAATCCAGTATCCATTTCCCATATAAAGACGAAGCCGTCCTCTGACCCAGTCACCAGTATATTACCATCAGGACTGAGTACCATAGCCTTGGATGTTCCCTCAATCTCCACCCAGTGCGGAGAGTACATCATACCTATGTCTTTATTCTTACTCACTCGCTGGTCTGCTTTACCTGAATTGATATGATGAAAGTATTTCTGATTTTAAGAAATGCAGATAAATTAATCAAACAAGAAATAATCATGATAAACATGAAAGCAGTTTTCAAAATACAAATGTAATTATGAAGTAAATTATTTATTTCTGGCATAGCAAACCAGATATTAGCATTATTTCATGTATCAACCTTGTAATTTAGAAATGTAGAAATCTGGAAAAACTTTGATCTTACCTACAACAATGTCCCAGAATATGACCCAGCGCCGTGTGGTGGCTACCATAGTGTTTCCTGATGTGGCACATATGGCTTCTCCTAGATGGGGTATTTTGGTCATCACTCTATAGCAGTACATCAGGCCTCCATTAGCTTGTGAGAGATCTACTGCCATGAACTGGTAGGGGTGATGCTGAGGTAGAAATGATCCTTGTTTTTTACATGAGCTGATGACCTGATCGTAACCTTCTTTGGTCAGCTCTGATTGCAGCACCAAGTATCTTTCACTGCCACTCAACAGGATATCTAGTGAGGCATATTTAATTGAGGGTTTCAAAGGGAACTTGGACTTGTACGTCATCGTGGACAAGTCTAATTGTCCTACATCCTGGTGCTTCTTACCCTGACTTATCATGTACACTGTCGTCTGCTTTTTGTTAGGGACGAAGTCCATTACACAGGTTGGGAATTCTATGTTCAGAACTTTCATGTCCTCTGTATCAATTGCTGCAATATGTTTCTGCACTTTATCAAGCACAATCATTATGCCATCATTTGTGATGCACAGTTTACTAGGTGCGATACCTATTGACATCTCCTTTGTGAGTTTAGTCTCCTCCATATTCCATACTCTCAGTATTCCTTTATCACAGACGGTCATCAACTCCTTTCCATTTGGATGTATATCAAAGCATTTGACATGTTTCTCAGCCAGTAAACCATCTATTTCTTTGCTCTTCTCTCCAGTATTTTCCCTGATATCCTCAATAATTTCCACAAGGGACCAAATCTTTAGATCATCATTTCTAGAGTGTGTAATTACAAAGTCATCCAGCGTCTGTAGTAGAGACAGTGAGTGAACATGGGCTGGAAAACTCCCCTTTTCTTGGCCAGTGTTGGTATCAAACAGATATATCTGGCCTTTGGTATCACCTAACATGGCCAAATGATGGAGCCAGCTAATGCTCAGCTCATATGTGGGATTGTCTGTGACAAGTTTGTATGTTATGGATCCACTATCCAAGTTCAACAACCAAACCTGACCCGTCTCTAACACTACACCAGCATCAGGTCTGGACTTGGCTGGACTGATGCTACAAATCTTTGAAGGCAGCTGGATTTTAGATACTTCCTGTTTATTCTTCAGGCTCCATGTCGTTATGACAGCGTCCTCCTCTCTATTAAATCCTCCAAAATACAACCTCTCTGACATGCATAGTCCTACCTGCTTCTTGCTGATATTCTCATCAACCATATGTGCATTCTCTTCTTGACTGTCCGCAGTGAGAAACTGCCATTTCCCACACTCAGCCTTGGTTATGCCACTGATGGTTGTAGAAGCCACAATGATTTGTAGATTCTCAGCACCTGTACAGAGTATGCCACAAATGTCTTCAGGGTTGTCTTGAAGAGTCCACTTACCAACTACCTGAAGTCCTGTTGGTTCTACTAGTAAAAGCTGACTATTCTCAAACAAAAGCACTACATACTGGGTATCTGAGCTATACTCCATGGATAGAACTCCCTGTCCATTTACAGATGGATCAAAATCTGTCAGTTTCTTTGAGTGTGTTTTATTGCTTCCCATTGGTAGGACATGCAGAGAACGTTCATCTGTATAAACCACTGTTTTACCAGACTTGTCCAGCAAGGGAAAGATGTTCTGATCAGTGATGACAGGTAAGTTGACTAGAGTTAGATTTTTTGTGGAGAATTCATAGATCCCATGAATAAGTTCTTCCTCTTTTTCATATTTATCTCCATGTAATCGTAGCAGTACTCCTTCCCCACATTCAGACAGTACAGTGACCACATCCTCAGGGATATCTGACAGGGCAGCTGATGTATCCCTCCGTGGGGCCAGACAAGGGTACACAGGTATTAGTACGGGCTTCTTCTCTGATAGCAGGAAATTTTCAGCCTGATCCAGTAAGGACTTCAAGTAAACATTCTGGGTTTCTGTGGCTACACATGCCAATAAGTTAATTGCCAGCATGACAGGTCTTGTGTTGTCAGGTCTCAGCACTGCAAAGAAATTTCGCAGTTTCTGTATCTCTTCATCCTCATTCTTTTCCAAGTATTCACTGAGGAAGTCAACAAGTACATCGACATGGCAGATTTGTAGCAAGGATCTTAAGTATTTAAAGTTACAGAAGCAGTTTTCCTTTGCAAATTTCTCTGGTAACTGTTTTCCGGCATGAATGACATGGTATGGCAGACACATAAGCATGCGTCTATTTTTAGGTTCTACAGGTTGGGGCGTGACTTGTCTATCAGCATCAGGTACCGTCAGTTTCCTCCTGGTCAGTGTGATACTGCGGTTTACACCATTCTCTCCCATGTAGATCTCACACATATTACGATGAAGTTTTTCTCCTTCTAACCCTGTACAGTACCTTGCTTTAGCAGTCTCCACAAACTGTCTGTGGTACCAGTTCTTGGTATATTTACCATGTGACATTCTCTCTACGATATACTCCTTGATGTCGTACTGAATTCTTGCCACAATAACTGGGGGGCATCTCACAATACCCTCAACAGGAGGATCATGATATCTGTACAGGTCATTCAGTGCTTCATCGTCACATGACAAAACATCCTCCAGCTCATTTTCTGAGATTCCGTTTAGAGCTATTGTAAAGTAGCCTAACGTATGGCTTGTCACAATGCTACCAAACTTTGTCTCTAGATTGTCAAATAACATATTGATAGCCCCTCTTACTGAGTCTTGTAAAACTAACTCGTGTTCTGGACTGTAAGAGTTCCATGTCACGGCTTGGTCCAGAATCAGTTTCAAGAACAGCGGAGAAGGTGCTTTGTCGAAGGTATTTAAAATGAGGCGCTGTTGTACATGAGTCACTTTCCGTTTTTTCTTGACTAGATATGAGTCGATAATTTCACAACCTGTTTGACGTGGTAGTTTTGGCAAGTGAACATAAAACCTTTCCTCTGGATGAAGTTCCTTCAGATTATCTAGAATTCCATGTTCTTCAGGGGAGAGTGGAAACTACTAACTTGACATTTGACGGTAAAGACAGAGGTAACCATGACATGGAGTAAGCATCATGTGTCTTAGATAGCTGATCAAGTGAGTCCAGAAGAATGACTAAGGGACACTTCAGTGCTGTGGAAACTTGTCTAAAAAACCTGGGCATATAGTCTACGATATTCCTCATACTTTTGTATCCTACTGGTTCCATGATGATACCAGCATTATCTGCGAGCTGACCACAAACACTGCGTAAGACATCATATATATTACTGCTGAGTGGAGATGTCCCAAGGAACCTTACAACACCAACATAAGACTTTCCTTTATACCATGTCTTCAGACTTTTCATTGCCATGGCCATCACTGAGGTTTTCCCTCCTCCTGAGGCGGCATGGAGGACCAGAGGTTTCCTCATGGAAGCATCATTGAGGTACCCCTTGATGCTCTGTAGTACATCCTCCCGTCCACAGAAAGTCTCACATTTGACCTGACAGAAGTGTAAATGATGTAGAACCTCCTGATATTCACTGTAGTATTCTGAGTATCGTATTTTGTTTTGCTGCCTCAGTACAGCATTTTCTGTCAAATTAACGACACCGCTATAAAGCTCCTTACAAAACTGATCGAGGTACATCTCATGATCTTTGTGTAACTTAGGGTTGATACCTCCATCCCTCCATGTTACTTTGAATTCCTTTATTCCAGTCTTTCCCATTTTCCTCTTTATCCTTTCTTTAAGTTCCGCCTGAAGTCGTCTCACTTCTTCATTCCTCGCCATCTACAGAAAAGATAAAATTCATAATAACTCTTTTTGTATATGTGGGAAATTCACTATTTTGCATAGTCAACTTCAAGTACATGTAGAAAAAAGATCTGTTTCATTTTGATAGATCCTGCTCAACTGTAACATCTGTTTTGCTTGATGCGGGAATCACCTCAGCTTTTAAAACCAATGAAACTTACATTTACAATTACAGCCAAAATGTCATTCATACAAGTCTGTCTCCATCATTTATCTCACCTGATCATTGACACTGATGCAGTCAAAATGTCTTTGTACAAGTCTGTCTTCCAAATCTCCAGCATCACGTAATTCTCTGTGGAAAACCAAACAACTTGTCTCTGGCTCCTTTACTTTCAAAATCCCATGTCTTATTTCAAGCTCTGTCACTGAAATATTATGAATGGAAAATTCTCACTTGATGTCCAAAATAAAAATCTGCATACTTTTTGTGCAAAAATGACCCCGCCTAGCAGTAAAGCGTGAACTTTCTATGTAAATATGTATTGAAAATCCATCAAAATGTCAAAGTCAAAGGGACATTTAACTCATATGATAAATTTTGAATAGTATCCCCTTTCAGTCATGCTCATTTTGAATAGTATCCCTTTCAGTCATGCTCAATCAGGTATATACATTTTGTACAAAGTCGGTACACTTCATACAGCAACTTGGCCTAGCATACAAAGCAGGCCGCTCATACCGCAATGCTACAGTGACAGGGTCTGCTGCCTCAGATTAAACTAAGTGCAGTTAAATAAAAGAACCTCATCACTTTACTATACTTCATTTTGATCACATAGAGGGGAAAAGCTACAATTGTCTTTCTTTCCCTAAGAGTTCTCTAACCTGCAAGAAAGAAAGCATGTAAGATTTCCTCCGAGATTTTCTTGTTTTTATAGGCTAGTGTTGCTGATTCCCTGAGAACATTTTGTAACAACTGGAATGTATGCTGCCAATTATCTGTGTCCTTCTTCCTAACTTCCTCACACCCTGGACTGTGGTCACCATAAAACGTAAACTGCGATCTGATTGGCTGGAATGAAATACAACATAAAGTTATAAACTGATGCTGAGTAGACTTTGTACTATTGATTTCATTCCAAATTTCACATCAAACTGAAATTACTAACGCATTACTAAAATCTAAACATAGGGTAATCGAAGATTACATAGCTCGCCTATACAGGTTTTTGTCAGAAACCAGGTTAAAGTTTTTGAAAAGTAGGTCAAAGTCTGAGGTCAAGGTCACTAGGTCAATGGTCATGGTCTCAAATGAAAGGTCTCGTCACAAGGTATCTACATGTGAAATATCAAAACCCTGCCCCTTATAGTTCAAGAGATATAGCCCAGGTTAAAGTTTTGTCTACGGACAACGACAACAACCACGACAATGACGCCGAGGGTATGGCATTAGCTCTCCGGACTTTCTTGTCCCGGCGAGCTAAAAATCACAAAAAACTATAAATTCTTTAAGATATTTGAAATATTAGATAAGTACTCAGAGCTAAGACCTTCAGGTCTTTCTAAGCAATATCAAAACTTCAATATGAAGATTTCAGATGAGCAATATAGGTCCATGGATCATTGGATCATGGATCATGTATATATGTCTAATTTTCATCATCTTTCAATGGTTGATTAGTTTTATCTTATTTTATTGAAAAAGGATTGGGCAAAATTTATTTATAAATCTTTCAATGGTCATAGTGTATAATAGAAAATTCAGTAAAGAAAGTTGAACATTCAACGAGAGATTATGATTCCAAAAGACACTTATATAATACATGTCCTACCTGTAGTATGTATGTAGGGGGTAGAGCATTTTCATCCAGCTTGTACCATGTGTCCAATAACTTGGTGTCCTGTAGTTTATGTTCTGTAGCCAGACCGTGTAACGTGTCGTACATATCTCTGTCTATCTCCGTGGGTATGGGACGGAAACCATATCTGTCTCCTATTATTGCCTATTGAGGAATCAGAAGAAGATAATTGCACAATAGTGTGTTCTCACAAAGTCATATTTTCTCCAAGTATGCTAGAGTTATCTCTCTTCTTGGATTACAACTCTCTGACTTTATTCACCTTTGTTATGTTCTATATTTCTACATTAACAAAATTTCTGAAGTTTTCACATCGCATATATCAATGTTTTGATGAGAATTATAAACAATAAGATATTTTTAAAGAATAGTAAGAAGGTTTAGTTATGAAGTTGCCTCTGAAAATTTATTATTAAATCTTTTAATGTCAACATTTTGCATCATCAGGTAAAAATGGATAAAGTCCGAGAGCTGTAATCCAATAATGTAAAAGTGGAAATATTTGCATGGGGGTAATTTTCCCACAATTTTTTTAGTAAACAGATTTTGCAAAAATTTCCCCAATGCAAAAATAATCCTGCTGCATTCTTACAATGGAAGATATGTTTACGCAAATATTTCCCCCAAGCATTATACTTCTTGATATTATAACCGTGAAATTTTCCCCCAGTAAAAATAACCATGTTTACAGTATTGCAGTTAACTTGGAGGTATGACATCATCAAGGGAAGACATTATAGAAATGTTTATAAACTGAAAGCTAAATATTCTCTTTATCTGGAATATGTACAGGAAATTAAATCAAAGCAATTGTTTTCCGATCTTGAATTTAAAATGTTTGAGTCAACATCTTTCAGTGTTGTTTTTCATTATGATGTCACTGTTAATGAAGCACTTCCATTTTGACGTAACAACCAACAATTCATACCTCAAACATTTTTGTCAGTTTGTCATCTGTTATGAATTTTGGAAAGTGGTCTATTCTGATGACCCTGTCACACCTTCACTTTTTTAGCCAACGAACGAGTAATGACCGAGTGACTTTCCCAACTTGTCGAAGAACGTTGAGGTCACTGGCTGGTCGCTGTGTGATTGCTGGAGGTTGTTGGGTGAACGCTGGAGGATGTTGGCGTGGTCTTCGAAAAATTTTGTGCATGCACAAAACTGCCGACGACTGCCCAACGTTCAATCGTTAGTTATGGAGTCGTTAGGAGGTCATTGGGAGGTTGCACAGCACACGCTGGACATGCGTTCCCATGCGCTATGCAGTCGTTACTCATTAGTTGCTAAAACATTGAGAGGTCTCTGATAAATTCCAACGTCTGTGTAACGACAGAGGAACACATGTCTAACGTGTACAAAACAACCTTCTAGCGATGGTCTAACATCCTCAACGTGCGCCCAACGACAGCCTAACGTCCTTGGTGTGTATATAATGTCTTGACAACGACCTTAACGATTTGTTCATTTTAAATGCATTTCTATCATAGAATTAACAAAAAGTTTTCTGATAATTAAGTTTTGCTGTAACAGATAGTAATAAGAACTGAATTATTTGAGAATGGCAGGCCATGAGTTATAACATAGACACAGCTACTTATTCATAAAATAGCAATCCAAGGAATGCTTGTGTCGCCTGTGAAGCTGATTTTTTTTATTGAAAGTAGGTCAAATATCAAGGGCAAGGTCACTGGGTCAACATTATGGAATGTTTAGAAAGGTCTTTTCAAAAGGAATACAAATGTGAAATATCAAAGCCCAATCACTTACCAATCAGAAGATAGAGCCAATCTTAGATTTTGTGAAAAGTAGGTCTAATATCTAGGTCAAGGTCACGAGGTAAAAAATAACGGTATGTGTAGAAAGGTCTTGTCACAAGGAATACACATGGGAAATATCAAAGCCCTATCACTTACCAGTCAAAAGATATAGCCAATCTTAGATTTTTTGAAAAGTAGGTCAAATATCTAGGTCAAGGTCACGAGGTCAAAAATTATGGTATGTGTAGAAAGGTCTTGTCACAAGGAATACACATGTGAAATATCAAAGCCCTACCACTTACCAATCAAAAGATATAGTCAATCTTATATTTTTTGAAAAGTAGGTCAAATATCTAGGTCAAGGTCACGAGGTCAAAAATTATGGTATGTGTAGAAAGGTCTTGTCACAAGGAATACACATGTGAAATATAGATATAGCCAATCTAAGATTTTTTTTAGAAGTAGGTCAAATATCTAGGTAAAGGTCACGAGGTCAGCAATTATGGTATGTGTAGAAAAGGGATTATTTTTAAAGTAGGTCAAATATCTAGGTCAAGGTCATGAGGTCAAAAATTATGGTATGTGTAGAAAGGTCTTGTCACAAGGAATACACATGGGAAATATCAAAGCCCTATCACTTACCAGTCAAAAGATATAGCCAATCTTAGATTTTTTGAAAAGTAGGTCAAATATCTAGGTCAAGGTCACGAGGTCAAAAATTATGGTATGTGTAGAAAGGTCTTGTCACAAGGAATACACATGTGAAATATCAAAGCCCTACCACTTACCAATCAAAAGATATAGCCAATCTTATATTTTTTGAAAAGTAGGTCAAATATCTAGGTCAAGGTCACGAGGTCAAAAATTATGGTATGTGTAGAAAGGTCTTGTCACAAGGAATACACATGGGAAATATCAAAGCCCTACCACTTACCAATCAAAAGATATAGCCAATCTTAGATTTTTTGAAAAGTAGGTCAAATATCTAGGTCAAGGTCACGAGGTCAAAAATTATGGTATGTGTAGAAATGTCTTGTCACAAGGAATACACATGGGAAATATCAAAGCCCTACCACTTACCAATCAAAAGATATAGCCAATCTTAGATTTTTTGAAAAGTAGGTCAAATATCTAGGTCAAGGTCACGAGGTCAAAAATTATGGTATGTGTAGAAATGTCTTGTCACAAGGAATACACATGTGAAATATCAAAGCCCTATCACTTACCAATCAAAAGTTATGGGGTGTGACACCCAAGTGTGACAGACAGACAGACAGACAGACAGACAGACGGACGGACGGACGGACGAACAGATGGACAACGGACAAAGTGATCCCTAAGTGTCGCTGTGCTTCGCAGGCGACACAAAAATGATCTGAACAACATTAAGAAATTATTGTTATTAGTAATGAGAAAAAAATGTAGTAAATGTAATCAAAATCAGAATGAGGTGGGGTAGTAGGAGGCGGAGGAGAAGCGGGTCAATGTTGTTCCATTGTGACTTGTCCGCATCCCCTCTCCCCTCTTTAATCTGTTCGCAGTGGCATCCTTTCCCCTTGAAGTTTATTTTAAAATAGCTGAATAACTAGAAAACAACAAATTAAAAAAAAAATTGATACGATATCGATCAGTAATTTGCAGTAAGATTGGTCGCTGACAGGTCGTTGGCAGGTCGCTGGCAAGTTGTTAGACGAACGTTGCAAGGTCATTGGGCATGCGTTATAGAACGTTTACAGGTAAATCGTAAACCAGTTTTATGCGTTGGGAACACGCCGTGGTTGTTGGGAGAACGCTCCCCGTGCGCTACAAGGTCGCTATGCGCTCATTGAAAACGTTGATTCTTAATGAAATTTCAAATAAAACCTCGATGTTCGCCAGCGTGTTGAAGGTCGTTACTCGTGAGTTTGCCAAAAAAGTGAAGATGTGACAGGGCCATAATTTAGCAAAAACATATTCAATTTGAAGTAAGTTTCAATGTGGACTCTAACTTATTTCATGTAGTCTGCTCAAAATCATATATTGATGAATTAAAATATCAAATATTTCATGCAATGTTTTTTGGGCACTTAGCACTGGCACAGCCAGCCAGTAGGGGACTGAAAACTCAGATAATAATAAATGATATGCTAAATAAATATGATTTGCTCCTTGAAGTAAATTAAGAATTTGCGTGGTAATATTACTTCATGTCAAAGTTTAAACTACAGGTAAATTACAACTTATTTACTACTGTGTATTGTGGCAACAGCCACTGCATATCCAAGCGATTATTATGGTGAGTTGCTAGGATCGGAGTCCACTTTAACAACGACTATATTGGATATCCATGACCTTGAAGATTTAGGGCCCTGGATAAAAAATGCTTGCGTCGACGATCCAACAGCTTAGGATAAAAACCAACTTTGTCGGTAGTGTACATGTCAACTTAACATACAGTTAGGTCCCACAGACATTTTCTGGCAATCTCTAACAGACATTGTTGACTTACCACAAAATTAGGTTCCACAGACATTTTCTGACAGTCTCTAACAGACAGTGCTGACTTACCGCAAAGTTAGGTCCCACAGACATTTTCTGACAGTTTTCTACCTCTAACAGACAGTGCTGACTTACCACAAAGTTAGGTGCCACAGACATTTTCTGGCAGATTTCTACCTCTAACAGACAGTGCTGACTTACCACAAAGTTAGGTCCCACAGACATTTTCTGACAGTTTTCTACCTCTAACAGACAGTGCTGACTTACCACAAAGTTAGGTCCCACAGACATTTTCTGACAGTTTTCTACCTCTAACAGACAGTGCTGACTTACCGCAAAGTTAGGTGCCACAGACATTTTCTGGCAGATTTCTACCTCTAACAGACAGTGCTGACTTACCACAAAGTTAGGTCCCACAGACATTTTCTGACAGTTTTCTACCTCTTACAGACAGTGTTGACTTACCACAAAGTTAGGTCCCACAGACATTTTCTGACAGTTTTCTACCTCTAACAGACAGTGTTGACTTACCACAAAGTTAGGTCCCACAGACATTTTCTGACAGTTTTCTACCTCTAACAGACAGTGTTGACTTACCACAAAGTTAGGTCCCAAAGACATTTTCTGGCAGTTTTGTACCTCTAACAGACAGTGTTGACTTACCACAAAGTTAGGTCCCACAGATATTTTCTGACAGTTTTCTACCTTTTACAGACAGTGTTGACTTACCACAAAGATATGTACCACAGACATTTTCTGACAGTTTTCTACCTCTAACAGACAGTGTTGACATACCACAAAGTTAGGTCCCACAGATATTTTCTGACAGTTTTCTACCTCTAACAGACAGTGTTGACTTACCACAAAGTTAGGTACCACAGACATTTTCTGACAGTTTTCTACCTCTAACAGACAGTGTTGACTTACCACAAAGATATGTCCCAGACATTTTCTGGCAGTTTTCTACCTCTAACAGACAGTGTTGACTTACCACAAAGTTAGGTCTCACAGACATTTTCTGACAGTTTTCTACCTCTAACAGACAGTGTTGACTTACCACAAAGATATGTCCCACAGACATTTTCTGGCAGTTTTCTACCTTTAACAATGTTGACTTACCACAAAGTTAGGTCCCACAGACATTTTCTGACAGTTTTCTACCTCTAACAGACAGTGTTGACTTACCACAAAGTTAGGTCCCACATACATTTTCTGACAGTTTTCTACCTCTGACAGACAGTGCTGACTTACCGCAAAGTTAGGTCCCACAGACATTTTCTGACAGTTTTCTACCTCTAACAGACAGTGCTGACTTACCACAAAGTTAGGTGCCACAGACATTTTCTGGCAGATTTCTACCTCTAACAGACAGTGCTGACTTACCACAAAGTTAGGTCCCACAGACATTTTCTGACAGTTTTCTACCTCTTACAGACAGTGTTGACTTACCACAAAGTTAGGTCCCACAGACATTTTCTGACAGTTTTCTACCTCTAACAGACAGTGTTGACTTACCACAAAGTTAGGTCCCACAGACATTTTCTGACAGTTTTCTACCTCTAACAGACAGTGTTGACTTACCACAAAGTTAGGTCCCACAGACATTTTCTGGCAGTTTTCTACCTCTAACAGACAGTGTTGACTTACCACAAAGATATGTCCCACAGACATTTTCTGGCAGTTTTCTACCTCTAACAGACAGTGTTGACTTACCACAAAGTTAGGTACCACAGACATTTTCTGACAGTTTTCTACCTCTAACAGACAGTGTTGACTTACCACAAAGATATGTCCCACAGACATTTTCTGGCAGTTTTCTACCTCTAACAATGTTGACTTACCACAAAGTTAGGTCCCACAGACATTTTCTGACAGTTTTCTACCTCTAACAGACAGTGTTGACTTACCACAAAGTTAGGTGCCACATACATTTTCTGACAGTTTTCTACCACTAACAGACAGTGTCGACTTACCACAAAGTTAGGTCCCACAGACATTTTTTGGCAGTTTTCTACCACTAACAGACAGTGTCGACTTACCACAAAGTTAGGTCCCACAGACATTTTCTGACAGTTTTCTACCACTAACAGACAGTGTCGACTTACCACAAAGTTAGGTCCCACAGATATTTTCTGACAGTTTTCTACCTCTTACAGACAGTGTTGACTTACCACAAAGATATGTACCACAGACATTTTCTGACAGTTTTCTACCTCTAACAGACAGTGTTGACATACCACAAAGTTAGGTCCCACAGATATTTTCTGACAGTTTTCTACCTCTAACAGACAGTGTTGACTTACCACAAAGTTAGGTACCACAGACATTTTCTGACAGTTTTCTACCTCTAACAGACAGTGTTGACTTACCACAAAGATATGTCCCACAGACATTTTCTGGCAGTTTTCTACCTCTAACAGACAGTGTTGACTTACCACAAAGTTAGGTCTCACATTTTCTGACAGTTTTCTACCTCTAACAGACAGTGTTGACTTACCACAAAGATATGTCCCACAGACATTTTCTGGCAGTTTTCTACCTCTAACAATGTTGACTTACCACAAAGTTAGGTCCCACAGACATTTTCTGACAGTTTTCTACCTCTAACAGACAGTGTTGACTTACCACAAAGTTAGGTGCCACATACATTTTCTGACAGTTTTCTACCACTAACAGACAGTGTCGACTTACCACAAAGTTAGGTCCCACAGACATTTTTTGGCAGTTTTCTACCACTAACAGACAGTGTCAACTTACCACAAAGTTAGGTCCCACAGACATTTTCTGACAGTTTTCTACCACTAACAGACAGTGTCGACTTACCACAAAGTTAGGTCCCACAGATATTTTCTGGCAGTTTTCTACCTCTAACAGACAGTGTTGACTTACCACAAAGTTAGGTCCCACATACATTTTCTGACAGTTTTCTACCTCTAACAGACAGTGCTGACTTACCACAAAGTTAGGTCCCACAGACATTTTCTGGCAGTTTTCTACCTCTAACAGACATATTTTCTCCACAGTGTGATCATTTTGACTGTCCTCTGTTACTCCCCATCTCATGTCCACCACCTGAAAATCCAGGTTGTTCTGGGCACAAAACTTCTTCAGCTGTGGAAATACGTCTTTTGCTAAGGTATTCCTTTCTGCCCTCATATCTAAAAATTACAAGACATTTAAATTCAATTTAAAATGATACAATTATATGCATAACCAATGTAATTCCCTGAGATGAAACTATTGAAAGGATTATGCTGAATTTTGCATGAAATCGTTCATGACGTCATAATGCATAAGCTGCCGCGATGGCTGTTCTAACCTGTGGCATAGCATCATGTAGCATAGCATCCTGTAGCATCATATCCTGTAGCATCATATCCAACCCATCCTGCTACGTCTTTCGGTACATTTTTGAACATAATCATTTTCACTCTTTGGCCATATTACATTATTTAGATTGAGGATCACTGACGAGGGTTAAGTAACCGAAACGTGCATGTCTGGTCCATGCTGCAAATTTATCTATTCTTAAATGATGCTATTGAATTTGAAGATGTTTAACAACTGCAAATTGAACATGTGGTGACCTAAAAATTAACATATCTATTTACTCTGAAAAGCGCGATTTCAGAAAACAAGAATGAACTGACAATTGTGGCGCATATATTTGGAATAAATGCCATAATTGTGGTGCATATATACAGAATAAATCCCATTATTGTATGAAATGTGCTAATCCACATTACACCTACCATAAATACAATTGCTTTGTGTTGCATACTCGTAACAAAACATAAAACACTTATTCTATAAGTGTTAACTTGAAAAATGCATTAACTTTTGTCTTTTTGAAACACTAAATTTTAATTCTTATTACACAAATTAGCATATATTTAACCTATATCTATATTAAATTTAAAAAATACATTGTAGGACATATTAGCTGTATAATCTTATGTTCGTGTCACAGTCAAATGTAAGAGTACATAACAAAGTGGGACAGAATCGTTTCTTACCTGAGAATGTTGAGCTGATGAAGATACGGACCACAGATCTCGGTAGATTAGGGAGTTTCTCCAGTGTACCGTTTAACATCATATTAAATTCCTTCTCTGCCTCCACACTATACTCTGGACCATCTGCTGTTGGTGTAAATAATAATCTTATCTCAAACTCAAGATATAAAAATTGTCTCATCTTTTCATTTAAAATTTAATCAAAAAAGAAAGTTAACTTATCATCATTTTTTAAAGAACTTTAGGGTATATATCACAAGATATTGGTAAGAGTGCATATCATACCTTATATCTACGATTCATTTGACTATAACACATTTGTGTGTATCTCATTTCTGGCCTTGACAACTTGGCCCATGACCCTACTCATTTGGTTTTATTGAATGACAGACCTCAGAACCAACAATGCCTACCTATTTATACATGTTTATCAATAAATAGTCAATAATTCTCTCCTCAAGTTTCAATATCTTGTAAAAAATTACAAATGCCGAATTATTTATGAATACAATGTACATATTGCGCAAACAATTCATCACACTCAGACGATTTAAAAATCATGAAAATTTACAAGCATTATTTTCATGACTTCACATCATATTGTTCTTGTATATTTCAATGTTTCCTTCATTACAGTAAAGTGCACTCAATATTTTCGCACTATATGTATTGATGACGTCATAATGTATTGTTTATATATTTGCAAAACTCCTGCCAATAAAACCGTATGAGTTTTAATTTTGGCGTTTGTTATTCTGTCAATATACATGTTGATATACAGCCATAGTTCATGATGTACAGTTAATTCAAAGTCACATATTTTAAAATGAATCAAATGTGTCACCAAGCCACAAGCAGTGAGGTGATCCCCTTTTTGATAATAATGAAATGAAGGAATAACTTCTGTAAGATAAGCCACGTCAAGGCTACAGAGTTTTATTTTTCTAGTTTTATATACTGCAGATATCAAACAGAATGTTGACATGAGAATCAATATTTAAGTGTCTGGTACAATTTATTCAAAGAACTGTCCATGTTCTGGAGAATAATCATAGAGCAAGTTCGAAGAAACTGCTTGAGATAAAATCTGAAGTCACAATAGAACAAAATAAAATTGAGAAAATCATGAATGTCACACTACAGGTTTATATGAATTGGTTTTTACTTGACCCTCTCAGGGATCCTGCATAAGAAAACCTCCTCTCTCAAGTGTGATATATGAATCAGATCCAACATTCATACCATGCAATACAGTGAATATCCTCAAATGCATCATCTTCTGTGACAAGTTTGGTTGATACAATACAAAGAAAGCCAGAAGGTGTCCTATTGTCCTGAACCACAGTGCATGCAGACACCAATGTAACATAGCATAAATCATCGCCTACTTTGTTGTGTTGAGCTAAAAATTGCTTGAATTTGACCTTGACCTTGTAAATTAAAATTTTACATGCAAGTTCCTCTTTTTTTTCTGTATATGTATGACCTTGAAAACATCTTAAGATAGTGTCTCTGAAACTGTAATCAACATTGAAAACCATTCAGTTCAAGTTTTCTTTCAGTTTATATGATTCATTTTTGCTTTATCTTACTTCACTGGTAATCACTTATATGAATTCAATGCAAATTGTTCTAATTGCTTACAAAGTAACACAATACAAGAAGATTTCTGACAAGACTATACTGTAAAATGCCCAATAAACAATGCCTTTGGAATTTAAGATAGCAAAATGCTGAAATGATCATGTAGCGGTAAATGGTGCTGTGAAATTAGCCATTATAATTAAGCAAATCACAGCATATCGACAAACAAATTACCTCCATGCACCACTAAGATATTTGTCTCTGTAATGTATACAAAATGTACGGAACATTTAGTTTTTGTCATAAATATGAAAATTCAAAAGGCCATTATACATGTATTAAATGCTGATCTCTTCCAAAGCCATAATGGAAATTTACTTTAATTTTTGTACACTTACTTTTTTCTTTCTTGCTTGATTTTGCCTTTGTTCTGAAATCAGATAGAATTCAATCATACATGTATATTCCAGAAAAGATTCAACAATCCACAAAATCTATATATGTCAGCTAGTATGAGGTCATTTAATTGTTTCTTTAAAAGTCGTAATATTCCTTTGCTTGTTCGTAATGCTACATATACGTAACTCCCATATACTCTGCACATGTTACTAGTATCCAAAATTATTAACAAATGTAATTTTACATGGCAGAGGCCTAAAATGGACAGACAAACAGTATACCTTAGATAAATTGATCCAATGGTGATCTTAAATTCAACTCTCAGCTTTTAGGTTTTCAGATGTTTTATGAGTTTTTTCATTACGTAAACTGAAGGAAATGTAAATTTTCTTTTCAAACTCCAAGGTTCAAATCCCCAGTTGTAAGGTCATCACAAACGACAAAAGTTCTATTCACTAACAGGCAACCTTAGAAATTGAATACATATCATCACTGTCATCTGTATTTCCCTTGAAATTACCTTTTGATGACGTAATATTTTGCAAATTTCAAGTTCATCATTGGTAAGAGTGTGAGCTAGTAGAGGAAGAGAACAATGAACATACTTAGATTTGGGTTGTTGTGGCTGTCTGCCTCGAGCAGATCCCGGGACATCCTGGGGACGAACGGCACTCTGTAAAATATATAATTACAGGTATTATCAATATAAACATGATACTGCAATAAGGTATAGATATCATCTGAATAAAAGCAGAAAATAAAAATTTGATTTATCCATTTTTTTTAAAGCATTATGGGTAAATGTGCACTGTCTGAGTAGATATATGTACAAGTTCCTGTCTTGTTTATGAACATAGTAAGTCTTTTACTGGAATGTTTAACAAGTTGCAAGTTTTAATTCTGAATGGAAAAATATCCCAATCTCAAAAGAAGCAAAAAATATATAATTTCGTATAGAGTCTTAGAAAAGCTTTTGAGGTCTTTCACAATTATGTCTGCAACTTGCTAATTATATTAAAATAATATACACGACATCCACATGTTACTTTTTGTTGTCAATGCAGAAGGGTTCCCGCTGTCTGAAATTTTCTTATCAATAATTCAAGATGTTGACTGTCCTCAAGTCAACAATGAACTGTACATTACCTTGCCCTGAATTTCAAAAGAGGACTGCCTTTTGAACTGTGGCATTTTCTGAAGGCCAAGTTTAGCAACTGTAAAAAGAAAAAAAATCCCAGATAAATTTCACAACTGACCTCAGCATGTATTACTTAAATGTAAAATTATTCTCCATTCAAATAAGAAGAAAGATTGGAGGAAAATATTAAGCTTATAATAATCCTAAACTGTAAGTGGAATTTCCAACAGCTCATCAAGTAGATCTACAAAAGGTAAAGAAATCCTTTCTGAAAACATTGACATGCAAGGAATTTCGCATCTTTAAAAACAAATGTCCTATGTTCAAACTTGTCAAGTGTTTTTTTCCATGATACATGTAATACAAATTATATAATATACATACCATTGACATCAATGTGACCCATGTTAAAAAAGTTATACATGTACATGTAGATCAATAACTGAACAAAAAGCCTCAGTTAATCAAAGCATTATTATATATAATTACCCTGTACACAAATGTAACATATACACATGTACAAGTAAATGAGAGTCAATGTCAGGAGACAGTAAATCATGTCGGAATTGGTTTAAATAAATATGATACATATTGCTTTCAGTACATGTATACCAGTAGTACATTCTTGATTTGAAGTTACCGGTATTTCATTCTTATGACACTTGCCAGAATCTGATGGCTACATAATTCATTATGCAGTGTACATTTACCTTTCTTCTTGCCCTCCATGATGCCAAAATGTGGTAGTTTAAGGAAGCTTCATCTAAAATGACAGAAAAGTGTTTTCTCTTTGTAGAAAACTGATATAACTATAAAATGTCAATAACAATAGAAAGACATTCGGTAATGTACAAGAATCATTATCAACTGTACATTTAGTATGCTCATTATTTGATGTCAAGGTATATACAAGACAACGCTAAAGACAGTTCACAGTGCAATCTCCCTCTTTGTCAATGGCATACTTTATTTAGCTGAGCGGAGTGTGGAGTGGAGTGTAAAATGGAGTGTAGAGAAGAAATTAACATCACTTGTGATTACCTTTACATGAACCCATATTTGTTTTAGTTCACAAGAAAATGTCCCCATGACAGTAACATAGTTTTTTTAATCCTTGTCTGAGGTCAAAAATGGTGTGTTTCATTTTCAGACAGTTAACCCCATAATCAGGATAGTGAGGTGAATGATACTTAAGAGTTCGGACAACGGCAGATTTATCTGTCAGACCAATTCATCGTGCTCTATAATTAAGGATTTTTTATCTGTGTTTAACACATTATGGGAATAGCAATTCCCAAAGGCAGATTATCATTTGATTTACATTATCTTAAAACAGTATTTAATTTAAAATTAACGTCTTGGATTGACAATTCAAATTAATAAATTCAAAAGTTTATTTTATCATATCTATGATTCTATTATAAGTGAGGTGGTTTTTCGTATAGAAGAATTTTGGAAAGAAATATAATTTTTAAAAAGTGTTTTCATATCATAGATTGGCGATAGTTTGTTGGAAATTATGCGGGTTAATATAAATTACTGTTGCAATTAGAAAGCGTATCAAATCGCAAGACACATTGAACTTTCATTGTTTTGAATCCTAAGAGTCAATTCCCTGTGTGGCATTTTGTATGCAGGTCAATTGATGAATGGCTTTTGATCTCTGAGTGTTCAATACACTTTGGGAAGAGTAATTCCCACAAGCTGTTTATTCTTTACATGTACTTTAAATGCGTATTTAATGTCTTTTCCATAACCCTAAAACACCTCCTTCCTCGGTTCGAAAATTTATGTAATGATAGAGTATACATATATAGTTAGAATACTAAGTGAATTGAAGATCATAACTGCATCCCACTCAGCCAGTATTAATTAATTGCGATATGCTTTTACTACAGAGACCTATAATTGGCTGCTGAAATCGACCGCTTTCTGTCACAAGAGTTTAATTGTAACCATCAATTTCTGCTAATTTCTTCTCCACGCTCCACTATATGCTCCACTGCACCCTCCACTCCACGCCCCGCTCCGCTTAGCTAAATAAAGTATGCCCTTGTCAACTGCCAAAGGGGAGATCTCCCTCTTTTGAAAAATTCAAAGTTGATACATGTAGGTATGGAAACATGCTTCAACTGGCAAACTGGGCAAGTTTTAATTTCAAGCCCTGTATCTCAGAATTACCTTATTAATACGATATGAAAGTGGAATTAATGGCAGAAAATCATGAACAACAAAGAATAAAAACATAAATTCATAAGGATTCAATATCTCAAAGATATCAAAATACAAATTTAGCACAGGCGATTGTTTCATGCGAGCTCACATCCCCTACATACATGGAGGGGTGTGAGCTCGCATGAAACAATAGCATCTAGTCCGACTTGCAGACCTACGACGGTGTTATCTGTTTTTTCGTCTTCGAAAAAAACAGATAACACCGTCGTAGGTCTGCAAGTCGGACTAAATCGCATCAAGCCAAAGGGTCAGATATAATTCGAGCTACCACTGAATGAAAAATTTTCAGCATCTACTAGCAATGTCTCCATTAATGATGTATTCTATGGTTATCATTTCTAGGTGAAAAAATCGAACAAATATTGTTTTTTCGTCTACTTTATACTTTTTTGTTTACCCAAGTTACTTACTGGACACCGGGACCGTATCGTGTAGTCAAAGGTAAATTCCGAAAGTACCCGAACAGATGAGGGGCCGTCTCAGAGTTCTCAACAAGTGAAAATGTGAGACAGGTCTCTTCATTTAACATCTTTCTTATTTTAATCAACTCGACAAAATGTCACTTGAAATCACATGTAGTTTAACCACTCAATGTACATACGCTATGAATAAACTAAAAAGTAATTATTCTTTAATCACTTTGATACAGTCTTTATTCTACATACCTCAAAGAAAGACAACTCGTCACCCTAAAAGGATATGCGATTCACGTCCTATCAGGGTAGGTTTTCATCTCTGCAATCTACTTGACACGGTACAAAAGTCATCACACAGGTATCCTTGAGTTCACATCAGGCCGACAAGAGCCCCTCGACATGGAGGATAAAACAAAAAGGATAGGTAGATGGTATTTTGGAGGGGTAGCAAGTGCAATGGCTGCTTGCTGCACACATCCCTTAGATTTACTCAAGGTATACTAAAAACACAGGGAAAGTGTGTCCCTATATTATCATTGTATTTGAAAAATAAAGGGGAGAAACTCTACTCTGCAAAGAAATTAGAAAATCTTATCCAACTATCAAAATTTGCAAGAAAAATTATCCTATTATTTTATCCATAGGTGCTTGTGTCATAGAAACTAAGAAATTAAGTTCCTACGCTGCCGTTTAGGGAGACCAAAACCAATCAGACAGCCCATCTTATATGCTGTCGGTAGCGTAATCGGCAGCATAGGATTTTTCTATGACCCAAGCACCTATGATTTTATCATTTCTCTTCAGACTCATCTGTTTTGCGTTATCTCCTGTACTGTTGAGATTTACTCGGTAATGCCAAGGACCAAACAGTATATAAAGAAAGAATTTGAAACTCAGTTTTAATGTACAAACGATTGATTGTGCATGCACTAATGACTGTTGAGATTTACTCTTGAAGAGTTTAAGACCGCGCTTGATCGTAAACGCGACAAATGCGCCCTCCCCCGTCGCCTTATAGCCCTACCGGGAATCTGTGACATATTATTACAGATACAGATTACAGATACAGACGTAATTTAATTGTTGAAATTGTTACAAGATTTCTCGCTTGGAATCATGTTAAATTCATTCCACAAAAAATGTCTTTGTTGAGATTCAAATCAGTACTGTAGATAATGTGAAGGAATCTCTTTGTCATGTGTAAACAAATTTAAGGTTGTAGCAGATGACAGTGTTTTTCCCCTTGTTTTGGAACTGAATTTCAGCCACTTTCCAATGCCAAATTCCCTCAATTTTTCCCGAAAAATCACTCTTAAATTCCCAAAGAGGAATTAAGAAAAAATCACCTGAGAAAATGAGGACTCATAATCTGGAAGTCAGCACAAAATGTCTTATTTCTATGTTCATTTTTATACCCTCTGCAAACGAAGTTTAAGGGGTTATATAGGAATCACCCTGTCCGTCCGTCTGTCTGTCCGTCCGGTTAAGAAGTTTTGAAAGCAGATTTCTTTTATACTATTAATGGTAGGCCTTTCATATTTCATACGCACATTCACCATAAAGAGTACTACATTTTTGTACCATGACTTTTGACCCTTTGACCTTCACCCTTTACAATATTTTATGTTAAGAAGTTTTGAAAGCAGATTTCTTTCATACTATTAATGGTAGGCCTTTCATATTTAATACACACAATCACACATTCACCATAAAGAGTACTACATTTTGGTACCATGACTTTTGACCCTGTGACCTTGACCTTCACCCTATATAACATTTTATGTTAAGAAGTTTTGAAAGCAGATTTCTTTTATACTATTCGAGGGTTGTCCCAGAAAAACGTAGACATTGCTCACAATTCCTTTATTTTGCCTTGAATCTAAACAAGATTTTCCAGGATGTGAATTTAACTATCTGGGAAGTATCAAATATAAACAGAGTTGAAATCTGCCGTTGATACTTAAAATAAATTGAATTATCAGAAGAGCGGTTGGACCGTACCGGCGAAGAACGAAATTTGCAAGTGCCAAAAAAAGAATCGATATTAAAACTAGTTGAATACTTATCAATGCATGGATAAATAGAATAAAAATCTAATCAACAGAAAGTACTGAATTTTAAGGGTACAACCATGCTATATTATCTTCATTGGCGTAATAAACAATTAAATTATGAAACTGTTCATCATGCAACCTCCTTATAAATCATCCAAAAACAGCGACGTAAACTGCATTAGCGGAGCATAAAACGGTACTGAAATATTGCATTGATCGTGGATTGACCCCGTTTTAGACAAAGTAAGAAACGAAAACATCAGAAAGTATGAAATGTTTGTAGAGCATTTGTACATAAGTGATACAAGAAATTTCCCGACGAATGGACGAATAAAACTAAACAAGGACCCAAGAAGAGGGGCAATGGTCAGACAGTAAATTTTTAATTTGGTCAGAAATGTCATTTTTGAAGACTGGTGTTGAACAGTAAAAGAAATAATAGAGAAGATCCAGATAAGTAAATTTACTGTGCAGAGAATCCTGTAAAGTGAGGGAAATATGTGTCGCGTATATGTTCGATGGGTGCCAAGTATATTTTCAATACATAATATGAATTTATGAGTCGCTGACTTTAGGCATATTCTTAACCGCAGTCGCCGTTATCCATGACGATATTTATCATGCGCCGGTGGACATCACCCTATGTGTTTATTTCTTCAATAAAAAATTAACTATTTAAGATTAATTATTGGTTTTATATGTACAGAAGCCAATTTGTATGCCAAATGTATCAATGCAAAGTTTATAAAAATACAACCCTCTACTTCTTTCTTAGTAACAGTGTCTACGATTTTGTGGGACAACCCTCGTTATGATAGGCCTTTCATATTTCATACACACATTCACAATAAAGAGTACATGTACTACATTTTGGTACCATGACTTTTGTGACCTTGACCTTTACCCTATACAACATTTTATGTTAAGAAGTTTTGATAGCAGATTTCTTTTATACTATTAATGGTAGGCCTTTCATATTTCATACACACATTCACCATAAAGAGTACTACATTTTGGTACCATGACTTTTGACCCTGTGACCTTGACCTTCACCCTATTTGACATTTATGTTAAGAAGTTTTGAAAGCATCATAATTGTTCCTATTTATAAAAAACGTCCTGCGGGGGGTATAATTCGTCCACTTTAGGGCATAAGTTCTAGTTAAGTATTTATTCATTCCTTGTTTAGTTCAAGCAAATCAATAATGATACTTCGGGGTTATACTTTTGTGAGAATTTTGTATTAAATTTTTCCCAATTTCAGCGAAATGGTGAAAATTTTCCCAAATGGGACAGGCACAGGCACCTTTCCCAAAATAAAAAAAAAAAAACCTGGATAAACATTAGAGTTCATGGCATATTCCTTGGATATGCATATGACACGTGTATATTTTACTTCCCCTTTTAATTTCAACACAAAACATTTTGACTTCTGATTGAACTTTATCAATGTCTTGAGAATCTTGAGGTGTGTTAATGTTACATTATGATTGTCCAGTCAGTCACATGCTTGATATGATGTGCATGTCGTTGATTTCACTGAAACTTTTAAAATGATTTTGTTTTCCACAAAGTTTGTTTTATCTCTAAAGAGGAAATTCTTTAGCCTCTGATAGCTGTCATTTTACTGAGATATTTATATAAATATGGCATTCTAATTAAGATGATGTTGAGTACATTGAAACAAAAATACTGACTTACTTTCTACTAGTCTCTTTGTCAGTTACACATATTGTATTTAACTTCTCATCTATACTGTTAATATGTATGATTTTACTTGCATCAATACAGTTTTATTTGGCTTTACTAGGTCCATTTACAAACCCAACAGTTGGAAAAGGTCAAAGCTTCAACATTAGTCGTAAGAGTGCTGAAGACAGATGGAATTATGGGATTGTACAATGGTTTGTCAGCATCTATATGTAGACAGGTAGGTAGGAATTCATTTATCATTTTTTATGATATATTAGATAAGCCAAGGGAACAAATAACAGAGAATCTATGTTTAGCATTGCTTTAGATTCTGACTCCTTCTTTCCCTTCTTACTAACTTCTTAGATAAAAAGAAAAAAGGTCGGTACGTGTATCTCTCCTTGGGTACATCTTTAATGAAACCTATATTGAGCAAACTTTCATTATGTCATATATATTGGTATTTTTAGATTCAAACTAAACTATGTGAAAAAAGTTATATTGAACATCTTGTTATTTAGGTCTGAATTTTGTCCTTGTGTCAACTGTTTTCCTAATTCTTAGAAAGTACATCTTGTATATGAAAGTTTTGTACTTAAAATTTTTTATATGATGAAGATACTTAAGGTTCAAGGATACACCATCCGAACAACAAATCACTTCGGAGTCTCTCTCGTCGCCAAAATCGACGTCACGTTATCTATGACGTCACGAAAAAACGCGCCAAAATTGCATCAGCACTCTTATTATTTGACGCTGACTCACCTATGTCCTGAAACATGAACTAGTATTTTAGGGATTGTGCTAAATAAAACTGCTGTATTTTGATAAGATTGGGACTTCTATCGTTTTCCTTTGAATCTTGATTAAAAATTGATGTAAAACAATTCTTTGATGGGTATGTTCATTCAGAGAAAAGGCTTACAGCACATTCTGCCGCTCGCCGTCATCTCTACGAGAAAATCACGAAAGAATAATTTTATTCTTGTTTTTAGCTCTACTGGTCTCAGACCAGTCGAGCTAATGCGATCACCCTTCGTCCGGCGTCTGTCCGTCTGTCCGTCTGTCCGTCTGTCCGTCTGTCCGTCTGTCTGTCTGTCCGTCTGTCCGTAAACAATTCTTGTCCGGACAACTCCTCTGAAACTGTTAGAGATAGAAACTTAATTCTTTTTGTATTTTACTTGGTCCATGGTCTAGTTGTGCACCTGACATTCAGTTTCAGTCCCTGACTCCCAGGGTCTTAGAAAATGGGTGTGGTCATTAAATTCTATGTAATTTTGTCCGGATAGCTCTTCTATCACTATAAATGATAGAGACATAATTCTTTTTGCAATATGATGGGTCTGTAGTCTAGTTGTGCACCTGATATTTTGTTTGAGCCAATGACCCCCAGGGTCTTAGAAAAGGGTGTGGCCATTTTCTTTTATATTATTCCATATAATCTTATGCTTACAGCGCTGACACTATAAATAATGGAGACTAGATTCTTTATGCAATATGATGGGTCTGTAATCTCTTTGTCCACCTCATATTTTGTTTGAGTCTCTGACCCCAAGGGTCTTAGAAAATGGGTGTGGTTGTTTTCTCTCTATATAAAACTACATGTGATCTCAAGATAGCTAATTTCCCAGAATTTATTGATAATAGTTAATTGATTTATTCCAAAATATTATCGGTTTGCAGTTTAGATGTCATTACAGTATTTTACTTCAGTCCCTGTTCCCTAGGATTCTGGAAAATGGGTATATGGCTATTTTCTCTTACCCTATCTACATGCATTTAGAGCTACATAAGTGACAGAAACTATAAATAAACAAAGATATTGCAATTTTACAATATTATCTTAGATGAGTCTGTAATTTAGTTTTTCTCATATTTTATTTGGGACCTGACCCAGGATTTTATCTTCAATTCTACAGAAACGCTAGGGGATAGTTTCGGAATTTCCTCTGATCAATCAATCAACATGAAAATCTTTTCTATAGTGTTTATACAGTGCAAGAAAGATATCAAATAGTCAAAATGCATGTATTTCTCACTTATTTTTATTTGTTTAACATGTTTGAGGTGTAAGATTTTTGGGGAGAGTAGTGAGAATTTTTGTTGCAAGAGTAGAATGTCCGAAGTGATCACAGACTTGAGCTGTGCTTTCTGTTAAATGGGAACACCAGAATCACAAAGATTGATCATTTTATCAAATAAAATAGCAATAATGCATCCTTCACATTGCCAAATGAAAGGAATATTGTGCTTGAGTAAGTTTTTTTTTTTTTTGAGGGGGGGGGGGGAGAGGGGGGAGGTAACTAGAATGTCCTAAGTGATCACAGACTTGAGCTGTGCTTTCTGTTAAATGGGAACACCAGAATCACAAAGATTGATAATTTTATCAAATAAAATAGCAATAATGCATCCTTCACATTGCCAAATGAAAGGAATATTGTGCTTGTGTAAGCTTTTTTTGGGGGGAGGGGGGAGAGGGGGGAGGTAACTAGAATGTCCTAAGTGATCACAGACTTGAGCTGTGCTTTCTGTTAAATGGGAACACCAGAATCACAAAGATTGATCATTTTATCAAATAAAATAGCAATAATGCATCCTTCACATTGCCAAATGAAAGGAATATTGTGCTTGTGTAAGCTTTTTTTTGGGGGGGGGGGGGAGAGGGGGGAGGTAACTCTTACATCTTTCTTCTTATAAATTCCTCCACTGCTTGGAGTACCACCCCCAATGGGATGTAAAACTGTGTGGTTTGATAAAATTTTTCATAATGTTTACATTAAAGCAAGTGACACATGTTTTAATAGAAGATAATAAAACAAGAGATGCCTTATTGGCATATCTACTTTGTGTTAATCAAATTTTAAAAAATTAAAATAAAATACTAAAAAAAAAAATCATTTGTAAAAGCCGACTCATACAAAAATATTTCAACCCAGGAAAACTTCTACCAAAATTTTCCTTTATTGCCATTTGACAATATTATCATAGATTAGTCTGAAATTTAGTTTTTCTCATATTTTATTTGGGGCCTGAACCAGGATTTTATCTTCAATTCTATAGAAACGCTAGGGGATAGTTTCGGAATTTCCTCTGATCAATCTATCAACTTCATAATCTTTTCTATTATGTTTATACAGTGCAAGAAAGATAACAAACAATCAAAATGCATGTATTTCTTACTTATTTTTTAATTGTTTAAGGTGTAAGATTTTTAGAGAGAGTAGTGAGACTTTTTGTTGCAAGAGTAGAATGTCCTAAGTGATCACGGACTTGAGCTGTGCTTTCTGATAAATGGAAACACCAGAATCACAAAGATTGATCATTTTATCAAATAAAATAGCAATAATGCATCCTTCACATTGCCAAAAGAAAGGTGCTTGTGTAAGTTATAGAAGTTGAATTTGTAACAGGAGAGGGAGAGATGTGACTGTACCGGGAATCGAACCCGAGATCTTCTGCTATCAAGGCAGACGCTCTTACCAACTGAGCTATCTGGGCACGATGCCCGTTCCTGCCACACTCCTCTCTACCAATTTTTCAGGTTTCCATGCACTGGAAACCTCACACAAAACTCCACTTCACCTTGAGTCATTTAGTTTGGTGCCAATTCTGTAACAGGAGAGGAAAAGATGTGACCGAACCGTGAATTGAACCCGAGACCTTCTGCTATCTGGGCAGACGCTCTTACCAACTGAGCTATCTGGGTACGATACCTGTTCCTGCCATAAATTAATGGTAATAAACTAATGTTTCAGGCCTTTTTGTCAATTGGACCTCGAGTCATTTTGTCCTTTTAAAATTTGACCAATCAAAAACATCATTTCAACCTCATGCAGATTTTGAAATATTTTTCTGAACTGGGATATATGGTAGAAATGTTTTCTGTAGAGGATCAAATATTTCATACCGGTATGTAAAAATATTTTGTATTATATTTTATTAATAATTAGCTTCTGTCTACATTAATACCACATAAGCCCTAAAAGTTCATGTTCTTCGTTCAATATTCTATTTACATTGTTTTACATTTACTAAATAAATAGCCTAAAACCTTTTTAGGTTTTAGAACAAAATGGCCGATACTTTTAGAATTTCACTTGGTAGGCCACATGTCCTATTATATTTAATTTCAATCTGAAACTGCCTGATTACTTGATCTAAGTATTTTCACTGGTCAGTATAAGAAAGAAGGAAATACCTCTTATAATAGAGTATCCTATGCAATACTATTTCAGCTCAAATGAGAGGTTATTTATGCCTTTAGTCTTATTTTATAAAAGGGCATATAGTGGTAGGTCTGTCTGTTCATCTGTTTGTCTATCCGTCCGACTGTCAGTATATCATTCCATTCAACTAAATTCTGATGAAAGGGTATAAGATAATAGAGCTGTCATATATTGCATGTCTATGAACCTTGAGAAGGCTCATCTTTTGGAGCCGAATTTTTAACCTTTGACCCCATCACTGACCTTTGACCCACATTTTTTGAAAAATAAAAAAACATCTGTTATTTTAGTTTTGATACATATGGTATGTTATACATGTTGTATATACACGTTTTTAGTAATTCTCTCACATTCTAGAGAAATCTAAGGCACGGTCCATTTGATATTCTTGGGGGGGGGGGGGGGGGGGGGGGACTCCGTTTTTTTTCAAAAAAAAAATTTTGCTCTGAATTTTGATGAAAAAAATTAATTAGGAATTGATGGATATGCATTGGCATGTGGTTGTTGGTTCTAATAAAAAAAAACTAGATGCACATTTATCCCGCCTCTGGCAAATTTCTTGCAATCTGATTGGTCGAGAAGAACCAAATATTATGTTGTATTATTTTACTAACAGAATATTATTTTGATATCCTGCTTCTACTAAGATGCTTTATGCTTTTGACGTCACCAAAATGCTTTAGAATATGTTGACGTAACATACACAAACCAAAAGCGATTCAGCGGGATAAATTCGTTATAGAGTGTTTTACAGGGGGGATACAGAAATATATTGGGTCGATGAAAAAAGTGGTATTAGGCAAGGTGAAGTCCAGCATTCATTCTCTTGAGTGTATACATGTATGTACAAATCAACCAGGAGAGCTTCAGTCTCATCAGAGACTTCTGGTATTTGTAAACAACCGTTTGATTTATAGCCGGGGTTAAAATAGCAATTGAATCTAATTAAAATTTGTGTGATGCTTTTTTTTAAACGCGGGGTTTAAATGAGCAACACAAAACTGTACATTTTCATGCGGGATTTGGGTAAAACAAATGAATGAACTTTTCTATGTCTATATATCTAGGAGTAGTGATATTTAGAACAGCAAGCATCATGATAAGGCCAAATGGGGGGGGGGGGGGGGTATTACTGCTACGTCGCAATTCCTCTCCGCTATGTGTAAGATTCGCCATTTATAATAAGCGAACCGTAATAATTATATTTTGAATTTATCGAACAGAAGACTTTTCATGACAAATGACATAGTAATATATATGTCAAATCTTCTCTTAGTGAATCCTCCTTTTGAAAACGTTCCCTTTTTAACGTTATTTGTTCCTCTCCTTTTCTTTCAATGCGAATATTCATGGACCTGCTATAAATCAATGATTTCAGGATTATTGCCTTAACCCTCTCCCCGGCAGTGAATTATTATTACCGGTATATGTTTAATATAGGAATGGAAAGTACATACATATTTTAAAATTACCAGCGGTGGATTTGGGGGGGGGGGGGGATGCGGAGGGGGCGCCCGCCTCCCCGGCAATGATACCAAATTTTCCAAAAACATGTATATTTTTGCCCATTTTCAGTAAAAATAGGCAAAATTCGCCCCTTGACCCCCCGGCAAAGGGGGCGCTGGATCCGCCACTGATTATCTAAATGATATTTGATCCTGAACAAGGAACAAGTCACACTGACCTTGAGGATGACCTTGACCCACCTTGGATGCCATAATGCTGAATATTCCAGCATGTTTGATGAAAAAATGCGAATGCCGACTTACCTACATTATATGGTCTCCATAAATACGTAAATGCAAGGAATACTGTTTTTATCGTCTTACATTGTACACTAAAATTATTTTGCAGTCAGGAAAGATATTGTCATTAAACACCTATAATGAGATATGTGTAAGTAGACCAGAAAAAAAAGGAGGAAGGGGGGGGGGGGGGGGGGGGGTGGGGGGGGGTAAGGAACGTTTACAATATTAATCGAAGATAGAACTCAGTTGCAGCATTGTTTTACTGTTATAAGTCAGTTAATTGCATTTTACATTGTCTATATGGATTTTTTTTTTTTTGTTAAAAATATTTTTAAAAAATTCTTATAAATGTTTTCTGTTTTGAAACACAGATTCTTATATATGCAAATAGGTTTCAAAACGCCGAGCAATTATAAGGCGATGTCCTGGTTCAAAACGACGTTGTTCGTGCTATTGTTTACCCTTTCTTAGAAGAAAACAGATGTCATGCGGAAATAAATATGATTTTTCATAAATTTAGGAATTTAAAAAAACTATTTCAAAAAGATATTCTGTCACAAGGCCGATTTTAGCCCTTCCCGGCTTTTCTCCTCATCCAAAACCAATGGATAGCAACATACATATACTAAGCCTGTACATTGTATATTATATATAACGTGTGATTGCACTTACATTCAAGTATCAGTTATTTTCTTTGCGTATTCTTTTGTCTGAATACATTCTATTAATTTACAATTCTATTTATAAGATAAACATCTTGTTTTCATCGCCCCATTTCATTCTGGACCGTTTTTATTTCTTTATCAACTTGATTTGACGTTCAAATGGCCAAATGCATCATGTGACGTCATTTGCTTAAAACTATTGCAGGCGTTAATATTATTGATATAATGGGTAAATATTATAAAATGGGTTATAGAATTCACATTTTGATCAGTTTTATTTCCAATTGATATATGGATAAAAAATGGAGTAATTTAAATGAACGGTTCAGGAGATATAAATCCAAATAGAGCACGGAGGGGATATCTTGCCAGCATTTTGTAACAAAATCTGGAGGGGGGGGGTAAGGTCATAATTTTGTATCAAACTTAAAATTTTGTGCGATGATTGCTACATTTATTTTTATTGTTGAAAGATATGTTACCTTAGACTAAGATAGCAATTTTTCCGCTCATTGGCATGTTAACAAAGTACTTAAACCCGTCATTTACTGGTTGGACTCTAAAAATAATGACGTCAAGAATAGAGCCTAAAATGGTATAATATTTACTATTTCATAGAATTTGATGTACCAGCATTGATGTATTTTCTATTTTTTATTTGTTTTAGACTTTCTTTCGTTACCAAAAGAATGACCATGAATATGCATCAGGTTTAAAATAATAGGGGTCTATTGGTGATATGATGCAAATTTGGGGAAAATTAAAGAAAAATTGGACATGTACTTCTTTGGAAGGTCATAAATCAATTGGAAGCTCGATGACATATACTTTTTTCATTAAAATACTATACATTACATTGTTCTCTACCAATAAAATCAATAAAACTTAACCTGTGATGTTTAATACTGTTTTGGGGGTGTTTTGGAAAGGGTGTAACCATGAACCTTAAGATAAAAAATGACCATGCACTCCATGGAAAAAGTATATCTTGTACTTATAGTATACTTAACTTACTCTTTATATTATTACAGCTGACTTATTCTATGACAAGATTTGCCATCTATGAGACAGTGAAGAAGCAGTTAACAAGTGATGGTAGTGTTATGCCCCTCTATCAAAAAGTCCTTACTGCTATGATAGGGGGAGCCACTGGAGGCTTTGTAGGAACACCAGCTGATCTTGTCAATGTCAGGTAAAAGTATAATGTGAATTATTATGTTATATTATTATTTGTACAACAAAGAAAGCTAGATTGTTTTATTTCTGTCTACATAATAATGTGAATTATTATGTTATATTATTATTTGTACAACAAAGAAAGCTAGATTGTTTTATTTCTGTCTACAATGTATTTATATCCATAAGATATCTGCCCTACAGTATACATAATAATGGAATTACTGATTGAATTAACCACTATAGATTAACAATATCTGTCTTAAGGAGGCTCAATAATCGTTTGACGTCATCAGATATCGAGTGCAGTACTTTTATATGTGGCCTTTTTTTTTTCGACCTTCAAACTTCTCCGTAATTCGCTTGTTTCGTGACGGATTCCGACATGTTTGGTCTCGATGGAAACAGAAAATTATCGTCTACAATCTGAGTATAATAAATATTTAGTCAAATGTATCTTTAATTTATATATACAAAAATATCCCGTAAGTGAGACACCCTGGCTAACGCCGTAAACGTATCGTTTTTAGAACGTCATCAGCGGAAATTCAACCGCCGGTTGCCTTTGAACAAATTCAAGAAGGTTAACTTAAATTCATGATAAAACAAGATATTTCTTGGAGATTTTAGCGATATCATAGATAAGATATTTCAAGTTTGGTTTCTCTAATAATCTTTGGTTTAAAGAATTTTTCTTCAATTTTGTCAACTTTCGTACTTTGCAACGAGTTGTTATCGAATAAAGTTTCCGTATTTGAAAAATTTAAGCGAACGAATTTTAGTTTTAACCCTGCATTGTTCAAAGATATATCCATTACACAGATAACTGCACGCATTATCAAGAACGAGAGAGGGGATTGACGTCCACTTACTGACCTTGAATGTCAAAATGTTTAAAAACGCTTCCGTTTACTTAAGTTCTATTTATCTTATATATATTTCCGTATCTCTGAATAGATTGATGGAATCAGATATGAAATTTTGAACAAAACATTTTTTAAGCTTTGACTTGAACTTGAACTTTATTGGCAAAACTCATTTAACTGACACTAACAAAACATGAAAGGTGAGTTTATAAAAGAAAAGTTCGAATAACGCTTTGCCAAGGATATTTAGAAGTACACATGTTACTTTCGTTTTCTTTGTTTATTTTTCGACAAATCATTTGTAAACTTGTTTATTCTTATTTAATTTCGATGATAAATGATAGTTATGTAAGTATTCTTCCTTGTATCAGAATTTGAAACTTTCACTGAATTTTGGGAAAGAATAATCTCGACTCGGAGTGTCTGATTTTTAGCTTACCTGAGCTATTGTCATAGCGCGCCGTCCGTCCGTCGTCTGTCGTCCGTCTGGCAAAAAATCAAGTAGATTTTTACAATATGGAAACGAGGTAAAACGGAATGTCTTGTACTTTTGTTAAAAGATTAGAGTCTGATATTGAAAAATATGTCAATTATAACAGTTTTTAACAAATATTTTCATCGTTATAATGTCAACTAAGGGAACAGGGCATTTTAATTTGACTTGTTGCAAATTGTTACAAAATCGTTACTATGACAACCAAATATTTTAAATCAGAATGAACGATAACATGTACTTTTTTATATTTCTTTTCGAAGGACAGAGTTTGTCGTTGAGAAATATATAAAAGAAAATAACTTCTGACAAAGGCTTCTTATCACTTTGATGTCAAATAAGGGTACTGAGTACTTTTTTTTTAGATTCTCATTTTGGGGTGGGGGGTACCCAAAAGGTACTTTTCTGGAACAGTTTTAGCTATTTCACTCTTTGAAAGTATTATCTATAAAGAGATATACATATTTGATCATATTATTGTGAAAATGATCACAAGAATGGTTTCAATCTGGAATCATTATCAATATCATGTTTTTATCTATCAAAATTCATTGTTTTGCGACAGATCTCGGGGTTGGTTTACATATGTATATTCAGAGGACCACTGGTCAGTCAAATGGTCGATGATATGTAATCTTAATTACAAATATAAATCATCAGATATCAATGTTAAATAAACAAACTATGTTTTTCTCCTTTGACAAAGAATTCTTGGATTATTGAGCCACCTTAAGTAATACATTTAAACGTAGAAAGTTTTTTAGTCTCCATATTCTACAAGGGGTATTTACTCAGTCACCACATATACTGTTTTTAACAATTATATTTATGTACATCTACATTGCAAAAGGGGGCCAAAACAACAAGATAAGTTTATTTCAAAATCATAAAAGGGCAGACATCTTACTCTCCACCATAATGATGAATAACAGTAAGATTTGTTAACATCCAAATTCCAAACTGCTTACATTTTTCACCCTCCTTATACAATGATAAATTACAATTATATTGGTTTATACCGAAATTCCAAATGGGGCAGATAGCTCTCCACACACAATGATAAATTGCAATTCCAGATTCCAAAAGGGGCAGCTAACTCACTCTCCACACACAATGATACATTACAATTTTAATTGTTAATAACCAAATTGCAAAAGGGGCAGGTAACTCATTCTCCACACAGAAGGATAAATTACAATTATATCTGATTATATCTTAATTCTAAAAGGGCAGATAACTCTCTCTCCATACACAATGATACTTTACAATTATATATTTTAATATCCAGATTCCAAAAGGGGCAGATAACTCACTCTCCAAACGCTATGATAAATTGCATTTCAAGATTTCAAAAGGGGCAGCTAACTCACTCTTCACACAAAATGATACATTACAATTTTAATTGTTTTAAAATATCCGAATTCCACAAGGGGCAGATAACTCATTCTCCTTATAGAAGGATGAATTACAATTATATTTGTTTTTATCCGAATTCCAAAAGGGGCAGAAAGCTCACTCTCCACACACAATGATACATTACAATTTAATTGTTAATATCCAAATTCAAAAAGGGGCAGATAACTCATTTTCCACACTGAAGCATGAATTACAATTATATTTGATTATATCCGACTTCCAAAAGGGGCAGATAACTCACCCTTCACAAACAATGATGCATTACAATTATATTTGTTAATAACCAGATTCCAAAAAGGGCAGATAACTCACTCTCCACACACAGAGATAATTGCTATGTCCAAATTCCAAAAGGGGCAGATAAATCACTCTTCATACACAATGATACATTACAATCATATTTGTTAATATCCAGATTCCAAAAAGGGCACATAATTCACTCTCCAGATGCAGTGATAAATTACTATTATACTTGTTAATATCCAAATTCCACAAGGGGCAGATAACTCATTCTACACTAACAATGATGAATTACAATTATATGTGTGTATATCTTAATTACAAAAGGGGCAGATAACTCACTCTCCACACACAATGATAAATTGCAATTCTATTTGTTTATATACAGATTCCAAAAAGGGCAGATAACTCTATCTCCACACACATTGATTAATTACAATTATATTTTTGTATATATCCAGATTCCAAAAAGGGACAGATAACTCACTCTCCACACAAAGAGATAAATTACAATTAGATTTGTTATGTCCAAATTCCAAAAGGCGCAGATATCTCACTCTCCATACTCCATGATAAATTGCAATTCTATTTGATTATATACAAATTCCAAAAGGGTTAGATAACTCATTTTCCACAGACATTGATTAATTACAGTTATATCCAAATTCCAAAAGGGACAGATAATTCACTCTCTGCACACATACATTGTAGATAAACTATAATTAGATTTGTTATGTCCAAATTCCAAAAGGAGCAGATAACTCACTCTCCACACTCCATGAAAAATTGCAAATCTATTTGTTTATATCCAGATTCCAAAGGGGCAGATAACTCACACTCCTCACAATGTAATGAATTATAATTATATTTGTTAATATCCAGATTCCAAAAGGGGCAGATTAATAGAATCTATCCCCAGACATGATCAGGGACAAGGAAATCCAACTCAAGTGTCCAGGATTTGCTTGTACTAGGACGAGGCTTGTCGAATCGTGGACAAAAGCGACACGAGGGTCCCTGATCACATCTGGTGATTGATTATTTGTCTCCCATCGTCTAAAAGCACTCAAAAATGAGATTTTATGTATTCTTTTTCATAATTTGATCAGCTAGCGCAGCAATTGTGTATGACGTCACAATCAAAAGTCACGTGAAAATGTTATCTTACCCCATAGGGGTAAGACAAGGATATCTTTTCCCAGCATTTCCATGGATATCCCAGTCCACAGTGGGAGACAACTATATTTGTTAATATCCAATTTCCAAAAGGGGCAGATAACTCACTCTCCACACAAACAATGATGAATTACAATTACATGTATATTTGTTTATATCCATATTCCAAAAGGGGCAGATAAATCACACTCCACACAAAATGATGAATTACAACTATATTTGGTTATATCCAGATTCCAAAAGGGGCAGATAACTCATTCTCCACACAAACAATGATGAATTACAATTGTTGCAAATCCCGTCAGGGGTTAGCATATTGGAATAGTCCAAATTGCTGTAATTCGCATGTGCGTAGCATGCTGGGAAAACTGAGTCTCAAGAATGTTTGTAAAATGAGTCTCGAGAATGTTGTTTACGTCCTCGGCGCTACTTTGCATGTGTACACTACACACACCTGTTCTATATTTAGTGCTGTTCTATATTTAGCGCTGAACGCGAATAACAAGGCTTTCATTATGTTTGCAGTTGCGGATTTAAGGGGGGCTTTGGGGCTTACATGTACGATAAATGCATAAGTTTGCTGTGTATATGCACACCCATAACAAAACACAAATTTAAAAGACACTTACTCTCTATTTGAGCTGAATCAGGAAGTGGGACACACATGATCTGATGTTCGAGGAATTTTTCATGCCCTATTTTGTCAGGAACCCCCTCCCTTGGAATTTGTTTATTTTCCAGTTTTTAATTTTTTTTTCAAAATCATAGGCTGGATCTCCCCGATCTGAATCCTATAGGCTGAACCCTTGGATAACTTTTCCTCCAGTTTTCCTGAGAGAAATTTGAATTTATATTGACATTGAAGAAAAAAAAGGAATTAGCTTGCATTAACAAATGTCAAAATTGATATGATAACAGGTTTTACTTTTTTTCAGTAAATAATTTATCGTTTGCTGACACTAGTTCTTATGCTTGAATCGCTTCTAAATTCAGTTCAGATATGGTCCAGAAGCCACCAATTTGCTTCATTTTTTTTAAATTATCGGGGAAGGCCCCCCGAATCCCCATAAATGTAAGGGGGAAATCCCCCATACCCTCCCCCAGTCGGCCCTTCGGGCCTTGCCAGTCATCTATTCAAAATAATGTATGGGTGTTTAACTACCCAAGTCCCCTTGTCTAGATTGATTTGAGTACACATAATTTCTTCTCTGGCTACGTGCCTGAATACAAGCTTGTATTAAGTTATATCCAGATTCCAAAAAAAGGGGCAGATAAATCACTCTCCACACAAAATGATGAATTACAGTTATACTTGTTTAGATTCAAATTCCAAAAGGGTGAATAACTCGCTACCAATATACATATATTTATATATATGTACATTAATGATAAATTGAAAAAAAAAATAATAGAAAAAAGTAAGCTGAAATACTTTTTATTATGTTCACTATTACTTTGTTTCAGAATGCAGAATGATGTCAAACTTCCCAAAGAACAGAGAAGAAAGTAAGATTTCAAAAGTGATAATGTCATTGAAAGGCTAATACAGAAGATCGCAAATACTTCTAACCAAGACTTTACAAATGTTCTTGCTCATTCTTCGATTGTTCTCCATTGTTATGACGTCATCAATTTACTGGGGCAGAAAAGGTGCCCAAGTTTTGATTAATGGTTTAGGTAGGTGACTAAATGAAAAATCAGAGCGGACACGCTGCACGCACTGCATTTGCGATCTTGCGTATTCATTCTTATTCAATTTGGGATTATGCATATAGATATAAATCATGGAGTAAAGAATAAATCATCAGGATTTGTAAGTCTTTTGTGTAAGTAAATCGAATTTTTTGATAAGAAATCAAAACAACCCCTGTCTCAGGGTTACCGAGATGAAACAGACATTTATTTTGGAGTTTTATGTTCATATGTAAGATGATCTGTTATGTAAAGAATTATTTCTATAAGTAATAGATAAATATAGATAAATATGTGATTCCCCTTTCTTAACTTCCCTCCTTGCTCAGAAGATACTGTTGTTTATATGGCTAGAATAAAAAGTCAGTTGTTTTTATGACACATTGAAATTAATCTATGTTACAGTTATAAGCATGCCATAGATGGAATGTATCAGGTATATAGGCATGAAGGAATACGGAGTTCTTTTGGAGGAGCTACGATGGCCAGCTCCAGGGCCGTCATGGTCACAGTAGGACAGGTAAATCTACTCATCCTCTATCTGTTGAGTCTTTGCAGAATACAGAGTTATTTCTCCTTATAAACGGTATCTGACGTAAAACCATTGTGACGTCATGAAAATGGTATGGTAACGTTGAGTTTACACCGTCATTTCCCAGACTTTTAGGACTGTTTCCATAGAATTTGATGACGTCACAATCAGGCTACGTCAGATACCGTCTCAAATGGGAAGTATCTCTGGTTTTCAAAAATAGCGAATTATACCTTGCGCAACTTTGTTGATAAGGGGATATAGTAATGCCTGTGTTTGTGAGTGCATTGATTGATGTTTTGATTGGTCAGTGTCAGCTTGTTGATAAGGTCACAGATAGCTTAAGAAGTTAATTGAACTTGGCATGTAAGATTCTCATACTGACCATTTTTATTGATTGGTCACAAATGGCAGTAATAAAAAAAAGCTCATGGACACTCCAGAGGCCATAGTTTACTTTGATGTTAATCAAACTGGTGAAAGGATTATAGTGGCTATTTTAAAGAATCTTCTGGACTACAGAGTTCAGTGTGCTTCAGATTGCCTTATAGCTTGACATGGGAGATGACTATATGGAGAGGATAACAACTATTGATTTTCAAGGTCAGAAATCAAAGGTTAAGGTCACAGATGGCAATGATAGAATTTTATTTGTGGAGATTCTACACCTTGCATTGACTTCTCAAAGTTTCTTTCCACATGCAATTATTCATAATTGAAGGAATGAATATAATAATGACTTCAATATTCTAAGATTTACTTGTGAAAACTTTTAAAGTACTAATAGGTTCTTAAGAAAACGGAAATTTACCTTTAATTTGTAAACGGCAAAAAATAAAAATAATAACTAGAAAATTTAAATGGTAATGCAGAAAGATAAGCACTATTCAAAGAACTAGCATTTTTAACCAACTAAGACATCATTTTTGGTGTACTCATAGGAAAATAGCAATATTTTACGCTCAGAAATTGTCAAACTCGTTTTTCTAAACAAGGGTCGCGTATGTTAAATAAAACGGCAATACCTATTTATACAGGTAGATATTCACTGATCATTCAGGCATAAATCTATGTGTACAACTATGATTATGGCTATTGCATTAATCAAACTTGACCAGTGTAGGTTTTAATGACTTAGCGCATGGAAAAGGTGATTTACCGTGCTATTTTCATATGTGTAGAGGGGAAACGCAAAAATGATACCAAAATAAAATTTCATTTTCAAACAGTGCTCTATAAGTGGAATATTTCTCTCGATATTCATATGTGTCTATCTTAAAGCGTTTTCACATAAAATCAAAATTTCTGTTTTCTTAACTGGCTGTTAGTACTTTAGTTTTAGATATCCATTATTTGAATATTTTTGTCTTTCAGCTAGCAGGATATGACCAGATAAAACAAGTACTGATGAAAACTGGATATTTCCAAGATAACGTCACAACCCATCTCACATGTAGTACACTAGCTGTAAGTATCTTATTTAGCTAATTTATATATAATTTTTATACACAATAGACATAATAAGTAAAATCTTTTCCAGAGCATAACTTTTCCTCATGTGGTTGGATTTTTTCACAGAAATATTCCTTAGAACATAAGGGTGTGTCAAAGGTCAAGGTCACAATAAGACACAATTAGTAAATCCTTGTCCAGAGCATAACTCTTCGCTGTGAATGGATTTCAATAATATTTCACAGAAATGTGTCTTAGGACCTAAGTTTGTGCCATGACTTTCAGCCAAAGTCATAGGTCTAAGGTCAAGGTCACTATAGACACCATTAGAAAAACCTTGTCAGGAGCATAACTCCTCCTCCTGTGTATGGATTTCAATAATATTGCACAGAAATGTTCCTTAGGACTGAAGGATGTGTCATGACTTTGAACCAAGGTCAAATGTCAAAGGTCACACTCACAATAGACATCATTATCGAAACCTTGTCCAGAGCATAACTCCTCCCTTTGTGGATGGATTTCAATAATATTTCACAGCAATGTTCCTTAGGACCTAAGGGTGTGTCAAAGGTCAAAGGTCAAAGGTCAAAATAGACACCATTAGTAAATCCTTATCCAGGGCATAACAGAAATGTTCCTTAGGACCTAAGGGTGTTTCATGAAATGAACCAAGGTCAAAGGTCAAGAACACTATAGACACCATTGGTCACCATTATCAAAACATTGTCTGGGACTTAAGTCATCTCCCTATAGATGGATTTCGATAATATTTCACAGAAACCTTTCCTAGGACTAAAAGATGTGTCATGACCTTGAACCAAGGTCATAGATCAAAGGTCAAGGTTACCTACACACTATTAGTAAATCCTTATCTAGAGTGTAACTCCTCCCCCTGTTAATGGATTTCAATTATATTTCTTAGAAATGTTTCTCAGGGCCTAAGGATGTGTCATGACCTTAAAGTAAGGTCAAGGTCACAATAGACGCTTGACCTTGATCCAAGATAACTTTTCAAAGAATATTGCTGCATGGGGTATTTTCTTTCTGTTAGGGGCAAATTTTCATTTGTTTAGTTGACGCAGTCATTCATTTTTGACAGAAAACATCTAATCCATCCTTTCTGTCAGTCAGTCTTAGGTTTTGATTCATTTATGCCAAATAATTTATGCCTAATGCATAGATTCTATGGAAATATAAGATCAAACTTTTTTGCAATGTTAGAAATTCATTTAATTTTGCTCTGATGTCAGAGTATGAATTGACACTCGTCAATTCTAAAAAAAAAGTGATTCTCTGTGTGGCAATCTGAAATTAATATTTTCATGCCAATTTGGCCAATGATCTTCAGAGTCCACTCTAGATACACATTGTTCTCCCTTCTTTTATATGCATTGTCCTTCATGTCTTAATCGTTTATTTTAGTCAGTAGCATTGTATCTGGCTGATTGTATGTTGTTTTGATTATCATTTTTTCAAACATCACCTGTTGTCTCAATATTACTGCAGCAGATTGACATAGAAATACAGTATTATACCTGTATGTGTACTGTAAAGTAGTACGATTCATCTTAAAATGACAAGCAAACATACAGGAGTCGATCCATTTTATGTACATCTAATACGGTATAAGACAGGCTTTTCTAGAGACTGATCCATTTGAACATAATAACGATAATTTTCAGGGTATGTTGGCCACCATGTTGACACAGCCATTAGATGTAATGAAGACACGTATGATGAATGCCAGTAAAGGAGAGTACTCTGTAAGCTCTTAAATTACTTAAAGTAAAACAAATAATGTAAACAAAATAGTTGAATTCATTTCGCCATTAATTGAAAATTTCTCACATTTTCAGTATGTCTGTTTGCTTAGATTAATTTTTGTGTATTTTCAGAGTCTAGCTGCATGTGCAATGGATATAGCAAAAAATGGACCTTTAGGATTCTTTAAGGTACTTAAATTATCACTATTTTATCACTATTATTACAATAGTTATTACTGTCACAATTTACACACGAATGTATTTTTAAATGGACCTGAAAAACACTTATTGAGTCTCTGTCAGTGAATCTTCTTCTTCTTCCGAATACTGTGCTGAGTCAGTTATGTAACATATAAACATGTACCACACATGAGTTACAGTAGGAATTAAAATATATATTCTAAGTATATCTCACAAAAAAATGGTTTAGCATTGTGTATTCTCCATTTCAGGGCTTTATTCCAGCATTTGTCCGTCTTGGGCCCCATACTGTTCTCACTTTTCTATTTTTCGAGCAAATTAGACTTAATTTTGGATACATACCAGAGAAGAAAGCTTAGGTTAACCCGGTTGTGATATATTAGGCTCCTACGGAGCGAGACTGCAGCATGAGTAAGCCATTTCGTAGCTTTATTTACTTCCAGGCAAAAATATATAACATGGATTTTATGTTCTGTGTTCAATTAGTCACCATTTCATTTACCTCAGTTGGGAGAGAGATGTTAACTTAGTATATACATCATTATTTTTTTTATCTTAAAATCTATATGAATTTATGACTATTTTCAAAGGAAGCTGGTTAGATTTTACTTCACTTTTTGATATGGTTAAATTTATCAACACTCGTTATTATATAATCTGACTTTAGTCAAGCATATAAGTGTTAAACATACTCTACATGATATCCTTGTTATAGGAAATTGATATCAAAAAGTTTTGTAGACATAGATATCCAAGAATTTCTAATGATTTTATCTTTATGCGATTCTTTTATGGTGACTACCTAATGTAATATAATGATGAGAATGAAACTGAAAGTGATTTTATGATATGAATGTGTGTCAGGTAGATGTAGCATAATAGATTGTTCATGATTTAATTCATTCAAAAGACCATTTTATGTGCCATATATATTTATATTCGAAATCATTTTATATGACACTTTTAAATTGCTCTCTTTACCCTAGGTTAAATTTAATATTCCTGTATCAAAGATAAAGTATCATGATGTTTTTTACCTTACTATTTGTCCAAAACCCCGTGCATGACTTTTGAATGTGATAGAGCTGTGATATATCACCTATTAATTTTTCGCGACTTATTTTTTAAAAACTCCTTATTAGTGACCCTTTTGTTAATCATCAGTATGAAGCTTCCATGTCATGTTGATTTTTTCTTTTTGTAAAATATAGCTGCTGATATTAAAATGGGTCTTGCACATTGCTTAAAAACAATAGTAAATTACATATTAGAACAATTTATATGCCAAAAAATTTATTTCATCGGAAAAAAAGCCCCAAAATATAATAAATGAATTGCACTAAAATAGTTATTCATGCATCATTGGATATGACAGAAGTAGATGAGGTTTCAGCACTGAATGAATTACAAAAGCAATTTTAAGCTTGACAATCTACAATTCATTTTAATTTGACTTTGGTACATATTTGTCATTTGACTACCAGGGTAGGCATAGTTCAAATCACTAATTTGTGTTCATGAATTGGATATTTGTTCTTTACACAGTCACATATATTTATAAAGAAATCTTCTTTTCAAGTTTTTGATAACAAACTAGCTACATTTTTATTGTTTTCAAGGATATGGGATAATACAAATAATTATTTATTGATTAGAGTTTGGTACCACTCCAACAGAAGATCTTTTTCTCACTCACTTTTCCTTGAGACAAAAGAAAATTTGTAGACAGAGCAGTTTGAGATTTTCTTGTCTCACACTCCACATGACACTAATTATGATGTCATAGAACATAACGTCTCACCATCGTTAGATTTGTGCACAATGTGGATCAACTCTGGTGTAAAAAATCATTTTAGTGATAATAAAATGAGTGAGAAAATAATAGTTAGGGGATTCTCATCCTCGTGCAAAAGATTTGCTACATCCACAACAAGGCTTGTGGATTGCAAATCTTTTACACTCTGATGAGATTCCCTCGTCTCAGTCGCTAAGCCGTGATAGATTCTATTAGTATTTCCAACCAAAGCCAACTGTACTATGGTTTGTATCAGTATTCATATTACACTGATAGATGGGAGATAAGTCTGTCTGTATTAAGTCACTTTTTGTTTTTATGTACAGATTATTCTACTTATGTTGTCTGTTTTACTAACTTTTTATTATTCTTAAACTCCGGCTCAAAAATTGCCAAAGATTACCTTAGTAGATACGGTAAGCTAGGTGTTCTTAATAATATATATATCTGTTGTAATTATTCCTTTTCTTTAAAAATATTTTTTAATTATTCTCCTTCTTCAATAGGGCATTATTAAACATGTACATTTATATACATGTACATGTGCACTTTACAGTAAGTGCACAAACCACCTGGATACCTACAATATGTATTAGAACTTGCATTTTTTGTGTTGCCTGCGAAGCATAGCGACACTTAGGGATCACTTTGTCCGTCTGTCCGTCCGTCTGTCCGTCCGTCTGTCTGTCTGTCACACTTTGGGTGTCACAGCCCATAACTTTTGATTGGTAAGTGATAGGGCTTTGATATTTCACATGTGTATTCCTTGTGACAAGACCTTCCTACACATACCATAATTTTTGACCTAGTGACCTTGACCTACATATTTGACCTACTTTTCAAAAAAATTACAAATGGATATATCTTTTGATTGGTAAGTGTTAGGACTTTAATATTTCACATGTGCAATCCTTGTGGCAAGACCTTTCAACACATACCATAATTTTTTACCTTCTGACCTTGACCTCGATATTTGACCTACTTTTGAAAAAAAGATATGATTCACCATATCTTTTGATTGGTAAGAGATAGGGCTTTGATATTTCACTTGTGTATTCCTTGTGACAAGACCTTCCTACACATACCATAATTTTTTACCTATTGACCTTGACCTTTATATTTGACCTACTTTTCAAAAAAATTAAGAATGGATATATCTTTTGATTGGTAAGTGAAAGGACTTTGGTATATCACATGTGTATTCCTTGTGACAAGACCTTTCTACACAGACCATAATATTTGACCTTTTGACCTTGATCTAGATATTTGATCTACTTTTCAAGAAAAGCAATATCTTTTGATTGGTAGGTAATAGGGCTTTGATATTTCGCATGTATTTACCTTGTAACAATGCCATTCTACACATACTATAATATTTTACCTTTTGACCTTGACCTAGCTATTTGACCTTCTTTTCTAAGGTTGTATATATCTTTTAATTGGTAGGAGATAGGTCTTTAATATTTCTTATGATGAGACATTTTTGTTACCAATTTTTACGTAGTGACCTTGACCTAGATGATTGACACTCTGTTCTGAAAATTTGAGAATGACCATAACTTTTAATTTGTAATTAAGAGGTCTGATATTTCAAATGAATTTCATTTGACAAGACTTTTCTACTGATACCAATAATTTGATCCACTTTCTAGAATAATAATCAAACCGCTTCGCAGGCGACACAAGCATTCCTTGGATTGCTATTTTATTTACTTTTACATCTTAATGATACTTTGAGTTTGGCAAGTTTTTGTTATGTACAAAGTTAGCAATTTTTCGTTGTACATGTATGTGCACCACTGATTGCATACTTTAGATGCTAATGATATGAAATTTAAATTTTGTAAAGCAAAATGAAAAGGGATCCAAATTTTTTTACATTGCAACTAATAGCAGGTAATATATGAGCATGTTAAAAGAAACAACACTGAAATGTTCTACCTAGATTTATTGTACAAAGGAGGGTAAAATAAATTCATACCAATAATCTTGCCAAATTTTATTTGGAATGCATTTGTCAGTTTTATTCATATTAGATGAGAGTAATGATTATTTTAATGTATATTTACTCAAAGAAGGACATCTGTTTATATTTTTAGCCAATATTTCATTTCATCAAAGCAGGTATATTCTGATACAGATAAATAATAATCAAGTCTGCTGGTTAAATTTATTCATTGTGATAAAAATTACACATGTATCTAATTGGTGAAGTTAAACAGGAAAAAAGATATCTCCCCTCCCCCTCTCTTTGAAGATTCAGGGCCTTTACTTTTTGTCCATTTTGAACTTCAATATCAAAAGTTTTATACCTTCTCCTCAGTATTTACATGTACATCGTACTATCATTAACTTTCTCACAAATTATAACATTGTCAAAAACTATTGATTGGAGAGTATTCGTATTTTTTAGGTGTCTATGCTTTGTGATAAAACCTACCCTGTACTTTAAAGAAGCTCTATATTTATGATGCTATTTTATGGCATTTGACGTCCTATACATGTAGCATCTTGTTCTTTCTTATAAAGAGAGTGTGCAGAGAGAACATTCCATTTTATATTGGAATGAAGTATTTTGTTTTAAAAACATGTTTTATCAATTATGCAAACTTATTCTTGCTTTGTATTGAAACATACAGGAAAGGACAGGTTCCTTTTACTTGTTAATTTTTCTGATAGATTTTATTGTAAAACCATGAAATTTGTAAAAAAAAATTTCTAGCTGGCTTCACTGGAAAATTTTAATTCATAGATTAAGTGTTTTCTTTGTCGTAAGTCAACAGTGACAATAGGTTTGTCTGGTATACTTTATCTGTTAGACTTTTTATACAATTTTGGAGTCTGGGCTTGTAGCAACATAGAAGCTGAGAAAACAAGTTATACATGTACTCTGTATATTTGTTAAGTTTTGAATTTCCATTGCTTTCCAATGTTACAATACTGTTTTAAAGAATATATATTATGATGATATAAGATAAACTATTTTAAAAGACACAGTAAAGTTCTTTCTTCTAGTTCTGTACTTTGTTTATGGTTGTCCATCTATGATACTTTGAGTAATGAGTAATGACCCACCATATCAGTGACATGAATGCAATGGGAATGGTAAAAATTTATATAGTAATCATGTCGGTCAAAAGCTCTTCTGAGCTTGTGTTTACATGTTGTCCTCACAATGCCAACTTTAACGTATCCAATGTACAAATGGAGATCTCGCTGACGTCTCGTCCATTTAAACAGTGTTAAAACTATCTCGGTAATTTTCGGCAGTGCCTCGATAGTTTCCGTTGCTTAGTTAGCGGGTGGGTGTTGACCTATGATGTTGGAAACCAACTTTTATGTTGCATTATGGTATATTTAGGTGAAGATATGCCATAATTCTAACTATATAATACACTTGATATTTATTTGTACAACGGATACCTTAAATAAATCTGGTCTTGTCACATTTCTTCTGGTACAAAAATTTGTGAACTTCATACCTTGAACTTGGCATTTGACCTAATCTAAATCAGATTTGATTCCACTAAATATCAACAGATCAGATAAAGGGGGTTGAAAATAACGACTCTCACAAGCAAGGACTTTATAGAACTATGTTCTGGAGGCAACCTTCAGGGTTCTTGTTACAAGCAGAATTTCGCATCAAAACGCTCAAAATGTCTGCTAGATACATGTATGATAGCTGCAGATGGGGAAACTGGCTAAACATGGAATTTTATTGTAAAATCATGTCAAAATATTTGAAGATACTTCTTCTTCTGGTATTAGAGATGGACTCCTGACTGGAATTTTGGTGAACTCCAGCACAAGTTGTTTAAAACAAAATTATTTTGATCTACTTGTATCTTGTTACTTGTACAAAGGACTAGGTGCGCTAACCCCTCATATTGGCCCTATAATTTCAACAAAAATTGCTTTTATAAACAAATTACTAATTATCGCTTTTTGCAATGTTGAACGTTTGAGAAAAAATGGCGTCATAATTTTGAGCCCTTGTAATGTCACACGCGTGATGTATGGTGTCATGTTCTGACGTCATTTGCCCTGAATTGCGCTAAACAAAGAAAAATCATCATATTTTACTCACAAATCTTCAAAATTCATCTACGCTCCAGGCCTCACCCACAAGATCTTTCATGCGAATCAAAAAGTCGATCAGAAATCCATCGATTGGTACAAAAATTATCATGGGCAAGGCCTGCAGTGCTACTTAATTTCATAATTTTGTATCGACATTTTGCTCATTTATTGATATTTTCAATTACTAGTATTTCAACGTTTTTAAGACATTTTGAGCACTGTAGTATTAAGTATAGGACTGTGAAATCAAAACAGGCTTTCCTGATTTGGATTCATGCATTTGACATTTTATAAACTAGAATATTATGGATATACATGTATGAACAACTTTGAAAATAGGGCCGAAATGGCAGGTTTCTCCACCTACTCCTTTTGTAGATATTTATTTTGTTTATTAAAGGCCTTAAGGAAGAATAGTTTTAAACTCTAGGATCTTGTTAGTCTCGTGGAAACTAGCTCTGTGTGGAAACTAGTTCTGTATAGAAATCTTCAAGTTTGTATGTAGAAAACAAAAAACAAGCAAAATTCTGATTCTATTTAATCAGTCAGCCAAGCACAATGCTTTATTGACACTCGTCAAAAACAATTTATAATAGAATTAGACAATGAATAAATAGATCATCTATGTGTGTATCACTCGATAAATTGGTACTTTATATGTACATTATTCGGCATCATTGATCAACAACTAAGCAGAATTTCTCAACTATAACAAAATTTGAATCCACCTTAACCAAATATTACTGATCAGTGTATCTCAGTTGTAAAATAAACGATTAATGTTTGAAAATAGAAAGATATTAAAGATCCAAAGACTTTCAATTCAAAATAGATTAATACATTTGACATTGGTTAACATTTCTTTTAGAGCAGGAAAAGCATATCGCGGAGCAAAATTTAAAAGGCACCAATGGTAAAGGACTTTGTGTAAAACTTTGAAGATTCAAATTTAAAAACAACAATATACATGTAAAGATAACGATATAGTATAGGTAGCACTTTATAAAATACATGAACTTGTGGACTACAAAGTGAAAGTAATGTTAAAGGAATGTTGTTATCAACAGTTCAGAGGCTACATGTCATATGAACATTGTAAAAAAAAACTTTCACAAACATTTTACAAAAAGTTCTGTTCATCTAAGTCAACAAAACAATACATCATCAACAAAATGCATAACAACATGAAAATTTGCACAATCATATGGGAAAAAAACTAGAATGAATACATTGTATAAAATAAAATGATTTTTCATAGACATTGATTCACAAATCTAAAATCATAACATATTGGCACATCGTGGAATGCATAAAATTTTCTGGAATTCAGTACAGCAGTTCAAAGGTCAAATTTATCCAGATTACAATTGATAAAATTTGTAAAGACCCGATAGTATTTATTTACCATTTCTAACTTATATGAGTGATAAACATGTTTGTTTTGTGATGAACCATTTCAAAACTTAATTTCTCTTGTTTTGTTTCACCTAAACAAAATATCTGACTCTAAAGTATCGCGATGCTTTTAAGAACTTAAAATATAAGATCTGAATTATAGAAGTTAAACATTGGCACAATGAATAAAATTATTCCTGATTGTTCAAGATTACATTTTTGTATTGAGCAACCATACATTTGTATCAATTTTCATGAAAATAATGTTAGCGAAAAAAAAAAAAAAGAGGACGGCTTCAAGAGAAGTATAAAAAGATTATTACAGGTATTTTTTCCTGTTTGCAAACAAAACATCAAATATTATAATATATAATACTGTAGGTATCACAGATCAACTCTGTCTATAGTAAGACAACATTGGACGGATCAAATATGGTAAGAAACCAAAATTAACATCATTTCAGAAAATACAAAAAAGAATCCTTTTTTTGAAATACGAAATTTTTCTTAAAATATTACATTACCTCCATAATAACTGATCAAGGCCTCAGGAAATTTCAGACATAGAACATAATGAATACAGACGAGATGTAAGGAAAATTTAGCCAATTGGAAGCTTTATAGTCAGGAAAGACGGAGATAGAAAACAACATTCTTTGATTCTTTATAAATAAGAAAATATAGGATAGTAAAAAAATAGTATAGTGTGTGATAAATAAGAATACATTATATATAAGTATAAACAGTAGTACGCACATTATAATGTACATGGTAAATACCAAATCATTCATTTTGGCTTCTACATTCCACCATTAAGCTGTTGTTACATACAGAGTTCTTGATTCCAGCAAAAAAAAGCACTATCCTTGTACATTTGTAACTTAAACGGTAACACTGATCGTGTCTTTTTTCCCAATACTAATCAACTGTGAGCTAAAATTGTACATGATTGTCATTGTAATGGCTGCTATAGGAAGTTCTTGTACAAAACTGCATGGAATAGCAGAACAAACTTTGAAAATCCTTTTTTCATTCCAAACTTTTAAACTTTCGTTTTGGTAAATAAGAAATTATAACTGTTTACTTTACTATTTTTTGTGTTGCGGAAAGAATCTGGAATTATTTCTTGTAACCATAACAATAGAATAATTGAGAGTCTTTAAATCAGCATCAGATCATTTGAACTGACCATTATACAGATTGACTTGTTATTTTTGATGTAGAACAATAGAAATGTTTGACAAAATCAAGTTATAGTCGTAATCCTGTTCAAGCTAAGCACCAATCTTTGTCATACGTAAACAAAGTCAGAAAATTATATGGATGTGTGTATAGACAAGAATTAAACTACTTCTATTCTTATAACGCATCAGACTTTTGTAAGTTGTAGCAAAAATTTGATAGGAAAAAACATGCTTAAAGAATTGCGGTATAAATCACAGTGAATAACTAAATTAATCAAGTAAGGAATCATTTTGATAAAATGCACCGGATGGTGAGTGATTGTCACAGAGTGAAATAGTCTAATAGAGTTGTCTAAGCACACATATCTAAACAGCGAATGAAAAATGACTTCAGTGATCAAAGTATCAAACATATCACTTAACATAAATCCTAACAATACAATAACTGGCATGAAGTATGTCTACTGGTCTAATGTCACAAAGTAACAATATAGTAAAGCTTGTTGGCACAATGGCAGTCCACAAGTTGGAAGGCACTTTGATCAGTGTCCAATATGATTCTCCTTCCCTTTTTAAACCTAATTTTTAAGTTCACCCATAGAACTTCACTTTTGAGTCAATTTCTCCTGTTTGGCAAAATGTAAGTCATTCAACTTTCTATCACAGAATTTCAACATGACGGTTGATAATGAAGAATGTGCGATTGTGAAAATGGCATGAAATGGCATGGATACAATGAATGAATTAATACTTGGCATGTAACTAACATCGACATAACCTTTGTCCCTGAAATGCATCTAATTAACAATATAAATACAGAAGTTTTAACACAAAATTATGTTTCTGACTTGAAAGTGAGATTATTGAACACATAGATTTCTATGCATGCAGCCTTTATAAATAGAACTGTTATTTATTCCATGCATCTTTGGACGGCTTCTTTACGCTTTTGAAGAAATTGTAGACAGAAAGTCTCTCTTTCTGTGTGGGTTTCTGAATTTGCTGTTCCTGTTCGATTCTCCCTCCGTCACTGAGAGGGCGACGCCCCCTGGCAGACGGTTCAGGTTTACGACCCCCGGCACTGTTAGTTGGTTTTAACGGGGATGCCCCCATGTCTGCTTTCCCTGGCAGACTATTCTGAGTCATTGTTCGGTGCGGTATTTTACTTCTAGGCTGTTGTTGCTTTTGCCATGTTAAAAGTCCTTGTCTCTCGGACTCGTAATTTCTTATGCGGCTTTGGAATTTCCATTCATCTATTTCCTTTTGTGTTTTATGCATAAGATGTTCTTCCTGATCATCCAGAAATTCAACCTATTAAAACTAGAAAAATATGACAGATTGTATTGTATTACCTGCATTAAGGACCAATTGCAAGTCAATTGAGGGGTGCCCCAAGATTGAAAAGTATAAACCACATTCACCATTTGTAAATCAAATAAGGGATGTCCAAATGTTTGTCATAACACCTACTAGCGGACTAACGTATTCTGACCTCATAATCAAATGGCTTGTCACAGCGGTGTTGTAATGGCCATCGATTATGACATCATAGTGTAAAAGTCCATCAGCATATGTGATGTGTGATATTCGGTGATCCAGTAATTGTGCCTCAGGCAAAATAATTGTCATGTCCCTTATTGAAAAATATTACAGCAGGGTACTATGAAGTCAGAATTTTGACGATTGGTCAGTTATGATCAATGCCATACCTCTGCCATGGTTTTGAGGACTTTCTCCCATGAATATGACAATTGGTCTGCTGCAGAGTTGATGTTACGCTCTGTGATCTCCTGTAGTAGTGAGCTGTTACCAGAATCTGTGCTGATAGAACGATTAGACTGGCTCGTAGAACATCGATCTGATACAGAAGGTAGTCCCTTAAAATGAACTTTGCGAAACTCCTGTAAAACAATAGAACTCTCAATAAATCTCTCATCTTAATTTAAAACAAATTATAGATTTATCAGCTAGAAGATAGAGAACATAACAAATTCTATTAAAGATACTTACTGGTTTAGGTTTATCTATTCCTGCCCATAATCTGAATCTCTTCATCATAAATTCTATCATCTCGTAATCCTGCATGTCTAACGTAGCTTTATAATACATTTGTGACTTGGTGAATTTGTAGGAGTTGGTAAGTATGGCCACGATTAGAGCTATGGTCAGACCATAACTAAAGGCGTAGTAAATGTAGAGGAAACAGTGTGTGAATATCTCATCCTTGTCCAGCAGCGGGTGGAAGTTATAGGTACCTCTAACCAGACCCAGTATTGACGTCAGTGTTGTCCAGTAGTTAGAGTAATCAACATGCTTCCTACCATAAAACTACACAGGAAAGAACAAAAAATATTATTTAAAATTTTTAATTTTCATTCATTTAGTTTCAGTATGTAAACGTCATTTTCATTGGTTAATAGTTGATGTGATACCTCTATCAACAGAAACCTGAATTACATACTCGGCTTCATCGAAAGCAACGTCAAATGAAAATATCTAGGGTATAACTAATGCACTATGCCCATTATGCAGTTTTTCCTCAAAGTTTTGTGTTGATACCTCAATTATTAATAAAGCCTGTGTTTGTGAAACATGAATGCCCCCGGTGGCATCTTTGTTAGTATAAGCACTATTTTCTGTTAAGTACATTTATGTGAAAGGTCAATGTCAGGGTCACTTGGTTAAATTTTTTGGTATCGATGGAAAAATCTTGTGACAAGGAATACACGTGAAATATCAAAGACCTATCACTTACCATTTAAAAGTTATGCCCAATGTGGAAGTTTTTGAAAAGTAGGTCAAAGGTCAAGGTCACGAGGTTAAAAATGTTGGTATTATTTGAAAGGTCTTGTCACAAGGAATACACATGTGAAATATGAAAGCCCTATCACCTCCCATTCAAAAGTTATGCCCAATGTTAAAGTTTTTGAAAAGTAGGTTCAAGGTCAAGGTTACGAGATTAAAAATGTTGGTATCAATGGAAAGGTCTTGTCACAAGGAATACACATGTGAAATATGAAAGCCCTATCACCTCCCATTCAAAACTTATGCCCAATGTTAAAGTTTTTGAAAAGTAGGTTAAAGGTCAAGGTCAAGGTTACGAGATTAAAAATGTTGGTATCAATGGAAAGGTCTTGTCACAAGGAATACACATGTGAAATATGAAAGCCCTATCACCTCCCATTCAAAAGTTATGTCCAATGTTAAAGTTTTTCGGCCAACAGACAGACAGACAAACAGACGGACAGGCCAAAAACTATATGCCCCCGAATCTTTGATTCCGGGGGCATAAAAAAAGTTTAACATTAACAATAATTCCTTAATCAATTACAGATAACTTCAACACTTAAGTCAAATAAGTAAATCACATATCAGAATGATAAAACAAGAAGTGTGAGTTGACTGACCAGGTAGGCTATCATTCCATGATCAAGGTACAGTATGAGGAATATGAGGAAGACACCAGCCAGCTTGGGAGAGGCGTACGTTAAAGTCTTCTCATACAGGTGTAAAAACTTGATGAATCGTATCTGCTTCACAACCTGTTGGAAAAGGTATAATGAAGGTACATTGAAATGAACATATGGTAAAAAAAAAATAAGGATAAATGCAGACAGAATTACAATTACCTAAGCTTAGAAAAAATCTTACGAATTTTTTTTTTTAAATAAACACAGTGCAACAGAGAGTGCTCTTTGGAACTGTATCAATGGAAAATTTTCTTTAGAAAATGAAGTATGCTGGCAATCAGATGTTTGCTTTTTATACCTTTAACATGATGAAGAATAGAAGCCAAGCATGTAGATGTCTCATAGACGTGTGTATATCTGATACAGTCTCAAAATTGGTGAAGCCGTAACGGTTATCCAAGAACTGCTGGAATACATCTGTGGCGGTTATAACACAACCCATGTATAGACCCACAGCAACCATGGTTAAGGTCACGGTTAACAACTCAAACCAGTTCCACAAGTTCTTGAAGAATTTACAGCCCTGGTCCTTCATACCCAATACAAGGTGAATGGTGTAATACAAAACCAAAGCAAAGAGGATGACCTGAAACAGCAAAATGCTATTTTCAAGGATGCATACATGACTATTGTAGCGTACCAACATTTTGATTGAATTTTCATTTTTTTCTGCTTTTTATGTAACAAAGAAATGAAGGTTGAATACAAATTACTATAGAAGTTAATTCTGTCCTGAATTTGGACTTTCACATAACAGTGGGATACATCTATATTGACAGGAATTGATCTTACCTCACAGACCATGTATGGATCAACCTTGCCATTTATAAAGCGGAGCATTTTGTGTGTCTGTATGTCGTATGTGGTGTTAAGAGCTCCGGACAGGGGAAATTCTACCATCAGTGATATAAAGGTTGTTATGTCCTCTGCTCCACTATACACGGTGAAGTCCACAAACACAGCTCGCGTTCTACAAATATCATGACGAGTTTAGAACAAATCATAAATGAGTAGAATCTACTTTATTTTGATATCGAATATATCAATGAGCTTTATCAAATGTGATACATTTTGAAGACTATTTTTGTACAGTTATGCATTTGAATTTGATTGCAATGTGGCGTTGCGGTATGAGCGGTCTGCATTGTATGATACAGGCGAAGCCGTCGTACAGAGTTTACCAACTTCATTTATGCATTGTTTGAAAAATGCAAGAATGTCAGTTCATCAAATAGGCTTATCAAGGGAAATTCCAATAACCTTGACAATTTTTATACATGTATTAATGTTAATTCAATTTCTAGATTTTTTTATAAAATTTATGCAAAAACTGTACGATTGGGAATTTCAATTCCAGTTTATATCCACTAAATATTCCTACCTGAGGTCTATCCAATCTCTGTTTTCCAGATCTTCCAGTATAGATAACGTGTCATTGTAGGTGGAGCCTAAATTCTGTAGATAACCACCACCTCCATATGAGTACACATTGCCGAACCGTCGTTTGCTGAAAAAAAAAAATACATATAGCTCAGTTTACAAATTTCTTTCCTCAAGTGGTTGAAACTACATGTATGTCAAATTTAAATGGCTGCTTATTCTAGATCTCTATTGATGTTTGTAAACTTTGAGCTTATTTTGGTTTTACTTTTGAAATACACATGTACTACAAATTTTCATGCTTTTAAGATTGCAGAGAAATGTTACTGCTGATCTGCTGAACTGCTGATCTGCTGAAATTAGTATTGCTTGAAAACCAGGAATGTGAGAGCTTTCATCATTTGACATCAGTACTTACTTTCCTGTCATTCCACTACTGTAATATCTCCATGATAGATTCTGGGACTGTGATAAATTCCACCAATAACCATAATGGTACGTATCCTCTGTATAACCCAGACTACCTCGGCATGTGGAGTCTATCAAGTCCGATACTCCTGGGTGGATGGTGTGTTCTGAGGCAGGGCAGTCCACTGTCATAATATATAACATAGTCATTGTAGTATCATAGCTCTAGCATTTCATAGCAGCAATAATAATTAATTACTATCAAATTAGAACATGATGAAAAAATTGTCGGACAGTAAATTGTACCTGAGCTTTAGAAGCTAGATCTGTCCAAGATAAATCATATTTTAAAACATTCTAAAATACAAAATGTATGCAGAATGTGAGTCATTCTTAAAATTGGACAGTAAAATTTCACTCATCTTATTTACATAGGTCCTAATATAGTTTATATAGAATGCCATAACCATAACCAAGATATCTACTGTATACAGGGAAATTCTTGCCCCCCCCCCTTTTATTTTTGCCATGGGGGTGAATTTAAGACAGGGCAGGTTTAACATAAAGGATTTTGTAACAAAATGTGTCAGCAGGTGAATTTAACACTTGGCGAATCAATCTCTTACCAGTACATTGGATGAAAAAAGACTGGACAAATTCAAAGCTGTATTACCTACCTAATAGACCCCTGACTTGTCTCATCCTGGCCACACCCAGTAATGTATTATACTCCTCATGAGATGACAACTCCTCCTGGTGTAAACCTCCAGCTAACACCGTCTTTGACCAAGACCAAAAATCGCTGATGCTGAAAAAAAAATTGTCATACCTTGTAAAGAAAATACTAGTTACACTTCTGTCTATTAAATTTTTAATCCAAGACTGATTGAAACAAACATTCAACAAATTGTTAAAAAAATCCATCCCTAACCCTGAAATTAATATTAGTGCAGTTGAAAAGAAAATTCTTGTAACTACAGCAATGTAAATGCATGAATCATATCTAATTATTATTAAATTACCTGGTCATATTTTTGAAGGAGTAATCTGTATTGTCAAAGGTGGAGTAGACAAATGTGTTCTCCGTGTTATGTGTGAGGAGGTAGTTATGGTACGGGAAGTAGATATAACACAGTGCCATTATCAGCCATAGGTAGAACATGTACGCGCAAAACTGTCTGAGCATCAACCTCATACGTCTGACCTTCTGTCCGTCATCCTTGGCGTTCATCAAGGCAAATCCACCAAGCGGCTTAAACTTACTCTCCTATGAAAATTAGGAAACTTTGATTAAGGTATATATATAACATCTTAAGGTTAGAAATCAATATTATAAATGATTTACAGTTTATTAATTTACATAGTACAGTCATATAATGTACATTGTACTCTTGTTTTACCTTGACTCTTTCGTTTGAGGCATCATAGGTTGGTACTATGACATCATCAGTGTCCTCTGATTTCTTTTCAATAGCTGCCATGTAAAGAGCTATAAAGAGGGCCTGAAATAGCAAAAACATCAAATCGTGAAATATTTAGGAAGAAAATGCTGTAAATCTATGAGGATATTACGATTCTAAGTCAAAAGGGAATAACTTTGAGTCTTTGGTTCTTTTTTTTGTTTTGTTTAATTTTCTATGATTTAGCAATATACACGCATATTCAATTAAGAAATAAAAAATGACAAGCCGGGCTCTATTGTCTCATAATGCGCAATATACATGCATATTCAAATTACATTAATCAACATTTAAAATGTTTGAGAATTTATTGAAAAAAAATTTTGATTGTTACTGACCTTGACTGGTTCTATGAGGAAGAAGGAGAATATTAAGGAGAAGATGAGAGCCAGCAGCCATTTCAGTGCGATCTCCGCTCCGAATTCCTGGCCATACAGTAATACGATGATGATGAAGGTACTAGCAATCATAAAGCAGAGTACGTAGCCGATATAAACACACCATGACGGTAACGTACAGCAGAATGTACTAGAACTGAACGGCAACTCCTCCTCCATCTCATCAAATGTCTCTGTTACCATGAAAACAAAATATTAGGTTAAAAACGAAATAAACTGATAATGACAAGTAAGTCGGATAGCAACGAATTGCATAAAATATATTTCTTTTTCTTGGCAATTAATTAAACCCTTGATGGAAAATGAAAATAGTCACAATTTTCAAAATTTATGACTATTTTAACCATACCTGTATTTTCAAGTGTATTTTGATGTGTCAGAGTAATGTAATGTGGAAATTTTCGTGTTGGGGCAATTTTCGCAGTTTTTCCCGAATAGAGGGATATCGCGAAAATTTCCCCCACGCGAAAATATCCCCGTTGTATTCTTACAATGGGAAAGACATTTTTATCGCAAATATTTCCCCCACGCGAAAAGTTTTGATATTATCATTGTGATATTTTCCCCCGTGAAAATAACCATGTTTACAGTAACCTCTTCTACAGAATCTTGTAGGAATTCTCAAATAATATATTAAAAAAAAAATCTTTGAGATAAACAGATACTTACGAAATTCTGTATTTGACCTTGCCATTGTCATGTCTGGTTCTAGGGGTCCTACTGGTTCTACTTGAGGCATGGCCTGATGAGTAGCATTGGTTCCTATAGAATCCACAGACATCGTAGGTCGGAGCTTAGACACCCACTTAGACACTTTGTTACTTCCAAATGATGGAACCTTACTTCTGTCAAAATTAAGGTATAATTTTCAAGAATCAAAAGTAAGAAGTTCAAGTTTAGGAAAAACATGGACAAATGGAAGCATTTAGTTTATCACCATGGAGATTTATTATGAAAGCAGATAATTGTCATTTTTCCAAGCTACAGATTTTGGATGTGCACAGTGCCGAAATGTATACTTACATAGTGGCGTCTTGTCTAGGTGTGAAGCCTTTAGCACCAGACTGGGAGGAGTTAGGCTTGGAGCTGGGGTTGACAGAGGAGACTCGACGAATGAGACCTCTTGGCTTGGTCTTAGCATCATCAGGATGGAGTAAATCATCTACGTCCTCCCATCCCGTCCTCTGTAGTTTGGTAGTAGGTTTCCTGTAATGACATTTGGCATAATGATAATTCATCTGTACCATTCTGATAGTATCTCATATTTGACTTCTGTACATTAAAAAAAATTGGTAAATAAATTGCCATGAAAACATAGAATTGCTATATCATACAAACCACATCCTCAACTTTTTTTTATTATTTCATTGGCTTGTTTCCAGCATTCTCTGTATTATGAATAGTCTAACTCAATCTTTTCAATATACATAGCTATACACATGTACTTCTCCTCTAGGACAGTTTCTGACTTAAACTAATTGTGACATCATCAAATTCTATGGAAACAAGCAAAACATTCAGAGTAAACATGCTTCAAATTCAATACAATTTCTATAGGAGTTTGTTTATATCATAATGCATTTACATCAGATACCGTCACAAATAAGAAGTAATTGTACATCAAAAAGACAGAAAATACCTAGTAAGTGGTTTAGCTCCTCCCCCTCCTCCAGTGGCTCCCCCTGTTGCACGTTGTTGTTTTATAGCGGTAGCCTCTTTCTCCATACAGTCCCTCTCTACATTATCAAGGTACGTCATTATTTCATCTGCCGCATCCTTCACCTAAAATAACATAAAAGTCAAAATATACATCTAATATAGGTCACCTTTCTAAAATAAAACATGTATTTTCCTCAAAATATCAATTTCCTACTAAGCATTTTTTAATTAAGGCCCATCAGTGAATGTTTACTCTACAAAGCATATGTGAGAATGTCATACACTAAATCAGTATTTCACTCTTTTTCATATACAAGATAGCAATTAAATACAATGTAACATACATGCATGTTATCTCATGTAGAGAGTAACATGAGTTGACGATGTATTGAGGCTACCATTGGCTTAGATTGGTATGACAGTTGAATAGTATAAATCCATACAAAACTTGCAGACAATTCTTAGCTTACAAATGTAACAGAAAGAGATTCAAATTTTCTGGAGAAATTTTACCAACAAGAAATGTATCCCAAACAGATGTGAATATACAATTTTTTTGTTTACTAATTTTAAAATATTTGTGTAATTATTTTCAGTACGATAACAATTATTATTGATAAAAATCACCATCTTCTGATCATACATAGATTTTGACAAACTTGCAGAGTGCCGTGCCAACAGCAGTCTTTACTATCACGATAAACAATATAATAATCTGAAATCAACTCATGCTTTACAGTACCATGTGCATTTCAGTATTGCAACATATTTATATGAAGGTACAATGTATGCAAAACAACATACAGTAGCAAACAGAGTGATGCTCAGTACAACAAAGGTTAATATACAAGTATACAAAGCACAGTTTTACAGGTGAAATGTTAGTGATTGAAAGGGAAAATTAGGTTAATATCAAAATCAGTAAGATTATACATGCAGTATAAAGATGTGATAATTTCTACATCTATAAAATTTGTTTTCAGTATATAAATCATGTTAAAATATGTGACTTATGTGAAACCACTCATACTTTTTCCTCTGCCACAGAGCTTCGCCGTATGGGAGTTTTGGGAGGTGGGTCATCCATTCTCTCGTTGTAGACAGGGAGGTTGGGCCAGTTGTCCAAAATAGCATCCTGGTTCCATATTTTGGGATTGTTTGTACGTTTCAGCTGTAAATGTTGGCATCATTTTGCAATATTAGTAAGTTATGAGAGCAAACATTGCCATAACCCTCCTGTTACAATGATATGATCTAAGGTTTATGTGGGTACTGATGAAAACTGGGAGCATGGAGTCAACAATGGATAACTTGTTAAGACATGGTATGTATGTTATAGCCCAATTACCCGACACATTACACGTTACATAGAGGAATAGGAATTTGACAATGAAAGCGAGGCGGGGATTCTTGACATAATTATTCAGTACTACATATTCTACAGTTACTCTCTTATAGATTGTAATTTGTAAAACAAAAAGAAACTATGTTCAACTATAAGTTAAAGATATATTAGTATTATTCAAAACCTATCTCTTTCTAAGATATAGTGAATAAGTTATGAGAAAAAATGAGGTCATATTCTATTTTTCTTGAAGTCAAAAAGAGAAGAATAAATTAAACTACCAAAATATGCATTCCTTCTACTATAATTATATTTTTGTTGTGCATTTTCTATAGCAGATTTTAAATAGATGTAGATGCTGGATACCTCTACGACAAATAACAACATATATATATGATTTAGTTTTAAATGTTTAATTTCATGATGCAGTCACATTTAAGAATCCCAATAACAACATAGCTATGGAAAATGACATGAGGACGACAACAAGATGTAAAGTAGGACACAATATAACTACATGTACATGGAACATCAGATAGTATTACTGTATCATCAGCAAATACCTTAAAGTTTGTCCTATCATGTCCTACAGCTCCTTCAGCTGAGGGAGGTGGACCAGACTTCAAGCTTGTTTCCTCTATAACAGGCTTTGTATTGGTCTTCATAGTACGTGTTCTACGTATGGGCTGACTGTGAGGTACCTGCTAAATGTTGTAGATAATATATGATGAACACACATGTACAGACAATTCAAATTCATACTTTAGTTTTTTTGGTATCCTCTAAGACAACATTTTGAAAACCTAATGCCTAGAGCTTAATGTAACATTCGTCTGGACAGACACTAAATCTAAATAATTTACATCAGTGACTCTGACATTAACATCCACCTCATTATTAGAAACATTTGGTCTTATTTGATCAGTAACTTGCCCTCTAGAAAACATGAAATAAAGATAAACCCAAGCTTACACATAAAATCCATGCTATATCTGAGGATGGATTTTAGAATGAAACGTAAAATTCATGACATGGTCTATATCAGAGGTAGCTTACCTGGAAAGAGTCTGTGGTGCTTTCCCTGTCGTAGTAGGACAGTATATCATCACCTGAGGCCGTACGGAATGAGCTGTAGTGGGAGTTATTGTCTATAGCGTTCTCTATCTCTATAGTCTGTGCCGTCACTGGACGTGGTCCATGACCTCCTGCCACCTGAACAAATACAACAGTTGTCATTTTCACATTTCTGTGACCATTTGTAGCCCATTTAAAGTACGAGTTTTTCTAAAAGTATCTCAAGAAATAAGCGTTTTGTTGTTATAATTTTCTTTTTATGTAGGACCTTTACCTTTGCTTTGCTTTTCTTGAACAGTAAGATAAGGATGATGCTGAGTGGAAACACCATGAAGTTTGTGACCAGAGCGAGTACAACTTCCTCCCAACCAAACGTAGATACTGTCGCAGTTTCTTCATCATCATCACTAGTGGTTGTTTTGGTATTAGTTTTGAGGATGCCGTACCATATGGCGTTAATACCCATAAAGCGTAGAGAAGTGTGACACAGACAGTGGCACGCTGTACCCTCGTGAAACGGCTACTCGGCATTCTGTCCATAATGGACACCCACAGATGGCGGTCTGCCATGGCATTCGACATAGCATGTCCGAATACACGAGAAAACCTCTGAATTTCTGACGAACCTGTTATAATTGTTGAAAAAAACAGTACATATTTTGAAACATAGGAGCTGGGTTTTTTTTTCCAAGTTCGAAATTCTATAACAGACTCAATTGCAGATATTGACTTGATTACCTGATACACTTATATTTTCTCAATAATTACTTTTCAATGCATGCCGAAGTAAAATTCAAGTCATTTATATGGTAGTGTGTACAAACCTGCTGCCTTGAGCTCTTTCTGTATGTATCCATCATCCATTTCCAGTGACAGCCAGCTGTTGGCAAAGAAGTAATACTTTTTCTCTGTCTGTAGGTCTCGTACAATGATCTGGGTCAGATACCAGCTTGGATCCAGACCATAATTGTCGTGCCACACCAAGATCTTGTGAATATTTCCAAGGTTTGTATCATGGGCAATGATGAACGAATCCTGAGAGTTACGACAGAATGCTCCATGTTTGGCCAGATGTCTATGCTTACTGTTTCCGTATTCTCCCGTTAGTTTGATACCTATATGGGCCGTGGTACCTGAAAGTTTGAACAATGCATCATATAAGAAATTGTCTGTGAACATTCTTGATAACAAATAAATGCTGAAGAAAATAATACAGATTTGCCATGAAATAATTAAATAAAAAATTCCTACCAGCACCAGTCTGTCTTCCTGTAACAACAGTGACCTCATATTTGAAGGAGCCGTCTTTTCCACAGAGAGGAATGGTAGCCATTTTCTCCAAGTCAAGTTTGTCGAGTTTACGGCAGATAAAGACAGCTACCACGTACACCACAAAAATGATGGAACATGTGATAAACACAACAGGATTAGTTGTGAAATCCAAATTCTGTAAAACACATAAAATAGTGAAGATCAACTGTTTACATTGTTAACATGCACTGTCCAATTTCTTATCTTATTACATCAAAATTCAAAACATCAGTCACATCACTCATACACTGTTTGTACAATTCTTTTAAGAGCTAAAATTCATTTTTGATTGAAAAAGTATGAATATTGTTCAAACTATATAGATCTGCAATCAGCACACAATTACGTACAATTATGTCAGAGAAGCTGATTGCTGAGGGCGGTACCAACATTCCACCTCCAAAAGCTGTAAGATGGTTACATTTACAGACAGCATACGTTGGTATGGATTCCTTCGTGGGGTAACAACCATCTGTACGCCATTGGTTACTGGATGTGTCGTAATACTGGCATGAGGTGAAGTAGATACCGACACTGATATTGTAGGCAAAGTTAGCATCATTGTTGTAGACAGAGATGGAATATGTTGCTGAAGGATCAAAATCACTGAAATATGAAATTTAGAAAAAAATCAATTAAGAATTTTTTTCTCTAAAGTTTCAAAAGGCTGAAAGATTCCTTTAGGTCTTTTGAAAAACTTTACTTCATGAAAAATTTGAAATGTAACAAACCTGCTTGAAATAAACATAGTGTAAGTAGTGTGGTTTACACCCGCTGCCATATTATCTTCTTCGACAACCATGACCTGCTCATACGATGACGGCGATGCCTCATAGCCTTTACCCAGATAGAACGTTATCTCCCCCGTAGGCGTTGTCCCTGCTGGAGCGCTGGCATTCAGGATCGATAAAATCCTCAACTGGACGTGAAAGGCCAAACCCTCAGATCCCTGGGATGTATCGATGTTAATCTTCTTCTTCTTGTTTGAGCGTAAGTTATTCAGTGTGGTGTATGTTATACCATCTGTGGGGTTATAGCCAGTACTGTTATAGAGAGTTGATCCAGTGATGGTATATCCAGATGTGGAAGCATCAGGCAGGTAGAATTTGACCTCTCTATCTGTTGCTAGGTTACTAACTCTGATATCACTGCCATCAGTGCCCTTAAAACTCATACTCATAATCTGGGAGTTGATCTGAAAGGAGTTGACAAAGTCCCATGTAAAAGGACATTCTGTGATACCCATGATCACCTGGATGACCTCGTTTGAGTATATACCGTCCAAGGTGTCAGACTGTACCTCTATACCCAGTCCGTTTGTCTGGTAGTTACTGGTGACATCAGCAGCAGTAACACGATTACCCTGTACTTTTATTCCACTCAGTTCTATAGCCTTGGGTTCCTGACCTATGATCCGGTTCCGCATAAGAATCGTCACGATGTCTTCACCTTTACCATGGGCACTTGTAACAATGTTGATTTTATGATCCTGGGCTGAGAGGGAGGAAGCAGACGTATCTATTGTGCTGATCTTTGGTACAAATGTTCTCACCATGGAGGTTTCCAGGGTCTTAGGTGGCATTGGTTACCTGCCGAGGCATTGTAGAATCCTATATTAGCTGCTGTCATTAGGTTAGATGTGGCAGCCAGAAGGTGATTGGTTAATATCTCGTTACTGCTGGAGCCTTGTGAAGTGGACATCTGATTCTTTAATGTGTCAATTTCAGCCAGAGCAATATTCTGACATTCAGGAATCTGGTACTCACTGGGATAATTCTGAAACAGATAAAATATTAAGTAAATTAAAGAAACTGGAAAAATTTAAAGAACTCTGTGTGTATGAAAATTATCCTAATTCACAGGTACAGTTAGGAACTTTGCAGTGGGAAATCACATTCAAGCCTGTGATTTTCCATAAAAGTCATGAAACTCTAACATTAAGACGAAATTAGTAGAAATGATTTTGTCTTACCGTGATATGTTCAAGAATGAAAGCCATTTGTTCCTTTTCATGAAGCGTCTCCAAGGGCAGTCCATTGGTAGCCAAGACAACAGCCGTTCTGACTTTAGTACGAATATCCATCTCCATGAAGATCCTCCAGATAGCTTAGACTCCTCGTTTATTTCATGGGCAAGGGCTATAGAATACTGGAGGATTAGGGTGGGGTTGTTCTCAAGGACCAGATTTGCTAAGGTGGTCTGTGCTCTTTCCCATATATACTCTGCTTTAGTGCCGGTAAATGTTGGTGATGTAATGGTGACATCCCTACAAAAATTCAAAGACTTACATCAAAACTTCAGTTTTAAGAGGCTGTGAAATATCTTATACATAATATGACTTCCTCTGATCATATAGATCAATCTTTATCCTTTACAACTGTGGCCTTCAACATGTCCTTACCAAAGAGATTTCCTGCCATGATTATGAAATCAACCTTCAAGCCTCCAAATTCAAAAATTCAAATGTTCTTAGATTCTTTGTTCTGAATAAATTAATAAACTTACTGGTCAAAAGCTTGTAACACCCCTCCACTGATGTCCTCAACAAAGATCTTGATTTTGACACTGGACCTCGTACTGCCTGTAGATGCTGGCCAAGGTGCAACATAGAAATCTCCCGTAGACATACTGCCGTAATACAGGACAACGAACTGTCCCATAGTTCCGGTGTCCTGACTGTATGAGACCACCCTGTAGTACAGGATATTACTAGAGCTAGAGTCGGAGTAACCAGTACAGGTAAACGTTACTTTGTCCTCCAGTGACTTCGCTGTCATAGGGCTCAAACTGCATGATCCACCAGAGGGCGGTGTATTTCCCGTCATATCGATTTCTGAGTACCCCGTCACTGTACCGCTTGTGTCGGTTTTCTCCACCACGAGCTTGAAGCTGTATGTTGTTGCAGTCAGGCAGCTGATCCTCGTCTATAACCAGGTTGATTTTGTCATCTAGAGTCGAGCTGGTGGTGGAATCCAGTGTTAAGGATGTACTACCATACTTAGCTGTCCATCTGTATGTCAACGTGGCGGTACCACAGTTAGAGCAGAATCCCCGTAACATTACTAATACTCCCTGGCTTAGTACATAGTTAGTGTTAGCTTGACATGACACACATTCTATGGAGACTTGTGGTACATCATCAGAAGAGATCAGGATCTGAAAAAAGGTAACATCTCTGATTATAATAATGTCCAATATAATTGATGTATGAAGTTTCATACCTTAAATCAAAGACATTCTATTCTGAATGTAAATTAGGGAAATCATTTCTGGTAAAACTAATATGATATAGAAATATATTTGTATTAAGTAAGTTAAGATAGTGTCTGACCTCTTTAGATACAGTACTGGATGTCCTTGAAGTAATGGAGACAGTGAGTTGGACTGTATAGGTCTCTCCTACAGACAGACTGGACGATGTCATGGTCACCTTGTTTGATGTATTCCCTGTTATGGCATCGCAACCACTACCACTTCTTGACTGTAAAAAACAAAATTAACTTTTAATTATCATTATATTAATTGACTTGAATTCAAACTTGAGCTCTGACTTGGTTGTAAATTGTCATCAAACATGAACATAAATTTGACAGTTACTATGATTGAGTACTTACGGGGCTGACAGAACAGGCCCATGAATACTGTAGGCTGCCACTGTTGTCAGGATCGAACGATTGGCTGCCATCTAACTCGATATCCCTGGACACATACTCAATGATACGAGATCCACCCCCCAGTAACGCTACAGGATCTGATGGGATGATGGTGAGGTCAAACTCCACCGTCTCCTTAAGGGGCGTGTCTATAAACTCTGACTCTGCCTTCACACAGTAGTTACCATACGTCAAAGTCTGCCCAGGGATTATAAACTTGGAGGAGGTTGTAAATACGGAGCTTGGCAATGACACTGATGTTGTACCTCCAGCACTGCATACATCTTGATACACTGTCCATGTATAAGCTAGCTTGTAGCTGTCACAGCTATTGGTGTCCACAACAATCTCAAATACAGAGGGATCTGAACGGAAAATTGTTTTTGACGTAAGTCCACCAGTTGTCATAGAGTGTGCAGCGCATGTAAGCTCTCTGATGGTAAACTCTGTAGTTGCTATCTCACTGCTGATCAGATTGGATACATTCAGTGTAAGAGTGTAGTTTCCAGCCACGGTAAATGTTTCAGCATGCAGGTTAGTGGTGGTTGTTCGAACAATAGTAGTTGGTCCTGTGAAAGTCCATGTGTAGGTCACACCTACCAAGTTATGCCCAGCAACCAAGAAGCTAACTTGGTATGTAGTAAAATATATTGATGAAGCCTGGTTGATGATCTGAATGTTGGCAATGATACCAATTATTTCCATTTGGCACGTCAGCTCTGCTGTATCCACTACATTACTGGCGTTCACAATTACTTGAAAATCACCGGTATCCGCAAAGACAGCTGTAACAGAGCTTCCAGTACCAGAGAAACCATTACTTGCAGTCCATACATACATGACGTCAGTACCTCTTGTTACAGACCCTGTAAACGGTACATTGGTATCCTCTACAGCTGTGATGTCACATCCTGTAATATTGAGTCCTTGTATGGCATCTTGAGCCAGAACAGAGGTACTAGCTGTATAGTTACTGATATTATTATTGACAATAGCTTGTACTGTATATGTTCCAGGAGTGTTGAATGTATACTGTTTTGTACTGGTGACTGTCGACGTTGTTACACCCTCTATGATCCAGGTATAGGTGAGGTCTGTGGCATCAGTGTTGTGATCGGCACTAAACGTCATGGCTTCGGTGGTTTTGATGCTTGCTGAGCTAGCACTCACACTCAGTGACGATAGCGGTACCTGGACATACACAATCAGCTGTGTGTCCTTGGAGCTGACTTGGTTAGTAACAACAACATCTACAGTGTAGGTCCCTGGTGTGGTGAACTGGTATGATATAGAGTTACCATTGCCAGTAGAGATTGTACTAGGCGTGGAGTCTTTCACAGACCACTGAGTGGTGTAGCTCTCACCTTTCTGAATCGTGAGCGTAAATGTGACGGTTGTATCCTTTGCAAGGTAAGGACTTGTAGAACCTATGTCAGAGTCAATCCCAATACCGTCTATCACTTCCATTACTGTCAGTGTGTATGTTGTCACCTCATACCCAACATTGTTCGAAATATTCACTTTGAATACATAAGTTCCATTGTTAGTGAAAGAAAACGTAATGTCTTTCGATGTACTAGACAAAGTATTTGTAACACCAGCAAACTCGTAAGACCATGCATACTGCATGTCTGAGCCAGCAGTCGTCTGCGCTTCTAAATATATAGAGGATCCAGTGCCTATTGTACCAGTTTGATTGGGACTTATTGTTGGTGAGGTGATCCTCTCCTGACAGTATATTGTTATTTCTTCTTGCTGCGTGGTGAACAGATTTGTAGCTCTACAGTTAGCGTAATAGGTGCCGTTAGTTGGGAAGGTGTACGTGAGGTTTTGAGTTCTTGTCTCAGAGCTGTAGGATCCTGTATCATACTTAGTTTTCCAATAGTAGAAGATGATAGGGTAAGTTGAATCTGCCTCACAGGACAGAATGTATGCTACACCTTTCTCAGCATATTGCGTACCGACCAGATCTGTAGTAACAGTCACGGCAGTGATGGTCCTCAGAATGATGAGCTGTCTGTAGGCAGACTGGCTGCTGATCATGTTGTATGCTACCACAGACACGTTATAGTAGTCAGGGTTGGCATAGCCTGCATAGTTAGTGATACTGTTACTGTAGCTATGGACCTCAGAGCATGTGTCACAGTACTTCCAATTGTAGTTGATGTCACTACCCCCAGTCACTGTCACAGTATAGGTGATAGGACTGTTGATCAGTGTTATAGTTGACATGGAGGTAGGGAAGGTTAGGCTGGTAATGGCTGACTGAGCTGAGACAGGGAGACTGGCAACCAGAGAGCTAACGGCATTACTTGCAGTAACAGTCAGTGTGTAATTTGCTGTAGAATACGTGTGTGAATATGACTGTGTTGTCCCGCTATACGTAGTGCCGTCATTAAAATCAAAGTTAAAGGTAAGATCACTTCCTGCAGTGATAGATGCTGTATACACAGATGAAGTACTCTCCTCTATGTAATTGTTACCATCGCTATCCTGAACACAACTCGCACAGGCAATGCTTAGTCCTTCCACAGATGCCTGTATATTGAACGTAGTGGAAGCGTAATCCTCACTGACTTCATTTGAGACATTAAGGGTGACTGTCTTACTGCCTATGGTAGAGTATGACACAGACACTTGTGGTGTATACCCTGTGTTTTGTGTGTTACCATCATATGTCCACAAGTACTGAAGCATTGTGCCGGTTGTTACAGTGGCAGATACCATGACCACAGCATCGTTGGTAGTATTTTTTGAACCAGGACCATCGTTGCTGACAGATAGGCCAGTTATCTTCTCCTGAGCCGTGACTGGAGAGTAAGTTTGATCTTGAGTACTTTGTGAAGTATCCTGGACAAGTAATGTAACATTATACTCATTGGCAGTAGTGTATGTGTGCGAATTGGTCAAGAGTCCTGTTCCCTTTGACACAGCACTACCGTCACCAAAGTCCCATGTAACGATCAATATGCCAGTGTTATAATGGAGAACATCTAAGGTGAAGGACACAGCTTCGTTGATTGCCTTGTAACGATCATGTGTGACTGAACGAATCTGCAAGGTATCGGCTGTAATAACAGATACCTGAATATGTGTGGTAACAGAGTCAATGTCATTGAAAACTCGCACTGTGATATTGAAAGTCCCTAGTGCTGTGAACTGCATGGAGAATGTATCACTAGGAGACGCTCCTGGACTGATGCCAAAATCTGTCTGCTCAAAGACAAATTGTAAGTTAGTGCCGGTAGTGTAGGTGGCAGTGTATTGCTGCGTGACGTTAGCCAACACGGCTGTAGCACCCGTCAGAGCTAGATCAGTGATCATCTCTTGCACGTCTATGATAACATTGTATGAGACTGAACCAACACCATTAGCTACAGTGATAGACACGTTATATGTTCCTGCTGTTTCAAACCGATGAGTGACAACATTGGACGTTATATTGTTTTCTATTGTTCCATCTTTGAAATCAAAGGTGTACCGGGTATCTCCGTACGTATGAGTGGCAGAGGGTACAGTGGCAGTAAATGTCACAGAATCGTTCTTCTTGATCAGTGTGTTGCTAGCGGTAACAGATATTGATGGGATAACCTCTAACACTTCAATATTTTTCTGAACAGACACTTCTTCAAAAAATTCATCAATCACAGATATGTTCAATGTAAAATTTCCTGTAGTTGTGAATGTGTATCTAGTAGTGAGAGATATTGATGTGGCAGATACTCCAGTGGCAGTTGAGACATCCACATTATCCACTGTCCATGTGGTGTTTATGGTGACACCAGCGGATGCTTGACCGGTAACAGTAAGGCCATACTGGGTATTGATCACCATGTAGTCAGGCACATTGTCGAAATCTAGTCCTGTAATCTGAGCTTTCTGTTTGGAATCGACTGTAATGGAGGCTGTGGCAGTGTTTAATCCATCTGATACTTCTACTTCAACAAGATATGTGTCTTTTGTGGGGAAAGTGTAGGCGAAAGTGTCCGAAACTGCAGTTGAATTCAACTGTACCGTTTACCATGTACCTATACGATGTAGGATTTCCTGATGTTTTCGTAACAGTGAATTGAGTTGATGTACCCATTTCAACGATATTTCTAGAATTGGGTACAGAAAGATCAATATTGAGTCCTATAATTGGCATAAAGACAAGAATTGTTATGGATTTAGTTTTATCAGTGCTAACATCATTTTTCACTTTGAGTGTTAGAGAGACAGAGGAGGCACTTGTAAAGTTGAAAGTTTGAATTTCATAGGCAAACGGCAAATCCGGCCAGCGGTTTGTCGCATTACATTCTGAAGGAAAGGCAGATTCAATGGTAGATGGACATGCTGCCTGAAATGTTCCTGTTACGTTAGATGACCCAAAATTAAACTCTGTTGTAAGGTGGCTCCCCCTAGTGACTGCGAATACTAGATATGTGGCCTGATCATGCTGTACATATATAGTGTCTGATGATCCTGATGTAGATTGTACAACAGGGTGAATCCACTCTATGTCCCCTATCTGTTCCTCAGCCTTCACATCACATGATTTAGCTATGGAGAGAGATGGTGCACTCACAGTGTAGGTGTACGTGTCAGGTTTACTGAAATACTGCAAGGAAGCAGGAAGGCTCTCTGTTTCTGTCCCTGCCACGATCGCCTGGAAATAGCAGGCAGTGTTATTCTTCCACAGTGTACCGGCAGTGACGGAGTCACCTATAGACATCCAACCAGTCTTCAAAACTTGTAATGCACTCTGAGCCCATGTGGATCCTGTATTTGTATCACACTGAATAATGTCTGAACCGCTGTTTGTTTGAAATGCAATTACATAGTTTTCACTGACATCAATGTTATCAGCATTGACAGTGTAGAATTCCGAGCCTCCAGCAGGTAGATCTAGGAACGTTTGTCCCATCAGTGTATAGGTAGGTGATGAATCCTTATACAGTGTATTACAAAATGTGTCAGATCTGCCCACACAGTTACACGGATCTCCCTTAGGCTGACAGGACTGGGATATGTAACAATACTCTTCGTTATTACCACAACTTGACGCCGCTGAACATGAACCTGAGGCTACACACGATCCAAACTGAGCACCATTACCATCACAACCTATAAAGTCAATGTTAATATAAATGTTATATAGGTTGTTGGTAGAAATGTGGTCAAATAAGACTATGTCCATATAAATGTAACATACTTTTTGGTGTAAATGTAAACGAGTCAATATCATATTTCCTTACCAAGGAAAAAAGTTATGGAATTACCAAAAGTCTTTCATTTCAAGAATCTCAAATTGATATGACTTTTCTTTGACAAAAACAATGTGAAAGGTATAAATGCAAATTGTTATTAATATCCAAAAGTATATTTAAGCCATTTCTTATTAAAAGTATTTATTTTCTTTTGCAAGTGAAATAACCTTGAAAGTCCTTTGTTTCGAAATGTTAATTTCAATGAGTTATTCCAATTAAACATTCCCATGAAATGTGGAAAAATATGTTTTTTTACTTTAAACATTTTTAGAATTCCATTACTTAATTCTATTTTCTAAGTGACCTTGCCATTTCAGATATGACCTTGAAAGGCAAAATACCTTATGTATATTGTTTAAGAATGTAATGTTTTACCCCAAATTAGATGTATTACCTGGTTTGATAAATGTTTGACCGCCTGGACAGCTTGGTATATACACCTGAAACACCAACTTAACATCTGACGTTCTCGGTGCCGTTATGAAGTTCCAAGCTCGCAGCCTCCCTCCTCCGTTTATCCACATTCCTAAATAAACAATTCATCCTTTAACTCCTGAAGAATAGTTATAAATTCAAGAGAAAAAGATTTTCATACAAATACTTGAATCTTTAAAATTTTACTAAGAGCTGAAATTGAATTTGAATGCCTAATTGCCTAATTTGATTCTCCTTTGCCTTGTTTGATTCTCATTTCAAAATAATTATTTCAAAACCATATCAGATAATTTCTAATAAGGCCAATCAAAGCCACTTTATTACATATAGACAAAATCAAGAACTAGATTGTCAAGAAAACTTTTCTTTCTATTGTCACAAAGCCAATTTTTTCTTAATATTTTTTTTTGTATTATAATATGCGAGTCAGTTGTGAATCTATACATTTCATATATTGCTGAATACATGCATATTTATTAGTACAGGTTTTTAGAATATGAATTTCGAAACTGACAATTTCCTCAATCAGCCTTGGTCCACTCTTGGCATCTAATATACTCCACTACCATATACAAATTATGATTAATTGGTCCCTATGCATCTAAAACAAGCCCTAATTATGTGAAACTTAATGAATGGAAACTAATTATCTTTCAACTATAGTAATACAGTTCTAGCATAGATTTGACCAATTTTGGCTTGAAAACATTTAAACCTGAGCATGAACATGGAAAAACTACATGACAAATAAGGGAAAAACATGTGAAACAATTGACCAAAATAAAACATAATGCAAATTTGGAAAGAAAACTGCTAAAATGTGAATCAATGTCCTAGATTTCGAATCATGTTTGACTTTAAAACATCCCCTCAAAAGATTATAAGGAGAATTATACACTGTCAGCCTAGATGTGGCACTAAAATGTGCGAGATTTACTTACATGTATAGTGGTAAAACTATTCTTTAAATTAATTTATAAAAAGAGATGTCACATCAACTTGAAGACTCTGGAAGACGTCTCTGCATCAATATACATACTGTAGAACTGTATATTAGATCCTGATCATATGTCTATCTTGGCCATTTAGTGCTAATGGTGATAGAAAGGAAGCCATGAAAACATTTAAGGGAAGAGTGAAATGGTGAGCAATGTACGGGGAAAAAAAACAAATCCATGCTGTATTACCATAGGTGAAAAATAATAAGCTCAACAGTCAGTGTATTTCCATTTTCTACTGTTATTGGATATCATAAATCAATGACAGATTGTCAACATGGAAATACACCAAGTCTACCTAAAATAACTAATCATGCATGCATATGTGTAACAGTCAACAAACGAGCTAATTTAACTTTTTTATTTGTAAATAAAACTCGTCATAAGCGGATTCTAAATGATGCAATGAAAATGAATTTCTTAACATCTACCCAAATCAATATCCCTTGAACCCATTACATACCAAGCAAACTTCTCAGCACCAAGCTTACACCGGCATAATCACTAAGCTTATATACCATTGTGAGTAGTAACATAAATAAGTGACTCTATATATAAATATATTTCTTATACCCAAACAAACTATATCATTCTCAGTGACAGTGGACAAAATTAGAATTTACCTTCTCACAAACATGACTAGAGTAAATCAACAATGATTCATATTAAATAAATCTATCTGAAATCACAAATCTCAAAGACAGTATTCTTTTTGCAGAGAGGATGGTACTACAGAAAATTCATTTTTGAAAAATCTGAAACCATACTTCTTGCAAATACCAGTACTATCAGAGGTCAGAACTTAGCATTCAATGATCTAACCTTCAGTGATTTGTTTTAGGAATTTTTTTAAGCCTACCAAATTTCATTTTAGAGCTGTGACCTTAAATTGATTTCTGACCTTGCCAGTCAAGATGCTGACATTGTCAATCAATATGCTTCAATCCTTTTACCACACAGATCCTGTATGTCAAGTATGAAAGTCTTTAGTTACAGGTTTAGTATTCATCTTGTCCACAAGCTTTTACTGGTGGATAAAGAGGATTTATATTTGGGTATGACCTTGACCTTTGACCAAGAAATAGGATCCTTTCTGTTGTCATGGTGATGTTTTGTGTCAAATGTCATCATTCTGTATTTGGTGCACGAGGATATAGGGACAGATTTAATTACATACAGATGAAGAATGTCAAAAATAATATATCTGTCAGTTAAAGTTATGCATCCAAAAATTGTTATTATTGCTGAAGAACCAAATTCTCTTATGTTGATTAATTTTGACTTTAAATTTTCATACAGACTTATAGAACATCATGATTTCTTGGAGTATCTGTCTATGTATCGGCCTCCATAAGACAATAAACCCCCATCCCCCTTTTTTTCAAATAATGGCGCAACCTTGATATTGTAAACACACCTGGGAATAGTAGTACTGGATGGTCAGAGGAACTAGTGGCAGTAGTGGCAGTTGTGGAAGCCAAGCTTACTAGTGTGTAAGACGTAGCGAGTGTTGTCGTTCCGTACACGTGTGGATATCCTGTGGCGCTACCTTCACCAGCACAATAATACACAATATGTGGATAAATACATTACATAACAAATATATATATGATATGATATGATATGATGCATGAGTGAATAGCAGAGTATATTTCGCTCCTAACCATATAAAACATGTCATGCCACAAGTTTATGATCCCAATACAATGTCAGAGAGCACTTAGAATTTGCAGAATCTCCAACTATTCTAAACCTCCTTCTTTCCTGATTGTTTTGAAGCTATTGATGATTTCCTTTTTTCTAAATGTGAAAACAAGTAATTAAGGATGAAAATTCATCTGAGAGGAGAAAAATTCTGCAGTCTCTCTGAGTATGCACGGGATAATAAACTCATAGCTAAATTGACATTATTATTCAAACCTGGGAAAAGTGTGATCATATTTCGTGCATTTGACGGCTTTGTAGTGGAATACAAAGTCGTTAAATTATACGCTTCCGATAAATTTCCGGTTCCACAAAGACTGGTGGTAACGGTTGCATAATCTAATTTGCAAAATAAAGATGCAATATACTTTGTGTTATCTGTTAACTAATTAAACTTGAACAGTGTCATGGGCAGTTTTTGACTTGCAGAAATCAAGAGAACTGAATTGGCATATACAGTGATTCATAAGTGGATACAAAGAAAAATGGTCAAACTCCGAGAGAATGTAAGGTTATGTGTCAGAAAATAAACAAATAATTACATATCATTCAATCAAGATTCACAGAGTACATGAATTAAAGTTTGATAAATGCATGAAAGGATTCACAAATTCATAGCAATACCAAAGTACATTTTCCTTTCTTTTTTTTTAATATTAAAGGTACTGTGAGTTTAATATATTTTTTACTTCAAAAGTCTAATTGATTCAGGGGAAGTTGTATTACGCTACCTCTGATAACGGAGTACTGGCAGACATAAGGCAGGGTGGTGCTACATTTTCTGGCCGTCCACGTCCCTGAGCTACTGAGACTGTAACAGTCCTTTGTTTCTGCCGATACTGATGGATAGGTCCCCTTAGATGTGTAGTCGGCCCACTCCATATAACCCTCTAAGCTACGGTCAGTCAGACCCACCCATACCTCAGTAGTTGCCCTGTAAAATAATCATAAACATGTACAACTGTCCTGTCATTCATAAATCATCTCTTGTATTACTTGTCAAGTTACTGCACACTGTTTGTATATATACCTATTTCAGCAGAATAATCTAGATTTTTCATGAATTGTAACAGAAAACAAGGAATTTGCTAATACATCAGGTGCAGATATAAGAGGGAGGTATCCAAATTTTCAGGATTTCATTTGCTTATTTTTTCTGTTTTCTAAAATAATTCTTACAAAAATTTTCCTTCATGCATGTGCATTCATATATAACTCTTTGCCCTTTTTCTGGTTTCATCTAAATTAGCTTGACTTTTAAAACAAAAACTTGTTCATTAGTTCTTCAATTGAAACTATGCAAACTTATTCATGATTTTAGAAATTGCCTTACAATAACTTTCTATTTTATAAAACAATTTTACCAATATTTTCTTCATCTTTGCAATTATATATTAATACATATGTAATACCCTTTTGCCCTTTTTCCCAAGTTTCAATCTAATCAAGCTTGATTTTTAAAACAAAAATGTGTGCATTATAGTTCGTCAATTAAACTATGCAAACTATTCATGATTTTAGAAAATTGCCATACAATAATGTGATTTGTTCCTACCCTAGATACTGATGACATGACTTTGTATGGCTGCCGAGTTCACTTTGGCAAGCTGTGCGTAACCTGACTAGACTCTGACAACTTGTTTGTGCAGCAGTCCAAGCACTGCTGGTAGACTGTAAGACGTAACACATGTTGCTTGTTCCATACGCTGTGCCTCCGTGTGGACATTCAATAGGCTCTGAAAAATTAAAATGCACATTTGTGATAAAGGTTTGCAAGGTCAAGGTACTGTACTTCCATAGTAATTTTAAAAGCCGCTAAATACGAGTAAGTCTTATTTTAGTTAGTACATCTTCAAATCAAACATAAACATAATAATCTTCTTACTTTTCTGGCATATGAAGTTTGCTGATGTAGCACAGCTCAGTCCATGTAAGGTAGATGTTGTAATGTCAATAGTAAACACAGTCTCCATTCCCAGCAGTTTGTAACCGAGGAGACCTGGAAGTAAGCTTTATTCCCATTGGTCCAGTAATAGTTGTCACCATTTTTTCTTGTGTCTAATAAGATCTTTCCCGAACTTGCTGCTGAAATTTCATAAAATAATTTTCTGACTATTTGATTGTACAATAAAGACCTGTATTTTTTGGACACTCCAGACATTTTAAGGACAGCATCAACTGTCCTTTATACATAATTGTCCTATTACTGGAGTGTTCAAGAATCTTATCTTGACCCTCGTGATAACCTTTGTCTTCTTTTGATATTGACTCTCAAATTGATTGACATTCCCATCAAGTTTGGTCATCATATGATAACAAAGTTATAGCCATGCATGTGATAGTATGACAAACAGATAGAAAGACAGAAACACTGTAAAGTTATCCCTACGAGTTGTTTTACTTACAAACCAAATAATAGTAGATGTTACTAAACTGAGATGCATCACATGGAGTCATATGATATTATGCCTTCAACTTATTAGAATTTTCATCACGAAAGTTTCAGATTAAATTCATGTATTATTTAACATTCTTGGATGAACATTATAAGCTGTATATGTGGCTTTTGGCGACATAATTCTGCTTAATTTAAGAATTCAGCAAGGTATATAACACATACACATTACAATTGACCCTTCAGAAGGCGGGAAAAATTTGAGAAATTTCATGATGTCACATTGCACAATTTCAATGTTTGACCGAGGTTCGAAGCGTGTTTGTCTGAGGTAAAAGCATTGTGACGTCACGACATTTTGCATTTTTTTTCCAGCAATCGGAAGTGTCAAATTGGGAAGCTGACAATTAAATCTATGTGGGAAAATGATGAAGCAGTAATATAAGACATGACAATTTCTAGGCAACGATACATTTTTCTCAAGCTTTATATGTGTATGTACACAAAAAATACCATTTGTATGGACCATAGATCTGTTTTTGATGCCTACAAATTACATGAGATTATAATGAAACAAATTGTCAAAGCAACGGAAGCTCTGTTCATATTTTTTTTTTAATTCTAAAATTATTCACAAAAAATATAAATGGAAAGTTTGAAAGCATATGTATTCTTTGTTTTTAAGTGAAAAGATATTGAAAATGCTGAAACTCAAACCTGATAGGCTGTATGATGATACGATACTAGTAAGCTCATTTGGATAATGGATGGTTAATAACGTCGCATCAGAACCGCATGTTGTTGTAGCATCAGCGTAGTTCTCGGTCGTAGATTTGAACTGTATGCATCGTCCATTGAACACTGTCCAACCGCTGTCACAGTCACCTCCTGTAACATAACGATATAATCATCATTTTAACTACAACTGTGATTTAAAAAACTTCCTGCTCTTAAATTCATCTTGCATCTTAACCAAGAAATCTTGACATTTACCACATGACCATGAGTCGATGTGATGTAATGGATTATTACCAACTATCTACTATTAAAGTAACAGGATGACGCAATTTGACATATTTACAATTGAGTCTTTGTTGTAGTTTTCTAAATCTTCATATCATTATATTCTAACTTTACATATTATAAAGATAAATATGATTTCTACATACCAACAGTGGAGGTGACATTATCATCTGGTGAACGTGTCCATGAATATTCCAAAGCATTTGCCATACCATATGATACTGTTACTCCAGTCAAGCTAGACTCATAATTAATGTATGATGGGCAGGTTAATACTGGATCCACAGATGAAGTTGCTGGATCCACATGAACTTTGATAGTACCATTGTCTGTTCCACCACTCGTGGATTCAATACCCACCGTTAAGTCATACACGCCTGGCAGGGGGTATGTGTGTGGCATGTTATAAGATGTACTGGACGTGATTCTCTCCTCTATACTGGAGCTGTCACCAAAAGACCACTTGAACTTTGTTATAGTTCTCAGCACCACAGAAGCTATGAAAGTATAACTAGAGCCGGCAGTCACACCAGATATGGTGTCTAATGTCAGACCGCTTTCGACTCTATAAACACCCTGGAGGAAAGTCTTAGTTTGGGTACCTCCAGAGGTGAGAGAACACTGAATGTTGTCCCCAGGGGTATAGGGTTTAGCAATTGCACAAACACTCATCTGAAGTACTGGGGTTGTAGCCACACAGACACACAGAGTTATTGAGAACTGCATAGGCCAGATTCTGATCGAAGCAGGTTTCGGTGCAGTTAAGCTGGTCTGTGGTAGAGTAGCTCTGCTGGTAGAACACAGCGTATTTGGTATCAGCCTCTTCATCCTCGTAACAAGAACCGTACGAACTGGGACCTATAATGTAATCATTATAATCAAATCTGTCAGACCGCTTTAACATTTATATCGATAAAGGTCAATATATAATTGTGGTAAATCTCAATGTTAAGAGAATTAATCATGCAAGCAAATGAAAATCAAAATTTAGTATCTGAGAAATGAAATGCTGAACTGCGCAGTATTGGCTAATGCACTCAAAAGTATGACATCTCTTTTCAATAAAATGGAAAAATCTCAAAAGTCGTCTTGAATACAAACATGTTGCTCTGAAAAATAAAAGTTTACGTAAGAAAAGTTAATTAGGAATAAGCCTTTAAACTATATTCGAGAAAATATAGAAAAATATATTTCTAATAGAAATTTCACCCGTTGAATAAAAGCCAGAAGTGGTATCTTAAATGTAACAGATACAGATACAGAATAGCACTATTTCAAAGTGGGCAAAAATTGAAAGATTCAGTTTCAGGAACAGCATTAAATAAAAGCAATAAAATTTTTGAGAAAATATTGAAATAACAAATAATAAAGAAATCTGCCAATCATTTAAGATGACTATACAGAAATACAAACATTTACAAAATAAAATAATAAGGAATTAGGTCAAATGGTCCTGATCAAAACTAGATGGAGGATAAAGTATAGATCTTTATAAAACTAATCATTTCTATTAGAGTAATCAGTTTACTTAATCCCCTTTGGTTTGTACTATTTCAGTGATAGAGATCATATAGTGTGTAGTAACAGATGTTAACAGCTTTTGGGTTTGGTTCCTAAACACTATCTCCTTCTTATTTAAGGAATATTGTAAACTTTCTTCATCCTACACTTTAACAAGCTTTTTTAAAAGTAGTTACTACCTTTTAATTCTTTATTTCCCTGAAATAAGTGTAAGTACACAGTACTTTTATATTTCATATTTGATATTCTGTGAATAAATGCATAGTCAATTTTCCATCATAAAGGTTTTACTGCTCAGCTATTACCCAATCAAATATCTATCATTGTTGTAAAGATCACAAATAGTTAAAAAGGTCTATCAGAAAAACAGCTAGCTGGCACATACTAGGTACATGCAATGTAATAAAACAATATGAAAACATAAAACATATCATGAAAAATAGCAATCATAAAGCAATGTTTTCCTAGCTAGCCTAATGTAATTCTAGCACTGCAATCAAGCTCTGCTACATCAATGTCCGTTTGAAGATGATCAGGTGCTAGTGACTCACCATGACACGCGTGATGCCTTCCGTGAAACCATCGGCACAAATGAGCCCACACGCTGCGTTTGTGTTTTCTTAGATTTGCTTTATGCGTACAGGCAGCTAGATGTGTTAAATGACAACACGCTGTTAGATATACAAACCACTAACTCTGTCATATTTTATGTTAGGGAAGGTTAAGATGTATGTTAGTAATTCTACACCTGAAGTCAGATCAAATTCTTATATTTCAATTCATCATGTCTAACAAAAACATTCATGTCAAAACTTATTTATACTGTCTCCAGCATAAAGGGAGATAACAAAATACTCAAAAGGGATTCATTTTTAAATAAAGTTGACAAGATATGAAGTCAACAAGTCTGCATAAAAGATTTCTTCAGTTGAATATTTGAATTTGTACTTTCAACTTTTCTAAAATTCCTTCTTCTTTTCTTTTTTTTTTTTTGAGGGGGGGGGGGGGGGGTTTCAGCATCATTATTATGAATCCAATTTAGCATTCATAGTAACATTAAGAAATGACAGCTTTATATCCATTGTTTGGTCAAGTTTGGGCACTTATCATATTAAATACTTAGTGAATTTAAGTTATCAATTTTTTCACCGACTGATTTCAGTGTAACCAGATAGAGAAAGATTACCAATATATGGTTTGGAGTAAAATTAGTACTATTAGAGACAAATATCATTATGTTTTAATCCAGAGACACACAGGGTTTTAAGTAGATTAAACATAAAGACATATAAATTGTATTTTCCAGCATGTTCTGCGCCGAGATCTAAATCCAAAATGCAATTGCAAAATATTGCAGCTCATATATTCGCATTTGACACACTGCATAAAGATCAACCAGTAAGATCATACATATCTTAAAAATAAGCAGTTTGTATGATTAGGATACCAAACCCTCCTTTACAAAATCACAATGTCCAACATATTTACATATAATGCAAACCAAGATATGAAGGTTGATGTTATCTATATATCCAATGTCCATCCTCTGAATCACCAGCTAATAAAACACACATACTATACTTTATATACATAAATATATTCATAATATTGTTCATAATCAACTAGTTCATGCTGCAGCCATTTCATCAAAACCTATAAATGTCTCTACATATCAGACTTCACAGTGTTTGCAAATGCCAAACTAAAATGATATTATGCCATATCTATATTTAGCCAGTAAGATCATGATATCCTTTGCCACATTAATATTCTGAACAACTGAGTGCTTTGTAAAAAAAAAAAATTCTCATTTCCTGTCAATCGTAGCATCATATAGATTCTGTAGATTAGAGTTTTTCTTCATTTTCTATTCAGGCTTTCTACTGTACCTTGATGAAAAAGTAGGAAAAAAGTAGGAGTAGTCAATGAAAAAAGTAGGAGAAAAATAGGAAAAAGTAGGAATTAATAGGGGGAAAGTAGGAAATTTTCCCTCACTTTTAGCAACAATTTTCAGTAAGTATGACACACAAATCACAGTAAGCAATGATTGTAGACTGTAATTTTCATCATTGAGGAAATGACAGAGAGAAATAAGGACAGATTGGTTTTTCATGTAAGATATACAGAATGGGCGAGCGAAGCGAGCCCGAAATTTTTAAAAAACTTTGAATCAGATGTCGATGACAAGTGAAGCAAGTAATTTTTTACTTTTGAGATGAAAAAGTAGGAATAGTGGGAGGTTTTGAAGAAAAAGTAAGAAAAAATAGGATCAAAATAAAAAAGTAGGAAATAGTAGGAAAAAGTAGGAACAGTAGAAAGCCTGTCTATTAAATAGAAGTATTCACTTTTGTAGAATTTTGTATTTCCTAAATCTACTTTTCAATTTTGAAACTGTGATACATGTATATAAAGCACCCAATTGTTTGTTATACACTCTAGCCCTTTCTATGCCTATATGTGCAATCTGTCACCATTCGATTGGTGCACCATTTTCCCGAGACCATGCTTACTTGAGGAGCGTTTCGCAATACGATGATGTTTGTACAATGGCCCGTTTTGGGCCATCTTCACCACAGATTGTACTGATGACCAATGTAAAACTATCGGCTTGTTCCTATTCCTTGACCATGTATGATCACATGCCCTTGCTAGAATTCAAAATAACAGAGAGAAATGTTCATAGAAATTTGACATTTTAGAGAGAGTTTTGGGGATAAAAAGCACACACGGGATCTGCCTTGTCAAAGATGTGAAGGCTAGATAATAGAGGACTGTACTACACTGATAATGCAGTATATTCAGATACTCAGGACAAGTAGAGGAGCTAAGCAATCAGGTATACCACCGCCATATTTGGTACCCACACCTACATTGTAGGCTTACCAGGAGCTCGTTTGAATCTATAGTGCCTGTTCAACATCAGGCAAGACTGCAGGCTATGAGGAGGGGCATTGCACTTGCAAACTAGAAATTCATCAAATCAATAGTATATCAAAAACTTACTCCTGCATATAGTATCTGACAGAGTTCAAAAATTAATTATTTTAAATAGTGAGCTTCATTCAATAAACTGAAATGTAAAATATTTCTGTAATTTCAAAATTCAATAAAAAAAACTTTTCTCATATTAGTTAGGAAAAAGGTAATAAATTGGCTTTAATCTTGTTAATAAAATAAACTAACATAAACTTTTGTATTTTTTTTCCTCTAGAAGCAAGTATAACACACTCAGTATTGTCTGTTCTAAGACTATGTTATGTGCCACTGATTCTACAAACATAAAATACTTTAAAAATTGTGCTTGTTGGAATTAGATAAAATTAAAAAAAAATTAAATCAACTCTCTAGTCTTTTGAAAAAGGAATTATTTGAATGAATCTATTTATTCTCTCAGAAAGGGGAAAACAAAAGTAGAGCTACGATTACAAATTTCTCAATTTCTCTCTGCATAAAGCACAACAGTACATTGTTGACATGCATATTTAGTACAGCAAGATAAAACAAGTCAACAAATATTAAAGCAAAATCTAATTCTGTGTATAAATACGACTTTCAAAGTGAAAACATGCGATTAGAGACTCAAAAATCTGGTTATTATGAAATTAACAAATTTGAAATCAGCTTACACCAATAGATGTCCTCTGAGTTGTCCAGAAAAGATGTGGTAGGCGATGACGCACAAGTCACCTGACCACGATTGACTAGCGTTAATCCATTAGATTCAAGGGTGACTAGAGTATCACGAAACGTCTTGAAGGAACAAGTACAATCCCACGGGTTGTCAGACAAGTCACTGAAATTCAAATAGTGTAAACCATTGATCAGAAATTGAAGAGATCAATAACTTTAACACCTCAATATCTAAACATGGTTTGAAAGGCGACTTTTAATTTATAACTCTTTATTTGAAATGAGTTTTAATTTTTCACAAAAATTAGCAGTTGCTACTTACACACTCAACAAATTACTCAACGAGGTCAAGGTCGTTGAGTCCATCGTTGTGAGCTGATTACCCTGCAAAATTCTGAAAAAAAAAATTCAATACATGTACGGTATCTAGTACACACGCACCTAAATGGACCTGCTGTATTTAATCATATCTAGGTAAAAAAATTCTTGCTTTCTTATTTTTGTTACAATTTCTACTTTTATAGTATCCATTTTCCTTAACACATATAGCTATCTCTGCATAACAGAGTTATTGAACACTATAGAGACATAATTCTATCAATACATAGCTTCAAACAAATTTCATTTTCACTAAGTTAACATTTCCCTTAATTTTGCACTGATTCTTTTAGAACTTGATGAATTCATGATGCATGTACACTAAACATATACCATTTATACCAGTCTAAACCGCAAGTAACCGTGTATAAAAAAAGAAATGTCACGACATACAGTATGGTTTTGATTGTGCTTACATTACTTATCCAAATGAAACAAATTCAATTTGATAATAAGGAATGAAAAGCATATATGATTTAAGGTTTCCATCTCTAGTGATATAATTTATATACTTACAGCGTCTCAAGTCTGGTTAGCGAAGAAAATATACTGGAGCTTAGACTAGTGATGGCATTATTACCCAAATCTCTGAAAAAAGGGAAAACAGTATATTGTGAAATTACTCCAATGATGCAAATATTTGAAAAATTTTAATTTTTTTTTTCTTAATTTTTTTTAATATCAGATTCGTATCAATTTATTCATTATCTATTCAAACATCATAATATTATAAAGAATTTAACATATATATGATGTCAATTGAAATAGGGTCATTAATATCCAACTTTAAGATTTATTTGATCCAGATGTTTTTGCAATAAACTACAGTTACGAGAATATATGTACATATAAAGCTATTTTTAAACATGAATGAAATATTTGATAGAATTAAGTAAAGGTCTGGAAGGAGAAACATTATTGTACTTAGAATCTGAAAAAAGAAGGTAAGTTTGAATGCTAAAAGAGTCTGAAAAAGAAGACTAAATAAAAGAAATATGAAAAAGAAGGTTGTAGTATGTAAATGTGTAGAGGAGAAAAACTTATGTAATGAACAGAAAAATGAAGATGAATTTGTATTAGGTTTTCTACTCTACATTAAGTTTTGAGTTTTCTACTCAAGCAAATGCAATAAGCTATCCTAAGTTTGATAACCTTATTCTAATAAAACACCATTAAATGCCATAAAGTCAATTCTCTCACCAGATTCATCATAATACTCCTTTAAGAATGTTTAATGAATTGATTTTCGTTTACTTTTTATGGCTTATCCTCAAATATTTGGGGTTTCATCCTATCTGAAGACTTTTAATTCTACTGAAGATTCTAAAGTTCACATACAGAAAATTAAAGCTGTGACCTTGAACCCTTTTCTCTACACGTCTTTAAAAAAATCTTCAGGTTTCTTCCTATTTTTTTAAGAGTTTTATTTTGTTTTAAACACTAACATAAACATGTACATCAAGAGTAACAAAATCTTATTGATTATGATATAAAATCTCATTTTATGGTTATTTTGGCAAAATTTAAATGACCTTGAACTTTAAATTTAAAACTAATAGAAAACAAATTACAAATACATGCACAGGTAATTTCAAATAATTTTTTTTTCAACACTTAGTATGAATTAGAAATAGGCAATATAATATAAAGATCAAATTCTAAATTTGACTCTTAGTTGGTCAATTTCATGCGGAGGACAGAAGGCATGAAAAATCCTTACAACATTAATTTTACAGAAAAAGCATTATAAACATTGTGTTATTTGAAGAAACAAGAAAAATGCAAAGATGAGACTGTATATATGAAACTTGGCTTTTCTAAAATGTAACTAACCGCCATAGTATGGGGATAGGACAAAAAAGACACCTAAGCTATAGTTTGGAAAACTAATAGAAAAATAAAAGATTCTTGTATAAAGTTTATGTAAAGGGGATTCATCCACGATACTCACAAAGTTCTTAATTTTTGGTTTACAGAAAAAGCATCATCGTGGATTTTTGATAAGCTATTGCTTCCAAAATATCTGAAAAGGAATACCACACCTAGCATATAAATCTATGGTTAATTTTCATAATTACTGTTTTCCTTCATCTATGTACATTGATTATATCTCCTCTGACGTATAGTACTATACAACACCACTTTAATTATCACTACAATTCTACAGTTCCACAAAAAAAAAATACAGCAATTCTTTCTCCTGAATTTTTGGATTTATACAGATATTATTAAGGGAGGATTTCAGTTAACGATTAGGTCAGTGATGTTATATACTTACAGAGTTTCCAATTTGCTGAGTTGTAAGAAGAGGGTACCTGACAGGGATTGTAGGCTGTTACCACTTAAATCTCTGTAATGTGAGATGATATTGTGATAATGATGATAGCGCTATGAATAAAAGCTCACTCACAAAATCTCGGTTCATACAGACTTTCATAATAAAAATTTCCCATCTGGGAAGGAATTTGACGTAGACTTTAACAAGACACTTCTAAAAGTCTTGCATAAATATCATTCAATATCAAATTTATTCAATTTGCTGATGTCACCATCAGTATGCATTATATGCAGCCATAAATGAGAAGTATTAACTGTACGACAAAAATACCAAGTTGAAAAAGGTCAATAAACCGAGATTCAATGAATGTAAGAACACACATCTGATTTTAAAACAGCCTTTGAGCATCCTAATGCTCAATAAGGTCTAGTAAGCAATGCAACTACATGTACATAATTCTGAAAGCAACGATCATGACTATGTCTTTAACACTTTCCATCTACTTTAATAAGCATAGATATCGTGAAACATGAATGTGATCTTCCACAGTCACAAGGCACAAAATACATTATGTTACAAGCTAGAATTGTATGTAGTATCAGTGTAATTTCTAATCAAGGTTCAGGGGGAGATAATATCCTCATTTCATTGTTCAAATTTAGTGATTACAGGTTTTGAATATAGGTCACTAAAAGTCTAAAACAATATTGTAACATTAAAAAAAGACAAAATTTCATTTCAAAAAAACATTGCAATATTTGTTTCATTGAGAGATTCAACATTAAACCTAAATGGAAACTGTATCATGTACAAAGTACAACAGCATACGTGTTTTTTCTTTATTTTTGGAGGAGATTCCTAAATCAAAACAAAACAATAAAAAATTACAGAAGTATTTTTATTGTGTGTATGTATTAAAATTATATGTGTGTACAAGAATGATGTAAAAAAACCCTCATAAAATAAGGATAAAAAAAAATCATGGAGGCCTACTTCTAAACCAGGATTTGGTGTGCTATCGAAATAAACACATGATACTGGCCGATATCGTTTCAAAAATACAAGCAAAAGTGCTATCTGACTACATACAGTTAAGCTTCCAAGTCAAAATACACAAATGTTGTTTTCTAGATGAAAGAACATTGTCCTTGCTTTATATGCTACACATTCAGATAAGGATAAATTCCCTGATACTTACAGGTACGTAAGTTTACTCAATTGATCAAACACGTCATTTGACAGCCCTGTTATTTGATTGTTACCCATGATTCTGTAATACATCAAAGAAGCAAGACAAATGTTAGACAATGTTACAAACAATGGCACGTCATACGTTTAAGCATGAATTTGATGATAGCACAAAAATATCTGAGAAAATTAAACGGATGAGGATCTGTGACCTGAATAGAATATGTGATACATTTATTGCTCGTTTGAATCACATTCAATGATGCAATTTTAGTTAAAGTCCATTATGACAGTTAAATAATACATATACAAGCTGCAGGCAAATAAAATTGACATAATAAACTAAACAAATGTTATAACCTAAAACGTAGCAGGAATTTTGATAGAAATCAGAGTGAAATAAAGTCAACTTTATCCCATACTTACAATGTTCTTAAATCTTCCAGGGCATCAAAAACTGTACTAGGTATGGATGATAAGTGATTGTAACTGATGTTTCTACAAGATTATGTGAGGCTCAATCAGTATTAATCAATAAAACTTTTTAAAAAGTTATAAAACTGTGCACGTTTCAGACAAAAGTGATATCAAATGCACCATAGCATTTCTTGTGTGTGCATGGGACGTCAATTACTAGTAGTCAAAATTCAGAAGTTAAATTTCTCATTTTTTTTCTCTTGCTGAGTGTGATATTTAGTGACAAGTGAATTGTGATTTTTTTTAATATCACAACTGATCAATCTTTATGTCAAAAAGCATGATGATATGGACTATACTTACAAAGTTTCTAAATTATCCAGGCCATCAAAGAGATCACTTGGTAGGGACGTTAGATTATTACGAGCGATATCTCTGCAAGATGATATGATGTAACATTACAAACAATACATGGGTTAGTTTTGATGTATCTAAGACACTCTGAGATCCCCTTATTGACTTCACATATGCATGTCTTCCTGCAAAGTCAACCAAATTTTGGGGGGGGGGGGGAAAGGGGGGGGGATAATTCAATATAATCCTTAAGGTGATTTGTCAGCTGCAAGAAGGATATTTTACATGGCAATTCCTTTCATACAAGCATTCATCAATCACATAAATGTCCAATCACACCAAATCAAACCAACACTCATGTCCACTTCAGCCACACAGCAAAGTCCTAAATTCTTTTGAGTTGGTTTCAGTTTGGAAGTTAAACGTAAATGTCTTTCTTTTATTTCAGTATCATGCCAAAGAATTGCATTAAATTTTCATTATATCAGTTTTTACCCTCATAGAGTTGTATCTCAAAATAATCTCCCTAAAATTACTTAATAACATCATCCATTTCTTATGCACAATCTTTGGAGAACTTTTTTTATACATCAATAGCACTCTCTTATCTTATTGGTTCAACCAATGTATTTACAGACAAGCAAAGTACATAGCAAAACAAATATAAAAATTCAATTCAAAAATGCAAAACATTTCACTCATATTTGACATGAAAATAACGCTGCCCACACAATAAGAAACTGAAAACAAACAGAAAATAATTGACTACTTACAGATATTCTAGATTTCCGTTGCTATCAAATATGTCGCTGTCTAGAGAGCTAATTTGATTATTACTAACATCTCTGAAAATGTAAAAAAAAAAAAATGTTTCATGATATCATCATTGTAAATAAGATCCATAACCAGACAAGAACCAATCTTCTCATATTACCAACATCAGTGAAGAAAATTTCATAATTAACCATTTTATAATCATTTATTATGACAGCTCTGTAAATGTAACATGGATACGAGATCAACAGACCAATAAAATATGAATTTAAAATTTGAATTTTCCTTTATTTCATCAGATTTTCTAGAGTTCCATTGCTAGTACATGTAATATATTCTAAAAGGACCAGGTTATTTATGTATCCTCATTTATTTCATTCACTCCCAATGTCATTGTCGGGAAAGTATGATCAGTTTTTGTTTTGTGCAATTGATCAAGGGTTTCTGAGGATGACACAATCAAATACTTATCAGTATTATACTTACAATGACGTTACAGTGACTAAATTACTGGTGAACAGAGATGATAAGCTTCTAAGCTCTAGATAACTGATGTTTCTAAAGTTCAAAAGAAAAAGCAGAAATATATATGAAGATGCATTTAGCTAGATAAGAGAAAGTAGTACAAAGAAAGCATAGAAAATATAGCTAAATTCACTTATAGTAAATTATGTTTGAAAATATTTTGCTCAACTTGAAATTGAGCATAATGCAGCATTAAAAAGATTAAAATGTGGATTCCTGATACAGCACTTTTATATTTTTTTAAGTAAAATGGGGAAAGGGGATATTTCTTTCTAATGACTCTTCTTCGGAAATCCAATGGAGGTCATTTCAAGGTACCATTTATAATCTTATCTTTGAATATTTCCACAAAAGGTTCTGAAGATGGAAGCTATCTACTTAGAAGAAGAAAGTAAAGATAACAAGCAAATCAGAGAATTGTGGTCCCCTGCCTTTGGATGTTTATCACACAAAAAAAATCAATCTCAAAGGTCAAGGTCATAAAGTGCAAATTTTGATATCAGTTGTAAGGTCTTATCACAAGGAATACACATGTGAAATATGAAAGCCATTCAAAATTTATGTCCAACTAAAAAGCTTTATTAAAGTATGTCACACACAAAGGTCAAGGTCACAGGGTAAAAAAATTGGTACAAAAGATTAATTTTGTGTCATAAAGAATATGAATAGTAGAATATGAAAGCACTATCATTCACCATTCAAAAGTTTAATGTCCAAGGTCAAAGTTTTTGTGACTGACTGACAGACGGATGGACAGACATGTTTTAATGTCCCCTCACTTTTGTGTGGGGGACAACCATACATATGGTCAGGTCAAAACAATACTGAAGATTTTAAAATTATATGCTCATCATAAGAATAAGTAGCACATAACTTCTATAAAAGTTATGCTTTTCTTATAGAGAGTTCAGAACAATAACTCAGAAAATGTTTGAAAATAAGAGCACACACTATAATTACGAAGAAAATTACTAACTAGCTGCAAAATCAATACAATATAGTAAAATCCAGAAAAGAGAAATAAATTTGAAATGAATATTTATATACTTACAGATGGGTGAGTCTGGTATTAGTGGAAAATGTTGAACGATGAAATTCTGTGATTTTATTATTAGACAAATCTCTGTAAAAGTAAAAAAAAAAAAGCAAATTTGTCAGAAAAAAATCTTAATACATGAAAATTTAAATACATCTCATACTGTCTGCCGTTATAGCGATATTCATAATGAATTAAATACTCTAATATAGGTGATAGAGTGTATCACGTTAGTAATTCATAAAATGTTTAAAAATAATACCATATAAACGTAAATATTCTAAGTGAATTTAGAAATCGAAATTTGTCTCATATAAAATTAAATAAAAGAGGCAATTTCAACATTGAAATGAGATTTTTCATCTGAAAACTTTCAGAAAGACATGAGGAAAATTTCATTGAGCCAGTCAATATATTACAAGAGAAATTCTTGTACAACAAGCATCAGTAAATTTCATTGGAGAGTACAATATTTCAAAACATTTGCAATTTCTTATGTGAAAAATAAATCTTAGATAAGATGATCATTATTCAATAGACATAATTTTTTTAAAAATTAGATTAAAAATCACTCCTTCCAAAAACTATGTATTTGTAAATAATATAGATTTCAATTGCCTTGTATGCTCTTAACTTGACAGATGAAAAAGATTAATTTACAATTGACTCTAAATTCAAAGATAAATTATAAAAGCATGAAGTTGCTCATGACGAAATGAATGCAATTCCAGTAAAGTTTCAATAAAAAAAATCAATTTGCATATACATCACAATGTCAACAGTAATATATTTTTATGATACTAGTATATACTTATTTTAAAAATAAATTTTAATCTTTTTCTAAATATCAAAACTCTACCAAAAATGAAACTAATTTCCCATATCTTTCATTCAAAATACATACACAGTGGTCAGTTCTGTATTAGCATCAAAAGTATTTCCTGGTGCATAATAAATTGTATTCCCCTGCAAGTAACTGTAGGAAAAGAAGGGATAAAGTGCACAGAAATCAAAAGCAAGGAGAGTTAGGTTAAAACACATGAAATATAGGTGCATAAAACGAAAACAAAATAATAAAGAGAAGATATGATATAATTAATATATTAAAGGAAAAGAAATGAGGAATGTGGTATTAAACACATACAAAGTCAGGGTAAGGTGAATATATGGTGAAGAAAAAAGTTGTATTTTATTCGAGACAGAAATATTGAATGGGGAAAAACAGCAGGTACTATACTAATTCAACGGAATGTAGATGAGGGGAAAGAAAATTTGTATAATTAATACAGTGTGTTGAAACACACGAAAAGTTAGGGTAAAAGTGAATATATATTATACTGTGAGAAAAAATATTTTTGGTAGAACATTGAATGGGAAAATAGTGGGTTCTATACTAATCGGATAAAGAAAGGGAAATGAAATATAGTAATGTACAATTATTGTAAATACTTACACTTCTCGCAGGTTCGTCATATCTTGAAAATCTGATCTGTAAACTTCTTCTATGATGTTGAAAGACATGTCCCTAAAACAATATAAAACCATATATGTTACACAATCATAATGCATGCACATAGATCATATATACTAAATTGTTGTGATAAAATTCATATAAAACATCATGTGTGGTTACTAAATAGTACCATAAATCCATAACCGACAAGAAACCACTAACGATAGTTATGTTTGGATTGCAAAGCTGCATCTTTCAGGAGAAATTCCATGTTGGCTGAAATGTAGGTCAAGGTCACAATATCAAGGTCACAACAGAAGATTCTGATCTCAGAGAAGTATATGTGAAATATCAAAGTCGCAAACAAGAAATGCAAATACATGTAAGCTTTAACTAAGATTAAATTCTTAGACAAAAGGGCAAGACAATGTAATACACCTCCTGATACGGTGGCACAAAAATGTAGTATTGGTGTAATTACATGCTTGATAAAGAATAATTCTTTTTGATATAAGATCATAATATATCTAGGTGAAATAATAATATTCTAGAATTTTTTTTAATGTAGACAAATTACAGTTATTGGAACATTGGACTGAAGAAATTTTCCTTATGGAAAAATGGCCAAGTCATAGAAGGCACACACCTGTCTATGCTGAAACGATGTGAACAGATTTGGCAAAGTCACGGCTATAAAAGTTTGGACTATGCCCCATGTTAGGGACTGACATTCGATTCCCTATCTGCTATGACTAAGTCTTCTATTCAGACTTCAACAATCTTTTACGAATTCATCATTGATTATTAGAAAGTTTATCAGAATGTGTCGGTATACATTGGAAATGTAGGAACGCTAGGTCATCTGTAATTAAGGGCTTATTAGGAAACAGGAGGCCTACAACCTTATTTGACGCAAATACTTAGACTTTACAGATAAAAAATGTCCTGGGTAAATATAGGAGGAAAGCTCTATTTCTGTATAATAAATAGTCTCTCTCTCTTTCTCATGCAAATTGAAATTTGAAATATTTTCATTTATTTAATTTCAACGTACGATAGCATTACCGTTATGTATATTGTATTCTTATCTTTTTTGGTGTACATGTACATACAAGTGAATAACGGATAGTCTGTTTGTCAGTTATAAAATGAACATTGTTATAATACCACTCTACATTGGTGAAAACAATAGAATGTCGTCCTCAAGGAACATTCTATAGCAACATTATATTTGTGAATATTTTATGAACCAAAATTAAAGAATCACACAAAAAATAAAACTTGTTTATTTTCCTCTTGTAGTCCAATCTTCTCTTCATAAACGATGACTTTACGTGAACCAACAGAATTGAGTAATCTTTGGAACTTCAGACATTCAAGGCAGAACCACTTTCAGGTAGCATTGAAAATAAGCAGCCTTTTAACATGCTTAAAGAAACATTTTGTACATTTCTTAGCATGGGGTCTGTTTATCGGCATAATGCTTCCGTAATTGGTATTAATATATAATTAATTTATAACGGGATTAAGATGTAGAATTGGACCATGATATGCAGCTCCCACCGTTGTCGGGTAATGGAGGGGGGAGTGTCATATCCCCATAAAATGATTGATTTTACTATTACAAAATGTTGTTACTATGTTATCAGAACGATTCTTGATTAACAGAGGCACGTCAGAATTTCAAATTTATCTTGAATGAAACAATGCAGTAATCCTTACTTTGTAATCTAAGACCGTAGGAGAGATTCCAACATGCTTTTAACAAACAATATAAATCCTTCATTATATAAAAGTTTCGATGCTAACAAAATTGAAAATAAAAGAAACTGCCATTCGAATCATTATTAACCAAATAGGCAATATCGCATTCCATTCCCTCGGCATGAAATTGTGTTAATATCATTTGAATTTCAAATTATCCTTAGAATACATGTATCTCTCTCTGACCATATACATGTATTTCACACCGATTCTCATACTGTTTGGCCGTGATTAACTTCTTTTCTACTTTGAACGAAATCTAGAATATTCTAATATTTTCTATTATATTCCAAAGAGTATAAATTCACTAATACTATAATAATGAGAAAAATACACCGCTAAAGACGGTATGGCCGGATTGCAAAGTAAGTTTTTGTCACTAACTGGGTCAAGGTCACTAGGTCAAATATTACGACATAAATTGAGGCAACCTACCCGTATTATATTATGTTTCTACTGTGTTTATAGCTCCTGAGATTTTGCTTAAACCAGAAACTTTAACCAAAATCTGTAAGAAGGTCAAAGTCCAAGGTCAAGGTCACCAGGTCAAATATTACGGCATAAATTGAAAGGTCTTGTCATGGGGCAAACTACATGTATAATATAAAGTTTCTACTGCTTACAGTTCCTTAGATTTTGCTTCAACCAGAAACTTTAACCAAAATCTGTAAGTAGGTCAAAGTCCAAGGTCAAGGTCTCTAATTCAAATGTTACGGCATTTAAGAGGTCTTGTCATGGGCAAGCTACGTGTATAATATAAAGTCTCTACTGCATACAGTTCCTTAGATTTTGTTTCAACCAGAAACTTTAACCAAAATGTTGACGACAGACGGACAGACAGACAGAACGGACATCGTCAATCTATAGACCGGAATTGCTTTGCAATCCAGCCAAAAAATGTACAAGTCTCGTAATCTTCATTATTGAGGTTTAATGCAGATGGGATTTATTTTTCTCTCCCCTCCCCACCCAATAATGACAAAAAAATAAAATCTCAAAAGCAACAATTACATAAGAGTTTCATAGAAGTTTCCGAATACAAAGAAGTATCTGTTCTGTCTTTCATTTCTACAGGTAAATTCTTAGCTTTTCTTCTTTTAATATATTTTTTAATATAGGTTGTTGCCTATTTCAAATATATTGTTCATTAATGTGTACATGCATTTACAATACTTTAAGATCGACATATTTTCAGTATAATATTATTTATTGTTGTCCCAAGTTATCACTATTGATAGACATACGCTTGCTTACGTATAAAACCCTTTGTTTTTGACGACATAACAGCAGTTCGTTAGGAATTCAATTAATTGTCTAACACTTTAATGTATCTTGTTATGCGATCTGCAACTTTTCTTATTTTGCCAAATGCCAGACAAAGCTTTTAGCACCCAGTGTACAATGCTACCAAAGACAGAGTTGTATAGTAAATATAGCACAGAAATGTCACGACTCGGCGGCGCATACCCTTTACACACGTGGATGGCTAATTATAATTGATTATATACATGTACATATTTTGTATCTTTTTTCATACGGCGACTTCTTCACACCTTGAAAGCGGGTCACTTTATCACGTACTCTTGATCTCTTATTTGTTTGACTAATATAGTTTGTATTTAATTTGGGTATGTAGTTTCAAACCCGAGATCATAAAAGAAAGGATTAGAGATATTTAGAACTTTTCAAAAAATATTATCTTTTTAGTTTTGGAAGCCCTAATACCTCTCTTTATCGTAGGTTGGGATTTAATGGCTCAGTGGAAAATTGAATAAATGGAATGGGCATAAGAAAGGCCATAAGAAGATTTACAAAACTGATCAGAAATTAAAATCCTGTACAATAAGTGTCTAAAACTGTCAAATAAGGTTTATTCCAAGTTTCCAGTTATTGTGCAAGCCGTTTTTGCACTCAGTAGAATAGCAATGTAAATGACCCAAATACACGTTATATAAATTCTTTACAATAAAATATTTGAGGAGGGGAACATGGGGTCAAAGACTAAATACTCCATTTTCTACAACGGAGCACCTCTTCTTTCGAATTCAAAATTATCTGAAGAACCATTGTGCCAGAGGCTAATTTTCGGTCAAAATGTTGCCATCTTCTCAAGCTGAGAAACAATCTTCATGTATTGAAAATATAAAAACTTTTGAGATAAAACGACATACAATGACCGATTTAATCTTAGTTTTAAAAAATAAAATTTTCAGTTTACAAATTATAAACTGGCCTGACAAATGAAACTTTACAGTTCTGCGGAGAATTTTTCTCTTATAGGTAGGGAAAAGGCAAATGCCTCGCATACACTTACATTAACTTACTCTCATCACAGCATATAAACATTCATCAAGCTTATTCACTGATCGACCTGAAACACTTGTCAAGCATAATAAAGAAACATCCAGCGACCCTGACCTTGATCATATGACCTGTAGTCAAAGCGACGTGACGCTTCTACAAAGGAATAAGGATATTTTGCTAGGACATCGTTTTTGAAAGACGGACGGACGATGATGACCCCTTACAGACAGAACTGAAGAAAAAGAAAAGATATGCAACAAAAACACACTACAATCCTACAGAAAGAAAATGAGCACAAGACCGAAAAGTCCAATGATCAAGACACGTAAATGCCACAGTATATCGTACAAGAAACAGTTTAAAATCGGTTAATCTTTCAAGCGGAATATCGTCAAGGTCAAAAGTCAAGGTACCTTATATAAATGATGAAAGCTTAAGCCACAAAGAGCATTCCTCATGCTAAAATATACAGTGCATATAAAATTTGTTCAACGTAGGACACATGTCAAGGTCTTTAAGTGAAAAAATCCTGGCTACAAATAAAAGATATGGTCCAACTTCAATGGACACAGGTATATATTTTGAAAGAAGGGTCGAGATTCCAATGTCAATGTAAAACGTTATGATATACAATATAACGAAAAACACTGTAACGATATATCGTTTGTACTCGTATCGCGATACAGGAGCTTGACGATACGTATCACGATACATCTTCCATTCAAACGATACAGTATTTTTTAACAAAATCGAGCACATTATAACAAATAGAGACAATTTTTCTGTATCATATACTTATAATGCACATTGTATAAAGCCAATAGTATATCCCCATCACCATGTAACTTGTGAGAACCCTCTTTATGCTGTTAAGACTAAATCAATGCAAGTATGTTCAATTTTTCTTTGGATTCAAGGAATATATGTGAGTGTTGGGTTGAAAAGAAAAATGTATCGTGATACGTATCGTATCGTGATATAGTATATCGTTACATCCCTAAGAAATATACAGACAAAGCATTCTACTTCTACCTTTTGTAGTTCTTGATATTTTCTTCTTCAAGAAACTTAAACAGAAACAAACAGAAGAAAAGACAGGAGGGTAACTTTAACCGGAATTGCTTTTCTATAAGGAAAAAATCCCAAATGAGCTTCTTATATCACAAAAGTAAGCTAGACGAACTTAACAGACGTGAAAACTAACATCACACAACCACAGAGACCACCGAGTACCAGAAGTCGAAGATGGACAACCAATTTATTACCTTTTGATGGAATAAGGGTAATATTATCCGGATTGTGAGCGAACAGCTCCCCAATTCACGGGGAATAAGGAGGCCTTGTGATAATGTCAACAGACAAAATTACGGAAAACCAAGGTACATATGGACTAATGACACACTTTATAGTATCAGTTGAATGGTGACTACAATAGAATGTCTAAGTCATTTGATCAGTAAATGATCAAGAAAACCAAGGTTTGAGTAAAAATGAATTACATAGAAAACATTATCAAAAAGTAAAACACAAGTTGAATATGGATTTCCTTATATATAGATTTAATCATTTCGGAATGAGACAGACCTATTTTTCTATCCCGCCCTAGACAGAGGAACACTTCAATACCGATCTACAACAAATAGACACTGCCACATGCCATGTATTTACTGATCTAATAATGTCCTATATTTTGACAGAAGACAAATACATCCACTAGGAGGTAGGTATGCATGGTACCTGGCGGAGACTTCTGGGGTCCTCCTGGACTATTTTCACCGAGCAATTCATGATGAAGTTCATAGTCAAGAACAAAATTTTCAAGAAAAGTCGCAATGACAAACAACGCACAACTTTATGACACGATCTGCATGTTTCCCAATATCTTTTGTAGTCCTAACACCAATGAACTGAACTATGCGGGGAATTATTCAAATTCGAATTTACAGTAAAGTCCCATCCAACAAAAGACGCAATCAACGTCCATGTGACTGTCGTGAAAATGTCACCGAGTCTGTAGTTACAGTGCAACGGAGAAGTTTCTTCTCCGTTGCATATTTCTAGTCTGAGAATCAACGATTTTCAAGGTAACTTTCCACCCATAGTTCTAGTATAAATTCTTAATTAATTATGGAAATATTAATAGATATCACAAATTTAATATGTTCCTGACTATCTGGTGATTATCATCTGTTCAGACATTTTCTGGAATAGCTTTAATCACTATTTTAATTAGTTACAACTAAACCTTTGACAAATGCAGGTTTAAGTGTACTTTGTTTATTTGCTTTTTTACCATTCTAGGTCATGTCGGATGAAAAATTTAAAAGTTACATTTTACCAAGAATATATATAAATAGTAGTTCATAGCATTAACATAACATAATTCTTACAGAATTTTTACCAAAACTATGGGTAGAAAGTTACCTGAAAAATCGTTGATTCTCAGACAAGAAATATACATGAATCCTCTGGAACGGAGAAGGAACAGCAAAATATCACTTCTCCGTTGAACTGTAACTACCGAGTCTGGAACACGTAGGAATGAAAAGGTCTCCACCATGACTCACACGAAGACACGTTAACACACAACATACATATTAAATATTCAGAAACACTAACCACAAAGACAATTACAGACACAAGAAAGGATGCAAAAACACACAAACACCAGACAGAAACATAATCACAAATGTCAAATTTGAATACGATCGACGAGAAGTCGGTGCTGCCTCCACACCGCAATCCTCCATATTACTTTGACAAATAGCACAATTTTTATAACAAAAGCCGCCTGTCAGGAGACATTACACTGTGCTCTGCTGGCTTGAGCGAGATCAGCCTTATGTCAGAGAGGTCCAATTAAAAGAAACTTCAATCTTACTGATGTCCAATTAAACATGTTCATATCCCCAAAGGATTAAAGGTAGGGGAAGGAAATGATAAAACGGATTTGCATGGTATAAGTACATGTACAAGTTTTTTTTATACTAATAACCAGAGAAATGTTAATGAGTACTTGATAAAAACGCTAGGTCCGTAACTTGTATGTATCCAACTGTGGAGAATCACCACGAATAATGAGACAATATATCTAAACTAAATCTAAACAATCACATCTCTTTTAATACTCAAATAAGTCTAAGTAGTTAATATTTTTTTCGCATCGGCATTTGTGTTTTATATTTATATCTAGTGGATCTACGTGTATTTTTTTCTACAAATTCTTAGCGTGAAAATTCACATCACACAACCAAAGAGACCACTGAATACCTGAAGTCGAAGATGGACAACTTATTACCTTTTGTTAGCAGCCAGAAAGGGAGTATTCTATCAAATGTTGTACCCTCTAACCTTTTTTCAAAGTTCAAAACTATTTATTTATTATCAAATATCAGGAATAATTTTTCATGTTGAATTGACATGAAATTCAAGGATCATATATTGTGTTTGGATTAGTATTTGAATTCGGACTAGATGTTTCAAACATTTGTCTTCTGGTGGTTTGATTCTTATTTCGTGACAGGATATTGACCTTCATTCCTGTTAGCGTTTGACCTTGACCTTCTCGTTACAAGTGTTTTATTCTGACCATAAAGTGTATTTTACCATCTTCCATTACGTATCTTTGACCTATACTGACCTCCCTTGCCTAAATGTGCCATATAAGAATGTCCCAGGAGAACGGATGGACAGACGAGGCGACAACCTTCGCGACAAGAAAAAGATTTTTTGATACAGTAATCTCTCTCTCTCTCCCTCCATTTCTCTCATTCTCCCTCCATTCATTCTGACTGTTCTCAATTTGCACCTCAATTCTAATTTGTCATTTCAGTGGCGACACCTACAAATTTTTCTTCTCTCTGCGTGTTTGCATGAACGTATTTTGTATATAAAATTTCTTATTCTTATTCTAATAGCTCATCAATTTGACATCATATATCATCCTGATTGCACTGGATTTGTTTTATGTTAGACTTTATAGACATCGCGAATTGCTAAAATCATAATACAATCATTTTTCTTCCGCACAAAAAAAACAACTTTTCACTACCCCACCCACACAGAGCCGTTGTCCAAACAATAACAGTATACAGAAATCTATTGAATCACTTAATGAATCACATCACTAATCGCTAGTAAACATCAAAAACTGTATTGAATGTTTACTTCATTTACATGTATTTCTACTCCTGGGAAACAAACAAGTGAAGCTGACCCGATACTAACATGGAAACAAAGCAATTCTAATGACCCATTGTACGATAAAATTTTCCCAATACAAATGACAGATTATCGATGATAAAAACTTGCTAAGATTGCAAACGTATTTTGTTTTAAAATCTGAAATTACGACTCTTGCATACATAATAATACAGACCCAATAATTTTCGTTCATCATAAATATTTATCTTTATCAATGACGAGGGCCTCTTGTGCGAGTACAGACATTCATTTTGTCGATTACAAAGCAAGAAAAGTTGGTAAATAATGTGACAACCTTTTAAAGGAAGCTACTAGCGAAAAGTTATGATCGCTTGTAAAACTTTAACCCAGAACCAAGGTCCGGATTGTAAATAAACAAAATGTAAGGTCTTATGAGGACTGGTAGAGCTAGTCATTGATTTTATGTGCTAATGAAACGCCCTTGTCGATAAACACCCTGCACGGCTGCATCGTCCCTGATCTAATCTATGTTAAAGCCCAAATGAAGAATTCAAACTTTTCTATCAAATCATGTCCCTTAATGTGCTGAAATACATGTTCGTACAATTCAAACTTTCTTTGTAAGTTCATTCGTGTATATTTCTACATATTTCTTGTAATTATAATTTCGAAAAGACAATTTTCATAAGAGAGACAAATAAAATTGAAAAATTTTTATCTATTCATCGTTTTAGTTTTCTTTGTAGTTTCTAATCATTTCGATGTCAAACATTTAGAGTAAGAAATTCTGTCATCAGGTTTTGAGACAAAAGGAGGTCTGAGGTCACAAATGAATCAAATTGTAAAGGTTGAAACTTTTTATTCTAAAATTCGTCGTTTATCAAACGAAAATAGCTGCCATATAATGTCAAGACCCGTCTAAAATCAAGGAAGTCCTTATAATGTCGATACTGGAGAATAATATCTACAGATATTTTTGGAAACTTTTAATCACATTTTCCTTTTTTCTTTAATTTTTCATGATTTATCTAAGTCCCCTCTTCTATAGAGCTATATCATGGCGTGAACAAGAACACTTCCAAATTCATTTCTAAGGTATATGTATTTCAGTTGGCTTATCATTGAAATATTGCGGAATCGAGAAACATCGAATTCGATTACTTTTTCATTGAGAGAATAAGATATTCGGAAATGAGATAAACACGCGGAGAAAATAAGTTTAGTTGAGTAACAAAATAAATCAGTAAGAATGACAAAAAAACCCTTGGATTTTAGATAAAGAGGGGTTGGGTTTTATTGACAATTATTTGATCTTTTACTAGTACTTTTACTTTTTTATTTTTGAATCACAATTCATACTTTTAGATATTTGATAACAGAAATTGTATGCTTCTTCCAAAAATACAATAAATTGAAATAACTATTGCAAATAATCTTCTCGTTTTTCTGAATTCTTGAGTAAATTCTAACCTTATGGTAAATGCTAGAATAGAATTTTCTGTGTTTGCACTTCACACGGACAGCGGCGGAAGATAGAAGTGGAACGGGGAACATGTATATAAAAACTTCAATATAAGTATTGGTTTGAACAAATGTTTACTTTTACTGCACAAATGTTTGATCTAGCTAGGAAGATCGATCATGTTCTATAAGTGAATGGTTTGTACTGGATATCAGTCAAACTAAGAACTATAAGGATATTTCTTCTTACATTTTTTTCCATAGAAGTTATTGTAGAAATATGATTTTAAAACATATTTTTACAACACCTTTTAATTTCATATACATAATTAGTACGTTATATTGTACTATTTAGCTGAAGTATTCAATTTCTTATTTCTATAGACTATAAGGGAAGAAACGACTGATTTTAAGAAAATAGCTTATATTGTCTGATAACATAATTTTTTGCCCCCCCCTTTTTTTTTTATTTTTTGGTCTTGTTTTGTTTCCTTTTTTCGACTTTTTTTTTACCTATACATCATTAATTTATGTCTTTATTGAACTTCCTTCCTTTTCTATGCCTACATTTGTCGAGTCATGGTCACTAGAGTGATCGTAGGTTTTGATTTCTTGAAGAATGTAACCAAATCAATTTATAGTAACTTTTTATACTAAAGGGGCAAAACGGCTCTCTCTCTCTCTCTTATCCAACAAATACTGGGTTTTATTTTGTTATTTTTTCTTTCATTTTATTTCAGGAAGTTTGACGAAAGCGGCGATAAGAAAGGTTAAAGAAGTGGCCTGTCGGCATGAGTCAACTTTGGGTCGTGTCCATTCTAGTATTGATTTGGGAGGAATATTGGAAATGGTTTTCTTAGCTACCGTACAATTTCTGTTAAGCCTTTGCAACTAACAACGCTGATAAAGTTTGAATAGGCCTTTGATAAAACATCCAATTTATCTAAAATTTCCTTTTTCTAAACAAATCCGTATTTACTTTAATTCCGTGGTTACTTCCACAAAACAATCCAATAAATCAATTTCGTAAAGTCTAGAGAATTCTACAAATGTTAGACGCTGACCCCAAGTAAAAATCAAGTTTTTAAAATCTTCGTAGTACAGTAGTCGGATATTTCAAATATCAACGATCTTCGACTTTCGATTCAAGTACAATTTAGGAACTATAGCACATCTATTCAAATGGAATTCCTTACATCTAATACTAGAGTAGTATCAGTATAAAAGTTATTGTAATCTACAAGATACATCTTGATCGGAAGGTGCCATTTTTCAAAGGTTTTTTTTTTACTAATGGTGGGGGGGGGGGGGGTATTTTTCCTTTTCATATTCAGGATACTTACAATATTCTGATATCGTTGGCCGTGGGTAATTCACTGGAGGTGGGTATCCACTCAATGTTACCATTGGTGCAGTTAACTGTACAGTCGTCCGCCGTTCCCGCGATGTGAGTACATGTACATGCCGACGGACAGGGCGTACACTGGGCATGCGCCCCGCCACACAAGACGGACAAACTGACCAACAGAATTCCCACTGACAATCTGAGCATGCTTGTCGATGAAGTTCTGGGTTTACCATTGCTGATTGCTTGGCCCGGCGATTTTTCTATCATAATCCGAAAGGACTGTACGTGAATTCGCATGAATGGAATACGACATACATACGGACACACACAGACATAATTCCTCTAATACACCATAAACTAGGCGGACCGGTCTGCCTTCTTTGGATCGGTAGATCCCACAATTACACACGCGCTCGATCCGTTCTAACCTGTAAAATGGAAATACACAAGTTATGTATTAGTATGGCTTTAAATTTCCAATTGATAAATCACAAATATGCAATTAAGAAGGTATTAAAATGTTTACCTGTGCAGGTAAAAATCGATTACTGACAAAATGATCGAAATTACATCTTCTAACTCGACTAATTAACTCCAATAATTCCTACCTGTGTCCATTTTTAAATTATAACATTTAAACTTTCCTGTCATAAAATACCCTGTTCTTTCTCAACGCCATAGGTTTGTCATTCTAGTGTATTATCACGTGATACACATATCTTTGTTACCCGTGTATGCTTTGATATCTACAGGTAAACGGAATGACCTTGTCATTCAAATGTAACCAAGCAACGAGTGACGCTAGTCCTTAAGTCTTTAAATGTAAGTTTTCGCTTTTGAAACTTTGCCACTTATCTTTTCAATATATTTCCCAAAGGAACTTTATATTGGATATAATTATTGACATACATCTGACTGTAAATATATTGGGCTATTAGCGTGCATATTCATTGAATTTCTACATGTATATTAAACATGCATGTATTATTTTAAGGAGTTTTACATCTGTTGGAGTCCAATATAGCCGTTGATTTTTTTTTATTCTAACTTTTGGTCGTTCCAGACAAACTAGGTAGATTTGCTTTTTATAATTACTTCGGTATGAATGCATGTACATTCATTATTTCAATTTTGGTTTTCTTATTTATTTATTTATTTATAAATACAACACGTACGGAAAATTTATAGTGTTTTTATTTTATTTATTTATTCATTTATTTATTTATTTATTTATTTATTTATTTATTTATTTATTCATTTATGCAAAGTTGAAAGTTGAAATTGATCCTTGTGAAAACAATTTGAATTGGTAAAGATAAGTACGTAATAAGTTAATTAGGTGCTTCTATCCTTACTGAATCGATTTGTCGTTCCATAACCCCCACCCAACCTTTGCTTCCATATCAGCTATAACTGACATCATAACAACAAATACCTGAAGTCCTTTTAAACGTGTGATACATATAGGGATATTGACTGACTTTCTCACTCCTGTTACAAATACTGTCACGAGCGTTCAGGCTCACTTGTTAACCAATATGGAACAATGATAGTAAAATTATAACGATCGATAGAAACAAAAAAGTCCATAAATATCCATAATATCGTCTGAACTTAACAAGAGCAAACCATGAAGGTGCAGAATATATTAGGTATCATTGTATCATGACAATCTACAATTATGAGACATCGGGAGGTACCAATGATTTGGGCGTGGTGTTATGTACACGAAGGGCTCAAGAACGGCGCAGTGCAGTGTTGAGACGGTGAAATAAAATATACAAATCACTGGCGAGGGAATATAGAAAATGCTATCTTTAAGCATATCTCAACCATAGATTAACACCAAGGCCCGGTTCCAAAATAAGTCTGAGTCAGTCATCGCCAGGTTTGAGTGTGTATGGTCTAATTGAACGACTGTTGATAAGACTAATATAGGGTGAACAAAAACATAAAACTTTATTGTAATCAGCGATGTCCTTGTTCTTTTGGGACAATTACTCGATTATAATCATATGATCTATAGAAATATTCCAACTTGTAAATAAGGCATTGATGAGCAGGTAGTTCATCGACCCCTGCTGCATCTGATAATTCCTTATATGCTATCTCTGATCGTAAAATGCTAGATAAAACATTTTTTGTTGATCGAAAATTAAATTCAGGCCCCGCCTGGAACGTAATTTTCTTTTATTTCATGTTCATTTCATCGACATATGAAACGTGGGCCATAGGTATATCGCGTCAACAATACGACCTGGGGGAGAGGGATCTTGGGAAAGAACCTCCCGTCAATAATTATATTTTCGATCATGTCAAGACATAAGTCCCTGTCATAATGGAACGGCGTTCTCATGGCGCTTGTACAGCGTTGCATTTTTTCAGAGCATCGTGGCATCGCCTGAAAGTAAGTTTTTCCATGAAGGTTATCACACAGTAGTCGCTTTCTGGTGGTACTAGGCAAAGTAGGCATAAACATGAAAATTCAATGTAAGCGGTTTGGCTATGATTGTTGTGAACGCGCAGTAAAGTCATAGTACAATCACTCAGAACGTCAAATGATGTCATGCAAGCGCGGTGGAGCCACGGTGCAGTCCCATACAGACCAACAACGACATTCATTGCGTTTCTCAACTTGCAAACAATGCCGTATATTTCAAAGTGGTGAAAAGCGGAAATTAATAGGACGCATGCGCAGTAGATTGTGTGTTTCCATTGCGGTCTCTCTTCGCACCCCAGCACAGGAGTCCTTACTTTGCTTAAAGCGACCTTGTTGCACTGACACGACGTTTCTTGTGCTACGAGACGGCTTTGTGCATTGCATTTTCAAAATAAATGTTACGTTTTTGGCTTTCCATGCGATTCCATGGCGTTCGCAATCCTACTGCGTTCATTGATAAATTACCACCCTTTTCACAGTAAGATAACCACGTTGCCGAGATCCCACTCTGTTCACTCGGCATTAATATTTTTTTCGAGAACGTTGAGAGAGTGTGCTATTGGTGGCATGGGTTTTATAACAACAGCTCTTGTTCGTGACGTCATGCTAATGTTTAGCAAGTACGTAGATATAAATTGAAGATATATGATGATCCAGTTTTAATTTTTCGGACAAAATCTTCAGAAATTTTTACATATTTTCCGAAGGATGCCGTGCGTGATTGTACAACATAACAATGAATGCGGTGTCAAATGAGGCGTCAAGTCAATGATCTACTGTCTATAGAGGTGATGACGGGGATATCCTCGGTGCAATGCAACTTTAAACCGACTTTCTGTTACAATGTATTAATAATTAATAGTATGACAATAACTACAGAGACTGAATACATCCTGTACATTTATTGGCTAATAAAGAATTAAATACCAGGAAATGTAAAACAAAAGTCTACTCTGATAATGATCCAGAGTCTGGTATCAAGATGATATACTTACAAGAGAGAGAGAGAGAGAGAGAGAGAGAGAGGGTAAGTGAAACACTGTGCTCTCGTTTGCATATAGTTGCATATCACGAGACAGCTTGGTCAAAAGGTCAAACCTTGGTACAAATGTACCTAAAAGAAGGTCTTACCAGAAAGATTAAAGGTTCGGACAGACAAGCAAACAGAGATGAACAGACCGGACAAAAATAATACCCCCACCCGCCCGATCCAATAATCAATACTGCAGGGACATTGGATTTCACGAATCATGCCCATATGCGCAAAAACTATAGTTCTTGATGCCCAATCGTATCTTTTGTATTTCGGAAAAGTTTTCTGTTAGTTCAAGGACCAAACTTAACCAGATTTCCATCTGCTGAAGCATAAATACAAAAGGGGATCAGTAAGAACGTTTGGAAAGAGGATATGATGACTCAGCCTCCGTTGGGACTGGAACCCCCGAACCCATCAACATTACTGGATCCACATCCACTGATTCCCCCGAACCCATCAACATTGCTGGATCCACATTTCACACCACTGATTCCCCGGACGTATCTAAATAATATGAGCGAAACATGAATACCAAACAAATCTGTGCGCGACCTTGAGAATTATCCTCTACAAAAACTTCTCTAAAAGTAGTCCTCTTAACGAAAATGTCCGTTGGTCTCATACATAATACATTGTCTTATAAGAGGTAGTCAAACCCCGTCAAGACTCAATAACACATCTGGTTTTCTCTTTCTTAACGCTGATCGCAGTGCGCTGCAGTACTAAAGCCTTACAAAAACAAATGCATTTGAAAACATGGAAATGTTTTCATTCAGAAGGGGGCTTTATCTCCAAATATGTAAATAGACGCATTTATTAATTCAAACAATTAGGAAGCTTGATCAATCTGTGTGTTCTACGTGGACTCTAATAACCATTTGTCGTAAAGACTCGTCTATTACCGAGGTTTGTATTTACGCTGTACCATGGGCCGTATATCCTGGCATTTAAATCTTTTTTTTTTCTTTGAGGGCATAAATACGTTTATTTCATAAGTTGTGAGGAATCGATCACTCAGCCGTATACCGTGAATCGTGAATCAATTCAATTTCACGGACCGAGAGACAAGTCGACTGAATGGTTCCCGATTCCTGTCGATGTGACGTCATACCTTAATCGATTTTGCAGCCAATGGCAATCAAAATTGCACATGCATTACACGTTTGATTAAAGACGTCACATTTATAAAATATAATGGTTCTGAGTTTACCCGATTCTTTTATGAATCGTTTTCTAACAATATTCAGCATCATTTCACTAATTGAGCCAAAATCCAGCAGGTAAACGTCCTAATAACAGTAACATTTATACATTATAGCGAAGAATACAAAATGATACTCTGTTTTGTCGAAAAATTGTCTAGGTAACGACAACATGAAACTATTATGTGATTCTTAAAATACTATTTTAAGACAAAAAGACCTGTTTTTCGCGCCTATATATAAGAAAGAGAGTGGCCATTTAATTAAGGTTTCATTTGGGTTGTTCATGACAAACGTTTACATCTGATTTGGATCTCAAAGAACGACAAGTTAACTATATATATTTATATCTATTATGTTAAGAGAATTCATTCCGGACGAAAAGCGAAAACAGAAGAAACTGCATTTGTATATAGCAAGCATCTACAAAATTCAAACAGGATCTGCAACTACCGGTATAACAAATCAAGGAAAAAACTCGACGCAAAGCAGTCAGAAGTTTGGACATTCAAATGCTACATGTAATAAAGGGTCGTAACTCAGACCAGAGTAGATCAACGGTAACAAAACTCAAACAAAAGTAGATCAATTGTAACAAAACTAACTCAGAAGAAGGTTAACGGTAACAAAACTTAAGCCTAGATAACGAATCCTCGAAGAAAACTCCTTGCGTCAATTTTCACTAAAAATTTGAAATTCCTTGCAGAAAAACGTGCAAATAGCTAGTATCCTTCGAAAATGAAGAGAGAAGTTCTGAAGCCATGGTCGGATAACTCTGCCAAAGATTGGTGACTAAATTCACTTGAATACAGCTTAACATAAAACATACTAAAATTATTTGTTTTACGCATATAAAATCAGTGAATGATAAATCCAAGATGACGACAATACGACGGTGGTCTTACGATGACATGGCAATGCTCATGCGTCACGTAGAAATTTCCGGTTTCGAGTGTGATACATAGGTCGGTAAAAGCTAGCTGAATCATATCGTTTACCATCTGTAGTAACATATCCCCAACAGAGACATCGGGTCAGGGTTTATTGATAGCAAAGAGGGTGTATTGGAAAAGAACGCATTCAGGATATATACAAAATCCTAAATGGCTGATTTCAAAGACAAAAGTTGAAGTAGTGCACGTTCGTGTCGCCGTCTTTGGACCATAGACTGGCAAGGGTCCATACATATAGAGAACTTGTCACTATCACGCCGCTCTATCTATGCCGTGTCCCTATACCGAGACATTGCCTCTGTGTGCTCTCAATGCTAGACTTTAAATGTTGTAAATGCCTCTATACACACGATCTCCGCCTTATCTTTTACAGAGATTTCATGAATAAAACCAAATCATAGCTATAAACATAAGTTGCGCAATATTAAACCGCACATCTGATTGATAGCTTAATTGGGTGCAAAAACATTCCCTAAAAAGGCCATCAACAAAGGGCTGATCATATCGTATTAAATCGAAATGACATTGCACGGTTAATTGTATAAGACATAAATTGCACTAATCAAATCACATTACAGAGTCAAGTCTCCCCAATAGTGACATCAAAAGAAAACTTGGATCAAGATCTAGTATGACTGGGTATCTCTTATTCAGCACTCTCTCATCTATACCTATTTCATGCATTTCAATGATATATCATTCCATATATATCAGATTCCGTGCAACAGCGTCAGAACGGGAAAGGGGAAGTAATAATGCTTTCTTTATAATTCCTAATAAAACCATTATCTATATATCCAGCAGTCTTTTTGTTAGTTACGATATATCTTCATAACGTAGTCAATGATTCTCTTCAACGCTAAGGGCAACTAGCCGAACAAGTCAGCTACGCCTTTTCATTTAGTATTTGATAGGGGAAGGGAGGTATTAAAATAACCAAAACATCTTTTTTTCAAATCAAAACGTTTTCTGTTAGATAACGGACACTGCTAAACAACTAGAAAACAGAGAGAAAACTTGCCAAGAGCACAAACCAACAAACAAAGATAAGAAAAGAACACTTACAAAGAGCACCAACCTGCAAATAAAGACAGAAAAAGACGAGTTGCCAAAGGCACCAACCAACAATGATGGAAAAGAACCCTTGCCAAGAGCACCAACAGAAAAGAACCCTTGCCAAGAGCACCAACCAACAAACAAAGACAGAAAAGAACACTTGCCAAGAGCACCAACCAACAAACAAAGACAGAAAAGAACACTTGCCAAGAGCACCAACCAACAAACAAAGACAGAAAAGAACACTTGCCAAGAGCACCAACCAACAAACAAAGACAGAAAAGAACACTTGCCAAGAGCACCAACCAACAAACAAAGACAGAAAAGAACACTTGCCAAGAGCACCAACCAACAAACAAAGACAGAAAAGAACACTTGCCAAGAGCACCAACCAACAAACAAAGACAGAAAAGAACACTTGCCAAGAGCACCAACCAACAAACAAAGACAGAAAAGAACACTTGCCAAGAGCACCAACCAACAAACAAAGACAGAAAAGAACACTTGCCAAGAGCACCAACCAACAAACAAAGACAGAAAAGAACACTTGCCAAGAGCACCGACCAACAAACAAAGACAGAAAAGAACCCTTGCCAAGAGCACCAACAGAAAAGAACCCTTGCCAAGAGCACCAACAGAAAAGAACACTTGCCAAGAGCACCAACAGAAAAGAACACTTGCCAAGAGCACCAACCAACAAACAAAGACAGAAAAGAACACTTGCCAAGAGAACCAACCAACCAACAAAGACAGAAAGAACACTTGCCAAGAGCACCAACCAACAAACAAAGACAGAAAAGAACACTTGCCAAGAGCACCAACCAACAAACAAAGACAGAAAAGAACATTTGCCAAGAGCACCAACCAACAAACAAAGACAGAAAAGAACACTTGCCAAGAGCACCAACCAACAAACAAAGACAGAAAAGAACACTTGCCAAGAGCACCGACAGAAAAGAACCCTTGCCAAGAGCACCAACAGAAAAGAACCCTTGCCAAGAGCACCAACAGAAAAGATCACTTGCCAAGAGCACCAACCAACAAACAAAGACAGAAAAGAACACTTGCCAAGAGCACCAACCAACAAACAAAGACAGAAAAGGTCACTTGCCAAGAGCACCAACCAACAAACAAAGACAGAAAAGAACACTTGCCAAGAGCACAAACCAACAAACAAAGACAGAAAGAACACATACCAAGAGCACAAACCAACAAAGATAGAAGAAGACCATTTGCCAGAGGCACCACCAAACCATGATGGAAAAGAACACTTGCTAAAAGCACTGACGGATAAGAACACTTGCCAAGAACACCAACAAACAAAGACAGAAAAGAACACCTGCCAAGAGAACCAACCTGCAAACAAAGACAGAAAAAGACCATTTACCAAAGGCACCAACCAACAAACAGTGATAGAAAAGAGAACTTGTCAAGAGCACAAACCCACATACAAAGACAGAAAAGAACACTTACCAAGAGCACAAACTCAACTAACAAAGATAGACAATTTGCCAAGAGCACCAAGCTGCAAAATAAAGACAAGAAAAGAACATTTGAAAAGATCACAAATCAACAAAGAAAGATAGAAAAAGACCATTTGCCAAGAGCACCAACGTACAAACAATGATAGTAATGAGCACTTGCCAAAAGCACCAACCAACATACAATTATGGGGAAAACACTTGCCAAGAGCACCAACAATAAGAACACTTGCCAAGAGCATAAACCAAAAACACCAACCAAGAAACAAAAACAAGAAAAGATCACATGCCAAGAGTACAAATCAACAAACAATTATAGAAAATAACACTTACCAAGAGCACCAAACTGCAAAGAAAGACAGAAAAGAACACTTGCCAAAGGTACAAACGCACAAGCAATTAAAGAAAATAACACTTATCCAGAGTACCACCCTGCAAACAAAGACAGAAAAGAACACTTGCCAAGAGCACAAACCAACAAACAATTATAGAAAATAACACTTACCAAGAGCACCAACCTGCAAACAAAGACAGAAAAGAACACTTGCCAAGAGCACAAACAAAGACAGAAAAGAACACTTGCTAAGAGTACAAACGCACAAGCAATTATAGAAAATACACTTGCCCAGAGTACCACCCTGCAAACAAAGACAGAAAAGAACACTTGCCAAGAGCACAAACCAACAAACAAAGACAGAAAAGAACACTTACCAAGAGCACCAACCTGCAAACAAAGACAGAAAAGAACACTTGCCAAGAGCACAAACCAACAAACAATTATAGAAAATAACACTGACCAAGAGCACCAACCTGCAAACAAAGACAGAAAAGAACACTTGCCAAGAGCACAAACCAACAAACAATTATAGAAAATAACACTTACCAAGAGCACCAACCTGCAAACAAAGACAGAAAAGAACACTTGCCAAGAGCACAAACCAACAAACAATTATAGAAAATAATACTTACCAAGAGCACCAACCTGCAAACAAAGACAGAAAAGAACACTTGCCAAGAGCACAAACAATGACAGAAAAGAACACTTGCTAAGAGCACAAACCAACAAACAATTATAGAAAATAACACTTGCCAAGAGCACCAACCTGCAAACAAAGACAGAAAAGAACACTTGCAAAGAGCACAAACCAACAAACAAAGACAGAAAAGAACACTTACCAAGAGCACCAACCTGCAAACAAAGACAGAAAAGAACACTTGCCAAGAGCACAAACAACGACAGAAAAGAACACTTGCTAAGAGCACAAACCAACAAACAATTATAGAAAATAACACTTGCCAAGAGCACCAACCTGCAAACAAAGACAGAAAAGAACACTTGCCAAGAGCACAAACCAACAAACAAAGACAGAAAAGAACACTTACCAAGAGCACCAACCTGCAAACAAAGACAGAAAAGAACACTTGCCAAGAGCACAAACAACGACAGAAAAGAACACTTGCTAAGAGCACAAACCAACAAACAATTATAGAAAATAACACTTGCCAAGAGCACCAACCTGCAAACAAAGACAGAAAAGAACACTTGCCAAGAGCACAAACCAACAAACAAAGACAGAAAAGAACACTTGCCAAGAGCACCAACCTACAAACAAAGACAGAAAAGAACACTTGCCAAGAGCACAAACCAACAAACAAAGACAGAAAAGAACACTTGCCAAGAGCACCAACCTGCAAACAAAGACAGAAAAGAAGACTTGTCAAGAGCACAAACCAACAAACAATTATAGAAAAGAACACTTGCCAAGAGAACAAACCAAAAAAGATCATTTGCCAAGATTAATAACCAACCAACAAAGCAAGCAAAGATACCTTTATTAAAAACATGACAGCACATAGAGGATGGAGACCAATATACATATTGAGCTGACTTTGGAAGCCTTAGGAAATCTGCCATGTTCATTAGTAAATGGTGAGGATATCCCGACTACGTACGTATAACCCTCCCTCTAATCTAGATACACAGAGGTATCCCAAGACGCACATTTGTTGTATAGATAAAATTCTCCTCAATGTAACGTAACATTACAAATAATACCACAAGTCTCAGAAACCATTGATTGGTTACAGCGGTTTCCCAAAAAGTAGAAAATCGTCAGCCAAACAATGATAATGTGTATCTGTCTTTATGGAATGCGAGGGTCAAATCATATTTGGGGAAAAAAGACATTTATTAACTACTTACACTCTAATTTTGTTAAATTTTAAACTTTTCAACGAATTCGGAGAAGTTGGAAATGTGGACGATTAATGACAATGGATACATCCGAAGTCAGTTCAATGTTTTGTTCAGGATACAAGTTATTGAACATCCGAAGTTAGTTCAATGTTTAGTTCAGGATACAAGTTATTGAACAAAGAACAAGAAAATTATGACTATATAGCCGACGAAATTAAACTCTTACAAATGTTGCTGAAAGAAAGGCCAAAAGGTACTAAGACAGAGGTAAGCTAATTATTTTCTGTAAAAAGTCACAAGCGGGTGTAAAAAAAATTCACATACGGGATGTACTGTAAATTGCTTTTTATTCGTCAGGTACCAATTTTCGTCATTGCCTCCCTTGACGAAATTACGTATCGACGAATATAAATACTGCTGACAAAATATAGTGTTGAAAGCTTAAGAGCTAAAACGACAGGCAAATGATAATTCAATGAAAACTGAATACGCACACAAAGGCGCATAATGTACTTCTAATTACCAAATTATATGTTTTCACAACAATCTAGGTGGTATACATGTCACTAATTGTTTGTTTACCAATAATTGTTAAACAAACAATGAAAACAAACACACACGGCCTATACCTGAATGTTAAGTTGGCATTTGAACAGACAAATTGATATTTTAGGGACCCTTGGATGACGAATTTACGTACTGACGAAATGGTCATTTTGAACGAATCGACGAAAATTGGTACTGACGAAAATAAAGCAATTTACAGTATATTGTTGTGGTACCCTTTTCCATTGATTAACAGGTTCAACAAAAACAAGAATATCGACCGGTAGGGCGTGGAATGGTGTATTTGCGCGAATAATATTAAATCAATCCTATGTGTAAACTATCTTATGTATCAGAAATAGTCCAAAGTTTCCCAAATAACATGAAAGATACGACTTTACTAAACGGATCCAATATTTTAAATGCTTTTTGATCAAGTAAATAAGTAGTCACTGAGTGGGGGTAATTTATGCTTATAGGGTGAACAAATCATTGCTTTTTTTTCTTCTTCTTATTTTTCTTTAAAATATTGATATCTTTTTATCGTTTGGCCCCGTCCATATGGAAAGGACATACCAAAGGTCCAAAGAATGACACATGAAAGCTAACTGGCAAAAACTTTGGCCATCGACACTTGAGAAGAAAAGGGCCTTACAGCGGAAATGGTCGATATATCATATATAATTGCATTGCTCATTAAAACTTTCTCATTAAATACTGTCATTTTAGACAGGTAAAGTGTGAAATTGCATTGAGAAGGAGACCACTTTAACATTAAGGGGTTTCCCTCTCCCGGATCGTTCGTTGACGTATTTACATATCGTTTAAAATCTGGTCCAGTTTTTACTTTGGTTTGAAGATTGACAGTAATTTATAATATAGATCTATAGTTTCTTAGGGAAGATTTTCTTCGGGAGAGTCTAAAAAATCATTAATGCTATTTCAGAAATAAAAAGTCATAAAAGCTTTTCTATTACTGGTAAATTCGTTGATTTACAGATTTATACCCCTTCCCATCCACAGCAAAATGATTTATATCGGCTCAAAGAAACAAAAATCAATTTTTGAGATATTTATCAGTAGTGTGCTAATGCCACAACTGTAAGCTTACATGTTTGATTGAAATGTCGAAGATCATAGCATTCGACTTGATTTACAAGATATCAATAATTTTACCATGTATAAATGAAAATTCAAGTTGAAAAAAAATCTACAATGATTATCTGCCTTTTATATTTTCACATACTTTGCACATTAAAGTCATAAAATATATATTTTTTTTAATCTCCTTAAAATGATGCATTTAGTGATATACGTTTTTTTTCCGTTAAAGCAACATTATAGCTATCCCTTTACACAATGATGTACGGACACCGGACGCCAGACGGTGCGCTGATGATGTACGGACACCGGACGCCAAACGGTGCGCTGATGATGTACAGACATCGTACACCAGTGGGTGCGCTAATGATGTATGGACACCGGACGCCAGACGGTGCGCTGATGATGTACGGAGACCGGACGCCAGACGGTGCGCTGATGATGTACAGACATCGGACACCAGACGGTGCGCTAATGTTGTACGGACACCGGACGCCAGACGGTACGCTAATGATGTACGTACACCGGACGCCAGACGGTGCGCTGATGATGTACAGACACCGGACGCCAGACGGTGCGCTGATGATGTACGGACACCGGACGCCAGACGGTGCGCTGATGATGTACAGACATCGGACACCAGACGGTGCGCTAATGATGTACGGACACTAGACGCCAGACGGTGCGCTAATGATGTACGGACACCGGACGCCAGACGGTGCGCTGATGATGTACGGACACCGGACGCCAGACGGTGCGCTGATGATGTACGGACACCGGACGCCAGACGGTGCGCTAATGATGTACAGACATCGGACACCAGACGGTACGCTAATGATGTACGGACACCGGACGCCAGACGGTGCGCTGATGAAGAACGGACACCGAACACCAGATGAGAATTGGTGTTCACTAGATTACATGGGCTTATTTAGGAGAAAATGACCACACTAATTTTCAAAGATCCTGGGGGTCAGAGGCTCAAACAAAATATCAGGTGCACAACTGGATCAGAGACTGATTATATTGCAAAAAGAATTATTTCTCTATCATATAATATCGCAAAATTTAAGAAAGATAAACATCTGATATAGAGACTGAATTAATGTAAACTATCAGCTTTTTTCCATCTATGTCTATGTCGATGATTATGTAAGTGGAGTTGGCTGAGGTCGTGGCTGTTGCTTTTCTTTTAATGTTTGCCATCTTACTTCTCAAAATACATGTCTATTTGATACATAAAAACTTATGTAATTTGACTAAAAATGAAGTATGATTTTATTTGATTTTTCTGAAGTTACATGAAATTTTGACCTTATACTCCCTGTATGGTTCTCTGAGACAAAACTTATCTTTACATTTGTAAATTTTCGTGCTCTTGAAGAGGTATTTTTTCATAGAATTACATGTAATTGGATTCTTCGTAGGCAGAGTTCCAACGGTAAAGATAAAAACATTCCATTCTACAACGTTATTTCACTTCATTTGACATTTTCCGATTATATTAAGTTAAAATGCATTATAACATGCCAACTTTCCTAGGGTCGGTTACGCATGCTCACCTTGCGGAAAGCCATGTTTGGACATGCATGCTCATCTGAGCTTACTGGAGTCCAAAGTCGCGCAAGCTCACCTGAGCTTGTGAATCATGTTCACCTGACCTTATGAAGAGTCGCGGTTCGTCAGTAAAATCACCCGAGCTTGCGAAAACCTAAAGTTGGTCTTGCATGCTCACCTGAGCTTGCGTGACCGATCGTTTGTTTCCGACGATGTCAAAAAAATCATGGCGTGTAAAAACTAGAGAAAATGTCATATGAAATTCATGTGAAATTTCCATGAACTTTCCATAAAAGTTCACATGAAATTTATGTGAAATGAGCACGAACATGAAATTCACATGAATTTTTTACATGAAATTCATACGAAGTTTCTAACATGAAGTTTATGTGAGTTCAATCTCGCATGAAGGTCAAAAAGAAAAATTCATGTAAAATTCATGTGAAAATTTATGTGAAATTCATGTAAAATATTTGTCACATAAATCTTATGTGAAATTTATATGAATTTCATATGAACTTTCATGTGAAATTTACATGATGCTCATTTCATATGAATTTCATGTGAGGCACAATTGGCTGTGTATCCTCCAAATATTATTATCACAAGAAATGATTTCAAAATTGAATTTTTGAGGAAACAGAGCACAAAGTCTTTTCGCTTGCAAAGGGAGGGGGGTCTCGGAAAAAAGTTTCTGACGAAAAAATAACGAAACTTATGTGAAAACTTATATATAAGGTGATTAGTTTCTATTTTTGATGTTCTTTTGAATAAAGTAAATTTTGAATGTATTTTCCAGTTGGGTAGTAAAAGGCAAAAAGGGAAAAGGTTTTAAAATTAAATCAAATTAATTTGCTTCAGATTTTTATTGCAACAACTTCAAATTAATTTTCCCCCAACAGATCATTTTTCTTTTGTTTCATCAATTCACTGATTCCTGTAGACAGATAAAATCTTTATTACCAAAGAAATCAAAATCTACAATCTAAATAATGGCAAAATCTGTTATCTATTCACTATCGTGTAATTTTTATTTTTTTTTTTTGTATTTTTTGTATTTTTTTTTTTTTTTTGGTTCTGTTTTGTTTTGTTTTGTTCTGGGTCAAAACCAGTTGTTTTTTTTCAAACAAAGATTTCAGAAAAAGATTTAGGATATGCATTCTATCGAAAATATGTGTTAAAACTGGTTTTCTTTTTGGTTCATTTGATAATTCTATATCTTCCAATACCAATTTCAAAGATTTGAATAAAAATGTTGGCTTCAATCTCTTTTTTCAATTCATTATATTTGCTACAATCAATACCAGAATTTAAGAACGCTGAATTTTGCGGAATCTCCATGGTTGGGGTTAAAAAGCCTTTTAAAATTTTCAAGAAAAAAAATACTATTGTAATAAAATCGGTGGTATAACAGTTGTTGTATTTTGGGACAAAAAGTATGATTTTTATGCAAAAAAATCGCGGAACTTTGATAAATATAATCGATGTCTATTTCATTACTTAAATTATTTTGAGAGGTCTTAATTGTTTTTCGGTTTTCAATATTGAGATAGAGATGAGAGTGGTTCATAGACTCCATGTACATCGACTATGAGTGAAATGATTTGAAAATTTCGTCATTATTGGGCGAAAAAAACGTATTTAGAATCGGGTTTTTTTTTTTTTTTGAAAATACATGAAATAATGGAATTTTCAAATCAAATATATCTTTTGATCTTAATATACTTGAGTCTGTCTTTAGAAGGGACATATTTTGTTAATTATTTCTCAATGCTTAATCAAAGTTTTGATGTAGACGCAATTTCGGTTAAAAAGAAATCACTGAAAACTGTAAATATTTTGAATAAGCAGTATGGTATAACTATCATAGAGATACATATCGATAGCATGGTTGTATAATATCCACAAGAGTTTACGATTTGGAAATCCTCTTCCCACTCTTAGATTGTTTCACCATGGAAATTAACTTAAGTCATATTAACTTGAAATCAATTTTTGAGGTCCTCTTCCCACTCTTCACCATGGAAATTAACTTGAAATCATTTGTTTTTGTTTTCAAACTTTTCGAGAATGAGTAAAGGCAAGAAATTGTCGTTTTCATCAATGATTTTTCCTGTAGAATACAAAAAGGAAAGATGTCAAAAACACCAGTGTCTTCTCATCCTTCCGTAATTTTCTCAGACTATTTTAACATGAGCATCTTTCTTTTACATCAAGCAATGTTTCTTTTTAGAAATTTTATTATGATTTGTCAAACTAGTTTTTTTTATTTAATGTGTAAAAGGAGGTCGACTTTCCTTCAAAAATTAAAACTGAAACCTAACTATATTTCTATTTGTTTGTTTTTCACACTTGTATAATCACATGCAACGACGGAAGACACTTTAAAAAATCATATCTATTGATTTTATTTATTTATTTATAATTCATTTAATTCGTTTCTATTCTATAATTCCAATGGATTACACAATTTATGTTGAATTCAATAACTTATACAATATCAATATTGATGATAGCTTATGCAATGTGTTCAATTATTCGCCATATCTATCATCTTTTATAGACAAAAATATTCTCAAACAGTCTGTACATTTCAATTTTGACTATTTCTTTATTGGTTTACACAGAGATAAATTTCAAATTCATGTACCTTTCAAACAATAATGAAAAAACTTACCATTTCAAGTAATGTAAAACCAACAAGTTTCGGTGTAAATGAAATAGTTGAAGATTCGATATGAAGGGAAATCGACAAGTTTCCAAATCTTAACTCAAAAAGTCAATAAATGTCAATTTCGTGCCACAAATACAGTCGTTCTAAGGCATAGTTTGCGACAACGTGTTTACATTGGGCAACTCTTTAAATTCTTAATTCCAAACCCTTCTCGTTTGTATGAAAGCGATTTAAACATCTAATCATTGGGGAACTAAAAATGAAAGCATATTACATTAAAGCTTCTTGGAATTAAAGGAGATGGTAACTTAGAATTTCCTGTGCCCCGACATAAGGAATTCTCTTACCTTATTTTACAAGCGATTATAGGCAGTGCAAACAGCATTAGTGAGAGGCAGTTCCCTTTATATGACAGATTGGGCTCTTACAAACCAGGGAACGAAGACCTACAAAATTTGAAAGGAGATTGAATGTAAATGAGATTACAAGGTTAGAGTGGTTATTAGAGCCCATATTTAAGTCTAAGACCACTAATGATTCGCAGATTTAAAACATGTTGGCAGAGAATGATGAAGAGATAAATCAGTGCATACTTTGTGGGGAATTCTAATTCTTTTTAATTGTATGGAATTTGTAGGCAAAATTTTAAAACACTCACACTTTCATTGTTAAAATCTTAGGCTGCCCCTCGCCATTTTCAAGAAGCAGGTCGCCTGGTGACCTATTATAGAGGAGTATTACTCCGCCTGGTCAAAAAATATAGATATATATTCTATTATGTTAACGACCAACGAAGTAAGTTTTTGTTCAAGACCAGATTACAAAGCTTTTAAAAGTCCCTGTCAAATCAATACTATCTGGCACGTCGACTTTACTAAAACCTTAAAAATTTGGTTAAATCCTTAAAATTTTGGTTAAATCCTTAAAATTTTGGTTAAATCCTTAAAATTCTGGTTAAATCCAGCATGGGGGTCTGAATGTATTGGATGAGAACACGGTGCGGTCACAGACGATATTTTCGATCGTAGACGACCGTCATTGGATGCAAAACTGACACGTTAGTTTTGAATTGTTAGAAGCAGCCTTCGTGTGAATGCGATCTCTGAAAGAACTACATGCTAAGGTCCAAAGGTCTTAGTAAAAAACTTGCCAAGAAATGTGATCGAATGTAAAAAGATAAACTTGAGATGTACGATGACTTCGTGTTTTCAACGTCAAAGTCGCTCCACCCTTCCCATGCCGTACACGCTTCCCGTAAAGGCGATTGGCAAGATAGAAATATCGCTGTCACCTTCATGTTATTTTTTTAGAACTTCAAGTAAAGGTCGTGCTAAGTTGATAAGGTATGACAAATCTTTTGCATTGTTTGGTTTTTGACTGGGTCTAGAAAGGGTTCCTTCTTTAATATATACCGGGTAAATAATCATTAGGTCAACCAAGTTTGATAAAAATATGTTGAATGAAAAACATGTGTTTGTTAGTAAAACAGTCAACAAAGAGAAGAGAGGGTCAAAATCGAAGCCAAGGTTAAGGTCACTGACACAAGTTCAAAAATGTTGGTATCCATGGAAAGGTCTTGTCACTAGGAATGCACAAAAGAAATATTCAAGTCCTATCACTTTATATCCATCAATATTTAAGACCAATGTTAATTTTTTAAGTAAATCAAACTCCAAGGTCAAAGTTACAAATTTTGGTATCCATGGATGGAATGCACAAGTATGGAAGCTCTATCACTTACCATTCAGAAATTATTGCCAGGTTAAAGTTTTTGCGAACAGACAAACAGAGAAACAGGACAAAAACTATTCGATTACAGGGGCATAAAAGCAAACCCTATAGAATGTATACAAAGATTTTGGTTAAGTCTCGATAGACAAATTTCCGATCTTTTTATTGAGCTCAAAACGTCCGAGTCGACATCTTTTTGCGTCATTTTTCATTATGACGTCAATATTTCAAAAAAGTAATTCCATTGTGATATAACAATGAAAAAAGCGCTCTAACCTCGGACATTTTTCGTCATCCATTTTGAACTTTGGCAAGTGGTCTATCTAGACCTTAGTTTCAATAGAGCTCCTCCTTTCACCATATACATAATTGATACGTTTGAGGATTTTTTTAAAATATTTTCTCTTGATATATGCAGTACATACAAGGCTTTCGATTAAGTCCTCTTTGACCTTGAAAATCAATAAATCTTTTCAATACATGATAAACTATAAGTGTACCAATTATGACAAAGATCTGTTGAAGAATGCGGCTTCTAGATTGCATAGATGGAATTTTACTGAGCCACATGTTTGACCTTTGACCTTGAAAATCAATATAGTTCTCCTTAGGCCAAAAGCCATGAAAGTATAAGGTTTGAGTTCTGATGAGACATGATCAAGGACCTCTGAATATCATACCTTGTTTCTAGTGTAGCTCATGTAGTCATTAGGAATACTCATAAATCAGCACGAACCAGAAGTCTCTGATGAGACTGAAGCTCCCCTGGTTGTTTGCTTAAATTAATCTAGTGACACACCCATTTTCCAAGACCTTGGGGATCAGGGGGCTAAACAAAATACAAGACCTGAGAATTATTAATATAATGCAAAAAGAATTAACTCTCTATCAACAATACGTAAAAAAGGTTGGCGTTCACAAGATTACAGTTATATAGGAGAAAATGACCACACCCATTTTCCAAGACCCTCGGGGTCAGGGGTTCAAACAAAATATCAGGTGCACAACAAGACCAGTGCAGACTGAGAATAATGCAAACATAAGTACCTTTCTATCAATTATACTTTCTGAGAATTGGTGCTCAAAAGATTACATAGTTATATTGGAGAAAATGACCACAACCATTTCCAAGACCCTGGGGATCAGCGGTTCAAACAAAATATCAGGTGCACAACTTGACCACAGGCCCATTATAACGCAGAATTTATTTTGTACTATTCACAAATTCAGAGGATTTGCGCTCACAAGAAAAGTTTAAAATGGACAGATAGACAAACAGACGGACACCAGACACATTGCGATCGCATAAGCTCGACTGTCTTAGACAAGTAGAGCTAAAATGACGAATCCTTTTAGAGTAAAAGGTACCATCAACTAATCTCTACAAAACGGTTTACCATGATGATACAGATACGACATTAATACAGCACTTAAACATAGCAAGAATTTGGGTAAAATGTTATGTATACAGTATATAAATATTGGACACAAAATCAGGAGAACTAATTTACCCATTGCTTAAGCCTTACAAGATAGTGATCAAATTAACATTAATTTAGGATATCAATCAGAAATACTTACCGTCATCTCAGGGTCTGTGTTCTCCCCTCATCAGTTCACCATAGCACAGTATAAAATAGTACTACACATGTTCCATGAAAAGTTTGGTACCCAACTTGTTAAGTCCTGTTTTTATATAAAATATATTCTTTTCACACAGTCAAAAGAAAAAATTCAATGAAAAACATGCCTTTCATCTGCTTTTTGTCTGAAACCAGGTCAAACTTTCCTGAACTTAAGCCAAAATTAAGTTTATATTATTGCTGCAGATTTGTCAGAATGAAAGATCAATCAGCCTCATTTCATTTCACTGCAACACAAACTTTTAATGACAGAATAAATTTTAGAAGAACACAATGAATGAAGAAAGTGTATCAATTACTTGGTCACTTCAATCAAACCTCCTGCATCACTGCATCTCTATCTAAGAATGCATGCAATACATCTCTTACACAAATGGACTTAAAAGAGCATTTATTCTATGGTATACTTTATATCATGCATTATTTCAAATGCCAAAAACATAGAATTTTAAGAAGCCAGCAAGTTTTTAGCACCAATTTCTCCTCTATTAGAAATCAAGAGATGAAATTTAAGATCATGCAATTGGACAGATGTTTTCTCTCTGGAACAATAATCAAACCATGAAAGCTACAATGGGTGTTTGAGAAAATGTTGTTGCAAAATAAGTTGCAAAAAACATATCAACTTTGTAACTAATAAATCACAGAAACAACTCTGTACGAAAGACAAACCTACAAAGAAATCACTGATTCCCTAAGACAGAAATCTATCAGATTATAATCCTTGTCAGAGAAAGCTTACATATAGCATGTAATGACAACAAGGAGATTAATACATCATGACATCTGCCAGGGATTGTAAATTATTTGATATCAAATATTTCCAGAACCCTATCATAGCTAGTTAACTAGTTAAATCATTTATCTTTCAACAAGATCAGACAAACATCATCTAAAATTTGGAGCGAAAAATTCAGAGATTTATAATCAAAAAGACGACATTTTGGTTTTTTTTTGTTCTCTTTACTACAACAGTTCTACATCACAATAATTATATATTAAATAACTATTTCAACAAATGATAAACAATTGCCACATGTCATATTTATCAAAACAACAGAAATATGACAGCATTGCACATTTTATAATCCGTCATCAATAAGTATGATATGAAAAATGTCAGAGTTTTTATGAGAAAAAGAAGATAATTGACATTGATATACTGTAAATGCATGAGTTGATTCCACAGAAGAGTATTCCTAAAACCCTAACAAAAATTGGTCATTCATGCCAATAAGATTGCCAAGCTTGGCTCATAATTTATCACAATTTAACACTACAAAATTGTCATTTAAAATCACAGCACAAAAACCATAGAAAGTTCTTCAAAGCAAAATGGTAGCAACTAAGGTGAAAATAGTAATTTAAAAATATGAAATGAAAACTTGAAAGTAATTATAAGACAGTGAAACAGAGACTAGAAACTTTTTAATCCTATTTGGTTTTACCCATGGAAATAAGATTGAGATATTTGAGTAAAAGTCTACTTTCTATATTAAAGAGTAATGAATATACTATAAGGCCACCCAATCTAGCTACATGTTGTAATTAATATACTTAAACTTACTTAGAATACAAGTATTCTATTTGATCATACATACATATTATAATTGAAATGTCAAACAATAAATTCACATGGAATGATCCGATTTGAAAGTCACAACAACATATTTCATTAATATCACAAAACCATTTTCTCAAGACAAGTGTACATAATACTTTACTCCCCTTGTTGGATGTCATACGCACAAATGCGTCTCCGGTGAGTGTCGTAGCGGAGACTTGTCAGGCGAAAAAAAAATTGCTTGCTAATGTGTTTGAATGATTTTACTCCCACAAATTGCTTGTATCTGAAAGTATAATATAATATGGACTCTGATCTTGTCCTATATACTCTCCACTACGACACTCACCGGAGACATATTTATGTATGACATCCGACAAGGGGGAGTAAGGTATTGCGTACACTTGTCTCGAGAAGATGCACACATCTGACATAGTAACAAACAATAACCGTTTACAGACTTCATATAGCCTGTCAGGTATCACACACCTATCACACATTGAGAAATAATGAATATACATGTAACATGACAGCTGTTATCTTTGTGTAGGTACTTGTGACGGTATTCTGTACCAGTTCATTTATGTTTAAAATAATACATTATGCTATCGATATACTTCATGACATACATATAATAAAGGTAATTGATGAACACATTTTAGGAAATAAGAACTACCAGTACATGCTGTGATGAAAATACATTTTGTACACATTTGTATGATAATATTATGTTTAACTAACAAATGGTCACACATGAAAATGGAATGGCAAATGATTGATCACTAACTGTATATATGTACTCAATGATGCTCAGAGTAAAACCATTCTGAAAATGTGAGTTCACTTCCTCCACTTTTGTACTTAATTTGATAGTTAAAAACGGCACAGGCATCGGCAACATCTACATTCTTTCTAATGAATAAATAAGCAATATCCCCCTATTTAACACCAAGCTTATAAGTTTATATAATAATCAACAAATTTTAATATTTATTCTATTAGGCTCCCACTTTTGAATGCAGGGCCAGAATAAATTATCATAATGAAATATTCATAATATTTGGTACATAATTCAAATCATTAAATCACAAAGATCAACAATTGTGCAAGAAAGAGCTACAGCTTAAAACAGACAGAGGGTACATATGCCATTTAAGATATCTTACAACGAAAAATTCCTGGAGTAAATTGGAGCTCAGTTTACTGAAGTAACGACCAAGAAAGGAAGTAAAAAGGCTGATAACATCCATGTCCTCAGTATGCATGTTAAGGTATACAAAGGATTTGATTAGATCTGTGCCTCCCTGATAGAGATCTAACAGGTACGTTGTCTCTGTAAAGTCGAGAACTGGATTTCCGAGTCGTAAGTCCGTGATCAGATTGGTGGTCCATTGATCATACTCTCTGAATCTCAAACAGCTTTACATTTGTGTCATACCAAACTGGTGGATCAACGTTTCTGTAATGTAACAAAAGATTCTTTTTCTATAATTCAATTATTACTTAAGATTTTTCTATGAAAAAGAACAAATCATGATAAAATAGAGAAATGATACAGAAAATCTACTGTTCATTTTCATGACTATTATAAGGAATCAAGTTATATAAATGTAAGAAAGAAAGAGAAAATTCTACTCAGTGAAAGTGAGAGAAAGAGGGTTGTTCTGTTTTGCATTTATTTCTATTTTGAAAAATTAAAAGTACTTAAGATATACAAATTATGCAGATTCTTATAGAAGATACATGACCTTTGAAACAAGGTATCAATTTCTCACCTGAGATATATAACCCCCCATAAGTAGGTACGGAACCACATGGTGGTGCCACTGTTAGCTTGGTACTTTCTGATCAGTATAGGATGTGGTACAGGAAGAAGTCCCACCAGTGTACCATGCTGTAGGAATTTCAGTATCTCACTCTCGTCTGTCAGCCCCCTGTAAGTAAATCACTACACGTAAATCAAATAGAGCCATATAGAACATTAAATGAATTCATCCTTCAACAAAACTTGGCAAAACCATGATTGTTTGCATTGTGACATCACAAGAAGACTTTTACTACATTCTAGAACTCATGAACAAAATTACGTCATTTGTTTGAATTTGTGGAAGGGCCCATCCTTGATTAATACATTTTGCATCTTACAAAGATGTGCTTGTGAAGGACTTACTTGTCAATACATATTTTTTCCACCTGAGGTACCAGCACCTGTAACATCCTCATTATTGTCTGTAGGGGTAGTTTCTGTTTCCATGACTGAACCTGAGGTAATTAAAATGGGAGGAAACTTGAGATGAATTTAGCAATATTGACATTGCAATTTTTTGAATAATTAATCATTTGTATAAAAATATTAATTATACGATCTTAGGTTCAGACGTCAGATTTGATAACATGACAAGATTAGGCAGAAACTGATGTACATCATTGGTCTTACCCATTCAGGTGTGGCCACCCAGGATCCTGCAGTGCTCTGTGTAGAATTGGTCCTGGTCAGTGGGAAGCGACCAGACTCCGAGCTGGTGGGGGACGTAGGACTGGAGGGAGGGGTCGACTGCAATATTCAGTCATTAACTTTTAAAGATTGAGCCATGAAAGAATTTGGATGATACAAAAAAAAGGACAGAAACCGCTTTTAATTTGTTCATCAGTGTATGAAAACGATGACAATTTCTTTAATTTGTTCCTAATTTCCTATACATGTATTATAAATGACTCTATTCTTACCACACTTTTAGCCTTTTGGACCTTGGGTCTCTCTATAGCAGGATTTTCCTCGGCTGTGGGGTCCTGGATTTCACTTGGTGGTTGGATGTTAACCGTACCACTAGATTTGGCTAGTTCCTGTAGGGTAGGGTCTGTGTGACCTTCATCAGGGGCCGACTTCTCTGTCATCTTATCTAGACCTGTAAACAAAAAGAAATCAAATAAAAGTAAGGTATCTAATAAGAAAGTAGCATTAGGGTATCAACAAAGAGATGCTTCACAAAAATTAAACATTTTAATGTATGAGATAGCTGTTTTTGAAATTCTAAATTGCAATTTAACTCTATAAATAGTGTTATAATTCTTGTTCATGTACAGTCAAACCTGTCTTAAAGTGACCCTCTTTTTAGCGACTTCCTGCTTTAAGTGACCTTTTTTATTCCTCCCGAGCAATTTTCCTATCAAATTAACCTGTACATAGCGACAACCTGTCTAACGCGACAACGACTGAGATTTTTCTGTCCCGTACCGAATTCCGAACCTGTATATTACGACTTTTAGTGTTGCAAAGGACCCCAACTACATAATATTTTACATAAAATCTTTTCATCAGTGTTTTTCATAATTAAATCTTCTGTGATAAATTTAATGTAATGTGATTTTATATGTGTAATACGATTAATCAATAAATACACGAATTGATATATGCAATGATTCATTTATTAGTATTGCTCTTAGATTACGCAAATTTTGTTTGTCAAAGTCAGATCAGCTTGAACCTGTATTCAGTGACCACCTGTCCTATGTGACCTATTTTCTGTCGGCCCTTGCAAAGTCACATAAGACAGGTTTGACTGTATATCACTTTATAGTATACATGTAATGGGTAAATAGTACAGATACTCCATATCTTAGATCAAAATATGTGCTAGTAGTATTATGGCATGGGAGAAAGGTAGAATCAGTTAGTTAGAATAAGTTCTGATGTAAGTAAAAATAGTGCAGGAAAGCATAAATTCACTTAAAGAAGCAGTTAGAATAGAACATACTCATTTATTCAGAGACAAATATCCCACTTTAATCAAAAAGGGACACAAACCGCAGATAGATTAACAGGGGTTTAATCTTTATTAAACATGATAGATCAGGGAAATATCAGCAAGTGTTTTTGTAATCTGCACAATTAATGGCCTCTATTTTTACTCTGCCTTAAAACTCTTAAGTATAAGATTAGTCCAATCTTGGCAAGCTATAGAATGTATTAATCAAAATTCATATAACTATTTTCATATCCAAAATGCATTTTCCATCTCCTTAATCTTGATTCAGTCATTCCAAGTTTAGTTCTTATTGAAAGCAGGAGTATTTTGGACAGAAAATTAAAAAGAAAGGTGTACATAAAATTAAGCCCCAATGATATAAGCCACCATCAACTTATAAACTTAGAGCAATCAGTGCTGTCCATTTTCTCACTTTTCATATTAACTAAACAAACTAAATCAAATCAAAGACAAAAACACAGGTTTGGAAATGCAAATAAAGAAAAGACAGCTTATTTCCTACATATGTGAATATGAGATTTTATTAAAATTTGTATTATTGCTGAATTTTTTTTATTCAATATGAAATTGTGTACGCCAACTTGATCATACACATATTCGTTTAGAGAAGTTATTTTTTTAGCCTTTTGTCCTTGTATCATAGGTGTTTATATGCAAACTAAGAACTGCATAATGATCAGATGAAATTCTACACAGCATTAGTATATTTAAGAGTGATAAAATTAAGACAAAAAAAAGCCCCTCAGTGCTAACGAGTAGGAAACCCAAGGTCACAAAGTGATCAGCTACTCACTATCTGGGGAGTGCCTAATGTACTTTATATGTATCTTGTCTGAAATCAAAGTTTGATGCAGTTTTCAGCTCTATATTACTACCCCTAGCTAAATCTAGCACAGAAAACTATAGCTTGCAAAGTACAGAATAGCAAGAATGCCTTGATATACGGCTTTGATGTGATGAAAAAGTCATTTGCAAGAAGGGCAGATTTGCTGTCATATTTGAGGACAGGGAAGGAAAGGAAAGCTGATAAATATATGGATTTCTTTTTTCTACATATGTACAAGAAAAATGAGTTGCCAGCAGCTTGCATAAATGTAATACTCTGAAGTACTAAATGCCCTAAAATTTGAAAAATGAACAAGAAGATTTTCGATAAGTTCCTTTTGTGTTTTAGTATTAAGCTTTATCTTAAATGACACTGCTAGGTAGCAACTCTGACATTAGTATCTTCATAGCAAACCATGCTTTAGTATATGATGGACTGATGCGAAGATTTAAGCATAATGTACCTGAACAAATCTTTGAAGGATCTGGTGTTACCATTACTAATAGGATTAAAAGGTTATGTATCTTAAGTTATAATCAAGCATCTGCAGTTTGAACACTTGCTAAAGCAATATAATTCTGTAACCAGTAGCATTTCATGAAAGGGTTTATCTCAACCAGGGACATTTAAACAAAGTCAAAGCTGAATTAAGATACTGTAAACGTGGAAATTTTTGCATGGGGTAATTTTAGCATTTTTTGCGATTGTATAATTTTTGCAAAAATAATCCTGATGTGAAATTTACAACCAGTATATAAGATTTAAAGGAATACTCCCGATTTTGCCAAAATTACCCCATCTGTATTGTTGCGATTGTCATTTTGCGTAAATTTCCCCCAGCAAAAATAACCATGTTTAAAGTACTGTAGACGTGGTTATTTTCGCAGGAGGGAAATTTCGCAATTCTAACATCAAGACATTACGCGTGGGGGAAATATTTGCGATAAAAATGGCTTTCCTATTGTAAGAATGTAGCAGGGATATTTTTGCGTGGGGGATTTTTTTGCGTTGTCTATCAATTCGCAAAAAACACGAAAATTACCACATTTCCAGGTTCACAGTATTTAAAAGCTATGGATCTTAAACAAAGTATTCAGCTGCATATCAAGAATAGTTTACAGCACCATTTCATAGTGACATGATGAAAGATGGACAGACATGAAGACATATGGACATACGAAAAGTAAGGATCCCAGTTCATGTTGGTTTAACTTTGAGACTATAACAATATCTACTCAATTATACTAAGGCAAATTACATTACATGGCTAGAGATTTAGATATTCATTTCACTTATTCATAAAACAATTGAAATTGGTTTAATCTTTCCAAGCAACAGTTTTCAAAGCCCAAGACACTATGTACCCTATACCTATGACTACTTTACAATCACCCATTTCCTTCATATAAACAAAGATACTGGACTTGAGGTACAATGACATCTTTTGTAAAATAGATGGATTGTAGACCTTTTTACTATACATGTGAGCTTTAAAATAAATAATACAAATGCTAATATCGAAGCTACATGTACTAGTTTTTAGTTATTAATGTCATTACTCTTAAAGTAGATTTATAGTCTAATACACATATTCAATTAGTACTTTCATACACCATTGTAAAGCTAATCCCAACATACCTACATAAATACATTGTAATATAAAGACTATACACCTATATGGGGTATGTAATCTCTACTCACGTGGTGTGGCTGCAAGGGAAGCCTTGAGTGTCCCTGGTTCTGCCTCTGCCGCGGGGATAGCCCCCTCCATTGTCTGTGGCTCCTTGCTATCAGAGGGCGCGGTCAGCTGTACAAACTTCTTCCCTCGTTTACTCATGGCTTTGGCTATAGTGGTGTGCTCAGTAGGTAAGTTTGCCAACTGATGAAACACATTCCTCTTGCGTATAATTGTGTAAACCAGATTACAGTTACCTATACATAAAAAAAACAACATTTTTTTTTTCAAATTCCATGATAAATCTACATTCATGAAAAAATCCATAAATATAAGTATTGGAGAGAAATGAGCAATTTTCCACATTTTTCGTCCAATGCCTAGATTCTTACAGATAGAATATTGATCAGCTTGTTATCTTCTGTCCTTAAAGTTGTTCTTACACTCCTTTTAGAACTAGTAAACATCAACAGCTTCTTCAGATGGTGATATAAAACATTCTAGACATTAAACAGGATCAACCAATTATACAAGTTCCATGATGGAAGATACATGAAGTCCAAGCTAAATCTAATCACAGATACATCAACCATTATAAGATAATTTTAGGTCTATTAGGGTAGTAGACCGAGGTTTAACTGACCATCAAACTGATACTGTATAATGTTGTTGAATACTTCCAGGAGGAAAAAGACTAGATGATGATTTGTAGGGCTGGCATACAGGAACCAGGGGGTGCTAAATGCCTGTAACAAACATCAGAATAAGAGATATTTCTTTGATAAGAATTTCATATGGATAGTTTCTTTCAAAGTATTTATCATAATGCCTTACAAAATCAAGAACACTTACTTACAGCTTAGATACTACAAGATCACCAATTCCATGTAATTCTATGTGATAAGATTTACAAATGGCCTATCGTTGTTGCAAAAACAGATTATTGGTAGTGATCTCAGTGTAAAGAAAACAATACAAATAAACAATCTCATGAATTTTAGTACATTAGTAGTAGGTCAGTCATACATGTCTTTAGCATTGATCATGTTATATTGAGAACAAGTACCATTTACATGTGTGTATGATGCTATTCATTGTCTACAAGAAGTTAAATACACGTATGGCATAATCTTCACAAGGAAACAATCACATTGCTTAAATATAACAATACTTACTTCTAACAAATGCAGTAGTTTTGTGCTGGCTACCATGGACAAAGTCTTCAAATATGGTGAGACTATAACCAAAAAATAGAACAATTAGCAGGGCTTTCTCTTTACTTGATTTATATGATAGAATCTTCATCATCTCAGAAAAAGATAACTATATTACTTATATCAATGTGTCTATAATCAGTGTTTTGGATTTTATTCGAAGTTCAAACTTCTAGCATATAGGAATATACAACCCTATAGGAATATACAACCCTATAGGAATATACAACCCTATAGGAATATACAACACTATAGGAATATACAACCCTATAGGAATATACAACCATATAGGAATATACAACCCTATAGGAATATACAACCCTATAGGAATATACAACCATATAGGAATATACAACCCTATAGGAATATACAACCCTATAGGAATATACAACCCTATAGGAATATACAACCATATAGGAACATACAACCCTATAGGAATATACAACCCTATAGGAATATACAACCATATAGGAATATACAACCCTCTTGACCAGACATACATTTGCAGAGTGGCTCTACTCTTGAATTGATCTTGTTAGGCTAATTAGAAAGAAGATCTCTAGCAGTTTCAAGTTCTTCTAACAGAAATTATTCTTAAGTCCCAATATGAATTGGATTGTACATGCATGCATACAGAAAAACTAGATCAATTGTAATAGTTTGAATCAGTTTCAGAATAATATACATCTATATGTACAAGTACATTATTATTATACATACATAATGTATATGACACTTAGCACTTATCATTCATAATTATAGCTTAAAGACAACTTACCATTTACAATTATAGTTAACAGACAATCGAATAGTGGCTGTAATCTTTGGTGTCCAGTTGTGATTATTTTGTGGAAGACCTGTAGTAAATCAAGATGTGTTTATGACCAGCATGACCAGTTGACCTTATTTCAACATGAGTCAATACGTGGAGCTAATCTAATCAAGCGACTGAGATAAGTCAATTAAATTTTAGTTTAAAAAGAACATGTAATACATCCTGTCTGTCAATTAGAGCAAATACTCATTCCCTGTATCATTGTGTAGCTTAAATCACCTGGTCAAACTTAATCAGTTCTAATTACCATATGAAAACAAGCTCCTCCTCATATTTGACATTGATCTGATTTGTAAATCACAGATAATTATCAAGTATAAGATGTCTTAAAATTATCTTAGGGATGTATTTAACACTACAATTCATGCATTCTTACTATTATGAGAAAATCTGCATGTGTGCCAGTGAATACAGGTATATCCATTGGAACGCGAACTGAGTAAGGCTTGTTCAACCGAACACCAAAGTTTCTCTCACCACTTAGCAACAGCAAAATAAAAACACCTATGTGCATCAGGCCAACTCGAGCTGAAATACGGAGAAAATATTGCCATGTGATAATTCTATACTTTGTACTTTATACTGCCTCTTACATGTGAGTAATTATAAAACATTCTAATTCATAAAAATTATTGTATGTTTCATAAGTTCCTTCACCAATATTGTTTGAATGGCTACATGTATAATATGATAGCAATACCCATCTACTTTCTGTAGTGATGTTGGTTGAAGATCTACCTATTTACTTATAGTCAATGATAAATCATGCAGGTCATGCTTCTAAGACCCAAATGTTAAACAATTTAATTTTAAAACCTCAGCTCTGTTTTCAAAATCATCTTAGTTTTCAAAAAGGTTTAATGAAAAGTGAAATGGCAAGACTAAAAAGCAGATTCATATCTTGTTAAATATCTGCAAGCAGGTAAGTTTCTTAATGCAGAAAAATAGGTGTAAAAATTTTTGCTCTAAAAATTTGAAGTTGTAATCAATTTTGTTGCTTTTACAACGTTTACTTCCCATTTTAAAGTGTTCTTTGACATCATCAATGAAAAATTCTTGGAAATGATAATAAAATGTCCACAGGGATTGAAGGATCAACAAAATTTTTAGGGAGAGGGCTTTGCATAATGTTGGTAAAACTTGCTGCCCAATTCCATTTTGTTTTATTGAAATTAAATATGTTTAAACTAACAAAATTTTGACATCACACCTGCTGCTGCACTTCTACATTATAATAATCATTGTCATAATCAATAGCACATCAAACAACGCTTTGACAAAGCAATTAGATTAAGAGGTCATTAAATGTAAGTAAGCTTATAGGCGCTATATCAGACATGATCTCTCTTTTCAAGTATGTCATAATCACTTTGTGTCAAATACATTTTCGATGGGAAATAATTTGTATTAGAACAGTTATGCTCATTGGATACTTGTGTAGAAATGTGTGAAGTAAAATTATGCACTCAAATGGCTAAAAAAATATAATACTTAATGTCAATAAACTTTATTAGTACATATAGGTATATTAATGTTAAATGGCATGTGAATGAAGCACCTGAATAAATCAATTAGCTTTAAGCCACACTAAATCTGTTTATATATCGCAAATAAACATGGATATCTGCTTAAAATGATCTTGTCTACAGTGACCTTAATCTTACCCAAGCTGTTCTGATCTAATGCTGAAAACACAACAACTACTGTTGTCTGTAACCGAAGCATGCTTACATAATTATGTTTCATGCCACAAGCACTTTAAAAAAAATGAAATCACTAGGGTGAGATAGTAAAATACCCTTGATAAATTCACAAGACAATACACTGGGCAATCGGAACTTGTTAACCATTACATGTACCCGATTCAAAATAAAATTGTAATTGAAAGTTTTCTAAACAGCTGCTAGGATAACAACAATAGCAATAACTGGCTTTGATCATTCTGGTGATTGTGAATACAAAAGCAACATACAATCAGTGTTACACGGACTCTATATACACAGTATATGTACATGTAAAATGTGATAGGTTTTTCTTCAACCAACACCATTAAAGGTTCTCTCCACTTTATCTATGATACAGTTTTACAGGCAATAATGATAGAAGAAAGCATGCAGGCTTACACTGATCAGCTCTGGCATCATTCAGGAAATACAGAATGGGTACTAACACGTCCAATACATCACTACTCTTCAGTACGTAGAACATGAATTTCTATAGAAGGGAAAAAAGATTGTACATTGTAAGTAAAACATTTTGCCAGAAAAACATCAGCAATAAGATGTGTTTGTGAAATACTGATGCCCTCAGACAGCTCTTGAGTATTCAATTCTGATGACATAATAGAAATCATTTTTTTTTCATTTTCAGAAATTTATAATCAATTAAATCAATTCGAGATAAAAATCCTCTTTATCTATGGATACAACTGCTGGATTTCCAAATGTTAGATATTGTAGCTGATAATAACTTCATAATCAAATGGCAAAGTTTGTTTACATGCAGTGGGCATCTGATAATCCCTTAACTTTTGACCAAAGATTACATCTTAAAATTTATTTCTCTTCAAAAATAGGGATTTATACCACAGATTCAAAGATTTTCAGCAAGTATACTAATGATATTTTTGAAACCTGTACTTAGATAGCAATACCTTGTTGATATCACACATTTTCCAGAATAGAACCAGTAATTCCTGGTGAAACTGTATCTTCTTTGTGGATCCCGGCAGATAGGTCTGTGTAAGAGGATTGTTCAACAATCGGGTAATACCCTTCAAGATGAAGTGGAAATCCTGGGAAAAAATTCAAAATGTTTTAGAGGTAAGATATTGACAGATAGATTTGCACATGCAATTCCAAACAAATGACAAGTAGAAGTGCAGAGTAGTTATTGTAAAATTTCCAGAAAGATTTCAAAAGTTTGTTACATCTAAATCCCTGACTTATATATAAGTTTTTTGTAATTTGTTTATTTTTATCATGGAAGTCCGAAACATGTGAGCAAGGTCTAGTGTATCTGATGAGTTGAGAGATGAAAATGCTGTACGATGGCAATCCTACATTGTATGAACAACAAATGACTTATGTGATCTACTCTTAAAGACGTATCATCTGTGCAAGTTTGAACTTCCTCGCACTTATAAAAGAGAAATAAAACTTCTTAACATTGATACCCAATTCTTCCTTACATGTGCAATCAAGCGGAAAATATAGGTCATGACCTACATTTGAACGTATATTTGTGATCTACTCTTATCTTGTGTGCAAGTTTGAACTTCCTAGCACTTATAATTGAGAAATAAAACTTCTTAACATTGATACCCAAATCTTCCTAATATGAGCACTCAAGCAGAAAATATAGGTCATGACCTACATTTGAATGTAGATTTGTTATCTACTCTTAAAGACGCATCATCTGTGCAAGTTTGAACTTCCTAGCACTTATAATAGAGAAATAAAACCTCTTAACATTGATATCCAAATCTTTCTAACATGTGCACTCAAGCGGAAAATATAGGTCATGACCTACATTTGAACGTAGATTTGTGATCTACTTTTAAAGAGGCATCATCTGTGCAAGTTTGAACTTCCTAGCACTTATATAAGAGAAATAAAACTTCTTAACATTGATACCCAAATCTTCCTAACATGTGCACTAAAGCGGAAAATATAGGTCATGACCTACATTTGAACGTAGATTTCTGATATACTGTTAAAGACGCATCATCTGTGCAAGTTTGAACTTCCTAGCACTTATAATAGAGAAATAAAACTTCTTAACATACTAGTGCAGACGCCGATGCTGCCCCAGGTGCTGATGACAGGGTGATAGCATAAGCTCCCTCTCACTTCGTGAGGTAAGCTAAAAACAGAAATCTAGACTAACCTCTTCTCTGTGTATTCTTGATAAGTAATTCACAAAAAGATTGTCTGAGCCACCAGTCTACAAAAGTAAAATACATGAGCAACATATGAATGATTTATAATGGTATTGATAATTACAAAATGCACTGTTTAAATATACATGTATGCATCTCAAGATTAAAATCTTTCATACCCTTTCATATATAAAAACATTTTAATTACTGTAGAAAGCTTTTAAATACCAATATATTTAGATGTTATCCTTTCAAATTCACCCTTCCACAGAGTACAATTAAACCTCTGACAAATGACATCATTTGACTATTTACATTGTGATGTTACCAAAATTATTTTTACTGTATTTCAGAAGGAGCTGTTAAGATAAGGCGTAAAATCAGCCCTGAAAAGTAGAATTTTGAAAATTGAAATTTCAGGAACTTTCTTTATGTAAAATGTATACCAATACTGCATACCATCAGAATATGAAGTAAATTTTTATCTGTTTTGCATATTATTGCTAATTTTGGAGTCAAAACTTCTCTTTTTCTCATAGAAATCAATAGAAAACGGAAAGTTTTTTTGAACATTGTTCCCCCCGGATATACAGAAAGCCACTTTTACTGGCGATGTATATCAATGATACAATTTTTTTGGCAAAGTGGGGTTCTGTATCTCCGGGGGGAACACAACCCCATAGACGAAAAACCAAAAATGGAAAGGGGGGTGCATGTTTTAAGAATCGACCTTTTTGACCATAAAATATAGCACATTTGACTATTTTTCCGCTTTAATCCATAAAAAAATGTAACCTTAATATGACTGAATGAAATATACAAGAATTAGGAATGAAATAAGCAAGAATGATGTTCATTTCTCCGCCAATGTGTATTTCGCGCTGATAGGCTTACATTGTAGCCATTGAATACAAAATGAGACCGTATTTTAAGTTCCGGATTGCATTATTTACCGATTAAAGGAGATGGAACGTTCAAAATCTATTCCTGATACACAATGCAGACATGTTTAATGTCTTTTAATTTATATTTATCCATTTTGGGTAAAATATTATAAAATTTCTACGTTTTTTGTCGATATTATCGGTTTTTCTATGCGTGCACCCCTACCTCTTTCGACCTTAATTTTACAATCTTAAGGTTTCTTTAACAAAATGTAAAACATGTAAAAGGTCTGCAAATACATTATATTTCAATAATGATTCATGTTTTTCTGTATACGATTCGCCATGAAGAAGAAATAAGTCACGAGATTTAGGGCTAAATAGGGCCATTAACTTAACAGGTCCTTTATGAATGAAATTACTTTATTTGTTGGAGTTTGTGGATGGGTAAATTAAAGTAGTTTCAGTAGAATAGTTAAGAATTTTATCTAACACTTATTAAAAAATAAATACACGTACATCACCCTGAGCGTCCATGGCAGTACCCCCCGTTGTACCGTCCACAGATACATTCTGTCCTGATGATTCATTCTCCAACGTTACACAGAGCACCTGTAACGCCCCCTCAACGATGGCCTCTCGAGAGTCTGTGAACATAAGGTGATTATATGGCACTCCATAACCTACAGGGTCATACGCACACACTATGTTCAACATGGAGGTGAACAGTGGTAATGCATGTCTGAAATGTATGACCATTTAAATAATCAATCAATGCATAGATTCAAAATATGAAAAATACTATTAACTATTTTAAAGGATTAGCTACCATTTGTCTTAGCCATGAAACAAATGAAGGGGATGAAGAATATGAGAGTAGGGAACATACTGTAATTGTAAATTGATGTGTTTAAGAATAATAAAGCCTACGCTCACGCAGCAAGATACGCCCGTTGGGATTTTTTCACGACACCAAAATATCTAAGTCCCATAACTCCATAAGGACAAATCAGATGAACCTGAAAATCGAAAGGCGGCTTCCTCTTCAAAGTCTGATCACAATGTACAAATTGTTGAAAATCTGTTGACGCATATTCAAGTTATTGCGTTCCATGCACCTATATTTTGCCCTTAGCTTAACATATATGTGCATATAACCCCCCCCCCCCCATTACACATAAGTTCTGGATAATGTGACAAAAAATTTAAGAACCCGTTACATATGTCAAAGAACATCCTTCCTACTTCAAGCATACAAAATTTCAAAACATTTTGACCAGAAATAGATTTTTGAGGAATTTTAAACTATTTTATTTTATTTGTACATTGTATCTAAAATATCTAAGTCCCATAACTCCGTAACGACAAATCGGATGAACCTGAAAATCGAAAGGCGGCTTCTTCTTCAAGGTCTGATCACAATGTAGAAATATTATGTAAATTTGTTGACGCATATTCAAGTTATTGCGTTCCATGCGCCTATATTTTGCCCTTAGCTTAACATGTATGTGCATATAACCCCCCCCCTTCCCATTACAAAGATCTTGGTTATGCGACAAAAAAATTAAAAACCCGTTACATATGTCAAAGAACATCCTTTCTTCTTGAAGTAAACAAAATTTCAAAACATTTCGACCAAAAATAGATTTTTAAATAATTTTTGACTATTTTAATATATTTTCACTGTATTTTAAAAATCTAAGTCCCATAACTCTGTAACGACAAATCGGATGAACCTGAAAATCGAAAGGCAGCTTCCTCTCCACAGTCCAATTATAATGTATGAATTTCGTGAAAATCCGTTGACGCATATTCAAGTTATTGCGTTCCATAGGTGGACGGACAGACGGACGGACTTCGCCATACCATAATACGACCCGTCAAATGACGGGTGTATAAAAACTTATGTCAACTGTTTTACATTGGGACAAAAGTAGGAATTTACATGTACATTATACATGTAATGCAAAAAGGACCTCAAATTTGAAAGTACACAACTCTCCATCTGAGAAATTTGGAGATTAAGCATGACTTTTATGTCTCTTGACATTAATGTTTTGTCAATTTGTCTCTTATTTTCTATTTGATTTCAACTCGATAAGGGCCTTTTTAACCTTTCAATCATAACTGCAACTCTTTTAAGTTTCAAGACTCTTATGAAATCAAATCAGTCTACAATTGTTTTTAATATTTTGAGAGTATAATACTATTCATCAAGTGTACAGATAGTATGTGGATTATCAATAACAGGAGGAGAATTTATTGTAAACATCTGAAACAATCAACTAAATAAGCATACCTGTTCTCTGTTGATGTGAAATAATGTATCCACTGATTTGGTGACGCATGAGCATCAGCTAGGAAAAGGAAAATTCATTGTGACTTACATATAATTATAATTAATAATCAAATATAATCTCTTTATGCAATTATTGTAGATTTACTTTTAAAAGAATTCTTGATTGACAAATCTGATTTTCTTTGAGAATTTAAGCTTTGTAAAGTATAACATCTATCTCACTTTAATGCCAACTCCTGTTATGTTTGATTTTGTCATTGACCCTAAATGTGAACTGTTCTTGACCCTAAATATTTTGGGTGTAACGATATCTTTTCCTCGCAATATAATAGGTATCACCCTAAGGAAACGGGGACAATACAACATACACTGTAAATGGATTTAGGAGGGTAGAAAAGGGCAAGTGGCTGTCCTGCAACTAAATGAATCCCTAAAATCTCAAAATCTTCCAATACTTCTGTACAATGTGAAATTAAACAAGATGTATATGTAGTAAAACCAAGAGTATATCTAAACATACCAACAGGTGGTAGGTACATGGTCTCAGAGAAACACGTCAGGAACAGCTTAATTATCTCCATCCTGTGCTGGTCATGATGTACACTATGTGGGGGGGAGTGTGCAAATCCAACCCCTGACTCCCAGATGTACTCACAACTGTCTATAGATCCCATGTCTTCTGGATTATCCTGGTTACAAACAAATTAACAACAACATCATTAGAGAATAACATAAATGTAAAACAAATCTAAAAGGCATCAATTTTCTTATTTATTCTTTTTCCTGAACTTAACACACAAGTATTTACCATGATAAAGCTTTCATAATGAAAATTTATTAATATTGCCAATGATAATGGTTTTATTTTTTTAAATGAGGTATGTGTACTACAATTGTGTAGGACAATTCATTCACTATACAATGGTCATCAAGCTTAATTAAGGGCTAATAATATTTGATAAGATAAGCAAAATTGTTTACTTACCGGTCCAGACTTTCTATTGGATTGTACAGTAAAATCTGGACAAAACAGTAGGTCCTGTTTATAGAATAAATTGTGTGTAAGATTCTTGGATGACATTTCTATGCATGTTCATTATACAAATACCAGTAGTTATAAAGGTCAGACAACTGACACAAAGTACTGTATACATATACTATGAATGTATACTATGAAAATTTGACATTTTTTCATACATTCATGTATTCCTATCAGCAGTAAATATCAAGACATGATTTGCATTTTTTTTTTTTTCATTTTTCTTTTTTTTTTTTTGCTTTTTTGGATATGATTCATATGAGATTTTTGCATGTTTCGAAACTTGTAAATAGTTAATTACTATACATTCTAATGACGTTTATTTTTGACTTACAGATAATGCATTCAGTAAGGACTGAGCCAAGGGTGGACTTTCTTTCTGTAATCGAAAAAAAATTAAGATGTGGTACAAATAACTTAATGTGAGAGAAAAGGAAGACTGCCTCAGTTGGCAAAAAATTGTACTTTTTAAATACATGTAATAAAATTTAAAGCTCTAAACAAAGAGTTTAACATACAATATGCAAGTTGTAATATTGTTACCATAATAGCTTAAACCTATAAATATATTTTATATTCAAAACTTGTCTATACATGTACAAAGAATGTACTTGTTTTTTTAATATTTTCTGAGAGAACAAAAGAAAACCTTTGAACAAAAATGGTAACATACACGTACAGATAAAATGTGTATTACCTCGACATCTTCATTTTGACCTGGTAGTGAAGACCAGAAGAAACCACGCCAGTCTGGGTCCTCAAAGATATACGGTAGGATTCTCGTTAGAAGTCTCACACAGTTCAAAACTGGAATAAGAAATCACATGCTCTCAATGAAAGAAGTACAGGTGTATACAGATGTGCATTAAGTGAGCTTTTCTGAAATTTAAATTAATGTAAGACATCAGATGATAAAAAACAAATTAATCCACCTGTTTGTTGTTCTCTCTGTGAAGGGCATCCACTCTCTGCAGCATTTACTAATTTTTCCACTGCTTTGTAACATAACGTTGCTAAATTTGACGGTGATTCTTCTCGTAATGCCCGTATTTCTGCTGCCGGAATCAATGTAAAAACGTCCTGAACACAGGTTACACTCTCCGACCAAAACTGTTCCCAAAATGCCTCATCACTAGCTTCAATGGGCTGAAATAATACACAAGTAAGTAATAAATCCATGTACAAAAAATGTCAGTAGACAACCAAGTTTGCAATAAATATTTTCATATACATAGTAGAACAGAAATATTGGTATGAAGCAGATTCAAAGAATTGCAGTTTAACACATGATAGACTCGTAAAAAAATCAGTCAAGTTTATACCTTTGTTTTTCCAAGACCCTAAAGAGCTAATAAATGTAGGCAATTTAGTCATATTATAGCAGAAATCATTTGCTAATAGGGCTGAAACGATACGCTAAACTGAATGCATAGCGATATTTAATTAGCTACGGTATATTGCTACATGTATATATTGTTTCTTCTCATTTTCATCATTTTCATGCAAAATCAGGTTCTTCCTTGTCTATTTGTCCGTACTGTTCATATTAGTATGAAAGAAATCTGCTTTCAAATCTTCTTAACTTAAATTGCAACAGAAGCCAAAAGTCAAAGTCACAAAGTAACAAGAGCCCCAGGGGGCACAACGCTCACCTGATACCCATGCACGCTCTAATTGACATACTGACATTGAATACTGATAGTGCCAGTACCAGGATTTTAGCCTACAACCTTTCTAAAAAGATTTTTGCCGGATGCAGAGAAGTTTTTTTTTCAGACAACCTTTGGAAGTACAAAAAAGAAAAAATAGCCACATTTCAAAACAATAACTTTTTTACTGATTTGAAAAGACGGATAAAGTGGTCCAACGTCATATGCCCAGCTAGTATAGTTCAATTATGCAACATCAAAAATAAAATCATATTGTACATTAATGTGCAGCAGAAAAAGAATAAAACAATGAAACGATTTCATAAATAAAGTTTATTTAAAATTGAACACAAAACCTTTCATTATTGATAGCTAGCATGCCAGAAATTATAAACGAGAATGCCCCCGGCGGCATCTTTGTTAGTATAAAGGCCATTTTCTGTTAAGTATGTGAGAGGTCAGGGTCAGTGCAATATTGGTATCAATGGAAAGATCTTGTCACAAGGAATACACATGTAAAAATTGAAACCTCTATCACTAACCATTCAAAAGTTATGCCCAATGTTAAAGTTTTTGAGAAGTACGTCAAAGGTCAAGGTTATGGTCACGAGGTCAAAAATTTTGGTATCAATGGAAAGGTATTGTCACAAGGAATACACATGTGAAATATGAAACCTCTATCACCAGCTTCCATTTAAAAGTTATGCCCAATGTTAAAGTTTTTTGGAAAACAGACAGACAAACAGACAGACGAACAGGCCAAAAACTATATGCTCCCGAATCTTTTATTCCAGGGGCATAAAAAACAAAGATTTTTCGGTTTTGCCTTTATTCATATTAAAGTATACTGAAATCTATGAATGCTTTTGAATAGTATTGATTTCATCTCAAATACATGAAACGTACAGTTAAAATTGTTTTAATCCAATATTTATCAATTCAAGTGAGTTGTGCTGCTTGTGCAGAAATTGGGCCAGTTTGTTTTCCAAAAAGCAGTGTATGGTGTATCAAACCTCATGACCCAGTGAAGCCACTTGAACAAATAATTTTCAGTGAATATGCTGAAATGCGGCGCTTCTTGCCTATGCATATTTCAACAGGCGAGAAGGAGCGTTGCATTTCAGCATACGCTGTTCAACAACTCAAGTGATTTCTCTAGGTTTCGTAGTTTGAAACAAATTAAAAGGCCCATGAAATTGTTAAGGTTGTCCAACTAGCAGACCTACAACATCGTTATTTACTGTTAAAAAATTGTTTTACCTCATCAAAGGTCTGTTACACGGACAAGTTGTTAGCGGAGAGAGTTCATGAAATGTATCGGTTGCATAGGATTTGCCGACAAAAAGTTATTTGGTCCGATAAAAACTCATCATGTATCTATTATTTGAACAGATAAAAATTCCCAAATGTCTTATCACAGGAACCTGTCATTTTATGAGAGAAAATGTTTTATTATTCACAACCTCAGGCCTCTGTGTTCCTCTTAGAAATATTATACATACAAGATGTCGAACACAGTGGCTTATGGTTGTAAATAATAATTTATTTACTCTATTTAAACAACAGCTTTCTGTGGTCCAACATTTCATAGGAAGATTTCAGGAACTCTGAACTGAATTATTTATTTCAAGAATTTCAGATATTAAATGTCCTATGCATTCTCAAAATCCGGAGGAAGAGATTACTCATTAGATGTTTCTTCAAGAAATCAGTCCGTAAATTACTTCATCTAAGAGAGTCTAAGACAGAGGAAATTCGAGCAAACTTTATGCATGATAACAAGTTGCAAGTGTTCCAAGTACATGAATGATAACCATTATGAAAGTGTTCCAAGTATAATGCACATTTCATAAAATAAAAATCTATTCCGTTTGCACTGTATCTCCTGAAATGTATCGCAGTACTAAAGGTATCACATTTCTACATGGGGAATCCCCTTCAGGTGTAATCCAAGGAAATCGTTTTAGCGGGGAATCCCCTCAGTTTTGACTGGTGAACAGGGCAGAATAAAAGGTGTCACACCATTGGTCAAAACTATTGAAAATTTAAAAATAGCACATGAAATCAATGTACCATTCCCTGTAGTCGGGATAAATTGAGTTTTGAACCTGTTTTTGTCTTTTATGCAATCTATTGATCGATTTAAAAATAGATGAAATTTGTAAAATTTTCGAAATGGATAAAGGTGATGTAAAAAAGTGGAATTTGTGAGAAAACGGTATGCACGACCCCCCTTTTTTCTATTATTTTTATGTGTGTCAAAGGTGTCCAAATCCAACGAGACCAAATTCATAATTATTGAATGAAGGATTGGAAGTCACTCAAATTGAGCTAAATGATTGATCATACAAAGAAGGTTTTTATTTCTTTGGATGACACCTTCAGGTACACGGCAAAACATGGCCGCTTTTGAAATCTTGTTCCCGACTTTAAAAATAAAATTCTAAATAAGTATAAAGAATTTAAATAATTGAATCATATCACATAAAAGGTCAATCAATAAGACATTGAAGCATGTGTCACTTGTTGAATTATCAGCTGTACTATGGATGAAAGGTCCATCAAAAAATGATTAATCATACAAAGAGGGTTTTTTCCTGTAGTTGCACCTGAAGCATTGGGCATGGAAAACATACATTATACCTATGTACAATCTTAAAAAATATTCCTTAAAAATCCAAAAGTGGATATCTTGACAAAATTCTTTCACTTGTAGGGTACCATGCATGAGTACCTCATACCTACAAATTGTCATGACAATCTGAAGAGTGGTTATAGAAAAGAAGCAGAAAATGTATGAAAATCACCCCCCCCCTTCCTTTTTTACATAAGAAATAAATTCATAAAAAATCAAAAAAATAAAATTTAAGCATAAAATACATATCAAAGCATTAAGTAAATTAAATATGATAAATATGTAGTAAATGAGTGTGTAAAATCATACACTTATTGAGTTATTTAAAGAAATAGTGCAAAAATGTGCATTTCTGACTAAGTCCGAAAAGACGTCAAAAACGCGTCAAAAATTTGACTTCGAAGTGGAACCAAAAATAACAACACTTCTTAAGACATCTCTCTAGATCATCCTGATGCTTTCGGTTTGTCGATACATGCTTCGGTTCTGAAGAAGAAGTTTGTCAAAGGAGGGTACCCCCCGTGACCTACTTTTGGCTGTGGTGGCGCCACCTGTTGACAGATCCGGACGAAAAACAACAACACTTGTAGGGGACCATGAGTACTACATACCTACCAAGTTTCATCAAAATCCCTTCAGCCGTTCTGAAGAAGAAGTTTAAAATGTGAAAAGTTTACGACGACGGACGACGACGGACGACAACGACGACGGACGACGGACGACAGACGCAACACTATGACAAAAGCTCACTTGAGCCTATGGCTCAGGTGAGCTAAAAAGTCATGATACCAAACTGCAGTACTCTTTGTAGTGAATGTTTGTATGAAATATGAAAAGCCTACCATTTACATTATGCAAGAAATCTGCTTTCAAATCTTCTCAATATACAAAATGTAAATTGCAACATAAGCCCAAAGTCAAGGTCCTAAGTCATGATACCAATCTGTAGCACAGGCACCAGATTCCTAGAGAGAAAATTATAACCCATCTAAAATGCCCTTTCTCTTCTCTTTATCCTTTTACAAGGCATGACAGCTCCCATGTTTTAAATCAAGTTGAAACCTACACTTTACCGTTAGTGGCAAGGATGACAACTCGAACTAACATACTGCGCATGCTAAGAATAACGTAAAGTGTAGGTTTCGACTCCATTTCATGTTTTTGGATTAACTGCGGCTAAATGCAAGTATAATCAATAGTAAATAGGTAATGACCATGAAGAAAAATATCTGTAGAAACTAATGATATATAGTTTAATGCTGAAACCCTGTTGAAACTTAAGATATTGGGGGGAAAAAGAGGGGGGATGGTGTTCAAATATAGAAGCTGTCGTGCCTTAAGGAAAGAGAGAGATGGCCGAGTGGATAAGGCGTTCAACTCTCACGCAGACAACCGGGGTTCGAATCCCGGTGTGGTCATATGAGAGTTGAAAGTCATATCCATTCGTTCGTCCCTACTGAGTCTCCTGACCGGGGGGACTATAAAGGGCCCGGTTGGGTACCCACGTTCATGCTGCGGCAAGGGTATCCAGGTGTGGTGGCACCTTATAAAAGCCGTTGGAAATACGGACCATCCAAGCAGTACCTATTTATACAACCCTCCTGCATACATGCATACACCACATACACAAGTGGAGGGTGGGCATCAAAATGGGGTAGTACTCCGCCCCTTAAATAATAGAAGGGGCTATGAGGCACCCCAGAGGGGAACGACCTGGCTAGAGTACTCTGTAACGGGCAGTTGGCGAATGAGTTCCCCGCAATATAACATCAATACAGCCAACTAACCCAATAGAGGGTTGCTAGGTGCCCAAACAGAAAGAAGAAGAAGAGTAAATAGAAGAGAAACGGGAATTTAAGATGTTTTCTTTTTAATTTTTTTTCTAGGAATCTGGCGCCTGTGATCTGTAGTACTCTTTGTGGTGAATGTTTGTATGAAATATAAATTTTAATCGCAAAATGTGCCAAAAAGTGGAGAAAACTTCAATTTCTCAATTGAGCTGTGCGGACAGTAACTTATTCTCTTTAAAAAATGGGAGTGAAATGTCTCAGGACGAAAGGTCTTTTAGGCGATACGTCCCAGATTCTTATGTGTTCAGTCCCAACCTGCTATATGCAGTGTTCTCCCCAGAAATTTCAGATAGCATGGTGCTAAGTCTTCGCGGTGCATCTTGCGTTGGGATGCGCCATTGCGCGTTGCATCATTGCGCGTTGCATCATTGCATACTGTTTCATGTGTTGCTGCTTTATTACTAAACTGTTCAAAATAATTTTGATAATGATTCTTATCTACATGCCAATTATCATTAAATAATAGACAGTGAGATCATTCGTGTTCTTTTTGTAAAGAGAGATTCATGACAGTTTTAAAACTCAATTAGTTTTGGGCCTTTTGAGAAAATTATCTTGAGACTGTCTCATGACCATAACTCCAGGTAGCTTAGTGTAAGAATTTGGCATATTACACTGATTTGGAAGGAAATTCTGTGAATGGGCCACTTTCCATGATTTTCTAAAATATCAATAGGCCATTTCTTCAAAACAGTTCGGAGTTTTCAATGGTTCATTTTGCAAATTAATGGGACTATGGTGCATGTCCTCTGTCCTTCCTAATCACTGATATTAGTGAATCTAAGTGTGTTATGGAAAGGGTGTCTAACCTCGAGTTCTGAATTTTTGGTTCAGGGAAAGGGCAGGTTTCACCTTTTAAAAAAGGTTGAAAATTATCTTTATACAAATTCCTACTTGAAAAATTTGATATAAATATGGAAACATTTACCCCCCCCCCCCCCCCCCCGCCCATCCTTAATTAGCCATTGCAATATTCTTTTGGGTAATCTCTGGCAATGAAAGCTGACAATTGTTCTACTTTGCCAACAGTATGGAGCAAACCGGCAACCCCCCCCTCCAAGAAATCAAGATCTATTTTGAAATTATGTCAATCGTATAAAAAGCCTTCTATATCGCGCTCCGACTCATCAATAAAACGATGGTCCGTGCACCATGTTGTGTTTTGATGATTATCTAAACTTCTTATTAACTAGATTCAAGCAGGGACGTTTATATATACGTCCCTGATAAAAAAAAAAAACCAAACAAACAAACAAAAATACGGACGTACCGACTCGTTATTTATTCAAAGTAGAATGATTTGCGCGAGCGAGATAACCTCTTTCATATCTTGTAAAAGCGGCAATTATTTTTTATGACAAAACGGCGAGGTCGGGTAATATGTCGAACAGTAAGACGGATTAAAAACATATTTTAATGACATCTGATATACTGTATTTCTATTATGCTGTAACTATATGACACGTGCCGGTCAACACGATCTAGCCATTATACATGTAGATGAAAACGTTTTCATGAACTACGTTATAGAGTGGTCGTCTTTTGTTGGTCACTCGATAGACATTGACAACGCAGTTATTTTAAATGTCCGATAGATTGACGTGCGCCGTAGAAGCCAGACACGTTCTCAGCTCAGGTAAATAAAGCTTGCGGGGGGTTACAAGACGTTTAATTAATTAACACTTCGGGTTGTATACAGCCGGGGCTAATTAAGCGGGAAAGCAGCTCTTCAATCAATCAATTAACGCAAAGGGATACACAAAATAGTTAATTCACGAATTTTTAGGGGAAAAAATATAGCATGGCGGCCGTAAAATATAGCGTGGTGCTAATCCCGATAGCGTGGCGGTAAATCTCGATAGCGTGGCGGGGCCGCCACGCTAAAACGGCCTGGGGAGAACACTGATATGGACAGAAAGCTTTGTTATTATGTTAAGACAAGTCGTGAAGACAACATCTAAACATAAGCCCAGAAGTGCTTTTTCTCTACATAAGGTATAAAACAACAATATTAAACCACAGGAACCTGTCGTTTTATAAATAGAAAAAATAAATTATTGTTCACCCCCAATCATGCTCATGCTTCTGTGTTAATATTACAATTTTCTCCAGGAATGAAACAAAATCGAAAAATTCTAGACATCGATTTTCCCAACATAACTTTGCAAATATATCGTCTACATGGGATACGACAGATGAATCGCGACTTCCAACACTTAAAACGATATATCATGTTATAAAAACAACAATCATTACTTACAAAAACACAGGCAGATAGATGCTACAGCTCCTTTTACATGGACAATATTTCCTCTTGATTACATTGTTTTCTCCAACGCCATCAGACATCAACTTCCTGTGTGCAGAGTAAATTGAACATCTCCCGCCTCTTATTAGGAGCACCGTTCGTCAAAAGTAGCTGTATGTTGGAATTTTTACCTGTGTAACGGACCCATCCGAAGCAGTAAGGAATCTTTAACTTGCTTATACACCGATCTGAGACACAGGACCATTTTAGAGACCCTTCCAAAGTATTAGGCTATGGTTACTTGGCTATATATTGTAGGGTGTCAGCCTGTCTGGCCAAGTAACCCCAGCCTAGTCCTTCCATAGGGACTTTAAATGGGGTTGCCGTTCCGCAAATTGTCGTAGGTAAGTTAAAGATTCCTCACTACTTCGGATGGGTCCGTTACACAGGTAAAAATTCCAACATACAGCTACATTTTCGAACGGTGCTCCTAATAAGAGGCGGGAGATGTTCAATTTACTCTGCACACAGGAAGTTGATGTCTGATGGCATTGGAGAAAACAATGTAATCAAGAGGAAACATTGTCCATGTAAAAGGAGCTGTAGCATCTATCTGCCTGTGTTATTGTAAGTAATGATTGTTGTTTTTATAACATGATATATCATTTTAAGTGTTGGAAGTCGCGATTCATCATTCGTATCCCATGTGGACAATATATTGGCAAAGTTATGTTGGGAAAATCGATGTCTAGAATTTTTCGATTTTGTTTCATTCCTGGAGAAAATTGTAATATTAACACAGAAGCATGAGGGAGTGAACAATAACTCATTTTCTCTATTAAAATGACAGGTTCCTGTGATTAAACAACAACATGCAACAACATTAAAGAAAAAAAGCTTTCTGTCAACGTGATCAACTCCTCTCTTGTCACTGTAACTAATTTGGTACACAAAGTAACAAAATTAAGTCGAGATTTGTATGCAGAAGACACCATTCCTTGTTTTGAGCGTGGGTTCACGATAAATATCGATTACGTCAATGGATTCATTGATCCGTTGATCTACAACTTATTGTCAACAATATGGTCGGTTACTGGTGATGCTTCTGAATTCTTAGTAAAGAATCAATGCAGCAGAAAATTAAGCATCATTCACCTGTGTTTTTGTGGTGAGTTGTATGACAGCTTTCCTAAAATTCAGTTTTGTATCAGAATTTCCCATTTCGTGTTGGCAATAATTTTCTGCGGTTTTTTATTACCTCCTCTAAGAAGAGTTCTAATTATTACGTAGACGAGTCGTGTTTATGGTTTGTTCGGACGTTACACATTTCCGATTCATAATAATGAAAAGTAATTTATCGTTGTTCATCATCATCAGGGACGTATATATATATACGTCATCATCATCATCATTGGCAGCTGACTTACATAGTTTAATGATAATCACAATAAATTTTCAAAAATTGACTTTTCTGTTATGATTGCCTTTCCCATGTTATAATGACCTTTCTGCACAGCATGATTTTCCATCATGCATACTTTCAATATTATGCCAAGTTTGGTTCAACTCAGCGTAGGAGGAGATGCCATGACAAAATGTTTTGATACATTATTTCTGTCCTCCTGGATGCAACCCCCTCTCTCCCCTTTTATGTAAATCCCCAGTCTGTCTGGTGTGTACATTGTTTGTGTGACTTTTGTATAGTTTATAAGTATTTGATGTATTAGTCCTATAGTTGCTTTTTAGTCTTTCATCCAATTTCTTATGTCCTGTGATACTTTATGTGCCTTTCTCCTTCATTTTTAAGGTTTCAGTGCCGATTACCTTGCCGTTTCAATGATCTCTTAATTTGCTTTGTTTGCATGATTTTATTTTGTATAAGCTTTTAGCTCCTGTTACCTGTATCTGTTATGTATGCCTTGATTATAGCTTTCAGTCCCTGTTAGCCATGTACATTTTATTCCAGTGCTTTGTTTTAATTTTGTTTTGTTTTTACTTTATTAGCATGTTTTCTTGTTTCTTTTTTATGTATAAGTACTATGTCTATGTCAATTGTAAAAGCTCTACGGAGTTTATGTTCTTTGTTATTTATGTACACAGTGTCGACTTTAAATAAATATTACTTACTTACTTACCTACTTACAACTCAGTGTAGGAGGAGACGCCATGACAAAATGTTTCAACACAATTCAGTTTATAGGACATGTCATGACAAAATGTTTCAATACAACTCAGTGTCGGAGGAGATGTAATGGCAAAATATTTCAATACAACTCAGTGCAGGAGAAGATGTCATGACAAAATGTTTCAATACAACTCAGTGTATGAGGAGATGCCATGACAAAATGTTTCAATACAATTCAGTGTAGGAGGAATGTTTCAATACAATTCAGTGTAGGAGGAGATGCCATGACAACATGTTTCAATACAATTCAGTGTAGGAGGAGATGCCATGGCAAAATGTTTCTATACAACTCAGTGTAGGAGTAGATGTCATGACAAAATGTTTCAATACAATTCAGTGTAGGAGGAGATGCCATTACAAAATGTTTCAATACAATTCAGTGTAGGAGGAGATGACATGACAACATGACAATATGTTTCAATACAATTCAGTGTAGGAGATGTCATGACAAAATGTTTCAATACAATTCAATGTAGGATATGTCATGACAAAATGTTTCAATACAATTCAATGTAGGAGGAGATGTCATGACAAAATGTTTCAATACAATTCAGTGTAGGAGGAGATGACATGACAACATGACAATATGTTTCAATACAATTCAGTGTAGGAGGAGATGACATGACAACATGACAATATGTTTCAATACAATTCAGTGTAGGAGATGTAATGACAAAATGTTTCAATACAATTCAGTGTAGGAGGAATGTTTCAATACAATTCAGTGTAGGAGAAGATGCCATGACAACATGTTTCAATACAATTCAGTGTAGGAGATGTAATGACAAAATGTTTCAATACAATTCAGTGTAGGAGGAATGTTTCAATACAATTCAGTGTAGGAGATGTAATGACAAAATGTTTCAATACAATTCAGTGTAGGAGGAATGTTTCAATACAATTCAGTGTAGGAGAAGATGCCATGACAATATGTTTCAATACAATTCAGTGTAGGAGATGTAATGACAAAATGTTTCAATACAATTCAGTGTAGGAGGAATGTTTCAATACAATTCAGTGTAAGAGAAGATGCCATGACAACATGTTTCAATACAATTCAGTGTAGGAGATGTAATGGCAAAATGTTTCAATACAATTCAGTGTAGGTGATGCCATGACAAAATGTTTCAATACAATTCAGTGTAGGAGATGCCATGACAAAATGTTTCAATAAAATTCAGTGTAGGAGATGCCATGACAACATGACAATATGTTTCAATACAATTCAGTGTAGGAGATGTCATGACAAAATGTTTCAATACAATTCAGTGTAGGAGAAGATGTCATGACAAAATGTTTCAATACAATTCAGTGTAGGAGGAGATGCCATGACAAAATGTTTCAATACAATTCAGTGTAGGAGAAGATGTCATGACAAAATGTTTCAATACAATTCAGTGTAGGAGGAGATGCCATGACAAAATGTTTCAATACAATTCAGTGTAGGAGGAGATGCCATGACAAAATGTTTCAATACAATTCAGTGTAGGAGGAGATGCCATGACAAAATGTTTCAATACAATTCAGTGTAGGAGAAGATGTCATGACAAAATGTTTCAATACAATTCAGTGTAGGAGAAGATGTCATGACAAAATGTTTCAATACAATTCAGTGTAGGAGGAGATGCCATGACAAAATGTTTCAATACAATTCAGTGTAGGAGGAGATGCCATGACAAAATGTTTCAATACAATTCAGTGTAGGAGAAGATGTCATGACAAAATGTTTCAATACCATTCAGTGTAGGAGAAGATGCCATGAAAAAATGTTTCAATACAATTCAGTGTAGGAGATGTCATGACAAAATGTTTCAATACAATTTGATGGCAATTTCAAGGTTCAAAGGCATGTAAATCTTCAAATGATTTACAGTTCCTAATAGAATTATATCTCTCTTCATCAAATTGTCATATGATGTTCTACATTACTGACAAATTCCATTGATTATTGTAGGCAGAGTTGGAAGGACAAGAATTTTCATACATAAGAGTTGAACAAAAAACAAAATCTTTATTGTCAAACAACATGACTTTAATGTTTTATTTAATACTCTGAAACATTCCCTGAAAAAAAATACTCTCTATACTAAGAATTGAACACAATGAAGGTATATAAATCACTACTTTGTGACATATATAGGTAAATTAATACAAATTAGTACACCTTATTAGAGTTTACAACAGGTTTAACAAATTTTCACAGAAAAACTTGAAAAGACCTGAATCTCACCTAAAGGGGTAGGGCCACGAAGCCCGATATTGGCCCTGGTTTTGAACATTGTACTTCATAGAATTTTTAACTATGATTTGACATTTTGAAACGTTCTCTACTGAATCATGAATCTATCTTTTGTCAACATTGCGTTTATCACTAGCTTTTAGCCCTTTGAAAACACCAAAATTGGTAATATTCCGCAAAATTGATAGAAAAACTACATTTTTCTATAAAATTAGCAATGGCCGCATACATAAACTAGGATGAAAATATTATATGTGAAAGATTGTCATTATTTCCTTTTGTCATAAACGTTTTATCTCAGTTAATGCATGCAGCCACATTGAATTCTTCCACAAAAGACAAAGTTCCAAGCAATTTTTGCCATATTTTGTCAATAACATCAATATGACGTCACTTCATGATGTCATTACATTTAAATAGCACAATGTTTGGTGATATTTTACTATTCATTCAAAGCGGTGAACATTTGTGTATTTTCATGAGAGATATCAAGTATTCCCCATGAAATTTATTTCTAGAGAATCGAGGGCCGATTTAGGGGTCTTGTGGCCCTACCCCTTTGTAAAATTTGCTATGTACCAAATTCATTCATTTAATAAATCAATAATAAATACTCCACACATGTAACCAGGACATTAATACAAACCACAAACATTCATTTTTGTTTACTATCATTCCTTCTTTCTATTAAAAAAAAATAAATATTGAACTATTCATAATGCTATATATAATGCTATATGTATAATGTAATAATGTGATAATGTAATCTATAGTGTAATTAAAAGAAATGAAAATAATAAATATAACTTTTCTTTTCCCTAATTCTTTAATCATGCAAAACAATATTTCATCATTTATGTTATGATAAAATTCAGATATCAAAGGTGAATCGACCAATGAATTACAGTAAATGTAAAACATATGATATCAAATTACATTATAAATCCCTTACAATGCAGACAAACATGTAACACACATTTTTATCTTATACTTCCACTTGATATTAAAGGCTAACAGACTTAAAAAAAATTGTGGATATTAAGGATTTTTGTTTTCATTAAAATCAAATTATATAAAATTTCCTTTGTTCATTGAAAGGTAAAAAAATAACTTTCATAAGAGTTTTGACAAATGAGTTAAATATACTAAGGTAAAGTCATCATAAAGATACATGTAGAAACAGTTCTTTTTTTAACTTTGGAAGAGACAATGATTTACTGTCCATAATTTGATTCTTTACAAAAAAAGTCAATCTTACAAACGATCACAGGATGACAATGGCATATCTTGCAAATTAAATTTATCCTAGATCAATTTAAAAATCTTAAATTTAATTTTACAAAAGATTAAAGGAGGACATTGGCATATTGAAAATGCTGCAGCGAATCTATAATACAAATATATCTAAATACATGTACATTTTGTGTAAGATTTCAGATCAATTACAAAAATATAACGTGTGTACTAGTAGTTAATATATATTTGAAATAATTCAAAGAACATTCCTTTTTTGGACAAAAAACATTAACAGAGCTGTACTGTGACACTAACATGTACATGCACTATTTTTGACAACATATTGAAAATTAGGTGAAAGGGACTAGATTAAACTTCAAAACAAAATAGAATTGGCACACTAAAGAGAATATCATACATACCTCATTTCTTAATCATCCAATAATTAGACTAATTATTACTCAATATTGTAAACACCTTAAATTTTCACTTTCAGCTATAGCAATGTTAAAATGCTCTGAAAAATTTGTTCGAAACCAAACATTTTGAGGTAATTTGCATTTTATATAACATTATTCATAATATGATTAAATATTTTATGAAATCAAGAGAAAATTGGCATATAGTAAATCTAATGTCACCAGACATTGCCACAATGCTGAAGGTTTTAATAGCACTTTTTGTATAAGTATAATTCTTTAAAGGGACATGTTTTGTGGAAAATGATGGAACAAAAATTCAAAAATCAAAATAATTAAATGATATAAACATCAAGTATTTACAATACTGAGTATAACAATGCATCCAGAAACAGTCTATCTACATTAGTCTTCACCTGGTAAATGAAGACGTCCAACAAAAGTAAATCTCCCAACATGCCTTTCTTCTTCCTCTTCCTCTGCATCCATTTCACCCAGAATTTCCTTCATCAACAGATACTCCTTAAGTTTGTTTGCAACAGGAAGCTCCTCCATTTTTTGATAAATATTGCAGCCAATCAAGTCCCGAATATTTCCTCGACATATTTCTTGTAGAGATCTAGGAATTTCTATCGTGTCTTTGAAAAACTTGAGAATATTTTGTCTCTGATCTTTGGACAAGTGTGTATGAAGCTCTCTTGCTGTTCGGAGAATTTCGGAGAGAGTTTTAATCGTTTTGTATGAGGGATGCTTGGAACAGTACACATACAACTGTAGAAGTTCCAGATTTTTATGAGCCATGGCTAGAAACATGGGCTCCAGATCAAAATGAGGATGGGCGTCTTCATGAAACAGACAGCACTTCATAAGTTTTTTTACCTTGGCATGGGCCTGTAGGTCACATCCATTCCTTAGTAACACCTTAGCTGCTCGCACACTGTTCTCTTGTGATGCAACCATGATTGGAGTGAGACCATCAAAATTGAGCTTAAATGAAAAAGGTTTTGATGATTACTGCATGTAAGAGTGCTGATTGATATGTTGTGAGCCTCATACTGATTTGAATTTTTTCAGACATTTTGCATTATTTTTCTACATAATCCCCTTCAGTATGCGCTTTTGCCATCGGTGTTTAAGGGTTTCAATACCACTTTTAAAGAACTCCTTATCTTGACTGTTCAGAAAGCCATCCACTGCAAGTATGACGTTATCATAGGACTGAAAGTGGGTGCCAGAAAAAGCTGCTTTCAGTTTTAGGAATAAATGAAAGTCTGATGGAGTAAGATCAGGTGAATAAGGCTAATGCTCAATCAAATTGAAGCCACAATCATGAATGGCAGCCATGGCAGTGACAGACTTGTGAACAGGAGCATTGTTCTGATGAAACAACACGCCTGCAGCACTTAGGTTTAATATTTTCCCTTAACTGCATCAGAAGTGAAGCATAGTATGTGCCATTGATTGTTCATTCATTTGGGAGATAAGCTATCAGCAGAATACCTTCTGCATCCCAGAAAATCGAGGCCATAAACTTTCCAGCTGAAGGAACAGTCTTTGCCTTTTTTGGCCCGGGTGAGCCAGGGTGCTTTTACTGTTCAGACTGTTGTTTGGCCTCTGGAGTAAAATGATGGACCCAAGTTTCATCTAAAGTGACAAATCTTTGAAGAAAATTGACAGCATCTACCTAAAAAAGGTAAAGATTAGCACGCAATAAAGTGTGCCTGGTGTGCCTCTGATCAATCTTGGTATGCAACAGGCCAAAAGCTTTCTCCTTTCAAGATCTTTAGTCAGAATGGAATGTACTCTTTCCTGTGAAATGCCAACTGCACTGGCTATATATCTTCCTGTAACTCGTCTGTCAGTCAAAGCAATATCATGGAATTTATTGATCATTTATGGAGTTACAACAATGACAAGCCTTCCAGGACAGGGGTCATTCTCAAGAGTCTGTCTACCGTGCTTAAATTCCGCCATCCACCTTTACACTGTAGCATATGAAGGGGCATCTTTCCCTACTGATGTTACCATATCATTATGGATATCCTGTGTTAAACCTTTTTTATGCATATACATGTATTGGATTGCTGCCCTTTCACCAATTTTGTCCATTTTGCAAAAGCAACTTGTCTTTTATACTTTAGAGTGTTACCTCATCGATTTAAATTGATGAAATGAGACCAGTCCTTGGGTACAATGTCTTATATAGTCAGAGAATAGCAGGACTTAAAAAGAACATCCCTGCGTATCTCCTTCAATATGAGGCTCACAACATATCAATCAGCCCTCATAATTAAAATGCAACCTGTAAAATATTTATCTACGAAAAATCGACTGAGTTTGATGATAAATATAATGAACACCTGACAAAAGTGAACCGTATAAAATGAGTGTTTGCATTGTATATCTTAGTAAATATATCTAAATTCTTTTCAGAAAAGACTTTTGCACTTTACCTGTGCATCTTATAGACCTACAGTCTACGATTATATTTTCAGTATCATTCTGTATTTATGCAGGATAAATAAGAAATCAATAGAATTAAACCTTTGTTATAGTGTTGTTGTGAAGTTGAAAAATATTTGTCTCGAATTTTCCTTGGCATCTGACCTTGCGACTTCAACATTTGTGGAACTTTGAGTATTCCAAAATTAAGATGACAAACAAAATGTGTATGTACTGACAGAGATAAAAAATTCAATGTAAAGCCATGAGTAATGTTCATAGACATAAAAATTAAGAGATACAATTAATATTATACCTCATTAATGTTAGCACCAGCATTGATAAGTTTCTGTACAATATAGGAGAAGTTGTTCATGACAGCTGCGTGTAGAGGGATTGTGGTTTGAGCAGCCCCGCCCACTTTGCACCCTGGGGTGGCAAGCAGGTTCTCTACCAGTGCATCATTACCCTTCTCACAGGCCGTGTATAGGGGGGTCTGCTTCTTTCCATTTACTCTGTTAATGTCACACCCTAGGAAATAAATTTTGAAATGTACATCAACACACAAGTCTTCACATACATGCAATATATTATGAAAATAAAAAAAAAGTTATTTTGAAAGGAAAGTATTTCAGCAATTACAACGTACACATACATGAGAAAGTCAATCAAGATTGAGTTTCTGGTGAATATAAAAAATTGGTAGTTTTTATAGAGAGTTGTTCAAAAATTGCACACAACAAGTATTATTTTTTGAGGACCTTACTGACCTTGATCTGCACAAGCATTATATAAGCAATATTGACCTTTCATACAAGTTTTATGTACGCTCAAATTAAAATATAGCTACAGTGAGGTATCTTTATGCATGAAATATCTTCTTCAGCCTAGCTTCTATAGTTTACCTGATTTAATGAGTAACACTGCAGCTTGTGTGAAATACTGAACAATGGCTTCATGTAGAGGTGTCAAACTACTGGCTGACTCCTGTAGGTTCAGATCACTTCCTGCATTAATAAGAGACTTCACAATCTGCGAAAGTAAGATATAGGAAAAGTACAGTAAAGTACATCGCTACCACAAGAAATTTCCAAAACTTTTTTATAACCACCAGTTGGGTTAATTTACAATCCGTTTAACTTCAGATGCTGGTATAAGTATTTATGTCTCAATCATATCTTTAAATGCCACGACTCTGTTTGCAAGTTTATACAGCATGCTTAACGTACGGCCTAGGACAATATTTATCATCATTAGATACTGTTTAACACTGTATATAGTTACATATAATAGGGCAGAAAGATCATTTGTATACTGTACAGTACAAGTGAAAGTTTTCAGAACAGGTCTGATTGCAAGAATCAGGCACAGTGATTCATTGATACATCTACATGTATATGTTTATTAAACTTTTTCAATCAAGTTCTGAGACAATGTCTGATACATTTCAAAGGCATGCATTACATTTCTCATTGAGGGGAAAATAAAGTGTGATACATGTATCATTCAATTTCCATTGTTATTTCTAAAAGACGAAGATTCTGATTGGCTAAGAAATTGTGTTTGACATGTATCATAAGAGACCAGAAGTATGCGTTTAGCAACATCATAAGCAACATCATTAGCAACACAATCTAAAAGCTGAAAATAAACATCACAAAGCAAAGAAACTAAATGATAAGTAATCGTTGTAATATTTTTTTTTTTTGGTTAATAGTGGTACAATGTATCAACATCAAATATTGAGGGAAAACTTATGCATCTTGCATAATGCGCACAATGCAGTTTTCCCTTAATCTCTGGTGTTGATAACTCGATAAACCAAAGAAATGATTCCTTTAAAAAAATCTTAATAAGGACTAAGAAGAAGAAAACGGCAGAAGGAATTCAGGCAAGAATGTCCTTTAGGACATCCTGATTATACATAAATTTCAAAAGAAAAATTAAAATTTCAGGGGTAATTTACCTGCCATCATTAAATGGACCTGTTATTAGAAATAAATAATACATTCTTACTTGCACATCACCCCTCAACATGACTGCTGAATACAAGGCATGCATTCCTTTATTGTTGATTTCATTCACTGCGCAACCTATGTATCAAAGTATAACATGTATCAGCTTTAAGAATTACTATGGTAAGATATACAATACTGTAAAGTAACAGTGTTTAAAACTTTAATGCAAGAAAAATCTTATATTCAAATAAAATTGCATACTAGTATATTGATTTATGACTACAGTGTTTTAAAAACATTGATGTGACATCATGCCTTTGTTCTAAGAGTCCTAAATTTACCTTTGATTGTCCAATATCAAATCTAGGTCCACTTTGTTAGGAAAATATACGCCACGTAGACATAATATTGGACAGTCATTCAATTTGGTAAATGTTCTTTGACATCTACAGGTTACCTGTTACAAACCTTATTTAGAAATCACGCTAAAAGAATTCCTTGTATTGGATAAAAGAAATCGTAGAACTGCCTATTCCAATTTTTCTAATTCAAAATTTCTGTAGCAAATCTTTTTACTGATGATTTAGGTATTCGCTGGACTTCTTCAAAAATATCTTCCTGAATTTTTCTTTCATTTAACCATGCGCATAGAATGTTGAACATCCCCACTGATTTCTTTTCAGTATTTTAAGGCACTGCTTCATTCAGAAGACTATTTATTGCCTGTTCGGAAAACGACAATTTTTGAGACATACATGTTTATTCTTTATATCCAAAGTAGGTTGAACTAACTTGTCATCACTTAAAGTATTCTCCACAATTTTTTTGTTTTAAATTGCATTCAAGACTAAAATTGTATCTTGAGTTATGGAATATGTGTCATAATTTTCCACAACTTTAAATGTATTTTGAGTAACGAAAATTTCATCTCCGTTATTATTTTTGATAAACTACTCCCTCTTAAGTGATTACATTTCATAACAGTAATCTAAGACAATAAATATTGAAAGAATAAAGCCTGTGTTTGTGAAACACGAATGCCCCCGGTGGCATCTTTGTTAGTATAAACGCCATTTTCTGTTGAGTACGTGAAAGGTCAAAGTCAAGGTGACGAAGTCAAAATTTTTTTGCTATCAATGAAATGGTCTTCTCACAAGGAATACAAATGTGACATATGAAAGCCCTATCACTTACTATTCAAAAGTTATGCCCAATGTTAAAGTTTTTGAAAAGTAGGTCAAAGGTCAAGGTCACGAGGACAAAACTTTTGGTATCAATGGAAAGGTTTTGTCACAAGGAATACACATGTGAAATATGAAAGCCCTATCACTTACTATTCAAAAGTTATGCCCAATGTTAAAGTTTTTGAAAAGTAGGTCAAAGGTCAAGGTCAAGGTCACGAGGTCAAAAATGTTGGTATCAATGGAAAGGTCTTGTCACAAGGAATACACATGTGAAATATGAAAGCCCTATCACTTACCATTCAAAAGTTATGCCAAATGTTAAAGTTTTTGAAAAGTAGGTCAAAGGTCAAGGTCAATGTCACGAGGTCAAAAATGTTGGTATCAATGATAAGGTCTTGTCACAAGGAATACATATGTGAAATATGAAAGCCCTATCACTTACCATTCAAAAGTTAAGCCCAATGTTTAAGTTTTTGAAAAGTAGGTCAAAGGTCAAGGTCAAGGTCACAAGGTCAAAAATTTTGGTATCAATGGAAAGGTCTTGTCACAAGGAATACACATGTGAAAGATGAAAGCCCTATCACTTACCCTTCAAAAGTTATGCCCAATGTTAAAGTTTTTGAAAAGTAGGTCAAAGGTCAAGGTCAAGAGGTCAAAAATTTTGGTATCAATGGAAAGGTCTTGTCACAAGGAATACACATGTGAAATATGAAAGCCCTATCACTTACCATTCAAAAGTTATGCCCAATGTTAAAGTTTTTGAAAAGTAGGTCAAAGGTCAAGGTCAAGGTCACGAGGTCAAAAATGTTGGTATCAATGGAAAGGTCATGTCACAAGGAATACACATGTGAAATATGAAAGCCCTATCACTTACCATTCAAAAGTTAAGCCCAATGTTTAAGTTTTTGAAAAGTAGGTCAAAGGTCAAGGTCAAGGTCACAAGGTCAAAAATTTTGGTATCAATGGAAAGGTCTTGTCACAAGGAATACACATGTGAAAGATGAAAGCCCTATCACTTACCATTCAAAAGTTATGCCCAATGTTAAAGTTTTTGAAAAGTAGGTCAAAGGTCAAGGTCACGAGGTCAAAAATTTTGGTATCAATGGAAAGGTCTTGTCACAAGGAATACACATGTGAAATATGAAAGCCCTATCACTTACCATTCAAAAGTTATGCCCAATGTTAAAGTTTTTAGTTCGGACAAACAGACAGACAGACAAACAGACGGACAGGCCAAAAACTATATGCCCCGGAATCACAGATTCCGTGGGCATAAAAAAGTCAAAGGTATGCCACTTTGAAAAGTAATCAATGTCTGAAGTACCATATAAGCCTCAAACAGTTCATTCTTAAAGATATTTGACAGTTTTTCGGCCCTGCAGGCCTCAGAATGAATTGTTTGAGGCGTATATCCAATACTTACTTCCGCCTATTATTTTAGTACAATTTAGTATCAAATATCTGACATACCAAATTATGGACGCAAAGATACTAAGAAGTGAAGTCACGAAGAAGCAAATTTATGATGCGAAGAAGGGAAGTTATGATGCAAAGAAGCATAGCTACGATGCAAAATAAGTATGCTTTCTTCGCATCGTAACTTTGCGTCTTTACATTTTAAGTTCCCTTTTGCACAGTGTAACTTTGTTTAATTTCTTCGTAACTTTGCTCCTTCACATCTTTGCTTCTTCCCTTCTTCACAATTTCGCTACTTCATACTTCACTTCTTCGTAACTTTGCTTTTTTGCAATGAAACAAACTTACAGAGAAGTGAAGTTGACAAGAAGCGAAGTTACAAAGAAGCTAAATTGAGAGGAAGCAAAGTTGAGAAGAAGCAAAGTTAAGAAGAAGCAAAGTTGGGAAGAAGCAAAGACACAAAGTTGAGAAGAAGTGAAATTACAAAGAAAAGTTATTATGCAAAGAAGCAAAAAGTTGCTTTGTTTCTTCGCATCATACCTTCACTTCTTCACATCATAGCTTCGCTTCACATAGTAACTAATTGGTTTCTTCACTTCCCAACTCCATTTCTTACATCACACCCTTGCTTCTTCACAACTTTGCTTCTTCGTAACTTTGCTTCCAAAATTTGATACTCGAAGATGCAATGTCCACAAAAGAACACTGTACTGACATGCATCGTTTAATAAAATTGAGCTAAAATCCTGATTGTTACAAGAAATTTTTTGCAGAGCAAACGAAACAGAATTCTGCGCTAAACTGGTGCATGAGCAATCTGTATGTTTTTGTTCCCTGGAACTGAGCTTCAAATTCAGTACCACAGAAACCTCGTAATGTAAAAGGATATATTTAGCCTCATAAATGTTTTTAATCTAGAATGATCAATCTATCACACAAAGGGTTTAATACAGAATATTTACATTACTAGTGTATTCCCCATATTAAACGCCCATTAGGCAATTAGAATTATATTCCAATAACTTGGATTGCTATAGTGACGTCACGTTCATGTTTTGCATGTAGGGAGAATTTACCAATTTTAAAATACATCTGACGCTATTACAGGCAAATGTGCGATGTGTATGCAAATAGGAATGACTGATACATAGAATAAATGTAAATATAAGTAATGACTGTCTTACTTTTGGTGTTCACGGGTATATAATTCTGGTTGGACACGTGCAAATTTTCCGAGAATCACTTCACAATTCACAGAATTTGCACGTGACCCATGACACCAAAAGTAAGACAGTCATTTCTTAATTACATTGTACATGTAAATCAAATTCAATTTGCATTAGAATTTGTTATGTGAAAGCAATGTGAATCTAACTGGAATTAAACTTATGTTCATCAAACCTAAAGCAAAATAGACTCAATGTATATTTGTCTGAACAGGGCATTACTATTGGCAGCTTTAACATTTCATTACCTGCTTTAATTAGTAATTCTACCACAGTGACATTATATCCGTATACAGCACCATGTAACACTGTGTCCCCTTCTTTAGTCTTCACACTAAGATCAGCACCTTTATCTAACAGTAGACCAGTTAATTCTGCCAAAATAGAAAGTGAAAAATCAATAAAAGGCATAGCATCCCCAAACATGGCATAAAAAGTAAAAATAACTTCATTTTATTATTCTCTAAACTTTTAAAGGACAATACTTTCCTATAGTACATTGTGGTAACCTTGAACTTTGATTTCTGGCCACAACATCTAAAGGAATCTCTAGGTGTTTAATTTTGCCTGTTGTCACTTTGATCCTAGACCCTAGACCTTGTAAAGTTGATATGTCATCCTCTTATAATGAACAACACATAGTTGTGATTCTGTTGCTATAAGTAACTTTCCTACTGCAGAGTGGAATGGCCTTGACCTTGCATGTAATGTTAGATCAATATGCTTTAAAATTTTTCATTATTTGGTAGTTGTAGGAAAAACACCATTTCAAAATGTAATACTTTTGATTCACTGTACCTGCATTGCCAGCAAAAGCACTTTGGTACAGTGGAGTCCATCCTTGATTATCCTGTATGTTAATATTACAGCCATGCGAAACAAGGTTCTTAACCACATCCATGGCCAAGTCAGAGTCATTACCAAATGTCTGAGATACTGAAAACATAAAAAACAACACTAATTCAAAAATGTCTAATAGCTGACGTCTTTTTCATTAAAATAATACTATATAAGCAGAAATAATCGCGAGGTACAAAATGTACATGTACTACTTTTCACTATTTTCATGAATGATTTGAAAATGTGATGATAAGTTTTCGTGAAAATTTGAACCTCCAACAATTATTATAAAGGGGCATTTTCAGTTGCCAAATATAAAGGATAGAGGCCCTATTCTCCAGGAGGAGAGAAGGAAATAAGTCACTCAGGGTAATAAACATACGCAATACCTTGCTCATTATTATACCTTGATTGAATACAGGAAAACCAACAGTGAATCATAAGAACAATGAAAAGAGATCATCAAAAACTTATACAAATTGCAATACCTTTGCTGTTAATAGTCTGATCTCTTATCCACTCGCGAAATTTTGTAATTGCGAAAAAAAAGATGGTCTATACATTGTATTTTGCATAAAAATATTGAAATTTGATACTTGCAAAAATTACTGGTTATACAGCAGTCACATCAAAACTAAACTTGATCGACTACGAAAGGGAATGGGCCTAGACGTTGACTTCTGCCTTATCATAATGATAATAAAATCAAAATTTACCTTGTCTGACTTCTGTTTGTTTGTGAGAGTCATCTCAAAACTTAGTTAACTTACCTTGTCTGACTGCAGAATGTATAGGGGTTTGATGTTGACTTCTTCATGTCTTATCAGGGTCACAACTAGACTGACCTTGTATGTACGTGGGCTTGATGTTGACTCCTGTCTGTTTTATCTGGGTCACAGGTTGACTTACCTGTCTGACTGCAGCATGTATTGGGGCTTGATGTTGACTCTTGTCTGTTTTATCTGGGTCACAGGTTGACATACCTTGTCTGACTGCAGCATGAATGGAGGCTTGATGTGGACTACTTGTCTGTTTTATCTGGGTCACATGTTGACTTACCTAGTCTGACTGTAGCATGTATTGGGGCTTGATGTGGACTCCTGTCTGTTTTATCTGGGTCACATGTTGACTTACCTTGTCTCTGACTGCAGCATATACTATTGGGGCTTGGTGTGGACTCCTGTCAGTTTTATCTGGGTCATCAGCATGTATGAGGGCGTGATGATGACTCCTGCCTGTTTTATCTGGGCTACATCTAAACTTACCTTGTCTGACTGCTGTTGACTCCTGTCTATTTTATCTGGGTCACAGGTTGACTTACCTTGTCTAACTGCAGCATGTATGGGGGCTTGATGTTGACTCCTGTCTGTTTTATCTGGGTCACAGGTTGACTTACCTTGTCTGACTGCAGCATGTATGGGGGCTTGATGTTGACTCCTGTCTGTTTTATCTGGGTCACAGGTTGACTTACCTTGTCTGACTGCAGCATGTATGGGGGCTTGATGTTGACTCCTGTCTGTTTTATCTGGGTCACACGTTGACTTACCTTGTCTGACTGCAGCATGTATGGGGGCTTGATGTTGACTCCTGTCTGTTTTATCTGGGTCACAGGTTGACTTACCTTGTCTAACTGCAGCATGTTTATGGGCTTGTTTTATCTGGGTTACATCTAAACTTACCTTGTCTGACTGCAGCATGTATGGGGGCTTGATGTTGACTCCTGTCTGTTTTATCTGGGTCACATCCAGGATACTCTATCAGAAGCTCAGCACACCTAAGATGGCTGTTGTTGATTGCCTCTGTTATATTTCAAGACAGCATTATTTGATTGGTTTATTTAGTTTCAAACAAATTCCATATTCATGAAATAAAATGTCATTGTCTCCAGAAATCAGAATTTTCTTTCAGTATATTCTCATAATTACTATACTATCAGCCAGTCTGATGAAAACCAGCCCCCCTTCTCCTGCATCGTCAGGGTCTGAAGTACACCCATTAAGGGTCGTGTTCTGTTCACCTTTTGTTTAGCCTATCAAATTTCTACTTACAGATAAGCAATATCTAATTATGAAAACAAATTCATAATCAGGATCAGGACAAATCGAATAATGGCGGTGCCCTACCACAGAGTGCACGCCAACAAGAGTGTATTTTACAGATAATGTTTGTGTTTTATGTGGTTTTTTTTTATACAAAAGGACACTTCCATTTTTGTTTTTAATTTGAAGTTAAAATTGACGGGAAAGTGTTTACAACATCAATGAAACGGACCCTCTGATTGGTTAATAAAATCTCATGAATATTCAAGTCAATTCTTGATTGTTCAAAAGTTCATTGAACACGACCCCTAATGGGTGTACTCCAGACCCTGATGACGAAGGAGAAGGGGAGCTGTTTTTAATCAGACTGACAGCCATACAACTAATAGAAACAGTGTAACTCACAGGTACTTAGGGAGGTACTATGTAAAACAATCTATGGGAGATATGACCTATAGAGAAGTAATAATTGAAGCTTTTCACAATTGAGAAATTAATTGAATGATCAATTGTTGTACATTTGTAAGTGTTGTTGCCTGCAATGCATCATTACTTGCTCATCCATCTGTATTTACAGTGACACGCTTTCATTTTAAATACATATTCCTACCTTGACATACATTTTACTTCCATTTAAGTAAAAAGGAATGTAAAGGATGATATGCAATTCAATATCAGAAGGGTGTCAAGGTCATCTTCAAAGTCAAGATAACATAATAAGGGTCAAATATGAGACAGACGATTTATTTGTTCTGGTAATCAGTATGGAATCATAGCAGAGATGACTACATTGAAGTCTTACTTTTAATTATACCATACCTAGGAGAGGTGTATGACCTTTTTTCGTTGACAGATTGACATCAGCGTTATATTGTAGTAGTGACTTTATAATCCTATCGTGTCCGTTCTCTGCTGCGTCTAATACAGCACTCCTTCCACGTCTGTCCTGCTTTTTAGTATCAGCACCTAATGGAAAAATAAACAGAATATGAAATAGGTATATTAATTTTAACCTTTCACAAAATTATGTCATCTGTTTACCTTTTTCTTTAAATTTATTGAGAAAGTGATTTAAAGCATTTAAAAGAATTATAAAGAACTAAAGCAGTTCAGAGCCCATGCTGTAAAAGTGATTATTTTCACTGGGGGAAATTGTTGTGAGATGACCACTGTAACAGTACCCATGGGGGTTATTTTGACGAAATCGGGAGTACTTCCTTTAGTCTTTTATACTAATTGTAATTTTCAAGTGGGGGTTAATTTCGTGATAATTATACAATTGCGAAATGCGCAAAAATTACCCCAACACGAAAACTTCCACATCTACAGTACCTAATTTTTCAAAAATTTTCTGTTATTGTCAAACTGTCATCTAAAATTATGAAGGTAAAGTAATGGTATCAGATGGTATTGTATAACAAAAACCTGTAAAACAATATCAATAAATAAACTACTTAATGTATATGTCATCACTGTTTGCCTTGAACATTTTAACTTAATACAATGTATGTCCACCTACCATTTTCTAATAAAATATCCACAATAACACTGTAACCAAGACTTGAAGCCAACATAAGTGGTGTTCTGTTTTCCTCGTTTATACAGTCCAGTAAATCATTATTTTTAGCCAGAATCTGAACCATGGCCTCCTGATTGTGTTTGACAGCAGTGTGGAGGGGCGTATTTCCACTAGAATCGGGTAATGCTGCGGTACAGTTAGCCTGTAAGAGTAGCTGTGCTATTCTACACTCCCCTTTAATGGCACAAGCATTCAGTGGCGTTAGGTTACCATCATTCTGTGAGTTAATGTTAGCATTATTCCTTATGAGTAGTTCAGCAATATCATAATGTCCCCTCCAGCAGGCCATGTTTAATAGACTGTTCTTTTCAGCATCTGTAACGTCCACTTCTGCGCCCCTGCCAATCAACAATTTACAAATCTCAAACTTCCCTTCCTTGACAGCATGCTGTAAAGCCGTCTGACCCCTGTACTGGAAGTCAACATCAAAACTCTCCTGCAAACACTCTCTGACTTTATCCATGTCATTGTCTGAAATTGCATCCTGTAATTTTCGAATTCTTCTTCTTTTTTCTCTTTTCTCAAATCCATTTCTTGATCTATCTGCAGTATTAAAAAATATTAATTTTTCTTTCAGTCTGTAATCTACTGTACATAAGTTTTTTCTCATTACCCAGCATATACCCTCATGTACATGTGGAAATATCAGTCAAAATTCAAATGGAAAAATGGAACTTTATTCTTGTGCTACATTATGGTCTTACTAGATTCCTTGGAAAGTGAGTGAAGATTCATTGCATAATGAATGTCAGATAAAATGATGAAAAAAAAACTATCATGTCTTCACCTACCATTTTTTACCTATTTCTGTCACAAACATGACCAATATAATCAAATACACCAGAACCATGCAGGTTTTTTATTCTTTGTTTGTCATTCTATTTTCTTGGGTCAAAATGTATTCAGAGTCTATTGCAGTGAGAAATCTGATTTCAGACGATATCACTTTAAAGACAAACTCTTAAATTACAACAGGTATCACATCATAAAAATAAATGCATGTATTATTCCTCTTCAGCCGTACAATCTTGAACATTATATAACTGTATGTGTATCTTTAGGCAGATTCACATATTAGTGGAACTTGTGCTGTTAAAGTGTATGTACACTAATTCAATTTCAAGACTTAGCTGAATTCTTTATTCATGTTATTTGTAACGTATTATGAAAGAAGTAAGTCAAGTCTGCTAATTCTATCTATCTATCTATCTATCTATCTATCTATCTATCTATCTATCTATCTATCTAATCTATCTAATCTATCTATCTATCTATCTATCTATCTATCTATCTATTTATACTGCTAGGCCCTCTTGTGAGTGTTCTAAGCAGAGTGCGCGTCTGTGCAAATTAGTCTAAAAACGGAAGTGCAATATTAAAACCTATATGTACATTAGTTAAAAGGTAAAAACAGACAGTGGTTTAGGGGCCTAGATGGGGGACCTGGGAGACAGCATCTCTGAAGGAGTCCAGGTCCTTGGAAGTCACTAAAGAATTTGGGAGGCTATTCCAAAGAACAACAGTGCGGGGGAAGAAAGAAAATTTGTAGTAGTCCCGATTTGTAATTATGGGATGATAGTGGAGTGAGTGGTTCCTAGCAGAGGTCCTAGTGGGTATCGTGATTGAAGTATGGGGGCATGGAGATGGCAACTAGATTGTAAGTTATTTTATACATGAGTACTGCCCTAGCTGTGGAGCGCCTTTGTTGAAGTGTTTGCCAACCTAAGTTAACAAGCATGTCTGACACACTACTGTATGGGGAAAAGTCATTTAGACACCATCGAGCTGCACGGCGTTGAACTGCCTCTAGTTTGTTAATTTGGTCCTTAGTGTAGGGGTCCCAGCTGGTAGAGGCATATTCAAGCTATGGCCTTACTATTGTTTTGTAGGCTAGCTCTCTGGTTTTAGTTTGGCGGGTTCTGACATTTCTTCTAAGAAATCCTAACAACCTTTGACCTTTATTTGTTATTTCATCGATATGTTTGTTCCATGAGAGGTTACTAGAGATTGTAACACCAAGGTATTTAGCATCTGAAGTGGTTTGCAAAGTTTGATTATGGAGAGTGTAGTTTGTGTCTATGGGATGTCTTGACCTTGTAATCTGAATGACCTGACATTTTGAGGGGTTAAATTCCATATCCCATAGACGTTCCCAAATTTTGAGGCTATTTAGGTCATTTTGTAACATACCTTGGCTTTTAGGGGTGTCCAAAGCTAAGTATAGCGCTGTATCATCAGCAAAGAGTCTGACCTTTGACCTTAAATAGTCTGGCAGATCGTTGATGTAGATGAGGAACAGAATCGGGCTGAGCACAGACCCCTGGGGTACCCCGGAGGTTACTGGTATTTCGGACGATTCCTCCCCATCCACAAAAACAGTCTGAGAACGGAAACAAAGAAACCCCCGCACCCATCTAAGAATATTTCCCCGAATACCATGGTGTTGAAGCTTTAGAAGTAGTTTTTCATGGTTTACCTTGTCAAAGGCCCTTCTTAAATCCAGGAGGACCAGATCAGTCTGTCTCCCTTTCTGGAGGTTTCTCGCAAGGTCCTCAAAACGGCCATGAATCCATGCTGCATGTCATGTAGCACATCATTAGCATTCAAGAACTTAACAAGTTTTGATGCAATGATATGCTCCATGAGCTTGCAGCAGATACATATGTTCATATAATACCATTTTGTAATAATGATTCTTAGATACATATGTTCATATAATACCATTTTGTAATAATGATTCTTAGGTTTGTGACGCAATTTTCCCCGATAACGTCGAAATGGTTTGCTCATTGATAAAACTCCCAAAGTCTACAATTTCGAAAATCACCATGCATAATTTCTTCAAATGACGCCGAAAATTATTCAAACTTCATCAGGATACTCAAATAATGTGTATCAATCAGGGTATCAAATGTTTTAAGAAAGTAAGACTGTACTTTTCCTTAAGAAGTGAGAAAACAAAGAATGCTTCTGCCATCTTGGTGTTCAAATCCTCCTTAAAAAGACAGGTTCCTCACAAAGCACGAGTATGTGTGACATTGGGGTGCAGTGGCGGATCCAGTGCCCCCTTTGCCGGGGGTCAAGGGGCGAATTTTGCCAATTTTTACTGAAAATGGGCCAAAATATACCTGTTTTTGGAAAATTTTGGGTCAGTGCCGGGGGGGGGGGGCGGACGCCCCCTCCGCACCCCCTGAATCCGCCACTGGGGTGAATAAAAATTGTTGGAAACAATAAATTCTGTGACAATTAACTTAAGTCTCATTTTAACAAAGTCTATCCTTGGGTTGCTTTAGAAGAAAGGCAGACTGGAAGGAGATCAAGAGAGTAGAAAGTATATGTGAGTAGGCAGGGATACCTAGACCTGCATGGCCATGTGCTTTATTTATTATTTTTTAATTTTGTTCAGGAATGTGGTGAATGCACTGGATGTTAGTGGTGAAAAAACAATGGATTTCTCTGTTTCGCTTGCAGTTTAATGCCACTCCGTCTTTCAAACGTGATGTATGGAACAAACCCTGAGTTCTGTCCCTAAGTTGATAATTTTGATCCATCAAGCTGTCCAGCCTCTTCTCCTTTTCGAAATCGAAAGTAGAATAGAGTGACCTCCCTTGACTCTGACGTCTTCGGAGTGCCTTACGATTTTTCCTCTTAAACGTTACGAAATCGGGAGGTTTGGTTAGTTGAAATGCATGCAGCATTGTGTTCAGACGTTCTTCCTGGTAAGTCTGATATATTTCATAAAATACATTCAAGGAAGGACACGAAGTATAGATATACAGTAAAATTTCAATGGAAACTGAGGAGCTTCTTTACTTTTTGTCTACTGGTCGGGCACATATTATCGCCACTTTTTTCAACATTTTTTTCTCTAAAATCTTTATTTCTTCATGAAATTCGATGAAATTTGCACAGAAAGAAGAAGAACCCTTGATACACATTTCTTCTAATTTTCATGAAAATCTGATAATCTGTTCTTGTTTATCGGTGATTTGTGAATGTCGGGTTGCGCCAAGTTTGAAAGAAGGAAGGGTACATATTATCGCCACCTCTGTCTGTTCTTACTGAAAATCTTACACTTTTTCAACAAAATTGATATTATTTGTATCTTTGAACTTTCTTCTTTTAATCTGTGAAAAATTCATACCAAAAAAATCAAAAACCAGAGAGATATAGGAAGATGAAGTGACCTACCCTTTCCCCGGAGAGGCGGGGGAAATACATTCAGATTTACCGACTTTCTATCATAAAATTCAGTATTTGGAGGTTATGAAATTATTTGACATTTTGTATACTGTTTCATGTTTCAAAGATGTAATTATGGTGAAAAAATTAAATTTCTAGATCAACAATATGCGGAGATATAAATGAAGTGGCGATAATATGTGCCCGGCGATAATATGTACCCGACCAGTAAGGTTGCGCTTAGACAAAAGTAAAGAAGCTCCTCAGTTGCCAATTCCATTGAAATTGATATACAGTATAGCTATACTAAACATCTGAATAATATGTACGTCCCTGATGTACTGTACAGTACTGCGGTTACACTGAGAGTATGTCAAGACACGCCACGCCATTGGCTATCTAATTGTCTAAAACAATATTATATTCAAGATTTTCCTTCATAAATATATGTAATCAGTGGCGGATCTAGGATTTCATAAAAGGGGGGGCCCAAGGTTTCAGCTCGAAGAAAATTGTTCACGGAAAAACTGACAAGCAAAAAAAAAAAAAAAAAAAAAAAAGGTCGAGACAAAAAACGTGAACCTCAAGACTACTGATCTAATTAAGAAGTGGGGTGGGGATGGGGAGGGGAGTTGATTCATTTACTTTAGTTAATAGGTAAACTGGCGAGCGTAGCGAGCCAGAAAATTTTTTTAAGATATTAAGTTTTCATTTGTTATCAAATTAAGTCATCTGTACATGTATATAAACAACTTTATTCTATATTGGCGAGCGGAGCGAGCCGTAAAATTTTTGGAATAGATGGTTATATTTTGTCATAAGAATACAATCTCTCTCTCATTTTCCATGCTCCATTTTTGCTTGACCAATTGGGGAAGGTTGGGAAGATTAGGGCATTACAACTCAACAACCTGGTTAGATCGACCCATGAAAATGAAGCATTTGGTAAATATTCAAGTGTCAATTCGATTTTGAATTGTGTATATGTTTATGACAAATGAATCCATTCAAACACGATGACAAAGAAAATTGAAGACAAAGTGAAGACGAAAAAATTAACAACTAATGGAAAATTTAGTGCGGCGAGCGAAGCGAGCCGAAAATTTCCCCAAAAGTAAAGACAATAAGCATAAAAAGAGTACTCTGAATCAATAACTTTGGGTGAAAAAGGGGGGGCCCGGGCCCCCTGGGCCCCCCCTCTAAATCCGCCACTGGTAATGTATAACAATAATGTCTTTTATAGGTAGGCAAAATATTCCTTATCAATATATAAGGAATCATACTTATGGTAGTGTCACACCTTACCGCGCAGCTCTGACGGATGTCTGACAGATGAAAAACTGCCAAAATCCTTAGTCCGTTGGTTGTCCGTTTGTAAAAGATCAACGCTGCCACTGCTCGAGGCTCTTTTTGCCACTAGTTTGGAACGGATACATACCGTATGAGTACTCACCTAGAGTATCTACCAGAAAGTAACACTTACCGGTAACATGTAAGTAGGACGCCTGACAGTCCGTTCTGTCCGTTGGCAAAGTTTTGAGCTTGACGAATATTTCCGGATCTGTAACAGATAAAACAGAGATGTCACAGGTGAGTTACGGATGCGAACGGAAACCAACAGATTGGAAAATTTTGTTATCTGTTCCTCGTTCGCCTTATCTGGCTAGGTGTGACTGAAGTATGTATTAATGAGCATCTAATATCACTGAAAGGGAAAAGAAACAGTATATTATTTGGCATTTTAACTCTAAATGGAAAAATTCACTGTCGCTTACCAGCCATCTATTTATTAAGTTTATTATTTAATAGAAAATCATTAAGCAAGGACTTTGAAATAAGAATAACTTCCTCTACCGGTAACCCCAAACGGCCCTGCCTATATTGTGTGATTCTGGCTCCTCCCCATGTCAGACTAGGCAAGTTAATTTCTCAATTAGGTGAAGAACATCTAGGATAATTCACTATATACATGAAACTTAATCACCAATAGGGCTCGGACGATACTGCACCCAGCCGATCCGATACGTATCACAATACCACACATCCGATACGATACAAAAACCTTCTCAAAAAGCTACTTGATTAAGTATACCGGTATATATATATATTCATAAGATAAGTAACTATTTTTTATTCAACATGTTATATTTATTCAACACTAGCTTCTTCCAAACTTTTCTTTTGTTTTCTTCAAACGTTATTTTTCATTTTTAGTATGACAGACAAAAAAATTCAAAAAATTCAAACACATATTGTTTGTAAATTTTAACTTAGGTATCGTTGGGATGTACTGATACTTGGATCGCGAAATAAAATATCACAATGCATCGATGAATCGGACCAAGCAGTATATGAAATGACATGTACAATTGATCTAGATGTAGATTCAGACAAACATAGATGAGGGTTAGTGACTTAGTGTTAAGGTAATACTACAAGGGCTGATTGATATGTTGTGAGCCTCAGTTTTCTGGGATGCAGAGGGTATTCTGCCGATAGATTATCTCCAAAAAGGACAAACAATCAATGACACATACTATGCTTCACCTCTGACACAGTTAAGGGAAAATATCCAACTTGGCGCTGCAGAAAGCTCACTAGTTCATGGTGTGTTGTTCCATCAGGACAATGCTCCTGTTCACAAGTCTGGCACTGCCATGGCTGCCATTCATGATTGTGGCTTTAATTTTGATTGAACATCCGCCTTATTCACCTGATCTTGCTCAATCAGACTTTTTGATGACGTCATACATGTACTTGCAGTGGATGGCTTTCTGACCAGTCAAAATCAGGAGTTTTTTCACATTGGTACATGTATTAAGACCCTTAAACACCTGTGGCAAAAATGTATAGATACTGAAGGGGATTATGTAGAGAAATAATGCAAAATGTCTGATAAATTGTTAATTACGAGGCTCACAACATATCAATCAGCCCTCGTACATGTAGTACCAACCATCACCTTGCTTTGGTGTATACATGTTCATGTTCATTAAATAGAGTTCATCAATTCCAGTATTATAGTCCATTCATATTAAGATTTGAAATCGTACTAATTTCAAAAGAAATGTTTAAGTGTTTAATGCATACATTAAGACACTTGTAACAACATATCAAAAGTCCTCTAAAATCCTCTTTGTGGAAATACGATTTTTTTGGTCTCATAAAAATACAATTTTTTGCTCAATATAGAGAAATTGTCATTTTTGGAAGTTAATTTCCCCATAAAGAAAGATTCATAGCATACTATTTTTCTTCCTTGGATTGACTGGCTATAACATTATCTGCTGATATTCATACTCATTAAATAATTTCTTAAAAAGTATGGTCTAGATCGAATTCTGAGATAAATGACCCCGACATCATAGATATTATTTCACTTATTTTGGCGAAGTGTACAAATATGTACATGTAGTATAATTGTACAATTAATAGAATATAAAGCTTTACATTCCTTATCTTCTTCCCTCTCTAAGGCCACAAACTTGTGCTTGAGGCGGTGTTGCCATTTTGACTGTTTTAGATTGGTCCGTTTTCTGTTTTGCTTACATCTACAAACTGGAATTTTATTAAATATCTTATAAAGTTACTATATATGTCTTAAAAACAAATTTTAGGCAACCTGTAAAACTGAATTTTTCTTTTGATTATATGATCAACTGAATATGGCCCATTTGATCTTTTTGCATTTTGACTAAAATGAAGGTCAAAATACACATGTACTGTACTTCCCGTGAAGTATCGACTAAGGGCTTTTAATATTTGTGTAGACATTAAATCAAGTCGAGAAATACCGTTTGCAATTACTTTGATTTCAGCCCAATTTTATGCATAATATGACTGGACTAGTATTACATTGTATATACACATATTTATATACAACTTGAACTATGCTGTGTGCATCACAATTTTGTTCTTTTGAGCATACTTAAAAATGTTGTAGATCATAGAGGGTGGCAATTGAAATTTGTGCACAAAAACTAAAGAGTCTGGCAAACTTTGTTTGTTATGCAATTATTCAAAAAACAAAAACCAAGAAATGAAGGCTAAAGTATATTTGTCTAGCAATTGTTGATAATATATTTACAGAAATCTAATGCAATTTTATATTTTTATATTCATATACATTGTATTTAATGAGTAATCCTGTTTACATGACATTACTCTTCGTTTCTCATTACAATATAAGAGTACTAGTTCTTCAAATGAGACCAACATTATAATATTCTTCGTAGGTTTTCTCATCTTTGACTTCAGACTTTGACATTCTAGTACTTCTGCCTCCTGTCCACAATCTCGAAATTTCTGATAAGTTGGTCCTGTAGCATCTTACCCCACCCATCTTGCTACAGCTTAAGGTATTTTTTTTTACCATATTTCATTGTTTGTATTGAGAATCACTGACGATGGTAAAGTACCCGAAACGTGTATGTCCGGTCCATGCTGCACATTTATCTGTTTTTGCATGATGCTATGGATTTGAAGACTTGAAACATTCTGTAGGGTCCTCCTGTTTTCATTGTCACATGATGGTGGTTCTTGGGGGCAAATGTGAAGATCTTTGTCTTTGAGGTTAATTCTACCTCCTGTCCATAAAATTTTACCAGTACAATTGACTGTGATCTTGACCTATGACCTTGAAGATCCACTTGTCATGTCGATCTTTGTAACAATATCTGAAACAATTATGTAGATAAACGGACAAACAGACAGAGAGACAGATGGACATCATCGCACACCTAGTCACCTGCTTTAAGATTGGGTTTTGAAAATGGCAGGTTTTGGAGTCATACATAGTTTTTATCCAGAAATCTAAAAAGAAAATTAATGCAAACAAAGACATGTAAAATGATATTATATTTTCCCATCCATAGACGTTATAGATAAAAATTGAAAGACGGATTTTAAAAAACAGCAAAAACAGAATTTTCTAGTATTTGCATGATGCGTATCCTCACTTGTTGGATAGGCAGATTATAAAGAACATTGAACTTAGAGGCTGCTCCAGTAGACTTTATAATCATTTACTGTCTTATTATAAAATTTGTTTCCTGTTGTGGTCGACAAAAATAACCAGACGGGATAATATGGATTTTCAAAAGATCAGGATTCACCCACATTTACATTTTTAAGAAGATCAATCTTCATAAAAGGAAACCCACATTCATTATCCGCTTCCGTTTTTGCCTCCATCCGTTTGATATAAATAACAATATCAGGAGGGTCGCCTTTATAATGTGATCTTGAAATCTGAGATTTATAGAAACCAAACAATCTACTGTGTTGTCCATAAATAACGTGGTTCTTACTAACAGAGGAAATACCGCCCTGAAAGGAGAGAGGTTCAGTGTAAGATTTAATGGAATCGGTTAAAAAAAAAAGGATATATTTTCCTTGTATATTTGTATTATATTTATAGATGAGGGCGGGTTTTTGCTTTGTAAAATTATTGTGAAAGTTGCAGCATATGGTTTTCTAATTGATCAATACAGCACAGTATATGCATTCTGATTGTAATTGTATCTTGTCTATGCCTGCATCGATAAAATTGGATTAAATTGTGAAATTTTATTCTGCAACGGTGTTTGGTTGTCCAAAGAAGGCGCTTTTTCTTCTTCATGTACATATGTTGATACCGAGTTTTCTATTAATAAACATTCCTTTTTCTCTTTTCATTGTATGTTTGAGCATTTGTAAATGAATGTGACGAATAGTTGATGTTCAAATTTCAAGTACTTATAAAGTTATATAGTGCCTCTTGTCAGAGGGAAAAAAACTGACGGCAAATCCACTTCGAGGTCCCTATTTCCCTTTTGGATTATACATATACGCTTACATGTGTGTTCGTCAGTTTCCTGATTTCTCACTGTCTAGTAATACTCTTTGATATTTTTCTCATTTTTACTTTGGATTAAGGATTGATGAAATGTCCAGTCTTGTTTGTAAATGATTGCTATGAATTGTCCTTCTCGTTATGGGATCGGTCAGAATGACTTATGTAGACCTAGCTTGGTTATCCAGTAACGTCTACTGATACAGATGGATTTCTATATAGTAAATTTTGCCCACGTTAGGATAAACCAAAATTTGAAGGTTTATTTCCTTTATCCCCATTGTGAAGTACAATCCATTGTGAACTACAATGCATTGTGAACTACAACCCATTGTGAAGTACAACCCATTGTGAAGTACAATCCATTGTGAAGTACAATCCATTACCCATTGTGAAGTACAATCCATTGTGAAGTACAATCATTTGTGAAGTACAACCCATTGTGAAGTACAATCATTTGTGAAGTACAACCCATTGTGAAGTACAACCCATTGTGAAGTACAATCCATTGTATAGTACAATCATTTGTGAAGTACAACCCATTTGTGGAGTACAGCCCATTTGTGGAGTACAACCCATTGTGAAGTACAATCCATTGTGAAGTACAATCCATTGTGAAGTACAACCCATTTGAAGTACAACCCATTTGTGGAGTACAATACATTGTGAAGTATAATCCATTGTGAAGTACAATTATTTGTGAAGTACAACCCATTGTGAAGTACAATCCATTGTGAAGTACAATCATTTGTGAAGTACAACCCATTGTGAAGTACAAACCATTGTGAAGTACAATCATTTGTGAAGTACAACCCATTGTGAAGTACAATCCATTGTGAAGTACAATCATTTGTGAAGTACAACCCATTTGTGGAGTACAGCCAATTTGTGGAGTACAACCCATTGTGAAGTACAATCCATTGCGAAGTACAATCCATTGTGAAGTACAACCCATTTGAAGTACAACCCATTTGTGGAGTACAATACATTGTGAAGTACAATACATTGTGAAGTACAATCCATTGTGAAGTACAATCATTTGTGAAGTACAACCCATTGTGAAGTACAATCCATTGTGAAGTACAATCATTTGTGAAGTACAACCCATTGTGAAGTACAAACCATTGTGAAGTACAATCCATTGTGAAGTACAATCATTTGTGAAGTACAACCCATTTGTGGAGTACAGCCCATTTGTGGAGTACAACCCATTGTGAAGTACAATCCATTGTGAAGTATAACCCATTTGAAGTACAACCCATTTGTGGAGTACAATACATTGTTAAGTATAATCCATTGTGAAGTACAATCATTTGTGAAGTACAACCCTTTGTGAAGTACAACCCATTTATGGAGTACAATCCATTGTGAAGTACAATCTATTGTGAAGTACAATCCATTGAGAATTACAATAAATCCATTGTGAAGTACAATCCAGTGTGAAATACAATCCAGTGTGAAGTACAACCAGATGTTCAGTTCGTCTGTCTTTCATTTGTTCGTCCATTTTCCCTTAGCAGCTTTTTATGCCCCGGTAATCGAAGATTGGGGCATAGAGTTTTTGGTCTGTCTGTTTGTCTGTTTGTCCGCACAAAAACTTTAGCCTTGGCCATAACTTTTGAATGGTAAGTGATAGGGCTTTCATATTTCACATGTGTATTCCTTGTGACAAGACCTTTCCATGGATACCAAAATGTTTGACCTCTTGACCTTGACCTTGAAGTTTGACCTATTTTTGAAAAACTTTAACCTTGGCCATAACTTTTGAATGGTAAGTGATAGGGCTTTCATATTTCACATATGTATTCCTTGTTACAAGACTTTTCCATGGATACCAAAACTTTTGACCTTGTGACTTTGAATTTGGACTTTGACCTACTTTTGAAAAACTTAAATTTTGGCCATAACTTTTGAATGGTAAGTGATAAGGCTTTCATATTTCACATGTGCATTCCTTGTGACAAAACCTTTCCACAGATACCGATTTTTTTTACCCTGTGACCTTGACTTTGGACTTTAACCTACTTTTGAAAAACTTTAACATTGGCCATAACTTTTGAATGGTAAGTGATAGGGCTTTCATATTTCACATGTGCATTCCTTGTGACAAGACCTTTCCATGGATATCAAAATTTTTTTCCTTGTGACCTTGACCATGTAGTTTGACCTACATTTGAAAAACTTTAACCTTGGCCACAACTTTTGAATAGTAAGTGATAGGGCTATATATCATATTTCGCATATGTATTCCTTGTGACAAGACCTTTCTATGGATACCAAAATTGTTGACCTTGTGACCTTGACTATGGAGTTTGACCTATTTTTGAAAAACTTAAACTTTGGGCATAACTTTCGAATGGTAAGTGATAGGGCTTTCATGTTTCACATGTGTATTCCTTGTGGCAAGACTTTTCCATGATACCAAATTTGACCTTGTGACCTTGCCCTCAAAATGTTAAACTACTTTTCAGCTGCTTTACTGTCAAAGATGCCAACGGGGGCATTCGTGTTTCACAAACACAGGTTTTATCATCAATAGTTACAGCAATCTAACATATGGACTTTGATATCGACTTTTTATCAATAGTTACAGCAATCTAACATATGGACTTTGATATCGACTTTTTAAACGAAATTAATTGACTCATTGGATTTTTTAGGTTTGAGGCGGCAACAGGTGGATCAGGAATACATGTTTTAAATTAGTCATATACAATTACTTTGACCTGTGGCGAATATGATATTTCTTTTGATAAAGCAATATCAGTAAATGAGCTATATCTTTATATAGTCTGTCAGAAACTCTTGTAGCAATATTGATGCAGTGCGCATAAAATATTATGTATAAATATTATGCTATGAAAGTCCTCAACAAGATGAAATGAGTGTATTAAAAAAAACAATGAAAATTTACATTAAAATAAATGTCTAAAAACAATATATGACACGAAAATTCCTCGGAGTAATTCTCAACCTCCGTTACAAAGGTCCCTAGTTATCTACAGATACGTTTGTTTGCAACGCAAAATCCTGGATCCGCCCCTGAATAGGACGGGTATTATTATGAAAACCCTAAAAGTGGTGGGAGGCAAAGCTTTGGTTTGAGTATCGATTAGGTATACAAATTTCCTATAATCATCGTTTGACGTAATAACGATGCGGAATCCATACTTACTGTCAAATGATTCCATCTTTGTCGGTAAAGCAGTTGGAATAAACATGCCAACATCAGACGTAAACATTCGTGCCGATTAAAGTATATTTAAGGAGTACACGTGTACTTTCATTCAATTTTATCTATCGATTATGCCGTTCCTTGTTATGTGAAGTGACATTTTTCGGCGTTTGGGTGATTTTTTTTTTCATAAGAACGAGCAATTAAGGAAACTACGACCATCATAAGTAACATACTGTATATGAGCGTGTCCACGGTCTCCTTTCACAATTATCTGCCAATTATATTGATTATAAGAATGACAAAACGTCATCATGGTCTGCATATGGAGCCCCCATTTATAACCTTTCATAATATGATAAATTGGGATATAATAGAATGTTGGTTTTATCATAATACAAACAGAAAGATTCAGGATATCCACAATTAGTGCGGAGACATTGGTTCTCCTCTAACAAACACTCGCTCATCTGACTCAAAATTAGAATAATAATTTATCGACAGATACAAAGAAAAAATACATTGTATTCACTGGGCTTTTTTTTATAGTTTTTTTTAGAGGTTCAATGGTATCTCATCGTAAATGTTAGCTGTTGTCCTATTGCTCACTGATAGATATGTAAAAGTAGGAAAGTACAAAAATGTAAAATCTGAACGCAAAGTTGACGAAATTACACTGGTCAGCTTATGTATTTTCACATATAAAAACAGATAAATTCTTCGCGCAAAGTATTCTGTGTTCATTTGAATAAAAATCATCATTTTATATTTGTGACACATTCCCTTCCAAGTTCGAAGTCCGAAGTGCGAAGTCCGTGAACATGAAAAATGTCTATTAAGATAACTTCTAATGAATTAATTTGCTGGCCTTTTCCAAAAATGACATACAGTTCCATTGGTTGCAACTGCTACACGGAATAAGTTTTAAATAATGCTGACAATCAGATCCGTGTACAATGAAGACAGATATGTACCGATATGACTCTCATCATCAATCAGATGATTGATGTCTCTGTAACTCCTACTAGAAATTAAACGAATGAATTTTGGCCGCAAAAAAGGTAAATAGATGAGCTACAATCGAATCTGTTTTCATGTCCCCGTTATCGGATATTCGGGGGCATACAGTTTTCGGTATGTTTGTCTGTCTGTCCGCAAAAACGTTAAACTTGGTCATAACTTATGAATGGTAAGTGATAAGGCTTTCATTATCATATTTCACATGTGTTTTGTCTATCCGTTTGTCTGTCTGACTGTTTCTTTGTTTGTCCGCAAAAACTTTAACCTTGGCCTTAACTTTTTATTGGTAAGTGATAAGGCTTTCACATTTCACATGTTTGTCTGTTTGTCCCTTTGCCCGCAAAAACTTTAACCTTGACCATTACTTTTGAATAGTAAGTGATAGAGCTTTCATATTTCACATGTGTATTTCTTGTGATATGACCTTTCCGTGGATACAAAATATTTTGACCTTGTGACCCTGACCTTGGAGTTTGACCTACTTTTCAAAAACTCTAACAATGGCCATAAATTACGAATGGCAAGTGATAGGGCTTTCATATCTCACTTGTTTATTCCTTATGACAAGACCTTTCCGTGGATACCAAAATTTTCACACCTTGACCATAAGAGTTTGACCTACTTTTGAAAAAAACCTAAACTTAAGCCTTAATGGCAAGTGATAGGGCTTTCTTATTCACATATGCATTCTTTGTGGAAAGACCTTTTCATTGATACCATATTTAACCTTACGACCTTGACCTCTAATTGTAACTACTTTTGACATTTCAGCTGTTTTACTGACCAAAATGCCAACTCAGGCATTCACAACACCTTTTTTTATTTATTTATTTATTCATTTATTTTAATTCAGGCCTCTTTCCTCGATTCACCACATATTTCATATGCAGTGCGTTTGATTTTTATTTATAAATCTGCACCATGATAATATTTTGGTTACACGATACGATAACCATGACAACTATTTTTGTGAAGGGCTATACCTGGTAAAGCCAAAATATTATCCATGATTATCTTCCTCATTCGGTATTCTTGGAATGGAAAGGGCCATGGGAACTTTGGGGATGCGCTAATGTCCTGGAAACCAAGATGATTACTGTATATCATTTCAAGATGAGAAAATGAAATCTGATGCCAATCAAATTGCCCACGGCCCGCGGAAACTTTTTATTACAGGGAAACATTTCAATTAAAGGCCACGCGTTATGGACGCTGGCAGATTAATGAAGCCAATTAGTTAGATAGATCAGGAGAAGAAATTACGGTAAGTATCGATCTCCGATCATAGCTAGCGCATCACAAATATATCGTATCCAAAAACGACCATCCTCTCAAAAATTAAGCTTATTTTATTGGCTGTCTCCGCTTTTAACATGTTTTATAACCACAAAGGTCACATACCACGTGGAAAGTGGGAGGGGCTTACTCTATTGTCAAAACATCCGTTTGTCGTATATAGATAAGGATTTACTAGTTTCAAACGAACACGGAAATTTTGTTGTTTACAACTATATCCTGGTCTATACCACCCAGGTAATACGATCTTTTCATTTGTTATTGTGAATTTTGTGAAAAGGGAAGTTCATAATTGGATTTTTTTTAAAATCCTTTACTAGTGTCTTATTGCAGTTGTATGTAAGTACATGTTTGTAGCTTAGTTCTAATTCTAAAAAAGTGTCTTACTAAGTTTTTAAAATTAGGTTAGTCCTCTTGTTATATCATTAACATCATATCAGCTCATTTATGGTATATTAAACATGCTAAATAACATCAAAGGAAGTAAACTGTTTAGCTTGTGAGAATTCGTTTTATTAAACAAAGTACTCATTACAACTAGATCGTTGCAGACCAATGGGCGAGAATTATATTGAATAGACCAAAGACGTTTACGTTTGCTGATTTGCCCTTCAGATAACTTTTTTTTTTCGGATCATTGGTTAAGTTTCATAAGGTCTGATTTTGTTATTTATAACATTATTTCAATCTGTAAAAAAGAAAATAAAAAGGTGTAACTAAATACATTTTCTTTTTCTTTCTTTTTTTTTTTTTATTTTGTTTGGTAATTTTTTCTTATTTACGTGTATATGATTGATAAGTATTTCAGTGTTCTTGACATACGAGGTTGAAGTAGAGCGAAAAAGTAGTTTTTACAATTTTCTTGTTTCTTAAAAATATTAAGGGGCTCCATATCATAGCATGCATGAAGGCCTCATGCATTATAAATGTCAAGATTTCTCAAATAGGTGAATAATTCATCTACATTCTTCTTCAATACCTGGAAACGTAATGTGGTATGCAAAAATCCTAGTAATTCTTGTCATTGTATTATTGGAGAAAAAATAAGAGTTGTATAACGGTGTCGACTGTATGCTTGTGTAATCATTTGGAAAGAACTCCGGAATAAACATGTCGAATAGGAAATTAAAGCCTAGTATCAGCTGTTTACCCATTATTAAAGTAAATTCATGGTAATTGAAAAGATTTCTGTTAACTAAATAAACTCGAAACACGGGGTACACGCTTTTGAAATAAATGACCAACAAATCGGTGTTGTTGAATACGTGTTAAGATTTTTTAAAGTTATACATACTTTAATTTCAGGTAAGTACTGAATACTTATTTTACTTGTCATTTGTCCTTTGACTAACATTCAGTATGTAGTTAAGAATCATTACATGACAATCGCAAAGAATCGAGAGTACTACTTCAGAGGTGTAGATCTGTTCAGTAATTTTGTCAGTCCGGACAATGAAAAGTTCTGCGAACTTTTGTCATTCCGAAAGAATTTGTGTCATTTTCTTCGGACTGATCTCTGCTACTTTCGGTAACGTAATCCCTCCCCTCCCAAGATCTTCGGTATTCAACACTGATGAGTTTATAATAAGATACTATGTATCTTCAGGTAATATAAAAGTGAAGACAGTATGGTTGCGATCAGAGAATAATCCGTCCGATGAACCTAGCGGGAAATGGAAAACCTTGGGATTTAGTTTAGAACCTTGATAACTTTTAGGTTACGACAGCTCACCTTTTATTCGTTCCATTTGGGACAGCACTATATCGGCTTGCTGGCTGTCGTCTACAACATTTAACTCCTTTACGGGAAGGATCCATATCCATATCCCTCTCCCCCACCCCCTACCCCCGTTTATTGTTTAAGGTCATGGAAATTGAAATTTGAACATTTTTTGGATTTTATATCTGAAATTTGGTATGAACCATGTTTTCTGTTTGTAAATCAGGGCTAACTGAATATTCCTACACCCTTGAACAGGGAATTTATGCAAAATGACATGGTTTGATAGAAATTATTTTGTCTGGGTAAAAAAGCTTTCTGTCCCTCCCACACTTAACAACTCGCCTTATCTTTGCATAGTTTTATGACAATTTAACTGAAACGTGATATTCTTATGTCAGAACGTATAGTCTACAACGTAAAGATTTATTTAATTTTACATGACCGAGGGACAAATCAAGTTGTGACAATAAAATGCAATTAAAGGAATACATATATACAACTATGTTATGTCTTATGGGATATTTCAGAAAAGTATGTGAAGGCGTGGTATATTCAGAATACTTAGAAGAACGTTCATTTTGTCTATAGCTAGGAGCGAAAAGAAAATATTATTGTCGCCTCTACCAAGGACTTACAAACTATTTATAAGTCCTTGCCTCTACGCAATAAGTATTTTAGTTATACAATGTATTTGTATCTATTATAGATTTCTTTGATGATTGTCTGCGTAGAAAATAGAACAATACAATCAAATGTTTCATTGACGCACCTTGCTAAGCATTATAACAGTAAAATAGTTATGTGAGGATTCATTACACAATACACCTTTATTCCTTGTGACAAGACCTTTCCATGGATACCAAAATTTTTGACCTTGTGACCTTGACCTTGGAGATTGACCTACTTTTGAAAAACTTTAACCTTGGCCATATTTTTGGAATGGTAAGTGATAGGGCTTTGATATTTCACATGTGTATTCCTTGTGACAAGACCTTTCCATGGATACCAAAATTTTTGACCTTGTGACCTTGACCTTGGAGATTGACCTTCTTTTGAAAAACTTTAACCTTGGCCATATTTTTGGAATGGTAAGTGATAGGGCTTTGATATTTCACATGTGTATTCCTTGTGACAAGACCTTTCCATGGATACCAAAATTTTTGACCTTGTGACCTCGACCTTGGAGATTGACCTACTTTTGAAAAACTTTAACCTTGGTCATATTTTTGGAATGGTAAGTGATAGGGCTTTGATATTTCACATGTGTATTCCTTGTGACAAGACGTTTCCATGGATACCAAAATTTTTGACCTTGTGACCTTGACCTTGGGGATTCATTACACAATACACCTTTTTTCAGGTACATCTTATCCTCTAAATAATTGATTTGGAGCATGTCCGCTCGTCTGTCTGCGGTTCTTTATTTTGACTTTGAAATTTGCCTCCAAACACATTTCTCGTAAAGATATAATCCTAGTGAGAAGAAATTAATATGACACCAGCTGACTTTTAACCTTTGACCTTTAAGAACAGTGCATGTACTGACAACATTCAGTCATCGAAGTTTAATCATTCTTTGGCACTATGGATTTTTAGCAGAGTTTCAAAACTCGGTTCTTACTTTGTCTTTGATGTGATTTGACATCCGGGTGTCTGGGCGGACGTCAACAATTGGTTTCTGGACGGTTAGTCAGGTATGATACTTTGCTACAAAAGGGATTATGCAAAAAAACTTCAAACACCTTCTCCTCATGCGTCAAGGATGACCCCTATTGATTTCGGATTCAAAATGTCAAAGGTCGAGGACATACGACTGATGTTTGAAAATGGTTTGCGGATCATAGAGCATGTACTGTACCAATTATCATTAGTGCATGGTTCATTAAACTTGCCAGAAATGATTCCCATGAGTCAAGGATGACCCCTATTGATTTTTGGGTCCAGAGGTCAAGGTTATAAGACTGATGATTGAAAATGTTTTCCGGATCATTGCACCTGTTATCTTGAATTTGGTCAGAAATGCTTACCATGAGTTAAGGATGACCCCTATTGATTTTGGGGTCCAAAGGTCAAGGTCATAAGACTCTGATGATTGAAAATGGTTTCCGGATTAAGCTAGAACGTGTATTGCACCTATTATCATGAATCTTGTCAGAAATGTTTCAAGGATGACCCCTATTTGCTTTGGGGTTCAAAAGTCTCGGTCGTAGGACTATGCTGATTGAAATTGATTCCCAGATCATATTTGAGTTTGCATTTCACCTATAATAGTATCATTACCACTAGTTTAATTTGGACTTATTACAGACCATACACAATTCATGTAAGTCTGTATATTCATATACATACATTCTAGTTTTACAACTCGGCACTTTACATCTTTGATGCATTTGTAATTAATTCTGACATGGTCACCTCAAATTGATTATTATTAATATGACTTACCTTGAGATATTCCATTGGTGATGATCTACTTTGACACAATGACAAACATATCGGGTATCCGTACTCTACAAAAACATTAAACGTACTTTATTTCTTTTTTCAGCAATTAGGTGACGAGCATGTACTTGTATAGATCACCGTGGCCTTATTTAGCAACCATCCTTTTTGTCTTCCACTTCACCACATCTAGTTTCCCTCATCACCATGACTACTGTGTAATCGGTGCTGGACCAAGTGGCCTTCAGATTGGCTATTTTTTACATCAAAAACATCGTGATTACGTCATTTTTGAAAGAAACAATGTCTCAGGTAAGTAATATAACATATTTGCTATTTTCTTATGCCCCCATAATATGAGATTCGGCGGCATATAGTTTTTGACGTGTCCGTTTGTCTGTGGTTCTGTTTGTCCACTAAAACTTTTACCTTGGCCATGACCTTTGAGTGGTACGTGATAGCTCTTTCATATTTCACGTTTATTCCTTATGACAAGACCTTTCCGCGGAATACCAATTTTTTTACATGTGACCTTGACATTGGAGTTTGGCCTACTTTTGAAAAACTTTAACCTTGGTGATAACTTTTGAATGGTAAGTGATAAGCCTTTCATGTTTCACATGTGTAAAACCTTTCCATGGATTCCAAAATTTCTACCTTGTGACCTTGACCTTGGCTTTTGAGTATGATCTACAGCTAAGCTATATTATTGATAAAGATGCCGACGAGAGCATTCATGTTTCACAAACACATTGTTTTTATTTAACTTATAATGCTTTTAAAGTTTTAATCGTAATGAATCATTCACTGATTTGGTTCGAATTGATGCATCTTAACCGAGAAAGACACCGCTCAAACGCAACTTATATTAATGTATTTCCCTTGTAGAATGGGACTGATATCTTCTTTTTATTGAATATTATCCTATTAAATATGCCTTAGGACCAGTAATGGAGAATCGTTCAATTCTGATCAATTTTATAACCCCCGCATGGCGGTCCGTCTAATAAAGATTCATTTACAAGTCTTAACCTTTTTGTATAAACTCGCCACTGGGAGAAGTACGCTTGGATACAAGCAATAAAAACAAATTGCAAAACTGGAAAAGCACAGATAATTAAATTTCTATAAACCATTTCCATTACTATGGTCACCAAACTCTGATTTTCTTGATTATTTGATGTATCGTCGACGAAAGAAGGGGGGGGGGAAGGGGGTTACTGTGTAAATGCGTTGAGATGAGGATTGTTTTAGCTCACTAGTTAGAGTCACAGTGCGTAATTCGTACGTCCGTCCGTCGTCGTCGTCGTCCGTCATGAAAAATTACATATAGGACTTTTCCGCATCCGCTGCAAAGAAAGCAAATACTCTAGACCTATGAAACCGAGTTAATGTTTTCTTTTAAATTCTATTTAACAAGATAGCTTCCTTTGGATCCGATTGGCGGAACTTTTTCGACTTCTCCGCCGCATCTACTGTGCATAGCTTTATGAAATACTTAATGTCCTCTTCTAAGATTTTGTTTTTACGATACCATCAGATAATTTTTTTATTTGTCTGGATAGACGGAAAGACGGACTGTGCAATTTGGCGGGGAGAAGGATATACGTGTATTCCTCTGTCTCTCAAATCCTGCCTCTTCAAAATAGATAATAAATACAGGTAACACGCTGTAATAGCGGATATCACAGTGTAACAGATTTTGAAATTTTATACTAGTACTTCATATTTACCTGGTGTCAAGTGAATTTTATTGTTGTTCGTATCGTACCGCACAGGATCTATTTTGATCGATACATTAAACATTCTTACCTTATTACATTACATTATAAATTCGATTTTTGAGATGAACGAGAAGATTTTAACTTAAAAGTGAGCCATTCTGTTGAATAATATTGAAGAAATATGGCCACACTTTCTAAAAACTGAAAAATTGCTTCATGTTTGTTGTTTAGTCGATGAAAAATTATGTGACGTGGCTTCCTAAAATCGTTTCATCTAATTGTACAGAAGACTATGTTTAATTTGTACTGAAATTTATGTAAATTATGTTTGCGAAGTCTGGCATGAAACTTCTTATCTGGACTCTTTTAATATATTGCCCTTTTAAATGTATTATAATATAATTTCATAAGTTTTATTTTTTGTACATTTAAATCTCGAGTATACTATTAACTTTAACCGAGTTTAAAACTTTGATTAAAAAAGGTACACGTGTATGAATTTAAAACTTAGCCAATAGAGGGTCAATATTTGACTGAGTTGGCATTCTCAGTTTGATATTATTCTAAGTACAAAGTATTCAAAAATGGGACAGAATGGAGAAATATCTGTGTGCGTGACTACGAATCTCGTGTACATGAATTTACATTTTTTGGTCTTGATATATCATACTCAATGTCCCGTATTTTGTGTACCAATCAGTGAATGAAAATCAAACACAAAAGCTGAAACCATATTCCTTAAACCACAATCGAAAGGCTTACAAATTTTGGAAAAAAATACAAAATAGAACTTCCCCATGCGAAAAGAAAAAAAAAGACAAACAGACGGAGACAACGACACTAACTGCACAAAAACACGAAGGATAACCCATCTGATGAACCATCTCCAGTGCCATCTGGAGCACGGGTTGGTTGTAAGCACGCGGAAGGCATTGTAGAATGCATTGTAGGTGGCGCTGTTAAAAAGTGTTAGCATCTGATTCTGTATCTTGTACACGCGGCTACCTTCTGCTCTGCTTTGTTACTTGTGTGATATAATGAACATGAGTTACAGAGTCTTGTGTGCGAATTTCGGAGACATGCGCACGACACACGTAAAAGATACTTTTCAGGTGCGAACTTCAGTTGCCAAGATAACCAACTACATAGCCATAACAGGCGGTTTTTATGTCCCCCCCCCCCCTAATCGAAGATTCGGGGGCAGATAGTTTTTGTCCTGTCTGCTTGTCCGCAAAAACTTTACCTTGGACATAACTTTTGAATGGTAAGGGATAGAGCTTTGATACGGTATTTCACACATGTATTCCTTGTGACAAGACCTTTCCATGGTTACCAAAATGTTTGACCTTGTGACCTTGACCTTGGAGTTTGACCATTATAATTTTTTACTGACAAAGATGCCGACGGGGCATTCGTGTTTCACAAAAACATTTTTTTTTTCATTTGATATGGAAAAGAGTAATATTCATTCCTTCTTGCACCCCGCATTTTTATGTTCCTGCATTTACATGTAAGACCGGCGGAAGCATTGCTTTTGTCCGAAACATTGACGTTGCGCATATATTTTCACCGTCTTGTGATAAGGGTTTCGTAGTCCTTTTGAAAAGACTTTTTGACCGTTTTGCTTTGACCTTGCTTGTAGTTTGGCTTAGATTATTCACATAAGATAATTTCAGGGGCATAGCTTTTCATACAGGTCACAAACACATCTTCTTTTATGTAAGCAATTGAGATTTTTTGTTCAAAACCTTGAAACAAGCCACTCGTGCCATTTTGTTGCTGTGCGCTATTTTAAGAATTTTTAATTTCTACTATGTGGCCCTAGACGACGATCACAGATGATCTTATTGGTAATGTTGTATGACTCTGAGCTTCCAGTGACGCGGAAGACAACAATGTTGATTTCTCGGAGGACCATTTCACAAAGAAAATGCAAATTAGAAGCGGCTTTGGTTTGCCACGATGGACTCATAACGGCGGATTCCGAGAAATTCAGAAAGATGTAAGATGATCAAAAGATATTGACAGAGACAAATGTCAACAAGACGACATGTGCCAGTAATGATATACTATTTCAAACCCTAATCAACACCAGGATAGGGGATACAAATACTTATAATAAGGGTCCACTACCAAAAGGCGGGTGCCTTAAGTTAATTTAATCACCCTCTCTGTCTGCATATCTCTCTGTCTGTCTTTCCAAAAAATCTTTTGCCAAAGCTTCTTCATCATGAGAGATAAGGCTTTCATATTTGGCATGTGTTTTCCTCATGACAATACCTGCCGTTGGTATTGAAAGTTTAGATAGTGTGACCTTGACTATGACCTTCGACCTACTATTCAAAATCTTAACATTGACCATTGCTACTGTATTACAATAGGCAGGACTTCCATATTTGGTGGACACGTTCCTTGTGACAAGGTTTCCTGTTGGTACCAAAAGATTTATCATGAAATCTTGACTGTGACCTTTGACCTCCTACATTGTATTAAAGTAGCAGGGCTCTTTCTGAATTTGTCAGTTTTCTGGTCCGTGTATAGTTGAATATATTGTACAATGTATCTTGTTGCATAATATTTTGTTGCATAAGTTTCATTCTTTCTTGCTTGTAGGTAGTTTCTACGTCCAATACCCTCGTCACCGAAAGTTAATCAGCATCAATAAAAGGCATACAGGCAAAACAAATAAGGAGTTCAATCTACGGCACGACTGGAACTCTTTGCTCAGCCATGACGAGTCTTTATTATTCAAACATTACTCTAAAGAAATGTTCCCCCATGCTGATGTTTTACTGAAGTATCTCCATGACTACACTACCAAATTAGGCCTTAATGTACAGTATAATACAGAAGTAAGGGACATCCACCGCTCTCCGGCGAACCACAGTACCGACCAAAATCTATATCACATGCATGATGTGAATGGAAATCACTATACTTGCTCGTAAGTATGACTAAAACACATGTACGGCTACATTAGAATTGCAGTATGACTTGTTTTAGCCGAGTTGCAAAACTCGGCTCTTCATTTGATGTGAGACGGGCGGGCGGGCGTCAACAATTGGTTTCGGACTATAAGTCAACTATAATATATGCTAGAACAATGAAACTTCATACACTTACTCAACATGAGTCAAGGATGAACCTTATTGATTTTGGGGTCCATAGTTCAAGATCATAGGACTCTGATTATAAAATAATGTTCTGGACCAGATAAGAGTCTGTATTTCACCTATGATCATGAAACTTGCCAGAAATGTTCCCATGAATAAAGGATGAACCCTATTAATTTTGGGGTGAAAAGGTCAAGGTCATAGGACTCAGATGATTGAAAGTGGTTTCCGGACCATATATGAGCCTGTATCGTGTCTATGATTGTGAAACTTACCAGAAATGTTTTCGATGAATCAAGGATGAAACCTATTGAATTTGGGGTCCAAAGGTCAAGGTCATATGACTCAGATGATTGAAAATGGTTTCTGGTCCATTTTAGAGATGGTATTGTACCTATGATCATGAAACTTGCCAGAAATGTTCCAAATAAATCAAGGATGACCCCTATTGAGTTTAGGGTCAAAAGGTCATAGGTCAAGGTCATGGAATTGTGAAACTTACCAGAAATGTTTTCGATGAATCAAGGATGAAACCTATTGAATTTGGGGTCCAAAGGTCAAGGTCATATGACTCAGATGATTGAAAATGGTTTCAAGATCATATTAGAGCCTGTATTGCACCTATAATCATGAAACTTGCCAAAATTGTTTCCCATGAATCAAGGATGATCCCTATTGATTTTTTGGTCAAAGGTCAAGGTCATAGGGCTCAGATGATTGAAAATGTTTTCCGGACCATATTAGAGTCTGTATTGCACCTATTATCATGGAACTTGTCAGAAAAGCTTCCCATGAATCAAAGATGATTCCGGATGATTTGGGGATCAAAAGGTCAAAGGTCAAACACATAGGACTCTGATAAATGAAAATGGTTTCTGAATCATATATGAATGAGTATCAGCCTGAAATTGCCAGTAATGTTTCCCATCTGTCGAGATCATATTCAATTTATGTACATTGCAAGTCTGCTAATTCATACTTACATTCCAGTTTTGCAACTCGGCACATTGCATCTTTGATGCATTTAAAGATTTTATTTTTGGATTCAGGGATCCCATCCCATCTTTGATTAGCAGGTTTTGATAATACTTGAGTAAAGTTCGAAGAATTAGATTGAACGTTTTTATGCACTGTTTATACACATAAAGGGAAATTGATGTTTAGAGTCCATTAATCTTTCTCACTCTATTCAGTGTGTTCCTTCTGATCTTTTGGCATGGCTCTTCATGCGAGAGAAAATTACTAAATGAGCACGAAAGTAATTTCCATTTTCTTCTTTGACGTTCTCCCAATATATCGATAGAAAGGAGTCTAATCCTTTTGTCTGTATGATAAATATGGAGTGACAGTCCTTTGTACTGTATGCTGTGCGTATGTAATTGTCTTTTCCCTATATAACTTCCCCACTCAGCTATAGATGGCCCATGGACTGGCGAAAATGCTGATATTTCCCGCAATTTAGCTATTTTTTCTGACAAAAGTCATGTTTGAATGTAAAAGTGACATGTATTAATCAATATCCTTATGTAATGATTTTGTGAAAACAGAATGTTTCGCGAAGATAAGTAGACCTTGTATTTGTTCACGCAGGGAAATTTTAATTATATTCCATGTAGCGTCAAAGCCAGCTCCGCTTTTTGTCTGATTTCATAACAAATGATTGCTTAATCTGTCTTCCTAAAACTTAAAAGTATGTCTCTCTGTCGATCGATGACCGGTCTGTGTGACTGTCCCGTCACGTGATATTACAAATGTAAGTTTGAGAAAGGGAACTTTGATGCATGAAAAAGTGCTGATTACTGATTTAATTTTTCGCTTGATATTCAAAACTTGTCGAAAGGATATTCAAAGCATTTCGAAATATTTGTCTGAAATGTCCCAGAAACAAGCAAAGCATAAAATTGTACACCATCTATCATGATTTAGTCTTAGCTAAAATTGGATTGGACCTTTGATAAAGCATACTGGGCAGAGCTAAAATATTAATCATGTAAATGTACTTCAGTTTTCCACTTTTAATGCAAAGAACAAATCAGCCAACGAAACACGACAGGGAGTCTAATGACGTCATTTTGATTCTTAACAAAAGATGGCCAAAATTGCTACAAAATGTTTCTTTAGTTGGGAAAGTTGATGTGGCCACATGCGTATTAAACTTTTATGACAAGAAGATATGATAATTGTCTTTTATATGTTTTTTTTATGTTTATCGATGCATGTGGCCAATGTTAATTTTCAGGAAAAATGTTGATTTGGGAGCAATTTCAAGGAAAATTGCCGGTGTGGGGGTTTTCATAGGGCTTAAATACAATATTTCAACTTTAATTCAGCAAAGAACTTTACATAGTATCAAATCACATATAGTAATTCAATGAATTCCAGTGTTAGAAAATATGGCCAACATCAGGCTTCGTGCCCTACCTCTTTATTTTTAATGGATAATTAATCTTAAGTTCGAGCCAGTATTGACATGGAGAAGTTGTATATATTGGTTAAGCTACATTTGTGATGTATGATTAAATTTTTCATCACCTTTGGTTTTTAGCAAGTTAATCGTAGCCACGGGTATAGCCGAGCCCAATGTTCCGGATAACGTCCCAGGTATAGACTACGCTGTGGGTTATGAGGACGTGTCTATAGACCCTGATGATTTTGAGGGGCAGTCTGTTCTAGTATTAGGTATGTATAATTGAGTTATTTTAAAGTATATACATTGTATACGCAGTTTTTGAATTACTTTTAAGTATATATACGCAGTTTTTGAATTAGTTTTAAGTATATATACGCAGTTTTTGAATTAGTTTTAAGTATATGTTCAGGTTATTCTAATCTTAAGCATGTACAATGTATGGTTTGTACTTAAGGTATGTGCGATCGGTCCCAGTCTTATATTTAGTCCTTAAGCATGGTGTGTATCCCCCACCGGGCTGTTGAAGCTGGGAGACTGTAGGTTCTTTCTGTTTGGGCGTCCGTCACGTATAAATTATGGAATTGCGTATATATACATTATACTTAGTATGTTATTACAAACAACTTTCAGGTTCTTTCGACTTGAGAAAAAATCTTTACCAAATGATCTTATTTTCGTGACCTCCGGCTTTATGCGGACGATGATATTTTTCAATCCGACGTGGAGGGGGGGGGCATCATTACTTCACGAGCATACAGTGTTGTTTAATTGTTTTGAGCGTGGAAAAATTGTCATCTTGACTTATTATTAACGTTTTAAGCGCAAGTACTGTAGGATGGGTTGATTAATATAAATCACCAGAGCGTAAACCGTGTGTACGTTTATTATGTTTTTACGGGATTTCCCTTTATTTACATTGAGGACGTAATTGTGTGGTAGGCGTATAATTAATATGAATATTTAATGAATTAATGTAACACTCACTTAAGTAATCTATATGTCCCTTATGAATTATGGAAGTTGAAAGTATAAAATCTAATGTATATTAATACCAAAGATCTTTTGATGAAAGCATAGACCTTATTGATCGCTGTAAAACTTGGTAAATAGTAATTCCATCATCTCTGTCTACGTACTTTTATCACCTTGCCATGGGACGTATGTAAGGATGAACAAGACAAAGGGGTTTGTGGTCCGTGACAAGGTTCTATTTGCTTCTATATTTTATGCCCCCGCCATGAAATGACACAAAATTGAATGTGTTCGTCTCTCCTCTTGACACTTATTGTCTGGAATGTAAAACAATTTATAGATTGATTGTATATGTGTTTCTGTCCGTTCGTCTGTTCGTCAGCAAGTTTTGAAGTTTCGGGTTGAAGCAGAATCCCAGGAAATATTAGTGTTAAAATCTCAAAACTTTACATTAAGATTGCCCACGAAAGACCTTTTATGTTATGTCGTAACTTTCAACTCTGACATACTTTTATATTGAAAAAAAAACCTTCAAGTTTGGCTATATTCATGAAAGGGTTTTTGAATCCGTTTATCTTGAAAGATGCAGCTTGCAATCCGGCCATACCAGTCTTATCGGTTTCGTGTTTTGATTTCTTATAATGATAATTGAGGAAAGCTTATCAAGAACGTATGTACATAAATTTTATATGAAGAAATGTACAATAAACACATTAAAAAAAACTATAATTTTATATCATTGCAACTGAAAGTTACATTTCCATAAGATAATCAAATCATATTTGAAAGCCCATTTACTTACGTTGAGGAGATGGTACATTCTATTACGTTAACATTGCCTTTCAAATATGATTGTTGATTGAGAAAATGTCATTTTGGAGAATGGGGGGGGGGGGGGGTCACGGTCACCTTCTAGGTCAAGGTCACACATTAAGGGTCAAACATGTGACAGGGACGTACCTGTTCATGAACAGTTTAGTTTAATATAGTTCATTGCCAAATAAACTATACCAATCCATACCATGTTTCATATGTATTCAAAGGAAAATGTAATACTACATTTCCAATGCGTACTCTACTTTTAAAATCGGCTATTTCTGAAGAAGCTAGATTTCGATTTTCGTATAAATGCCAGTGGGGTTGAAAAAGGCAATGCTATTTACGTCCGTATGTACGGAAGAATCATACATAAAAATCGAGTATTCAATAACGAAAATGACGACTGTTCTCAATTAAATATTCAGAAATGCCTACTGTTTAAGATCCGGAAACATAAAATTACCCAATGTCGTCGCAGTACAAAATTTATTGCTACGGAACAGGATTTGGTTTTGACTTTAACAACCTGTGGTAAATTGCTTTTATAATAAGGATAAATAATGGTAGTGACTTGATAATTCGTTCGCAAGACAAGGGAAAATAACAGTAATAATTAGGGATAATTTTGACATTCATAAATATCGAACATCATAATTACAAATACTACCTGCGAGTCTTTTTGTCAGTTTATTGACATCAGTGTTGATGACTGATGACGTGTTTCTTAACACCTTTCATATGAGAAGGGGAAGGGAATCTTAGGCACAACCCCCGCTCTGGATTTTGCCAAAAATCTTAACCCCCCCCCCTCCCCCTGTTTAGCTCACCTGAGCGAAGCTCAATATGATTGTACATGCATAATGGAACTTTATGCTTTCAGAAACACTCGTTGTATAATGAATCAAATAAATAAATATTTCAAATACAAAATTCCAAGAAGTACAGAAATTGTGTCTTTGTCAAATGATGTGTCTATGACTTGTGCTATGAAGTGATATTTCTGTGATCTTTGGTTATCAAATGATACTTCTGTGATCTGTGCTCATCATATGCTATTTCTATGATTTGTGCTTGTCAAGTGATTTTGTGTAATTTGTGCTTATCAAGTGATATTTCTATGATTTGTGCTTATCAGGTGACATTTCTGTGATTTGTGCTTACAGGTAGAGGGAATGCAGCATTTGAGACAGCTGATGCTATATATGGAGCCACCAACCTTATACATATGGTGGGCCGATCCAGAGTCAGGCTAGCATGGGCTACACATTACGTAGGAGATTTGCGGTAAGTTATAATAACAAAATATGTTAACTTCCTCTGATTTTCACAGTTACTGTACATGTATTTAAATCAACTGAATAGTTCCATGTAATAGCTCTTGACATTAATAACATTATAAAGATATGGCTAAATTATAAGTTATTATTGTCTGGTATTGCCAGGCATAATATTTTGTCCTACTAGTATCTGTTTTTCTGTGTGAAGTTTAACCCTCTAGAATTTCAACCTTGCATATAACTTTTTAAGCTCACATATAATTCCACTAGATACAAGATCTTTCTTTGGATATCAAGGTTTGACCTTGTGATTGTGACTTTGACACATTCTATACACGAAAGAGAGTTGTCTGGGGTATAGTGGTTAACAAACACATAAATTCAAAGATGTACATGTGTTACAATGTGAAAGATACAACTTTCAGAGCTGTCAACAATGGACTGTTGGACACATACCAGCTGAAATCCCTGGATGGAGTGTTAGAGGCGGGGCTAGAGGAGATCAAGATTGTCAAGAAGAACAATAAACTACATCTACTATTTAAAGAGGATGATGCTGATCCAGCTGATTCTCTGGATAATTTTGCCCTCCGTGATCCTTACGACAAAATCATACGCTGTCTTGGTTTCAAATTTGATAAATCTATATTCAAAAAGTAAGTGACTTATTGCATTGTGCACTGTTAAAAACATTGGACGTAATGTAAAGCAGTACATAATGAGCAGTTGATACAGCATATAATGTGCAGGGATTTAGGATTATGTTATAGGGAAAGTTCTGTTCATCTTTCAATCCTCCTAAATAGAAGTTCTAAAGACAGATTTCTATGCACTCTGAAAAGAATTCTCTTGCACTCTTGAGGAATAGGGCTTTCATATTTAGCACACACATATTCACAATAACAAGCACACTTTGATATCAAGACATAATAAAGCGACCTTGATCCTGAACTCTGACCTTCTAATACATGCATTGGAATGATAAGAAGTTCTGAAAACATATTTTTTATGCAATTTGAATAATATAAGACATGGATATTTCACATGAACTGGATCAAATTTTCAACCTAGTGGGCTTGAAGAGTATTCAATGCTAGTACAATGGAATGAAATGTCACATGCAATGAAAACATCTGTATAAGATAGTTTTTTTGTGTATGTGTCAATGGTAGGTGGTGGGGAGTGGAGATTAGTGATGAACCAATTGTCTCTGACAATCGATTGTCAATCACCAAAAGTCTTCCGATTATTGATTTCAATTTTTGGCCGGATTGCGAAGCAAAATCCGGTCTATGAAATGCCAAGGTCTGTCCGTTTGTGTGTCTGTCTGTCTGTCCGTCAATGCATCAACATTTTGGTTAAGGTGTTGCGTTTAAGTCTGTTGAGAGAAAACTGCTAGGAGCAGCTACTTGAAACTTGACATGGTGATAGACCATGATGAGACAAATCAAACTCAGCAATAAAATGACCTAGTGACATTGACCTTGGAGTTTGACTTACTTAAAAAAAATTAATCCTGGGCTATATCTCATGAACTATAGGGGATATGGCTTTGATATTTTACATGCAGAATCCTCATGACTAGACCTTTCATTTGATACTATGACTTTTGACCTAGTTACCTTGACAATGGAGTTTGACCTACTTTTAAAAAAACTTTAACCTGGGCTATATCTCATGTACTATAAGGGAAAGTAAAAGAACTACTAATATATATCATCACGGCAAATCAAGTGATATGGCAATGGATTCTATCAAGATTAAATTCCCAAAATTTGAAATTTAAAGATTTGATATCAATGTTGATGGATTTGTAATAGCTTACCACTACGATTATAAGTTTTATGAAATTGATTTTTTTTTTCAGTGATACTAAATTACAGATGGGCAAGGGCAGAACGAAAAAGTACCCTAAGATTGGTTATAATTATGAATCTGTAGACAATCCTGATATGTTCTTTGCTGGGACAAATACACATTCACTGGACTTTAGGAAGTCTGCCGGAGGTTTTATACATGGTTTCCGTTATACAGGTAATATATGTAATTAAGTAGAAAAGACACTTTTTTTTGCGTTTTAGATAGAGATAATCAAATAGAATTTGCTTCCATACTAGCCTCCAGAGAGGCTCTTTAAGAAGCAAACATTATATCTATACAGTTTTCTATTAGTCAAATATTAGAGTGTTCATAGAAATTCTGGAAAATATGGCCTATTGGATAAAAATTCCTCAACTCTGAGATAAGTTCTATGAACGTTCATTCTCTTTCTGATAGGAGTGTCCTATGACATTCCTTTTCGTTTAAGATTATAAAGATTATGAAACAGAAATCATCCATTACTTCTATAATGCCTTTGGCTGATTATTGATCAAATGATGAAGCTACACTGGATTCCATTCCTTTAATGGTTAACATCCTTAATATTTTGTTTGATATGAAATAAAAACATAACGCATTCCATCATTTATTTTTTGATAACTTTATTAAGATTTCTGATAGCATCAGTTATAAGTATGATTTATGGCATTTCTAGTTTCCCTTTGTTTTGTAAAGTGGAAATTAATATTGTTACGTCAAATTACTGCTGGGACTATTTCATACATGAAAAGTTCTTTAGAGATTAATGAAGACAAAGTGGGACTGAAAATTGCATTGCTTCAAGTCTGTTTATGTAGGAGTAATTGATTTGCTGGTACATTTACGGCAATTTCTATGATTGTAATACAGTTTGTGAAATGATGTGAAAGTATAATGAAAATCAAGGAAACATTGATACACATACCTGATTTATTGTTTGGGACTCGTGGTTGCATGTATTTGATAAACCGATATTTAGTAGTTTTGACAATTTCTGGTTTGGTTTCCATGGTATTTGGCCAGATGATAGTGATACCAAAATTATTTATATTTCTAAGTATGTAACAGACATAGAGAATACCCCTTTTAATAGACCTGGAAGCGCAGTGAGATTCTTTAGTTATCAAGTATTTATTTATGGTTAACGGAGGTATCATCATTAATAGATTAGGGGGAAAACCTGTGCAACATGCACTACATGTAACGCAAATGATATTAAAAGGACTTCCTGAATCATTTATAATCAATAGCATACAAAAGACATATATCCACTTTTCATGCCATGCAAAGTATTTTAGGGAGCACTTGAAGTTTGCTTTATCATTTCCTCACACTTTCTGTTTCCAAATATTCGTTTCCAGGGATAATACTCAAAAATCTTACCTACCATACCAAATTTGCACAAAGAGAGGAAGGTCACTATTGATTTTTTGGCAGATAGGTTACACAAGTTCAAGGTCGTACTCTGAAAATTGAGTGAAAAGTTATTTTATAGTACCTAGCAAAATAAAACTGGCTGTTAAATAACTGATCCATTATCTACATGAAGTGAAAAAAACCTTTTACATACCGGGTAAAATTGTAAATCAATTTAAATATAGTTGAATTTCATTTTTCATGGTTGATTGAGTTGAAAGATTTGCTGATGGAAATTGTAGAGAGGGGCCATAATATTTTACAAATGCAATTAGTTTTAAACTTTTAGTAACCTTTTGAAGTAGGTGAAAATATTAGGTCCAGCGCATTTTCTTTCGATGTTAAGGTATTGATCTTTTAATCTTTCAAAAATATATACTTTCATTTAGCTTTAAAAGAAAAATTAACGTAAATTAGAAAAGTTTTATTAATAGACTATTTTCACATTACTGCAGTAGACTTGAATTTTATGCACACATGACATCATAATATTTGACATTATTTCTTTCTGTGACATTGTAATATATTTGTGATGTCACTGTAAGATATTGCGTTAAGAGTTGTGATGTCAGTTCATGGTGTGTCTGTAATCTAAGTCTACTGAGGTAAAGTGAAAATGGCCTGTTACATATCAAAAGTAACTTATTCTTTGTAAAGCCCAGGAAGCTTTATTCTTTTAATGGTAGTTACTTAAATTAGACCCATATGGGCAATAATGAATCTTAAATGAATATTTGGTGAAGTTTCTCATTTAAATGTAAATTTTTCTAGCAAGATAAATGTACATTAAGTTAATGGTAACCCTTATCACCATCATCTTGTAATTTATTGCTGAAAGTTACAATTAACAAATGCGTAAATAAATTTATGTTAGCTCCCTTGTTGAAAATTTCACCGATTTTGCATCATGATATTACGACTGAGGGTAATACTTGCACGTTTATGCATCACTTAATTTCTTCTGTCATAGACATGCATGCAAACATTATGTAAAACATGCAGGAGAAGAATTGAAGTATATGGCTTTGAAATACATTAGTTATAGAGCAACTGAGAATAAAGTCTAATGTTCTGACATTCTGAAAATTTGTCTGTTTTACCATTGTCACTCATTGTATGTCCTTGTCAGTACAAATGTACTACTATTAGTTATTAGGTTTATAACTGACCTATTATGGAAATATAGGGGGGAAGCTGTGATCATGGTGGGGCAAGGCAAAGCCGAGCCCCACTATAATCACAGCTTGCCGCCTATATTTCCATGGTAGGTAAGTTATAAACTTAGTAACGAAGTGATTGTATTGAGGACAATTAGGGGATAAACGTACTGTGTTTTGTGGTTCCGACAGGTATATGTTGAATATACTGTTGGAAACGCAGTTATACCGTCTGGGCTTGTCCCCGACAGTATAACGTATGTTTCCAACAGTATATCCAACATATACCTGTCAGAACCACAAAACACAGTACGTTTATCCCTATTCTAATTAATGTGACATATTTTAACTTTTTATACCCCTCAGAAGGTCTCATTTATCGCTTTAGAGGTGACGTTGCTACAGAGGACTAACAACAACCAACAGAAATTATTGCGCTGCAAAATATGAAATACAACTGCTTCGTATTTATTACAATAGCGAAAAATCAAAGTGTAATCAATAGTAAACTTACTTGTTCTGTTGTTTACATGTGGAGAACGCCATTTACAAGCTCATAACTTGTAGTTTTACGTCACAGTATGACGTCACAGGAGTGAAGATCAAAGGGAAGCATGACGTCATACGCAAAAAGTGCGCTAAAGCTTGTAACGTGCAAATTTACGTAGGAATACATTTTAAAGTATGTCAAGTGAGTCGGTTTGCGGCATGTATATTGTCGTTGTACATGCTTGTAGAAATCCTGTTAACCAATCAGAATGCGTGAAACAAACAGAATGAATTAGAATTTATATTTACAAACAAAATAAAATTGAAAGATTATTTCAAAAGATATCTTGTCATTTGTCGTATTCGCTTGCCTCCAACGTCACTGCTATATCAGTGAGTGCTATATCAGTGAGTGACGTCAACATTTGACCATGGAAACGTAACATTATACACGAAGAACGTGTCGATAAAGGAGAAGATGTATGATGAGAAATAAAGCATTGGTTGTATTATTTTAAATTAAAAACCATTAATCTAGGTAAATGAGCATCTTGTTTGTGTTTGTGGCTTACACGATCTGATTTGTTGTCTACTTTATGTAAAAGATAGCCATCTTGTTTTCCTCGCCTCGGATTGGCAGCCATTGCCTTCTATCAGGATGAGGGGTTAGACTATGGCCTCATAGGAGGCAATCACATGATGTGATATGCACAATCCTATTGGAAGAAACTAGTCTGAGGTGCCATTAAATAAATGATGTTAGTCAGTCTAGTAATGCTGTAAGTCTTACATAGTTCACTGCTTGATACTAAGAAACTACATTCTCAATATCATAGGAAATGATGGCTAATACAGAGCCATGTAAATATTCAATTAGCTAATCAGTACTAAGTATTTTATTTACTTTGCAGCGAGATCCTTACATCATTTACTAGAATGGCGTTACCACCAGGTACCATGGCCATCACACACGGCACCTATCACACAGCTCATGAACACCATTATAAAGAGGCTGAACGAGGCGTCAGGCACGTACCAAATGTTTGGTGTACTAGGCGATGTTATCATACTGAAAAAGTAAGTGCTGTTATCCCCTCTCTACATAGGATGACAGGGGGATATAGTATACAGACATTTGTATGTAAGTGAGGGTGAGTGTGTGTGTGCATTAGTGCCTCACAAAATCCTTGTATACAGCCTAGAGGGCGCAATTTTGATTGGATCCTAACCAAACTTCATACACTTATTGCTTATGACAAGAGGAGGAACCCGATTGATTTCAAGATCATAGATCAAAGGTCAAGGTCACAGATTGGAAAAGGTCAAGATCCTTGTATACAGAATAGAGGGTGCCGTAAACCAAACTTCATACTCTGGTTGCTTATGACAAGAGAAAGAACCCAATTGATTTTCAAGGTTTGGGTCAAAGGTCAAGGTCACAGACTGGAAATGGTCAAAATCCTTGTATGCAGCATAGAGGGTGCAGTTTTGATTGGATCTTAACCAAACTTCATACAGAGGTTGCTTTAGACAAGAGAAAGAACCCTATTGATTTTCAAGGTCAAAGGTCAAGATCACATATTGGAAAAGGTCAAAATTCTTGTATACAGCTTAGGGGATGCAGTTTTGATTAGATCTTAACCAAACTTCATTCACTGGTTGCTTATGACAAGAGGAAGAACCCAATTTATTTTCATGGTAATGGGTCAAAGGTCTAGGTCATAGTCAAAATCCTTGTTTACAGCCTAGAGGGTGCATTTTTTATTGGATCTTAACCAAACTTCATACAGTGGTTGCTTTTGACAAGAGCAAGAACCTTATTGATTTTCAAGGTCAAAGGTCAAGATCAGAGATTGGAAAGGTCAAAATCCTTGTATACAGCCTAGAGCTAGTAGAGGGTGCAGTTTTTACTCGGATCTCTCATATCAAAATCCTTGTATACTGCTTTAAAAATGCAGGGATGGTCAAGCATGATGGAATTTGACTCCAAATAAAGGTTAAGGTCACCTGCAAGGTTAAAGTCACATCAAGGGTCAATCATGCGATAGGCAACATACTTGGTTTTGAACAGTTCTATTTTTTCAAATCATCTAACTTTAAAAAGAATGTGATGCAGGATTAACAAGTTCATTTATCCAATAGTGTGTTTGTATATCAATTTAGTTGCAATGAATCGTGTGAATTGATAGAAGTATGAAAACTATAGAAATGAGTCTGAATGGAGATTATGAAACTGTTTATGAGAATGTTTTATCATCTTTTCACAGCAATGGTTTAGAATGTTTATAATCTTTTCACAGCAATGGTTTAGAATGTTTATAATCTTTCACAGTAATGGTTTAGAACGTTTATGAGAATGTTTATAATCTTTTCACAGCAATGGTTTAGAACGTCTATTATTTTATCATCTTTTCACAGCAATGGTTTAGAACGTTTATAATCTTTTCACAGCAATGGTTTAGAACGTTTATGAGAATGTTTATCATCTTTTCACAGCAATGGTTTAGAACGTCTATTATTTTATCATCTTTTCACAGCAATGGTTTAGAATTTGAAATGTTGGAGGAGTATCCTATCAACCTTATACATAAACTGTATGAAACAAGTGGTCACCAAGGAAACAGAATAATTGCCATAGTGATGGAATATGGACGTGATTTTTCGGGTCCTGGTAATGATATTTTCCGTATAGACCGAGCTACTGGTGAACCTTCGGAAGCCCATACTTCTAACTTCCTTCATCCTGTGCTGTATTACTATGAACAGCTTCCTACAGGTAAACAAAGGAAGGGTATCATCAAGTTGACACATAATCTTCTGCAGAAGTTGTTGAATAGTTCAGAAACTCTTAAGACATTGATTAAGAAAAGATTCATTACAGAAATAATTTCTTTAATTGTTTTTCTTTTGCTAGTAAATACATGTAATGAAAATGAAATCCATACAGAACAGATTTATCATTGGCTTGAAATGAAAATAATTGATATAATAGAAAAGGGGCAAATATAAAACTAAGAGAAAGGGCAAAAATAAAATCACAAATTTTCTTACACATTTATCCAGTTTTCATAGTACATGATTGAAATTCTTAGTAGAGTGTTGTTTTGTATTGCAGAAAAAGAAATGAACACCAAGCCCTCTGGTGTTGCATTGCCCCGTCCAAAACTTCTACACCACATTGTGGAGGACTTTCTTACTTCCTGGGATGGCCCTCTAAGCCATCTTCTTCCGTTGCGCCGATTATAGAGGCAGCCCTGGGAAAAGACATTAGAGAGTATTTCTCCGAAGTGTGCCTAAAAATAGCTCTTACACATGAGAGCACTCCCCATTCCTGCCAGCATCACTTTATGCAAGGTCAAGGTTTGATACCTACGTACAGTCTCCAGGAATTGGACAAGCAAGCCGGGTTATTATCCTGATCCAGTCATAATGCAATATACATCTTCTACCTTATCTTTTTGTCTTTATTCGTTAATTTTTGAGATATTTACCTCTAACTCTTGTTGAGAATTTTGTTCACTATATTGTTCGTCCTTCTGAAAGCTTTTTAGGATATGTTTTTCTCTTGAAAAGGGGACTGATTAGGATCATGTATCACTTTATTCAAATTGTCTTTAAAACAGACACACTCTTAGTCAGATGTACATGGAAGCATTTACAGACCTGATATCATTTCTTCGGATTTCTTTGAACCAATTTCTCTTGAATAAAAAACTGTCCTATACCATATTACAGATATCTTTTACTCTGGGTACCTTTTTCATTCTATAAGAGTAATTTTCAAAGCATTTATAGGTGAAAATCCAGAAAAGATTTCTCATATTTAATTCTTTTCATTTCATTAGATTTCTCTTTCTAAAAAATGAGATTTCTCTTCATCAATAGGAATTCTGATAGGGGGTAAACTGGTCCGCATTTATCATGTCAATTGACTAAGAGACATGACGTGCATAATACATGTACATATATCATGTCATTCTAATAGTAAAACTGCTCTATTACAATGTTTATGATCATTCAACTGAGGGATCGCCAAATCCTGCTGGCCGACTTTAACATTATGACGTCATAATTAAAGTGGCCCCGTAAAACAATATTTTTACACGCCATTTCCTTGTGACGTCATAGTTGATAAGTCGTCTAACAGATACAATGTCAGATATTTGGTGACCCCACAACTTTAATTTGGTAGGACCAATCATCTGTTAAAACTTTTACTTTTGATAGATACTTATTCTATATAGAGAATTGAAATCTGATTTAGAGCATAATGGCGTTGATTTGGAGGGGTAAAATGGCAGATTCTATCCTCCCGTCTTCACTACCTATTAAATTTAAAGATAATGAATTAATGACATAATATGAGTGTTTATGAAATATCAATCAAAACAGATTATATTTTTCTACATAGAGTATATGTTTATAGTATATGTTAATAGCTTTGTCATATAGATATGTGATATTGAGCAGTTGAATGCTCTTTTGTAGCAATTTGATGTTTCAATTCTCATTTTCTTTCAAATTTTTGGTTGGTTTCTTTTTTTCTTAAAATATTTGAAATACAGTGATGTACATTTACTTCATGTCTATATTGGCTAAATTATACAGTGTTTCTGGTAAATTGAAAATTCAAAATCCATTCTATTTCATCGAATAATGAATTTTGATATTTTTTTTTTCTACTTTCTTCAATCATGACAAAGTGACTTATTTGTATTGTATGTATTATTTGTATGGCTGAATTTCTCTGGATAGAAAAACTGTACAACGTTTAGTATTTCAAACTTGACACAAAAGTAGCAGTAAAAATTGTTGTTCTATTTACGGGAATCCAAGTGCTGTGTTCTACTATCATGGTTAAATAATTATTAGTATACAATGTAGTTTTACATTCTGGCCATAGTATTAGTATATGTGGCAGCTTTACTTTGTGTATGCGTTATTTTTCTGTGTCATGATGTCATAATATGATCATATGCTACTATGTATTATTCATCATAATCCCATCATACTTGAAATATTCAAATACATCAAAATTAAAGAAAAGTAAGTATAGGTTTTGACATAGGTTTATAAACAATACTTTTCTGATATTTTTGCAGAGTTTTTCTCACAATAATTACAAAATGATCAACTTGTTAGTCAGGCACAATAAGATTTTAATGCAAAATCATGTATGCACTTTCTTGTCATTTTTACTATGTCATTGTTCTTGTTTATCATTCCGTCAATCTGTATCCCACATGCTCTAGTCTGCTCTATTTATTTATTGTATCAGACAGGCACCACATCATTGCATCTCATTTGTTTCTTGTTCGGAAACTTACTGCATTCTACAATATAACTTACACTGTATTAATTTTCATCTTGTTTATTCTCTTCTAACATCTTTATTATGTAATCTTGAATTTCATTCATTTCTGTTCTTATCCAGGGTAAATTTTCAATTTTAAATACTGTTGAAGACATCTGAATGTTAATCAACAATCTGACCAATTGAATGATTTAACTGTTAAATGTCAGTGTGATTCTAGGTATTCAGCCTAATAGACATAATCATCAGTGCTCGTGCACTATAAGCTGAATTGTGATTTGGGAATGAAGAGATATTGTAAAGAATTTTTTTTACCAAAATCAAATGACCACCATACTATGTATGAATTTGGCCAATAATGCAACATGTATGCAATTTTCTAGAGTAACTTTGCCAATGGTTCACAAATGTTCTATTGCTTTCTAAATCACTTCTAGTGTGTTATTAAAGGCCGACGGGGGACTATATAAGGGGACAGGTAAATTTTCTGTCATTTCTTCACTGACCGCTGTAGGGTTAACATCTCTTATTGGTATCTGATTGGTTCGCTTTAATCCTTTTACCCCTATCAATTTTTGATTGACAGCTTAAAACAGATGAGACTCGGGTATCTCATTAGCATAATAAAGGATTACCTGTCGGTTTGTCTTTGATGTAACACACCACTTGCAGACGGCGTTGTCTTCAAAGACAGTATGCCACGCCTATCAATCTTATGTCACTCAGGTAAACCTATTAACGACCGGGTGGTTCCCAACGTCGGCCTTTAAGTTCAAAATACAGGTCCTATAGAAGGAATTACAAAGACACAAACTTTGTGTATGTAATCATAGTTTAAAAGGAGCTATCTTACTGTGTTATTATTTTGTTTGTATGTATACAGATGTACAATGTTGATGTTGTTTATAGAAATATAAACATTGCTCTTCATTGGTGGGAGTGTGATAGATTGGGCCTCTGTTTACAACTTCTATATGGTTTATTTATGTATGTTTGTGTGTTTACTCTACTATAGTAATACCATAAATAGTCTTTCTAACATTGCCGTTATTACCAATGTTAAAAAGCAGTGTTTACTTACATTATTGAAAAAAGTTACGAAATGTTAGACCATATAAAGTTTTTTTAAACTTAAGGATCCCGCAACCTTAAAGAGTAATTCAAGTTAAAATTTGTTGGCATTTTCATACTTTCATGACAAATACCAATAATTTTATAATCCAATAGATAATTAAAAAAAATATTTTATAATCAGGAATCTTCAGGGTGATGGAGAAGATCATTGTATGAGAAGCGTAATCCCTCGTTTAATCCTATGTGTCGGATTTTTCATAAAGAGAGTGGAAATCTTTATCTCAGGTATTTATCATTGAAAATCCATTAGGGTTTGAATACCTTAAGCATACTTTAAAAGAGGAAAGGTGACAAAATACCAAATACAGTGCTATTATAAGAAATCTATAAAATCATAGAATTGATAGATGATATTTAAAAAAAAGGGGGGGGGGGTTCCTGCTTCACCTAAGTCTACTAAAGCTATTTATAGTAAAACCATATTTTTTTGTTGTTTGCTTTAGATTTTATATTTTTCGTGATATATCTGATAACCGTGATAATTCTAAAGCTTTACTGATTTTACATTTTCTTTAATGAGTGAATATAATGTATATCTTTAATTCTGAATTTTTGGTGCTAGGCTCGACTTTTGAATAGAATATGGTCTCGCTTATTCATTTTTTATTCCTTATTGTTAAATGATCAGGAATTATAGCAAATTTTGCTTATTTCTGATTGGCAGAGAAGCCATTTCATAGAATGTACCTCAGAGTGAGTTGACCATTAACGCTTGAAAATGGTCTATTCGGGATAATGTAGACCTCCATCTGGGCTCCGAGTGAAATGACGTCACAATAACCAGTGTGCGTTGTAGGGTTAGATGTGTTGTTATGTGTACAATGTAAATGTTAAAAATAATTCCTGATAATTTAAGAAAGCAGTAATTGCCTTTTACTTTTGGTCTACTCATGACTATGCAGACCTGGTCAGGTATAGGTTAACCTTGGCCTTTGGCCTCGGTCAACCAATAACTGACCAGGTCTTTATAGTCACAAGTAGACCGAAATCAAAAGTCAATATTGTATAATGTTTGATTCTATTTCTGATATTGGAGATCCAGATTTTGATTGATGTGTTTTCACTCTAATTTTCTTTCATTCGTTAGAATCTGTTACCTTGACAATTTAAGTTACTTTAAAGGGTTATGTTACATTTTATTTTACTTGTTGATGAGAAGGGTTTCATTAAATATCATAAAACATTACAGTCTTTTAAACATCTGTTCACTGTATGAAGCATCCATAAACTTGAGACAACAGACAACAGTTGTGCATTAAGTACGAGTGCATAATGTTTGATGTAGTAATGTCGCCGTTTTATCTCAGCCTGACATGTATGATGTGTAGAGGAATGATTTACCACACTTCAAGGATCATGTGAAGAGATAAAAGTCTATGTAAATTACGCTATTTCTACATTGTTAGTGGCTGCTGTCCCTAATAAATCACAAAATATGAATTCAATCAACTTCCTGCATGAAAAATGTTTGATTTCAGCCTTATCAGTATCCCAGAATTTTCTTTAATTTCAACCAGACAAAACCATCAACAGAACAATCAGTGTCCTAAATGACAGTGTGAACAACACTGAAGCTTCATCAGTCAAGGCCAGTGTGTATCAAAGGGTTTATGTTTTTTTTTCAGAAATAAATGTCAGGAGTGCTACGGAGTTTGCACAGGTTTATTTTTACCTATACTGTCTGATGCTTTTATGCAGTACACTACTTGAAGTTCTTAGTCCCCTCAGACATGTCTTTGAAACGAAATGCATGTACAACATCCCCCATAGCAATAGCTTCAAACGAAAATACAGAGTATAGCTCATAACCCAGGTAAAAGAATGTAAGCAAATTATTTTTCATCTTTATTTGGGAGTGTTCGTTGGTCCTCTTCTTGTAAGTGTTCAGGATTCATTATCCAAAACTATCATGCAGCAGAATTTGGCACTTTGCTTTTGTTTTTCACATATATTCTTTGTTGGAGACTGGTAACAATTTCCGTGACTGAGTATTGCAAGTGTTTAATGCCCTTATAATCGGAGATTTAGGAGCACATAATTTTGTCTTGTCTTTGTCCTTAAAAAACTTTAACTTTGACAAAAACTTCAAAACAATAAGTGATGGGGTTTTCATATTTAGACTTGAAATCTACTTTTCAGGGAACAGCTTTCGTACTGACAAAGATTTTTCAATTTATAATTCACTTCATTGTGCCAGAGAGAAGTTTTCTTGACAAATTAGCTCAACGTGAAGTCTATTAAACCCGCCACCTCTTTCTAAATATTTCGTCAACTTTGAATGAGTTTGGCTTGGGGTTCTACAGACTAGAGATTCATTATAAACATTCAGGTGCACTGCATTAAGAAACTTTGTTAAGATGACTATTATTGATCTTTTGCATTACAGTTGTTGAACAGATTATTGGTCTTTTTCTTCTGTCAAAGCTTGACCCACCTTACAATTTATTTTGTCGTCTCTGCTTGACGTACGAGACAAATTGTGCCTCTACTTGATCCATGTTCGAATGAAAGGTCATTCTATTTTCATTCAAATTTTTTTCATAACAAATTTGATAAAGTGTGCCTCTTACTTTAACAAATAAACTGACTGCTCCGGCTCGACAGGATAACAATTTATTGTTCCGTCTCTGCTCAATAAACAAGTATTATTTTCTGCTACATGTAGTTTAGCATCGTTCCTAAGTATTATTCTATCTGTTTACAAAATACAGATGTTACAAACTTTTGCATTTTTTCTACTTGACCAGTACGTCCTATTGTCCTATGAAATATTTGAAATACTAAAACATTTAAACGTAATGCAGATTTAACTGTTTTAATATTTCAAATATGTCATAGGACACTATTAATGTTCCGTCTCTCCCAGATTTGTTTTAATTCATTGTGCAGCCTATTCTTTCCATTTTTGTTTGTTCCTGTCATTATGACCTACGTTGCAAGTTGTTCTGTGTCTGAATTTTAGTAACAATTTACCTCTGATTGATACATGTTGCAAGTTACTGTTCCTTCTCTGTATGATTAATCATGTTAATGTTGCAAAATGTTCTTCTGTCACTATCTGACCCTTAAATCACTGTAATACTTTTCCTTGTCTCTTCTTGACCCATTTGACTTACTGTTCCGTCGCTGCTTGGATGTTGCACGTTATGGTAGTCTTATTTATTGTTAATGTAATTTTCTCGTACTTATAGTACTAAATATACTGATGAGGATTCAATATTAGAAACATACATGTCAGGTGTACAGTATGTGGAAAATGTCCAGATTGCAGAAGCAGAGTTGGGACATTTTAGGTTAATCTTTGCAAATTATTGTTGTTTTCGCAATTTATCGTTCTGTTTCTATTCACCTTGACCTGCTGTTGTATGTCGCCTTTTACTTCGTGCTTTTTTGCACATTATTTCTGGGAGAATTGTAGACGATGGTCATAATGATTGTTGGAATTCTACCTGATCTATCGAACTGGCAAATCTTTAGACTTTACTGTTCTGGCTCTGACATAGTCTTAACCTGTTTCTGCATTAGATTTAAATCCTCTATAAGTATGTTGTTTATACCTCTATCTCTTTCTTGTTGGATTACAAATCCAAATACCTATCGTTTAGTTCGTCGGATTTGCGAAGCAAATCCGGCTTATGAAATTGCGATGTCTGTCCGTCTATCAAAAAAAAAAAAAAATAGGTTTAGCTGTTGCGTTTAGGTTAGTTGTGAAAGAGCTAGGTACAATCTTCAAACTTGGTACAAAGACCAAACATGTGAGGGGATTAGAACGCAGGTATTGTTTTTGACATTGACCTTGAGGTTTGACCTTGACCTTGAAAAATGTAATTTTGCGTTTAGGTTGTGAGAGAACTATAAAGAATACATTTATCAAACTTGGTACAAAGATAAAGAATGGCGAGGATCCGAATGCAGGTATTGTTTTTTACCTTGACCTTGGGGTTTGGCCTTAACCTTGAAAAAATGTAACATAGAGTGAATCTCCATTGCACAGATACTACCAGTATATGGAATTTTACATTCAAATTTTGCATTGAGATAGAAAGTAATGAGTTAATTTTATTTCAGGTATTGGCCTTGACCTTGAAGGTACAATTTTGAGTATGACTTTTCCATAGCACGGTGCCAATAATATATCACATATCACATTTGTACTTTGCATGGAGATAGATATAAGCATGTGGACCTGATTTCAGGTATTGACCTTGACCTTGTGATTTGACCTCGACCTTGAAAATGAGATTCTGAATTAGACTACAGGTATGTTGTACCAATATCACATATATATGAAACCACGAGTAAGACTTTATTGTACTATATTAGATAGCACATTAGAATTTTACATGGAGTTAGAACATGGTAACTGGACTTGATTTCAGGTGTTGCCCTTGCCCTTGACAGTTTACTATATGAATTATCACGTTAAAAGGGGTAGGGCCACGAGACCCCGAAATCGGCCCTCCATTTTTCTCTAGAAATAGATTTCATGGGAAATACTTGATATCTCTCATGAATGTTCACCGCTTTTAATAAATAGAAAAATATCACCAAACAAAGTGCCATTTAAGTATAATGACGTCATGAAATGACGTCATATTGACGTTTTTGACAAAATATGGCGAAAATTGCTTAGAATTTCGTCTTTTGTGGAAGAAGTCAATGTGGCCGCATTCGTTAACTGAGATAAAACGTTTATGACAAAAAGATATAATGATAATCTTTCACATATAATTTTTTTCATCTCAGTTAATGCATGCGGCCATTGCTAATTTTAAAGAAATATGTAGTTTTTGTATCAATTTCGCGGAATATGACCAATATTGGGGGTTTCAAAGGGCTAAAAGCTAGTGATAAACGCAATGTTGACAAAAGATAGATTCGAGAGTCTGTAGAGAACGTTTCAAAATATCAAATCACAGTTAAAAATTCTATGAAGCACAATGTTCAAAACTAGGGCCAATTTCGGGCTTCGTGGCCCTACCCCTTTGCCATAGAAGTAGAACATAGTTGGTTAAACTGATTTCTGGTACTGAAGTTAACCTTGAGGATTGACCTTGACCTTAAAAATATGACTTTGAATTAGACTAAAGTGTGTCAAAACTATATATAACCTCATATTGAAACTTTGAATGGCGATATAAATATTGCACTATGTTACTTTTAATGGACATTGTGTTTCAAAATACAATCTGCACAATAATTAATAACGCCTTTATCGGTGTCTTTTTTTTTCTCTGTTTGAGCTACAGTTATTCTGTTTGAATTCCCATACCAATCTTCTTGAATTCCTTTTTTTCTGCTATAGTTGCAAATGATTCATTTCCATCTATTAATACATATACTTGACCCGCCGATTCAAAATATGTTCAATTGTTCTATTTCTGTTTTTGCAACTTGTATTGTTTACTCAAAGAATAAAGTGAACAAATTATCCTCTACATATTTTTAAAAACTATATACAATACTTCATGACTGTATCATCTCGACCTGCCTTCTTAAATAATAGGTAGGCATTAGACCTTGACCTTGCATAAAATGCTCCTTGCAGGAATGTGGTAGCGCCTCGTGGGTAAGAGCTAAGCCCAAACAGATCTCAGCAAAGACCTCTCTCAGGTCCTTCCCCACAGCGCCCTCCAGGAACCGACGTAATGGGAGAATGTGACTATTAGGGGCGTCCCACAAAGCGAGGAAGTCCTCAACGATATGGTGGAGGAGGGTGGGACGGGGAAGTACGTCTCCAGGGGTAGCCCTCCTCATATCTTCCTCTGAAATAGAGAGGGAGAATTACTTCGGATTTTCAACTGAAATTCTTAAAAACAGGGAAGCAAATCATACAAAAAGCAAAAATTACGGATAATTTTTAGGATTTCAGATGTAAACCTGTTGGAAGCCTGTTATAATAGTATAACACTGGGTGTAGGAAGTTAGACACGTGGGCATCACTTGGTTCTTGTGTGGCTCTATCTGGACGGAATATGTCCTTTCCTGGACCAGAGAAACCTTTGCCATACTCCATGTTTATAACTATAATACGACTAGCGTCATGCCCTGTTGTCTCTGATAACTTGTGGATCAGATTGACGGGGAACTCCTCTAAGATCTCAAACTCCACTCCGTTACTATAAGGAGAGCATAAGATGACGGTTAATTTTATACATGCTGACTCTGAATGTTCAGTGATATGATACTGCTACATGTAAGTAATCCGGATAACCCCACAGTAAACTAGAAATCGAGCCTTTTTTAAAACTCATTGAGTTATTCTTGCTTGAATTTTGGTGTAAACCAAGAATGTCTTTGTGTGGAAGAAATCAAGATTGTAACAAATAGCGTCTAGATCCATAAACTAATCGTCCCTTGTGTATAAGTATTCCGTTGTCGGATCTACGTGTTTTATTATATAAAAAATAGTAGTTTTTACCTTTAAACTAATTGTAAGAGAATAGATAATGAAAATTCTAGTAATCTTACTTACTTCTTCAGTATAATAACATCACCTAGTACACCAAACATTTGGTACGTGCCTGACGCCTCGTTCAGCCTCTTTATAATGGTGTTAATGAGCTGTGTGATAGGTGCCGTGTGTGACGGCCATGGTACCTGGTGGTAACGCCATTCTAGTAAATTATGTAAGGATCTCGCTGAAAATTTAAGCATAAAAATCTAATAATGATGTTTCGTTTCTACTGATATAAAGGACACTGAGGGTCAAAACATCGCAATTTTTCCCCTTCTTTTTAACTGTGAATTCAGTTTGAAACAAAGTATAAAATAAGTAATATAAAATTATCATAAAATATTTCATAGTAATAAACATATACAATGTAAGTAAATCTGATCATCACCTAGAGATAATTGCATGGACTTGAATTTGAATTACTATTTTGTTTGTTTTTGGTTTTGTTTTGTTTGTTTTATTTGTTTTGTTTTGTTTTGTTTAGTCCTTTATTTTTTCTCTTTAAAACAAAGCAAAGTTGTTAAGGTTCAGTTTGCTATTCCTTTTTAATTAAATGTACCTTACCTGTATAACGGAAACCATGTATAAAACCTCCGGCAGATTTCCTAAAATCCAGTGAATGTGTATTTGTTCCAGCAAAGAACATATCAGGATTGTCTACAGATTCATAATTATAACCAATCTTAGGGTACTTCCGTCTTCTTCCGAGCCCCATACTTAATTTTGTAGTACTGTGTCAAAAAAGACATGATTTTATTTTACGTTGGCATAGAAGACTAGTGTAGTTTAAATCAAATGTTTCTTCAGAACTAGTGAAAAGGGCCTTTATTCTCTAGAGCAAATGAAAAGGGTGTTTATATAGTGAAAACAGCGTTTTTGTTCTCTCTCTCTAACAAGAGAAAATGACTTTTTTTTTCTTTTCTCTGGAACAAAGAAAATTGCGTTTAAGATGAAGGAGTTTTAATCTGTGAAAAGTCGAAGCAAAGGAACATATCTCCACTTACTTTTTGAAAATTGTTTGATCAAATTTAAATCCCAGACAGCGTATGATTTTATCATAGGGTTGACGTAGGGCAAAGTTGTCCAGCAGTGTATCGTCCACGTCATCATCCGTGTCAAATTCTACATATAACTTGTTGTTTCTTTTGACAATGTGTATCTCCTCTAAGCCAGCTTCCAGTATGGCATCCTGAGATTTCAGCTGGTAGGTGTCCAGGAGACCGTTATTCACTGCTCTAAAGGTAGACATATATTTAAGCATTTTATTCCATAAAATAAAAGACAGCATAAGCCGTGTAGGTGAATAATAAAAATCAATAAAGCCTGTGTTTGTGAAACACGAATGCCCCCGGTGGCATCTTTGAACACTATTTTCTGTTAAGTACATGTATGTGAGGTCACTGGGTTAAAAGGTCAAAGGTCAAGGTCACTAGGTCAAAAATTTTGGTATCAATGGAAAGGTCTTGTCACAAGGAATACACATATGAAATATGAAAGCCCTATCACTTCCCATTCAAAAGTTATGCCCAATGTTAAAGTTTTCGATAAGTAGGTCAAAGGTCAAGGTCACGAGGTCAAAGATTTTGGTATCAATGGAAAGGTCTTGTCACAAGGGATACACATGTGAAATATGAAAGCCCTATCACTTACCATTCAAAAGTTATGCCCAATGTTAAAGTTTTTGAAAAGTAGGTCAAAGGTCAAGGTCAAGGTCACGAGGTCAAAAATTTTGGTATCAATGGAAAGGTCTTGTCACAAGGAATACACATGTCAAATATGAAAGCCCTATCACTTCCCATTCAGAAGTTATGCCCAATGTTAAAGTTTTTGAAAAGTAGGTCAAAGGTCAAGGTCAAGGTCACGAGGTCAAAAATTTTGGTATCAATGGAAAGGTCTTGTCACAAGGAATACACATGTGAAATATGAAAGCCCTATCACTTCCCATTCAAAAGTTATCCCCAATGTTAAAGTTTTTTAAAAGTAGGTCAAAGGTCAAGGTCACGAGGTCAAAACTTTTGGTATCAATGGAAAGGTCTTGTCACAATGAATACACATGTGAAATATGAAAGCCCTATCACTTCCCATTCAAAAGTTATGCCCAATGTTAAAGTTTTTGAAAAGTAGGTCAAAGGTCAAGGTCAAGGTCACGAGGTCAAAAATTTTGGTATCAATGGAAAGGTCTTGTCACAAGAAATACACATGTGAAATATGAAAGCCCTATCACTTCCCATTCAAAAGTTATGCCCAATGTTAAAGTTTTTGAAAAGTAGGTCAAAGGTCAAGGTCAAGGTCACGAGGTCAAAAATTTTGGTATCAATGGAAAGGTCTTGTCACAAGGAATACACATGTGAAATATGAAAGCCCTATCACTTCCCATTCAAAAGTTATGTCCAATGTTAAAGTTTTTCGGACAAACAGACAGACAAACAGACAAACAGACAAACAGATAAACAGACAAACAGACAAACAGACAAACAGACGGACAGGCCAAAAACTATATGCCCCCGAATCTTTGATTCCGGGGGCATAAAAATAATCTAGTGTTCGAAATTCTTAACATACAAAACCATCAAACACTGACAGAGCAATAAAAAGTGAGAAGATAATGCTATAAGTATGACGGAACAAGATGCGTTGTCGGGAAAAGTAATCATTGTCTGCTTGATAGGCGTCCGATTCGATGTTTTATTGGTTGTAATAGGTATATCGAACACTATCCAAAAATCTGAACAACGGTGTACTGAGTTTGATGTTATTCGCAGTGATCATGTGGAACTTTTTTATGTCTCCCCCCCAACGGGGAGGAGACATATTGGTTTTGCCTTCGTCGTCCGTCTGTCTGTCCGTCTGTCCGTCTGTCACACATCGTGTCCGGGCTATATCTCCTGATCCGTTTGCCCGATCACTTTCATATTTTAGTATGTTGTTGCTTATGACCCGAAGGTTTCACATCACCTTGACCCAAGGTCATGTGACCAAGGTCAAGGTCACTTAGTGCATTTTTAATGAAATTATGCATACATTCCTGTCCGGGCTATATCTCTTGAACCGTTTGCCGGATCACTTTCATATTTAAGTATGTTTTTGCTTATGACCCAAAGGTTTCACATCACCTTGATCCAAGGTCATGTGACCAAGGTCAAGGTCACTTAGTGCATTTTTAATGAAATTATGCATACATTCTTGTCCGGGCTATATCTCTTGAACCGTTTGCCGGATCACTTTCATCTTTTAGTATGTTGTTGCTTATGACCCGAAGGTTTCACATCACCTTGACCCAAGGTCATGTGACCAAGGTCAAGGTCACTTATTGAATTTTTAATGAAATTATGCATAAATTTCTGTCCGGGCTATATCTCTTGAACCATTTGCCGGATAACTTTCATATTTTAGTATGTTGATGCTTATGACCCGTAGGTTTCACATCACCTTGACCCAAGGTCATGTGACCAAGGTCAAGGTCACTTAGTGCCTTTTTAAATATAATTATGCATACATTCCTTTCCGGGCTATATCTCTTGAACCGTTTGCCGGATCACTTTCATATTTTAGTATGTTGTTGCTTATGACCCGAAGGTTTCACATCACCTTGACCCAAGGTCATGTGATCAAGGTCAAGGTCACTTAGTGCATTTTAAATGAAACTGTACATATATTCCAGTCAGTGCTATATCCCTTGAACCGTTTGCCGGATAACTTTCATATTTTAGTATGTTGTTGCTCATGACCCGTAGGTTTCATATCACCTTGACCCAAGGTCATGTGATCAAGGTCAAGGTCACTCAGTGCATTTTTAATGAAATTATGCATACATTCCTGTCCGGGCTATATCTCTTGAACTGTTTGCCAGATCACTTTCATATTTAAGTATGTTGCTGCTTATGACCCGTGGGTTTCACATCACCTTGACCCAAGGTCATGTGACCAATGTCAAGGTCACTTAGTGCATTTTTAATGAAACTGTACATACATTCCAGTCCGTGCTATATCCCTTGAACCATTTGCCGGATAACTTTCATATTCTAGTATGTTGTTGCTTATGACCCAAAAGTTTCACATCACCATGACGCAAGGTCATGTGACCAAGGTCAAGGTCACTTAGTGCATTTTTAATGAAATTATGCATACATTCCTGTACGAGCTATATCTCTTGAACCATTTGCTGGATCACTTTCATATCTAAGTATGTTGTTGCTTATGACCCGTAGGTTTCACATCATCTTGACCCAAGGTCATGTGACCAAGGTCAAGGTCACTTAGTGCATTTTTAATGATATTGTGCATACATTCTTGTCCGGGCTATATCTCTTGAACTGTTTGCTGGATCACTTTCATATTTTTGTATGTTTTTGCTTATGACCCGAAGGCTTCACATCACCTTGACCCAAGACCAAGGTCACTATCTACATTTTTAATGAAATTGTAGATACATCGTTGTTTAGGCTTTATCCCTTGGACCGCATACTGGATTGCTTTCAAGTTTAAGAATGTATTTAGTCATGACCAAAAGGTTTCACCTGGACCCATGGTCATTTGATCAAGGTCAAAGTTACTAAATTTGATCAAGGTCAAAGTTACTAAGTACATTTTAATGAAATTGTACACGCTATCCCATTGGGGCTGTATCTCTTTTAACTATTTATCAGATCACCGTCATATTTTAGTATGTTGTAAAGGTTTCACATCACGTTGACTCAAGGTCATGTGACCAAAGTCAAGGTCAATTAGTATATTTTAAATGAAATTGTATTTGTTACATGTATTATGTCCAGGCTTAATCTTTTGAACCGTGATTGGATCACGTCATATTTTAGTATGATGGTGCTGATGACCCAAAGGTTTCACACCTCCTTGATCCAAGGTCATATGACTAAGGTCAAGTATTACATTTTTTGATGAAATTGTAAATGCTATTGAGTCTGGGCTATATCTGTGGAATCGTATACTGGATCACTCTTATACTATAGTATGCTGTTGCTCAGGATTAGAGGGTTTCTTATCATCTTGACCCAAGGTCATGTGCCCAAGGTCAAGATCATTTAGTTCTTTTTAATGAAATTGTACGTGCTAATATTGTCTGGGCTATATCTCCTGAACCCTTCTTACAATTCTTTTCATATTTTAGTATGTTGTTTCTAAGGACTAAATGTTTCTTATCACATTGTCCCAAGGTCACATGGTTAAGGTAGCTTCTTACTTTGGTAATGAAATTGTATATGCTAAGCATGTCCAGGCTGAAATTGTCTATGCTAATAATGTTTAGGCTTTATATTTTGAACCGTGTATCCAGTCACTAATTCAGTTTCTTGTTGCTCATGATCCATACAATGTTACACGTCTTCAAATTCAATAGCATCATTTAAAAGCAGATAAGTTTGCAGCATGGACCAGACATGCATGTTTCGGGTACTTAACCCTCGTCAGTGAGTGTAGGTTTCAGATCACCTATATCCAAGGTCATGTGACAAAAGTCAATTTCTTTAAATATGCTTATAATGAAATTGTATATGCCAATCATGTTTGGGCTTTACCTCAAACAATGAAATGAATCACTTTCATGTTTTAGTATGATGTTGCCCATGACTCAAAGGTTTCACATCATTTTGCATTTTGGCATAAGGTCAAAGTAACTTAGAGGGAGGGGGAGACATCTGTTTTTTTATGAAAAACATTTTGTTTAATTTTATTTTTCTTTAGGACATTTACCGTAAGTCTCCTACATAATGAGTCTCCCATGCTAGCCGTATCCGTGACCTGCTGACCATATGTATTAGGTTGGTGGACCCATATATAGCGTCGGCTGTCTCGAATGCTGCGTTGCCCCTACCTGAAAAAAGTTTTGATTTGGCGACCGAAAAGATATCTTTTCAATACTGATATTAAGTGATTTCACAAGCAACTTTTTGAATTAGATATATCATACATCTTGAACTAGGACTGACTGTACATTACTAAGTGTGGACTTGAGGAATCTGAAATCTTGAAAGACTATTGCACAAAAAATTACTCACTACAAGAGTATATTGTACGAAGTGCATACCTATAGATGTTAGACAAATAGTACGTACCTAAAACTAGAACAGACTGCCCCTCAAAATCATCAGGATTTATAGACACGTCCTCATAACCAACAGCATAGTCTATACCGGGGACGATATCCGGAACATTGGGTTCGGCTATACCCGTGGCTACGATTAACTTCCTGGAAGAAATCGTTATAATGTAACAAGATGTGAGAAGTACGAGTTTTCTGTCACGTAGTGATTTTCCGAGAACGCTAATGCGTTCACTCTTAACTCTTTGTATATTGTATTTGTTTGTTTGTTTGTTTATTTGTTTGTTGCTGTTTTTTTTTTCATCAACGAGTACTAGTAGTTCTGCAAGACCTTCTCTAGCTTTTTAAAGCTTCAATAAAGTATGATAAACCGTGCTTTACCATTACTCATTTCATCTGTTTTGGTCTCACACTTATGACTCGGACAAGAAATAACAGAATCAAATTCCGGACACGAGGATTGGTTTCACTTTTCCGTTATCACACCCGGTGATTTCTTATATTTCTCCTCCATTCAAAATAATATTATTTCATGCTTATTTCAAAAAGCCATATCGTTATGCTATCTTTCTGATGAATAACAAATAGGGTAATGGACACTCATTTTACTGAGAGCAAAATTTCATGTTTCATTATACAATAAGCCATCCAACAGACATTGGGGAGAGCTTTTTGTTGCTGAAGTTATTACTTCATTATACAACAAAGAATATACGATACATCGCAGAGAGCCTCTTCGTCATGGTTCGTTAGTTTCTGAATTAGTGTTGCGTTGAGAAAAAAAATGTCATTTCTGTTATCAGATTCAATAAAGCCTGTGTTTGTGAAACACTAATGCCCCCGGTGGCATCTTTGTTAGCATAAACACCATTTTCTGTTGAGTACGTGAAAAGTCAAAGTCAAGATGACGAAGTCAAAACTTTTGCTATGAATGAAATGGTCTTCTCACAAGGAATACACATGTGAAATATGAAGCCCTATCACTTACTATTCAAAAGTTATGCCCAATGTTAAAGTTTTTGAAAAGTAGGTTAAAGGTCAAGGTTAAGGTCACGGGGTCAAAAAAATTGGTATCAATGGAATGGTCTTGTCACATGGAATTAACATGTGAAATATAATAGGCCTATCACTTACCATTCAAAAGTTATGCCCAATGTTTAAGTTTTTGAAAAGTAGGTCAAAGGTCAAGGTCAGGAGGTCAAAACTTTTGGTATCAAAGGAAAGGTCTTCTCACAAGGAATACACATGTGAAATATGAAAGCTCTGTCACTTACCTATCAAAAGTTATGCCCAATGTTAAAGTTTTTAGTTCGGACAAACAGACAAACAGACGGACAGGCCAAAAACTATATGCCCCCGAATCTGTGATTCCGGGGGCATAAAAAAGGTGATGATGAAACGTCATGGACATTGACAACGACACTATCATAGTTCTCTTGACTACTCGATTTCAGACGACTTTTTACATTTTTGGATATAGGGAGTCAGTGAGGGAACGTCAAAGACAAAATCTAAAAATAGAATCAACAAATATAAAAAAAAACCATGAAAAATACAAAACCAATCAAAACAACCAAACATTTAGTATGGTTCAAATGAGCAACGGTGAATCCCTAATGGAGATGCGATCTGCAGGAGCCTATTTTACAAAAAAAATACTTACGAAAAATTTTAGGAATTTTCGTAACTTTTGATCGCGTAGTTTTCACGACATCGCGATGTTTTGTTTCTGAATTTCTGTATTTACAGAAATTCAGAAACAAAACATCGCGATGTCGTGAATATGTAGAAATGCTATAAGAAAGGACAACATAATCTAAAGTAAAAAGATTTTTTAAAAGCTTTTATTTGATGATGAAAGTTACGACAATTCCTAAAATTTTCGTAAGTATTTTGTAAAACAGGCTCCATGTGCCTGGGAATTGTAAGCTGTTTGCTAACAACACCTGACACTTCAGCATATAACTTACTCTATACTTACGAGCAAGTGTAATGGTTTCCATTCAAATCATTCATGTGGTATAGATTTTGGTCGGTACTGTGGTTTGCCGGAGGGCGGTGGATGTCCCTTACCTCTGTGTTGTACTGTACATTAAGACCTAATTTGGTGGTGAAATCTTGCAGGTACTTAACCAAAGTATCGGCATGAGGGAACATTTCTTTGGAGTAATGTTTGAATAATAAGGACTCGTCATGGCTGAGCAAAGAGTTCCAGTCGTGACGTAGATTGAATTCTTTATTCGTTGAGCCTGTATGTCTTTTATTAATGCTAATTAATTTGCGATGGCGAGGATATTGGACGTAGAAACTACCTGGAACGAAAATGAAACAGTTCTTAAGGAATAGTAACTAGCTTCTGACATTATGTTTGCGGACGTCGCTCATGTCCTTTTTGATGTATTTTAAAGCGCATTTTCCGCCGACATTATCTTTCGGATGGCGCTACTGGAAGTCCAGCTCAGATTCGACAACCAGTTGAGCTCACCTCAGCAATAAGAATGCGCCCGCTATATACTTCATGTCTAAAACTATTTCATAACATTTAGTTTCATTCTCATGGGCTTTCATTGAAGTGGGAAAAGGTTGCGTTCAAGTGATCCGGATAACTACACCACACGCGTCGTAATTCACGGTATCCGAATGCGGTTTATTGGCTCTCAGAGGAGTTTAAAGTTACGGTTCTTGCATTCTAGTATCAGTGAATGGAAGTCAAACATCAGATTCCAAAAACACATTAAAAGGTTAACCGATTCGTGAAAAAAAAACCCATTTTTTTTAAAATATAAATGATATAATTATTTTTAAATAGAGAATAAGTGTCTTAATTTGTGTTTTGTTACGGGTATGCAACACACAGCAAGTGCATTAATCGTACATGTAATGCGCGTTAGCGCATTTCATGCGATAAATGCACTTGCTGTGTGGTGCATACCCGTAACAAAACGCAAATTATGACATTTATTCTATATATATGCACCACAGTTGTCTGTTTTATTCTTTGTTTTCTGAAATCGCGTTTTTCTAGGTAACAAAGTGACGTTAATATTCATGTCACCGCGGGTACAGTTTGCCGATTGGAACAGCCGTCGCGGCATGTTTCTTTAGATCTTATGCATTGTGACGTCACGGGCGTTTTCATGCGAAATAAAAACACGTTCCTTTCAATAGTTTCATCTCGGGGAATTACAATGGTTGTGCATATATACATAAATGAGAACTTCCTCACGAGAAGGAAAAATCGGACAAACAAACGGATTTTTTTCGTTCTATTCCTTTTCTTTGATTTCATTTGCTTGTATATTGTCTTCTGTCAAACAGACTTTTCTATTCAAGGGTTTTTTTTGGGGGGGGGGGGGGGATTCTGTCATGGTCTTGATTGAAATCATTCTTTTTTTTCAAATCATAGTGGTTAGTAGCCAAGATACATTAGCAAAATATTTAATGTTTCTATAAAGGGCAATTGAAATGCTTTCTCTGTAGGTTGCACTTGTCTTTTCATCTGAACACAGCAGATTGATTTTGCGATATTAATGATGGAAAATGTCATTATCTGTTCCTTCCTAATTTGTTTTTATTGCTTATTGTCATGAAATTCGACGAAGTTTACGGAGTAACTGTTTGAGAATTTCACGAAATTCTATTTGCAAGGTGTCGTCGACAGATTGATTAGAATTAATATCATTGTTAACCGGCAAACCAAGCCAAAATAGCTGCTACCGCATATTACGTTGACTTTAGCTACTAGTTTCACCTTTACAGGAAGTGTTCAAACCCTTGACTATTATGCACCAAATTGATATGATAAAGTTTCATAAAATTGAAAAAAAAAAACCCTTAAAATAAAAACATAAATTAAATTCTGAAGTTCGTATGTAATGTTTGTGCGGCAATTCAAACACTAACAATTCCTCTGGGTATGTAGATTACCTATAAAACGTCACATTTTTTCAAAATTCAATATTCTCAACGAAGATGTTTTTCAGATCATAAAGAATATTTATTTATATAAAATCCTATTCCCACATGACTTTGATAGAGAAGTACAAAAATCGATATGGTAAAACAGAGCCCCCCCCCCCCCCCAAAAAAAATTGTTAGATAAGAAAATACTCTTTAAAATACCGTCGGGTTCCTCACTCAGATTACGGATGCGTGAAAGATTGTGAAAAAATTTGTTAAAGAAATAAATGAATAAGTAAACTAATAAATTTATCAACAATGAAACTGATAAAAATATTTATCACGAAAGAAGAAAAATAATCTTTAAAAGACCTACCTGAGACATTGTTTCTTTCAAAAATGACGTAATCACGATGTTTTTGATGTAAAAAATAGCCAATCTGAAGGCCACTTGGTCCAGCACCGATTACACAGTAGTCATGGTGATGAGGAAAACTTGATGTGGTGAAGTGGAAGACAAATACTACAGTAGTTACTAAATAAGGCCACGGGAATACTGACCAGTACATTTCCGTCTAAAGTGAAGCTATATGTGTGATGCTCTGACAGAAATGGCAATGATGTGCAGTTGGTTGGGAGGATGATTGGATTTATGGTTTTGTAAGACACTACCCGTAGTCACCTTGAACTCAAGATATATCACTGTACCAATATTCTTTGTTTAAATTGGTATGTTTGTTAAATGGTAGATTAGTATATATACCCGCGATACTAATACCATTAGTTTTATCTTTAACAGAATCTGTGTTACTGTTGGACCCATCGCTGTCACTAGATTTCCTTAGTATGAGTATGTACATACTTTAGTTTGATGTTCAACTTCGACACTCAGATATGACCAGAAGTATGGATACATTTTTTTTTTGATCTACCGAGTTTGACGTAATCTAATATATCTAGCTAATAACACTACTATTGTTAATTAATGTTGCTTCCAGATTCGTTAAATTGTCTATAGAAAACAGCAATAAGCTAATAATTAATGACATCTTCCATTAATTTTATAATTCAAATTACGTACAGTAATCTGTATCAGAGCGGTATGGCGTCATAGATAGAACAGGGTCTATAAGTTTGCAATTTGTTTTTTTTTGTTTTTTGTTTTTTTGTTAATCTAATCTTTCCTTACAGGCAATTCTTTTCTTTTTTTTTTCTTCCGTTTGTGCACCCGGGCGGCACTGTATTGATCTTTAAGTTACATATATTGCGGGGAACACTTTCGCCAAATACCCGTTGCAGAGTACTTAAAGCTTACGCCAGGCCGTTCCCCTTTAGAGTGCCTTATAGCCCCTTCATTTATTTAAGGGGCGGAGTACTACTGTCCTGTTCACTAAATCCAGAGCACCCAGTTTTGGGCGATTTTCTCCTAAATATACTGTTGTCATATTATAAATTGATATCCAGTCTATAAAACTCTTTTAGTCGTAACAGAAAAATGCACCCCCCCCCCCCTGTTTGGTTGTGCGAAGCTTAGTTCAAAAATACGACGGAAAATAAAATGTTTACGGGGGTTTTCTGTAGTAAAAATGACTAAAATGCGTGACGTCGGACGCCATGACGTCACTGTTTACCATTGTTGATACGAAGAACAAGATGATGGTGGGCTGACATTATAGAGAGGTTGAGCAAACCCAACTTGTACGTGTACGAGAACTTGTACGTGTATTTACACGTTAACTATTTACACGTTGACGTTATGCGGTTGAGCAGATAGAGAGGTTTAGTTACAAGTTTTAGCGCGACGTGTACGTATGACGTCATCACTTCCTGCGATCTTTGTTCAAATGACATCACGACGTGACGTATAGCTACACGTTATGGACGTGTAAACGACGCTCTACACGTAACGACAGAACGGGTAACTTCTTTGAAAAATTCCAGACTTATCATTGATCGAACTTCCAGTTTTCTGTGTTATTGAGCACGTTTAGGATTCTAACTTTCCTTGCGTCGAGGTTTTACGAATCTCGATGTATTTTTCTCGCAGACTAAACTGATTTAAAAGAAGCAAGCTACACGTACACCTTACTATACCTATACCTATAGCTATACCTACTCCGATTCGTACGTGTAACTAAACGACGTCTTCGGATTGTGACGTCAAACTGTGACGTGTACATGTACGTCATACGTACACGTTGAAAGAACTTTTAACTAAACCTCTCTATTATCACAACGCGTACTGGTACGTGTAAATTGTTTATACGTTTTGATGACGTAATTTGTCTCTTGATTACTACTGCGTGTTTGTCAAGAACTTTGTATCTACATTCTAAAGGTTAGGGGAATTTAGTAAAGACAGTGAATTAATTTTTCCATTCCAAGTAATCGGATATTTATAACATCAAAAATAAACTTTAAGAATAAAATTTTGGGTCAACTTTGAGGGCTCTTCTTTATAACTGGATGCATTTTATTTGCCATACCTTGAAATATTTAGAAAGTTTATTGAGTCTTTGCGGGATACAGAGTTTTATCTCCTCACAGACGGTATCTGACGTAAAACCATTGTGACGTCATGTAAATGGCATGGTAACGTCGATTTTATACCGTCAATTCCCAGACTTTTAGGACTGTTTCCATAGAATTTGATGACGTCATAATCAGTCTACGTCAGATACCGTCTCAAATGGGAAGTAACTCTGGTTTTCGAAAATAGCGAATATATGTTCCCAAATAAAATGAATATAGGTTTTTATAGATTATCTGCATTCAGTTGCTTATAAAATCTACAAGTAATCACAAACGTGAAGTTACCACTTTACACGTTTTACCGAACGTGTAGCACAGGTGCGTGGAACGCAAACTTTGATGACGTCATAAATAACTTTTTGACGTAAGTTCGGTTTGCTCAACCTCTCTATTAACATGGGAAATTCCCGTAGAGATATAAGTTTTCGCATGGCAGGTTAAATACCGTTGAAAATGTGAGTTTGTGCACATTTCCTCTTCCGACTAGTTAAAGGAGCTAGGTCAATCTACGGAGACAATGAATATTTGGAAGCCTAAGTCCACCACACCTGAATACCAACGTGGGCACCCTACTGGGCCCTTTATAGTCCCCCGGTCAGGAAACTAGGGAGGGACGAACGAATGGATATGGCTTTCAATACTCATACTATCGCGCCTTGTCCACTCGGGCATCTTTCCTTATTCGCATTTCAACCTTTATTTGGATTTTGGAACGAAACATTTCAGTCGTCGAGTCGACTTCCATAGAAACACAGTGACGAGCATGGCTGCTGTTGATATTACTAGCAGAACTTGTGAGACCCCGGGCTGTGGGAAAGATGCCAAATTACAATGCCCAACCTGTATAAAACTTGGTGTACCAGGATCATTCTTCTGTGCCCAGGTTTTAATATTAACTCATTATTAATTAAAAAACCACAATAAAAACTATACAATCCCGACTTAACTCTGACCATGAGTCATTTACAAACATACATGAATAACAGGGACTATATGTAACACTAAAGACAAAAAATTATACATTTCCCTCTGCTCTCTATTTTATTCTATACTTAACTACACAAAAGTGCTGACACCAAAATATCTGTCTATGAAAATAAATCTGTACATGCATGATCATACTAGATTCATACATGATGATGTGTTGTAGATGAATAAGGATCACGCTGTTCAGATAAGACGCAAAATCTGCTCTGAAATTTCAAAACGCAAAAATGGAGAATTTTTTTTCATTAAAAATAAGAAGTAACTTAGTCCAGATATGAATCTTCTGCCAGGTTTGATAAATTACTTAAAATGAGACTGATTTTTAAGCGTTTTATTCCCATAGAAATCAATTGAAAACGGAAATGTTTTTTCTACAACATTGTTCCCTCCCTTGGTTTAGAATGCCATTTTCACCAAAGGTGCATATCAATAAAAGTAATTTTCTGGTCAAGTGGGGTTCTGAACTGAGGGGGGGGGGGGGAATGTCCCACAGGCAAAAAACGAAAAAAAGGGGGGATGGATGACTAAAGTAGATTAAAATTGCCATTTTTTCAGTTTATATCTGTAACAATCTATTCAGAGTGTGTTCCGATTAAATATTCAAACGTTCGGAAGGAAATAAACGAGAAAGTTGTTTTTTTTACACAGTGCATATTTCGCCTGAAAGCTGTGGCTGATAAATACGAAATAAAACCGTTTTTTTCAGTTTGCGGATATTGCCGAGTATATTAATATAATAACCTCAAGGTTAATTTCTCTTATACAATTTTGACGTGAAAATGTACAGAAGCATAAAAAAACATCAAATTTGTGTGAAATACATGTACTACATGTATAGTCTATAATGCATTTTTTGTTAATTCTAGCTCAATATTTGAAATCTTCTCACATCAGTCCCCCTCATACTTGCCATAATTTTTCGAAGTTTTGTCGTTGCAAAGAGGGACAAAAAGAGGGACAAATCATCAAAATGCGGGACAAATATAACGCCAATGAGGGACATAAAGGGGGACACTTTTAAGAGGTTGAACTTCAGATATTGCAATCCAAAATTGCACTAGATCATTGCCCTCTGCAAACGAAAGAACGTCAGAGTAAAAAATAAATCTTATTAACGCGCGCCGTATACGTAGATGGCTCCTGGTCGGACGCATTTCTAAAAGTGGCGCTTCAGTGAACTTGTCTACCCTATTTAGTTTTTCTCTGTGAAAGTTTTAAAAGTCTTTTATTCCATTGTTCACGTTTTATATTCACAACTTTCTGAACATAAGTATTTAACATCTGCGCTGTTGCCTGCGTTGACGTTGACGATTTAAATGAAATACACAATCGATAACTTAACGACTCGGGTATTGTAAAACGACACTAAGCAAACGTACTTTGATTGATACTGAGATTTTTTTTTGACGTGATAATAATAAAGAGCATATTATAGTTACCTTTAGAGCGTTCCATGGTTGCCGTATTTTTATTTTTTTTTTTTTTTATTTTGTTTACAGATTTTACATCACGTTGTTTCTTCTCATAAAAATAAATTCATATCTTGGCTTACATAAATGATATCACTCGAACATCGTATAACTATTGCTTTATTTATTTCAATGATCGAATTGTTTTGTGAGCTAAAAAAAATACCAACATGAGAAAGGCTGCATGAATGTATTTAGCGACGTTTGTGGGACAGCCGACCTTTAATCAACCTATTACTATCAAAACATAGGTCGATTATCGGCTGATTACTGTATATGGGTATATAGCGTAGATAATTGGAAACGTTTAAATAAACAATGAAAGTTTAAGAAAAGACGGAACGACTGAAATAGACAAAGAATAATATTACCATGATTACGCCGATTTATTTTATTTATTTTTTTTTTTATGAAAGGTCCAAAATGCGGGATTTTCCGTGTCCCGGCCGGGACAGATATTTTTGGTCGCAAATGCGGGACATTTTTTGTCCCGGCCAGGACAATGGCAAGTATGCCCCCTACCTCTTCAACTTGTAATTATAACATCTTTCACCAATCTATTTAAGTGAAATATCTACTAGGACTCTTCTAATACTTTATATTTTAATCCTGACCAACTTTTTCCCAAAATACTTGTAGAAGAAGTCAAGAATAGCGCAAGATAAAAATCGAGTGATTTCAGGGCGAAATCAAGCCCTTATCTTAACAGCTCCTTTGTACTGATGACCAAGTTAGACAAGTAGGCTATATTCTTCTTTGATACCACAGCAATTCATTTTGAAATTCGACATAATGGATGCAGAGACATAATGCCTAGAAATCGAAGGGTCCAAATGCTAATTACATGCGTCAAATTCATCACATCAAATATTATTTGGTGTAAATGCATTGTTCATTTAAAGATTTGTTTTGTTGCGGGCTGTATACAACCAATGCATTAAGGCATTAGGGGTACATGTATAATACTCTACTTCCGGTTGTTTTGATAACAGAAAAGTTAAATACCACGAAGTTTGCCTAAGACGCACGACTTCGACAATGTTAGGGACCATACAATTTCCTGGTGAGTCGAATAAAACGGTAAATAGATATCAAATACCAAAAATGTGTAAGATATGACAATACATAATTTCTACCTTTTCGACGATATTGTTATTATACCCCTTATACCTTAATTTTATGTGAAAGAATGGATTTTTATGAATATTATGTGCAAAATATGCAGGACATAGGATAAGATAAATCACTTATATCATTTCCAATTGTTACTGTATGTATTTCAAATGTGAGATTTTACACTAGGCAAGTTCTATACATGTAGATGCTAGGATTTAAAATATGTATAGTTTATGATCTTACTTTTGATTGAATGTTATAATTATATAATGATATAGCAGTTGCAGATGTGCCACCTAATTAATTACAATAAATGTACATGGGTCATTTCTGATCACAACATATTCAGTTTATTGTACAATCAGTAAGATTTGACTTGAAGGAAAAAAAGGAATTTCAGAGGTACATGTATATATTAATGATTTATTTCTTCTCCTTTCAGGACTGCTTTAAAGCTTTTTGGAGTGAACATAAGAAGGTGCACAAGAAAGCAAGTAAGGCCATGATAATTAAATATTTTGTTTTACGACCCCTGGAAGGTAACTTTTCGGAGAATTCTTAACACACTCAAAGATCCAGTTTGCTATTCAGTAAAAAATCATTTCAAATGCTTACAACATTTGCACAACTTGCTTACAATGTATGTTATCTGTACGATATTCTTAGTATACTCACATGCTCTGTAAGACTGATCATGTACAGGCTTCATGCGTGTTCCATGCTTTTTTGCTCACCTGAGCAAAGCTCAAGTGACCTATTGCCATAGCGTACTGTCTTTTCTCCGTCCGTCCGTCTGTCATTGTCCGTCGTAAGCTTTTAACATTTTCAACATCTCCTCTGTGACTGCTGCACACAATTTCACAAAACCTAAGAGGAAGCAAGAACTCAAGGTCCTTTACAAAGATTGTGGTTTTCGTGCCGATCGGTCAACAAATATGGCTGCCGAGGGCTCAGATTGGCTGACACATTTTAGACTTCTCCTTTGTAACCGCAGCACAAAAATTTCATAAAACCTTACAGGAAACAAGTACATAAGGTCCTCTACCAAGTTTATGTTTTTTGTGCCGATCAATCAATAAATATTACTGCTGAGGGCTCTGATTGGCTGACACATTTTCAACTTCTCCTCTACAATTGCTGCACAGAATTTCACAAAACCTTACAGGAAGCAAGAACTCAAGGTCCTTAAGGAAGTTTGCATTTTTTGTGCTGATTGGTCAACAAATATGGCTGCCTAGGCTCTGATTGGCTAGAATATGATCTGTGGGATCAATCATTTCTCAGGAGGAACAGCATGTTTATTTTCCTTAGTCTATTTGCATTTTGATTTGATTTTCGTACATTTAAATTCTATTAACGTAATTTATTTAAGGTAAGGATAATCTTAACTGAACATTTTCTGTTTCAGAAGAAACAGCGCAAGAAAACAAAGGAGATTATAATCCCTGGCCAGGATTTAGATATACCGGTAGTCTTAGAGCATTTGAAGTGGTAAGCAATTATGTATTCTGTTCACAATTTGTTTTAAATAGATATTTTGTACATACATTTTGTATTCTATTTTCGGTTGACTTTACCCTCATTTATGAGGCTATATCTTAAGTTATTTGAATTAATGAAGCTGGATTTGTTTACTATATAATAGTACCAATATGGAGAGTACTGATTGTGTTAAGATATGACTTTACAGACACCAAAGAGAACCATACCAGATCACATTCCCCGACCAGATTATGCCGAACATCCCGAAGGTAGGTGTACTGGATTTGATTGTACAGTGATGTCTCTACCCTTGTGAATTTCACTTTCATACTTTTCTTTTTGGTTGTAACTCACATTGATAAAGTTTTTATACTCCTCCAAACAAAGTTTGGTGGTATATATGAATCACCCTGTCTGTCTGTTCATCACACCTTGTCCAGAGCATAACTCCTCCCCGTGGATGGATTTCAATAATATGTCACAGAAATGTTCGTAAGGACCTAAGGGTGTGTCATGACCTTGAACCAAGGTCATAGGTCAAGGTCACAATAGACACCATTAGAAAATCCTTGTAAAGAGCATACCCCCATCTACATATTTATTAGTGGCTAGAAAAGTTACTAATTCTCTGCTTCCATTTTCAGGGGTACCAATCAGTGAGAGGCAAATGAGGGGGTCGTCTAACATAAAGGTTTTATCAGATGAGGAGCAGGAGGATCTGAGGGTAGCATGTAAGGTATAGCATGGCCAAGTGATCTGTCAAATCATGTTTAACTTAAGAATTTTTTTTGTGTGTAAATCTTGAGCTTTGGTATTTGTGAAACTATGATTTTTAGACCTGATCCTTTACTGGTTTACTAGGTCTGTATAGTAACAAAGAAAATAAGAAGGCAAAAGAAGAAATGCATTAAAAAATAGACATGTTCTTCATTCTTAAGGTATTCCACCCCTAATGCATTTTGAATAATAAATAGCAGAGATAAGAATTTTTGCTCTCTTCAAAGAAGACAGCTACATATACTTTTCTAGCTAAAAATAAGGATTACACTTCTCATACAATTCTCATACACTGTCATCTTGAAGATTCCCGATTATAAAATCATCTGTATTTGTTGGGAAATTATGAAAAAAAGCATAAATTTTGACTAGAAGTACTCTATTAGGGTGTGAGATCCTTAAACATCAAATTGTGCAGGAAATTTATACCCTGCTTTTGTATATGCCATATTTTCTATCTTAATTATATCATAAAACCTTATTTATGTCTAAATCCAACATAAGAAATGATCTGACATGTTTGTATTACAGCTTGGAAGGGAGGTAATAGATATAGGGGCAGCAGCTATAGGTGTAGGAGTTACCACAGATGAAATAGACGGACTAGTTCACGAGGTATGATTTACATGTAAAATAGGCTTACAAAATAAGAATTGTTCACGAGGTATGGTTTACATGTAAAATAGGCTTACAAAATAAGAATTGCTTCACGAGGTATGGTTTCCATGTAAGGATAGGGCTTCAAATAAGAATTGTTCACGAGGTATGCGCCCTACACTGTAAAATAGGCTTTACATAAGTGAAGAATTGTTCACGAGTTATGGTTTACATGTAAAATAGGCTTAACAAATAAGATTGTTCACGATGTATTGTTTACATGTAAGATAGGCCTTACAGTTAAAGAATTGTTCACGAGGATGGTTTACATGGTAAAATAGGCTTACAAGTAAGAATTGTTCACGAGGTATGGTTTACATGTAAATAGGCTTACAAATAAGAATTGTTCACGAGGTATGGTTTACATGTAAATAGGACTTACAGTTAAGAATTGTTCACGAGGTATGGTTTACATGTAAAATAGGCTTACAAATAAGAATTGTTCACGAGGTATGGTTTACATGTAAAATAGGCTTACAGTTAAGAATTGTTCACGAGGTATGGTTTACATGTAAAATAGGCTTACAAATAAGAATTGTTCACGAGGTATGGTTTACATGTAAAATAGGCTTACAGTTAAGAATTGTTCACGAGGTATGGTTTACATGTAAAATAGGCTTACAAAATAAGAATTGTTCACGAGGTATGGTTTACATGTAAAATAGGCTTACAGTTAAGAATTGTTCACGAGGTATGGTTTACATGTAAAATAGGCTTACAAATAAGAATTGTTCACGAGGTATGGTTTACATGTAAAATAGGCTTACAGTTAAGAATTGTTCACGAGGTATGGTTTACATGTAAAATAGGCTTACAAATAAGAATTGTTCACGAGGTATGGTTTACATGTAAAATAGGCTTACAAATAAGAATTGTTCACGAGGTATGGTTTACATGTAAGATAGGCTTACAAATAAGAATTGTTCACGAGGTATGGTTTACATGTAAGATAGGCTTACAAATAAGAATTGTTCACGAGGTATGGTTTACATGTAAGATAGGCTTACAAATAAGAATTGTTCACGAGGTATGGTTTACATGTAAAATAGGCTTACAAAATAAAAATTGTTTACGAGGTATGGTTTACATGTAAATAGGCTTACAAATAAGAATTGTTCATGAGGTATGATTTACATTTAAAATAGGTCATATTTACAAATGCAATTAATCACTCAGGCAGTCAAAGTACCTTAAATTGTTTATTCAAACAGTTAGAGAACTTTGAATGAAAAGAGAACTTTAAATGAAAAGAGAACTTTAAATGAAAAGAGAACTTTTGATGAAAAAAAAACTTAATTAGTGAGGTTAGATTCGATGTCTCAGGCAGTCAGGTTGTATGGGATAGATCAATAGCCATCAGAGTGCATTGAAAGCATGAAAGTAGTTAGTTGGCATGGAATAGAGGACTCTGGCAGACAGAGGGCTCTTATAAAATATTACAGGAAGGGTGAGTAGCTTGAATGAGAATAAATGACTGGAAGATACAGATTGCTTTGAAAAGTTAACTTGGACAGTCAGGTTACCTCGAAAGGTTAACTAGAGCAGTCAGGCTGCCTTGAGGATTATTCAGGCTGTCAGGTTGCTGTGAATGATCAAATTAGGCAGTCTTATTATCTGGAATGTTTAACCAACAGTCAAATTGCCTTGAATTGGTCACTCAGACAGTCAGATTACCAGTCTCACTGTCTGAAATTGATGATGACATGGGCAGTCAGGTAGCTTGAAAGGTAAGTCAGGAAGCCAAATTTCTTTGACTAGATACACTGTACATGTATATAACTCAAATATGTATGATACGTATTATTTCCAAAGCTGTTAAAGAATTAATTTCAAATGTATACATGTACATATTTTATCATATGCTTCCCACAGCTGAGGGCCCAACTGTTTTTAGCTCACCTGAGCCATAGGCTTAAGTGAGCTATTGTCATAGTGTTGCGTCCGTCGTCGTCGTCCGTCGTCGTCGTAAACTTTTCACATTTTAAACTTCTTCTCCAGAACGGCTGAAGGGATTTTGATGAAACTTGGTGGGTATGAAGTACTCATGGTCCCCTACAAGTGTTGTTGTTTTTCGTCCGGATCTGTCAACAGGTGGCGCCACCACAGCCAAAAGTAGGTCACGGGGGGTACCCTCCTTTGACAAACTTCTTCTTCAGAACCGAAGCATGTATCGACAAACCGAAAGCATCAGGATGATCTAGAGAGATGTCTTAAGAAGTGTTGTTATTTTTGGATCCACTTCGAAGTCAAATTTTTGACGCGTTTTTGACGTCTTTTCGGACTTTGTCAGAAATGCACATTTTTGCACTATTTCTTTAAATAACTCAATAAGTGTATGATTTTACACACTCATTTACTACATATTTATCATATTTAACTTACTTAATGCTTTGATATGTATTTTATGCTTAAAATTTATTTTTTTGATTTTTTATGAATTTTTTTCTTATGTAAAAAGGAAGGGGGGGGGGGGTTGATTTTCATACATTTTCTGCTTCTTTTCTATAGCCACTCTTCAGATTGTCATGACAATTTGTAGGTATGAGGTTCTCATGCATGGTACCCTACAAGTGAAAGAATTTTGTCAAGATATCCACTTTTGGATTTTTAAGGAATATTTTTTAAGATTGTACATTGGTATAATATATGTTTTCCATGCCAAATGGACCCATGGGGAGTAGCTTCAAACCCCGGCGGGACCCCAACAATTTTTTTTCCCTTTTTCAGTTTTTTTTCTCTTTTTATTTTTATATTTATCGCTAGAAATGAAACTGTGAAAGAATTTTGTCAAAATATCAACTTTTAGATTTTTAATGATTTTTTAAATAAGACAAGCTATAGCTAGTTTGGCTTTGTGTACTTATTTTCATACTTCGAATTAACATGGCCACATACGTTATCAAATATACTCTGAATTTATTTTTAAGATGTTGACTTTTTGTGTCGCCTGCGAAGCACAGCGACACTTAGGGATCACTTTGTCCGTTGTTCGTCTGTCCGTCCATCCGTCCCTCCGTCTGTCTGTCACACTTGGGTGTCACACCCCATAACTTTTGATTGGTAAGTGATAGGGCTTTGATATTTCACATGTGTTTTCCTTGTGACAAGACCTTTATACACATATCATAATTTTTGACCTTGTGACCTTGACATTTGACCTACTTTTCTAAAAATCTAATATTGGCTATATCTCTTGATTGATTAGTGATAGGACTTTGATATTTCACATGTGTATTCCTTGTGATTAGACCTTTCTACACATAAAATGTTTGACCTTGTGACCTTGATCTAGATATTTGACCTACTTTTCTAAAAATCTAATATTGGCTATATCTCTTGATTGGCAAGTGATAGGGCTTTGATATTTCACATGTGTAATCTTTGTGACAAGACCTTTCTATGCAAACCATATTTTTTGACCTCGTGACCTTGACCTAGATATTTGACCTACTTTTCAAAAAATCTAAGATTGGCTATATCTTTTGATTGGTAAGTGATAGGGCTTTGATATTTCACATGTGTATTTCTTGTGACAAGCCCTTTTTTCACATACTATACTTTTTAACCTTATGACCTTGACCTAGATATTTGACCTACTTTTTAAAAAAACCAAGATTGGCTATATCTATTGATTGGCAAGTGATAGGGCTTTGATATTTCTCTTGTGTATTCCTTTTGACAATACCTTTCTACACATAAAATGTTTGACCTCATGACCTTGACCTAGATATTTGACCTACTTTTCAAAAAAATTAAGATTTGCTATATCTTTTGATTGGTAAGTGATAGAGCTTTGATATTTCATATGTTTATTCCTTCTTGTGACAAGGCCTTTCTACACATATCATAACTTTTGACCTCATGACCAAGACCTAGATATTTGACCTACTTTTCAAAAAATCTTAGATTGGCTATTTCTTTTGATTGCTGAGTGATAGGCTTTGATATTTCACATGTGCATTCCATGTGACAAGACCTTTCTTTACATACCATCATTTTTAGCTCACCTCGACGAAGTTGAGTGAGCTTATGCTGTAACCCCACGCGTCCGCGTCCGGTTAAGAAGTTTGGGGTAGCTCAGTATCTGACAAAGTACTAATGCTACAGTAACCAAACTGGCACAAGTGATTCATCTTTGGATGCTGAGGTGAACCCATGCATCGTATGCAGCATCTGACCTACATTTTCCGCTTGAGTGACTTGGTTAAGAAGTTTGGGGTAGCTCAGTATCTGACAAAGTACTGATGCTACAGTAACCAAACTTGCACAAGTGATTCATCTTTGGATGCTGAGGTGAACCCATGCATCGGATGCAGCATCTGACCTACATTTTCCGCTTGAGTGATTTGGATAAGAAGTTTTGGGTAGCTCAGTATCTGACAAAGTGCTAATGCTACAGTAACTAGACTTGCACAAGTGATTCATCTTTGGATGCCGAGATGGACCCATGCATCGGATGCAGCATCTGACCTACTTTTTCCATTTGAGTGATTTCGCTTTTAAAAGCCAATATTGAGCAGAGTTTAAGTGCTACATGTACCAAACTTGCATATTGGATGTATCTTTGATCAAACTTTCATAAAATGACCTTGACCTACTTTTTCCGCTTGAGTGATTTTGCCTTTAAAAGCCAATATTGAGCAAAGTATAAGTGCTAGATGTTCCAAACTTGCATATTAGATGTATCTTTGATCAAACTTTCATAAAATGACCTTGACCTACTTTTTCCGCTTGAGTGATTTTGCCTTTAAAAGCCAATATTGAGCAAAGTATAAGTGATACATATACCAAACTTGCATATTGGATGTATCTTTGATCAATCTTTCATAAAATGACCTTGACCTACTTTTTCCGCTCGAGTGATTTTGCTCTATAAAGCCAATATTGAGCAAAGTATAACTGCTACATGTACCAAACTTGCATATTGGATGTATCTTTGATCAAGTTTTCATAAAATGACCTTGACCTGCTTTTTCTGCTTGAGTGGTTTTGCCTTTAAAAGCCAATATACATGTACTTGATTATTTTCTCTGTCTTATTTCTGTATCTATGGTAAACATAGCCGCCATATATCTTGTGTTACAGATTTGATTGGTTCAATACCTCCTTGCCCCTTTAGTAGGGGTAACTACAGGAAATAAAAAGGTGCACACTAAAAATTTTGACTGACTTGAAATGCCTGGAAGTCTGTAAAATTGGTCTTTTTTGATTGCGAATCTTTGGCACGCATAAAAATGTAAAGAAAAAAGGGGGGGGGGTCATGCATGTCCTTTTTTCGCAAATTTCACTTTTTTAACGAAAATGTTCCGAATTTTGCATATTTTCAAACCTATCTGTAGATTACATAAAAGACAAGATCAAGTTCGAAGTTAAATTTATCACGACTATTGATTCAATATGCTAAAAATACATTTCCAAGGGCCGCATTTCAGCATATTTACCGAAAATAATTTGTCCAAGTGGCTTCACTGGGTCATGAGGTTTGATACACCGTACACTGCTGTTTGGAAAATAAATTGGCTCAATTTCTGCACAACTCACTTGAATTAATATTGTCCGCTAACAACTTGTCTGTGTTAATTGGATTAACACGATTTTGACTGTACGTTACATGTATTAAGATGAAATCAGTACTATTCAAAAGCTCTCATTCATAGATTTCTGTATAATTTAATATGAATAAAGGCAAAACCGAAAAGTCTTTGTTTTTTATGCTTCCGGAATCAAAGATATGGGGGCATATAGTTTTTGGCCTGTCCGTCTGTCTGTTTGTCCGAAAAACTTTACATTGGGCATAACTTTTGAATGGAAGGTGATAGAGCTTTCATATTTCACATGTGTATTCCTTGTGACAATACCTTTCCATTGATACCAAAATTTTTGACCTCATGACCTTGACCTTTGACCTACTTTTCAAAAACATTAACATTGGGCATAACTTTTGAATGGTTAGTGATAGGGCTTTCATATTGTACATGTGTATTCTTTGTGACAAGATCTTTCCATTGATACCAACATTACTCTGACCCTGACCTCTCACATACTTAGAAAATGGTGTTTATACCAACAAAGATGCCACTGCGGGGCAGTGTGTTTCACAAACACAGGCTTTATTATTTTCTGGCATACTAGCTATTAATAATGAAAGGTTTGGTGTTCAATTTTAAATAAACTTAATTTATGAAATCATTTCATTGTTTTATTCTGTTTCTGTTGCACATTAATGTGGAATTTTACAAAATGATTTTATTTTTGATGTTGCAAACTATACTAGCTGGGCATATGACTTTGGATCGCATAATCCATCTTTTCAAATCAGTAAAAAAGGTGTTGTTTTGAAATGTGACTATTTTCTCTTGTTTGTACTTTTAAAGGTTGTCTGAAAAAAAAACTTGTCTGCATCCGGCAAAAATCTTGTTAGAAAGGTTGTGGGCTAAAATCCTGGTAGTGGCACTATCAGTATTCAATGTCAGTATGTCAATTAGAGCGTGCATGGGTATCAGGTGAGCGTTGTGCCCCCTGGGGCTCTTGTTACAGACTGTTGGAACATACATCATTTTGTTTAGTCTATCTGTCAATCATTATTCTGAATTACAATACATGTATCACTTTCTTTGTATTACAGGCATGTATAGACAGAAACTGCTATCCCTCACCTTTAAATTATTACCAATTTCCAAAATCTTGTTGCACGTAAGAACCTTGTCATTTAGAACATATTTTTGCAAAATATCAGTAAAAAAGTTAGAGAATAAATCATATTCATGAAGACTGACATGCACATATAATTAGTACCACCAGTGCATGCTATTTACGTAAAGAAAATAAGTATCTAGAAGCAATGTATGTAAGTATTTGACAAAATTTATGCATGTTAATTATGTTCATAGTTTTGACATTTTATTTACATATTTGTAGTACTTTGACATACATGTAGGTTTGACTCGGAGTTCATGGATGGCTATACAGTGAGCATTAGACATGTATAACAATCATTTCTCTTTTATACATGTAGGTCTGTAAATGAAGTGATTTGTCACGGTATACCTGACTTAAGGCCTCTAGAAGATGGAGACATAGTTAATAGTGAGTTAAAAAGTCATTTAAGTCATTCTTGCTATTCAAGTATTATGTTTTGTGTCAACTGCAAAGCAGTCTGCAGAGTGTCTCCAAGGCATTGGTAAAAACTTGTCTGTTGTCCATTTGTCACACTTTGAGTCACAACTGTTAAGTGTAGAGCTTTGATTTTTCACATGTGTATTTCTTGTGACAAGAACTTTTCATAGTTACCAAAAGTTTTTTTTACCGTAAGTGACCTTGACCTAGATATTTGACTTTTCCAAAATCCATGTCTGGCCATAGTTCTTATCATGAGAGTGAATGACATTGATATTACATCTAGACATTTCTTGTATCATGACCTTTCTCTCCTTACAATGTACCAATACAAACCTTGTGACCTTGACCCATACTATAATTTTCGAACTGAAAGTGATAAGTTGTTGATATTTTATTTATCATGTTAATTTATGTGAGACTTATTGCACCTGACACATATTTTTGTTGAAAATTCTACTTTGTCAAGTTGTATTTATAAGTACTTCTTTACAATTATTTTGCACAGTGTTGTTGACTTCTACAATAAGTGATATATTTTTGTTGTAGTTGATATCACAGTGTTTCACAGAGGTTACCATGGTGACTTAAACGAAACATTCTTTGTTGGAAATGTTGATGATAAAAGCAAAAAGCTGGTAAAAACTACACATGAATGTTTGAAGCAGGCAATAGATGAAGGTAAAAACAATAAGTTTCATCAAAATTTCCATTGGAGATACTTCTTGTAATTACAAGAATTCTAAATGTAAAAGAAATTTGACTTTACCTGTCTAAAAAATGTTTAATGCATTTCTTTTGATGCCATTTTACAGTAAAGCCTGGAGTTCGATACAGAGAAATGGGTAATATTATACAGAAGCACGCTCAGGCTAACGGCTTCTCAGTGGTCAGAAGTTACTGTGGACATGGCATACACCAGTAAGACTTTTAACTTATATGTATATACAGTAAACTTCACCTATAAGGAACAGGTTTATAGCGAAATTCTGCTTGTAACGAAGTAAAAAGAAAGTCCCTGCAAAAGTTCTATTACCCTCCATTGATTTTTGTACGCCTGTAACGAATTTGTATGTAACGAATTATCGGCTTTTACGAAGCCATCTCGTGGTCCCGTGGTCATAATTTCTTCACTATTTTCACCTGATGTAACGAAATGCCCTCCATGTATTCCCAATTTACACACCTGGCAGACAGATAATTACTAATTATCAAATAATTGCTCTCCCCGTCTTTTGTCCCGCGCTGATTACCTATTAGGAGACGTGTTGTATACACATGAGGAAATGATTGCCAATCATTTTTAAATACTCTATCGACATATCAATTGTAAAGAATACTTACTTTAAAATAAATCACGAAAAAGCTATTGAATACTGGTCTTAACTTTTCATTCATTTAGAACGGCCACACTAAGGAAACATATTTAGCAACAAAATGCATGTAACGAAATATGGCTATAACGAATTTGGACAAATGGTCCCCTGGGCTTCGTTATAACCGAAGTTTACTGTACATATTATGGTAGCATGTGTATAATGCTTATCTCAATAAAGTCTAGCTCATTGAAATAGCTTTAGTGTTCTCTGCCAATTATTTTGGCACTGTTGACAAATATGAAGCATGGTATGTAGATTCATGAAGATGGATTAAGAAGGTTAACACTACATTCATGTACCTAAACTACAAGTATGGCTCTTCTATTTCTTACTTCAAATTACACAACATCTTGTGAAATCGAAACATATGGTGTTGTGATTTGTTAGAGTGTTTTTTGGTATTATTTCATTTTTAGCTCGACTGCACTTTAGTGCAAAAGAGCTATTGCAATACCCCCGGCGTCCGCGTCCGCGTCGGCGTCGGCGTCGTCCCAACTAGATGATAAGGTAAATGTTAAGATTACACATTTACCTTTCCTATATTCACATTCTGTTGGTTTTTTTTGTTGCAAATGTTTAATTATACATCATTTAATATATCCAGATGAGGATATAGCCCCTGGGGTTGGGATTTTTAAAATTATTTCAAATGATAAGGCAAATGTTGAGATGATAAGGTAAATGTTAAGATAGCAATAAAGTCTTTAAAAGCCAATATTGAGCAAAGTATAAGTGCTACATGTACCAAACTTACATATTTGATGTATCTTTGATCAAACTTTCAAAAAATGACCTTGACCTACTTTTTTCCGCTTGAATGATTTTGCCTTTAAAAGCCAATATTGAGCAAAGTATAAGTGCTACATGTACCAAACTTACATATTTGATGTATCTTTGATCAAACTTTCAAAAAATGACCTTGACCTACTTTTTTCCGCTTGAATGATTTTGCCTTTAAAAGCCAATATTGAGCAAAGTATAAGTGCTACATGTACCAAACTTGCATATTGGATGTATCTTTGATCAAACTTTCAAAAAATGACCTTGACCTACTTTTTTCCGAGTGAATGATTTTACCTTTAAAAGCCAATATTGAGCAAAGTATAAGTGCTACATGTACCAAACTTGCATATTGGATGTATCTTTGATCAAACTTTCATAAAATGACCTTGACCTACTTTTTCCGCTTGAATTATTTTACCTTTAAAAGCCAATATTGAGAAAAGTATAAGTGCTACATGCACCAGACTTGCATATTGGATGCATCTTGGGTTAGACTATTGAAATATGACCTTGACCTACTTTTTCCGCTTCAGTGATTTTGCTTTAAATTGGCAATATTGAGCTAACTATAAGTGCTAAAAGCACCAGACTTGCATATTGGATGCATCTTGGGTTTGACTATTGAAATCTGACCTTGACCTACTTTTTCTGCTTCAGTGATTTTGCTTTAAATTGCCAATATTGAGCAAACTATAAGTGGTACATGCACCAGACTTGCATATTGGATGCATCTTGGGTTAGACTATTGAAATCTGACCTTGACCTACTTATACTCATATGAGCAAAGCGTAAGTGACCTTTTGTCATAGTGTATCCTCTGTCATTGGTTCACCATAAACTAATTTTAATTTATAACTTTAAATTTTTTATGTGACTTGATATATGTTGTAGCCTGAGAAAGGGAGTTTAAATAAATTGGCTGTCATGAGAGATATTATGCTATGCAGTCGAGCATTAGGTGACTCTGGCAACTATTTTCTGAATTAAACTTAAAAAAAAATGATGAGCTGTTGCAGTAGGGCAATGCCTAATAAATCAATCCGTATCATCTAGGTTTATTAGAAGTTCATAGTTTTTGCAAACACTTCAATAATTTGTCGACTACAGAAACGTTCTTGACCTAGCATTCCTTTTGACAAACTCTTGAAGTGTTTGCAAAAACTATAGACTTTTCAGATATATAAATGATATGGACTTACTTATTAGGCATTGCCTACTGCAACACCTCATCAGTTTTGTGCAGTATCACTCAAATGATGAGAAATCAATCAAAAACCTCTTCAAGGAATCACAACATCATATGTTATGATCCCACATGGTGCACAAGGTCATTTCAAACTCGAGTTGTGAGTGTATACAACAAAGTAACAGTAGAAATATTAAATCAAAATTTTATGCCTTTGAAGTTAACAGCCATTTGTACAAAGTTGACCTTGAGTTTCTCTTAAAAAGGTTAAGACGCACATTTTCAATCAATTAAGATCACTTTATAAAATTTGAAAGAAAGCCTACAGTACAGTAGCATGTATTAAGTAAGAATTTTTAATGTGTCCTTCATTTTTCAGGTTGTTTCACACAGCACCCAGTGTTCCTCATTATAGCAGTAAGTAAATTTTCCTGTCTGCTACCTACAAAGTTGAGCAGTTTGCTACATGTATTTTTATGTTTCTTATTATTCATTTAGCAGGACATTTTCGTTCTGACCTACATGTATAATCATGGTACTTCGCATAATATGTAGATTCCTCATGACCAGTATATTTGACCTTGTACCCTGACCTTTTACTTTTGAGTATTTGCCTGTATGCTCCTTTGTGGTATTTTCCTGATTCCACAACCTATATTGTCTTTCTGACAAGTCTGGTTGTACTTTGCAATCAAATCTCCATTCAGATTTACAAGTAGTCTCTTTAGATTTTAAAATTAATATTGCAACCATTAAACTGGAAAGAAAGCTTTCCTTTTTCTAAGAAAATTTTAATTGATTACAATAAAGTTTGTTCTATTTCGGTTTTATTTGTTTATAATTGTATTTATAACTGAATAGTTTGAAGTATTGTCCTAAGAATTGTTTTCACTTATTTTGCTGTGATATATTTATGGAAGGTATGATAAAAGAGAATCTAATTTTGGATTTACAGTGTATTAAGTTTGAATTTGGATTGTTTTTAATAGAAAACAAGGCTATAGGAGTGATGAAACCTGGACATTCTTTCACCATAGAGCCTATGATTTCAGAAGGTATATATTTTTGTGTTTCATTTACATGTCAATATTTCTTATTATCCCACCTCTGGCAAATTTTTTGTAATCTGATTGGTCAAGAATAACCGAATATTATGTTGTATCATTTTACTGATAGGATATTATTTTAATATCCTGCTTCTACTAAGACGCTTTACGATATTGACGTCACCGAGATGCTTTAGAATATGGTGACGTTACATACACAAGTCAAAAGCCATCGGTGGGATAAATTCGTTATACAGTGTTTTACAGGGGAGATACAAAAATATATTGGGTCGATGAAAAAAGTTGTATTGGGCTCGGCTTCACCTCGCCCAATACAACTTTTTTCATCGACCCAATATATTTCTGTATCCCCCCTGTAAAACTCTGTATAACTAATATTATACCCCCCGCAAACGAAGTTTGGTGGGGTATATAGGAAACACCCTGTCCGTCTGTCCGTCTGTCCATCTGTCCATCTGATAAGAAGTTCTTAAAGCAGATAACCCTTCAAGTATAAGTGATAGGACTTTCATATTTTTTCATGCATACATTCACCATAATAAGTACTACATTTTGATACCACAACATATGACCTAGTGACCTTGACCTTGAACTTTGACCTTATAGTTATAATTTGGTTAAGAAGTTCTTAAAGCATATTTTTTCACATATAAGTGATAGGGCTTTAATATTTCATACAAACATTCACCATAACAAGTACTACATTTTGATACCAAGACATTTGACCTATTGACCTTGACTTTGAACTTTGACCTTGTAGTAGTATTTTGATTAAGAAGTTATTAAAGTGAATATCTCTTCAGGTATAAGTTATAGGGCTTTCATATCTTATACAGTCATTCACCATAATTTGAACTACATATTGATACCAAGACATTTGACCTAGTAACCTTGACTTTGAACTTTGACCTTATTGTAATATTTTGGTTAAGATGTTCTTAAAGTGAATACCTCTTCAAGTATAAGTGATAAGGCTTTAATATTTCATACAGACATTCATCATAACAAGTTTTACTCAAAGACATTTGACCTTGTGATGTTGACCTTGACCTTTGACCTACAATAAGACAATAAAAAATAAGAGATAGGGCTTTGATATTTCACATATATATTCCTCATGATGAGAGCTTTCGTTTGATATCATGACTTTTGACAAAGTGACCTTGATATTGACCTTTGACCTACTTTTAAGCTACAAGGGATAGGGCTTTGATATTTCACATATATATTCTTCATGACGAAAGCTTTCATTTGATGCCATGACTTTTGACCTAGTGACCTTAACCTTGACCTTTGACCTTGTTTTAAAGTATAAGGGATAAGGCTTTGCTATTTCTCATTTAGATTCTTCACGATGAGCGCTTTAATTTGATATCAGGACTTTTGACCTAATGACCTTAATCTTGACCTTTGACCTACTTTTTATATATAAGGGATAGGGCTTTGATATTTTACATATAGATTCCTCGTGACCAGAGCTTTCACTGATACCATGACTTTTGAAATAGTGACCTTGACCTTTGACCTACTGTTAAACTATAAGGATAGGGCTTTGATATTTCACATATAAATTCCTTATGACCAGAGCTTTCTGTGTTATGTCATAAATGAATCCGTTTAGGGAAAAACATCCCACGGGGGTATAATTCGTCCACTTTAGGGCAGTTCTACATGTAGTTTATACATGTCTACATGTATATCATATAGGAACTTTGTAACTGTAAGATTATGATTTACATTACAATGTTAGCTGATATGGACCAATTTCATTTTGAGGAAAAATTTAAGAATATTGTTTAATGGGTTTCAGGAACTTGGCGAGACGAGATGTGGCCAGACAATTGGACAGCGGTCACTCAAGATGGAAAAAGATCTGCACAATTTGAACACACTCTATTAGTAACTGACACTGGATGTGAAATTCTCACGCGACGGAGAGACAATGACGGAAAACCACATTTTATGGACAAAGAATGAAAGCAAATTAATACGGAACTATTGAAAGCTTTACTTGGTCTACTCTTAGCCATCATCAAGTAGATCACAGGTGTGATACTATGGTGCATCATTCCTTTAGGGGTGATATCACACCATATACATCTATGATGCCAAAATTAATTCTCTCATAATGAATGGGTGAATATCTACATGTACCACTCAAGTAACATGGGAAACAGAAAATTCTCCTTTCAACAACTACTTAAAAACCACCAAAAGCAGGTTTGAATGTAGCATGTGCTTATTTGATCCACTAATTCCAGATTCAGTCATAAGTATCAAATGTTTGATCCTTTGAGATGCCATGAATATGAATATGTTATCTTTTTCTACCATTTTGTAACTACCCTCAAGGGATGTTAGTCATTCTAACTTCAAGTGGTCTAGAATGATTTTGGCTTTAGTCATTGGTCTCATCATCATTATTTCATTCATCATATAATACCAACAGCTTCAAACTTTTACAGATAAAGAATTTGATATGAAATAATGTGTGATGCCTTGCATTTCTGATATCTTTTACCATGAAATTATGTGGAGACATCTTATCTTTCCATCTTTCATTCTGTTGTAATGTTTGGATCACCATTAGAATTATGACGCTGATTTGTTAGTGCTATTCTTCTTGATGACACTGAAAAAGTAGTTCATTTTGATTGCATCCTTAGAAATGCACAGTTATTCACCGCTCGGGATCAAAACGTATGATGTTGTGATTCTTAAGAAGAATTTTGATAGTTTTCTCATCATTTAAGTGATACTGCACAAAAGTGATAAGATGTTGCAGTAGGGCAATACCTAATAAGTCCATATCGTTTATTTATCTGAAAAGACTATAGTTTTCAAGAGTTCTTCAAAGGGAATGATTTTCTGATTGTTGACAAACTATTGAAGTGTTTGCAAAAACTATGAATTTTTCATATACCTGGACAATATGGATTGATTTATTAGGCATTGCCCTACTGCAACAGTCCATCAGTTTTGTAAGTTTTATTTAGAAAATGAAAACATACCCCAAAACTCTCTAAGGAATCACACCACCATACATTTCGATCACACGCAGTGGTTATGCCTCTTTGTAACAATTAGAAATGTTTTAAGGAATTGAGCTGTAATATACAATGACTTGTAATACTGAAAACTACTGCAGGTAAATGTCTGTATAATTATTGTTTATTGAAGAAAATCAAAATATGTTATGCCATACTTGAAAAAAAAAAAAATCCATGTTGCTACGTCATTTAATTTTTTTTTCCAATGATTGATATCATGAAATAAATACCCTGCCCCATCATCAAGTATAATTTTGACAACAGAGTTTTGTCCCTTGATTCAAAGAGATAAGTTTCTCTGTAACAAGATAGCTTCAGATTCAAACTGAGTTTGGATAAAGGTGCCTTGCTGTTGTGGCCCTTGAATTTTGTCCCTAGATAGTACACAAATTGTATCTCTTTATATACATTCTATTTTGCAACAGACTGGGTTTTGCTTCAAGGGAAGGGGATAAATCTGGGGTACTCCTTTCTAAAATGATTTCCAGATTTCAATCTTAAAAGAACAAGAATACAAAGTATGCTCGATATGATTATTACACATTGTTTACATGTATAAATATCCCATTTTATATAAGTTATCTGCATAAATGCAGTCTTTGACTTGTTGCTATAACAAGGGATTTCCTTTTCTCACAGTACATTTAGAATATTGATAGGATTATAACACCAATTGATACCATCTGCTATATTATATGGGACTCTGATCAGTGAGACCTATATTATATGGGACTCTGATCTGTGATGCCTATATTATATGGGACTGATTAGTGATGCCTATATTATATGGGATTCTGATCAGTGATGCCTATATTATATGGGACTCTGATCAGTGATGCCTATATTATATGGGACTGATTAGTGATGCCTATATTATATGGGATTCTGATCAGTGATGCCTATATTATATGGGATTTTGATCAGTGATGCCTATCTTATATGGGACTGATCAGTGATGCCTATATTATATGGGACTCTGATCAGTGATGCCTATATTATATGGGACTCTGATCAGTGATGCCTGTATTATATGGGACTCGGATCAGTGATGCCTATATTATATGGGACTCTGATCAGTGATGCCTGTATTATATGGGACTCGGATCAGTGATGCCTATATTATATGGGATTTTGATCAGTGATGCCTATATTATATGGGACTCTGATCAGTGATGCCTATATTAAATGGGATTTTGATCAGTGATGCCTATATTATATGGGACTTTGATCAGTGATGCCTATATTATATTGGACTCTGATTAGTGATGCCTAACCATCTGCTATATTATACGGGACTCTGATTAGTGCTGCCTGTATTAACTGTTGGCGGATGTCAAAATATATGTTAATTGTTACTATAGGTTATATTGGAACATGAAGTTAGGAGATAATACATCATTGTTATGGGAATGCTTGAATTTGTTTGTTGTTTTACATTCTGTTTTCATTGAAGAATTGTTTTACTGTCTCGTAGAAAAAGAAAACTACATTCAACAACTACAACAACTAACCAGCAATAGTCAATCTTCCAATTATTTCTAAGACCCGACATGACATATTTTGGCAAACATTTGAACTAGGGCGCCAAATTCTTGGAAATCAAGAAAGCAATGTCGAGGTACCTGTTATCATTGTGAGGTCACAATTCGATAGTCCCCAAAATTATGTAATGTCAGGTCTTTTACGTTAATAAAATCTAGGTTCGAAGTGATAATTCTTACAATTGGGGAAAGGTTTATTAAAAACTGACATTGACTGCTATTTTCTTTTTTTGTGACATTTCAAAGTTTTGAAAATACACATTTACATATATCTTAAATCATGATATCTAAAAATAAAATCATGATTTGATTATACATGTTTCAATATTTGACATATGAGGTTTTGATTGATAACATGTTACATGTACTAGGCCAAAATTGTATATTGAGGTTCTCTGAAGAATTTCATAATTTTTTCTTGGACACGAAGTAGAAAGTGTTGAATGAATGGGATGCTTAACTTTTCATCAAATTATCTGTTACATTATTTATTGAGTGAGTACATTTGTAATGTTTTGAACATTTTGAAGTTAATGTGATCCTTATAAATAAATATTTATTTAAAGAAAACATTTTTTTAAGTCTTAATGATGAATGCATTTAAAAAGAATTGGTCAAGTTGGATATGTTTGAGAGAATAGACAAAAAATAGTCACAAGGGAGATGTTCTCCATCTTTTCAATTGAAAGTCAGCTGCAAAATAATTAGTTCCAAAGCATGCTCCTTAGGCATGCGTTGTCTTTATTTTCATGAGACTATGGTGTAGTGTTATGTCTGTGACTCTCTGAGTAAGAGCTAAATAGTATATACAGGGGGAGTTCCCATATAATATGACATCTCATTCTCGAAGATGAAGTGTTTTTGTCTATGACATAATGTCCGTTGATGACCGCATTGACCTGCTCATTTACAAATGACTAGATTTGACATCCATGTATGTTAATAACATAGGTATTAATCACAGATTACGAAGCTAACCTCACGGCAGCAAAATTCAATTCAAACATATTTCTATGTATATGTATATTGGTATTTAAAAGAAAAATCACTCACAACATCAAATGTGCAAGTTTCGGTACATGTAGAACTGACACTTTGCTCAATATTGGCTTTTAAAGGCAAAATCACTCAAGCAGAAAAAGTAGGTCAAGGTCATTTCATGAAAGTTGGTCAAAGATACTTCCAATATGCAAGTTTGGTACAAGTAGCACTTATGCTTTGCTCAATATTTGCTTTTAAAGGCAAAATCACTCAAGCGGAAAAAGTCGGTCAAGGTCATTTTATGAAAGTTTGATCAATGATACATCAAACATGCAAGTTTGGTACAAGTTGCACTTATACTATGCTCAATATTGGCTTTTTAAGGCAAAATCACTTAAGAGGTAAAAGTAGGTCAAGGTCATTTTATGAAAATTTGATCAAAGATACATCCAATATTCAAGTTTCGTTTCTCTTAACGCATTCGAAAATTTCTGTTTACAAAATTTTTACAAATTTCTGAAACCTGGGTCCTGTAGCATCATATCCCAGCCATCTTGCTACGTCTTTCGGTATATTTTGTACATAATAATCAAACATTTTGGCCATATTTTATTGTATGGAATGAGGATCACTGACGACGGTTAAATACCCGAAACGTACATGTCTGGTCCACGCTGTTAATTAATATGCTTTTAAATGTTGCTAATGAATTTGAAGACGTTTAACATTTGTAAATGTAGCACTTATACTTTGCTCAATATTGGCTTTTAAAATTAAAATCACTCAAGCGAAAAATGTAGGTCAGATGCTGTATCCAATGCATGGGTCCATCTCAGCATCCAAATATGAATCACTTGTGCAAGTTTGGTTACAGTATCATCAGTACTTAGTCAGATATTGAGCTACCCCAAACTTCTCAACCAAGTCACTCAAGCGGAAGATGTAGGTCTGATGCATGGGTTCACCTCAGCATCCCAAGATTAATCACTTGTCCAAGTTTGGTTACTGTAACATCAGTACTTTGTCAGAAACTGAGCTACCCTAAACTTCTTAGAAGTCTCTAAAATCGGTAGTTTTCGATCAGATCCGACAACAAGACGGCTGAAAATGGATCTGATTTGCACACACGTTTGGCTACTCCCGCAACTACCCTAAGATCTCAGACAGTACTTGACATAAAGCCTTTACCCAATTCAGTACAGGGTATTTGATTTATTTCGTCAAACAAGACGACTTTCAATGGATCTGCTTTGCTAGAACATCATCGAGTTTTTCTCAACAATACTTCACCAAATGTTCAGTTATACTGAAGTAAAAGAAAGCATTTTTTTCCTGTTTTTTAATATCTAAAAATGTAGAAAAAAGTATTGCACTTTCGCTCCGGTGGGACTTATTATAAACCTCTCGAGATAGTGGATACCAAGCATGATATATGCTATTTTCAGCTATTATTAACAGCTAACGTTACTCGGCCAATCACAATTCTGCAGAGCAAAATTGAAATAAAGAGCGGGATGACATGCTCCCTCGTAACTGTGTCCATATGAGCATGTGATATACTTGTTACAATCACCAGGAAAGCTGTATAAACCATTTGGAAGTGCTGTGCAATCAACCTCTGAAAATATGAAATATAAAGGATATTAGGTAAGTTTGCAGATTCTGTTTTAAGCTTGAACTAAACATTATGTACTCTAGGTCACGAATTTGTTATTTCTGTTTAAGTTATTTAAACAGCCACCATATCAAAAGCTTTCTTTATCAATACTTTCTTCGAGCTTTGGAAACTATTTCGGTACACTATGTTCCTTTTGATTTCAGGCAAAGTCTATCTTCCAACAGGTATATAACTAAACGTTTACTACTTATAGCAAGTTCAAAATCACAAAGTCAACCTTGGTCTGTTCAGTTGAAATATGAAAGCCACATAACGTACAATTCAAAATATATACCTAGAAGTTTCGGAAAGACGAGCAATCAGAAAGACAGACAGATAAGATATAAGATGAAATACAAAGACCAAGCTACTGGATCAATAGTGCTTTCTATAAAAGACAGAGAAGATATAGTATTACCGTTTACTGGGGCGTCTGTAACCGGTTGTGTAGTTGTAGGGGGCGCCGCTGTCTTGGGTTGGCTAGTAGTACATACTACTCTGTGAGCATGGTCACAGTACTTCACCTGCTGATTCCACAGTAAACCCTGAGAACATTTCAACTTTCTTCCTTTACCAGACCAACAGTTGTAGTATGCCGTGCAGTCAGTCGGATCACCTTGTAGGCCATTAGGTTTGTCTGCACAGAATTCTGTTGAGGAAAACAAGACGTGTTTGGAATCATATGTTATATGTGAGGAGAGTAGGACAATCCACACACACTCTAGCACGACCAAGACACGACTTACCTAGACTGTACCCCCGATTCAACCGGTTGAAACAATACGAGAAACTTTCCCCGACCTCTAGAGCGTTCCTGGTCGATTTTGGACCAACATACGCTGCACCAGATCAAGATACGATTAGATCAAGACCTGCCAAGTTTTGAAGTCAGCAAAGGTCATAAGTACGATGGGATCTCAGTGGTACGGTAGCTTTAACAAAATTGTCCTCATAATATCATTTTGCTTCGGACGCAAAATAAATAGATATTACGTCTTCAAATTCATAGCATCATTTAAGGGTACTTAACCCTCGTTAGTGATGCTCAGTCTAAACAATGAAATATGGCCAAAGACTGTGAAAGTTATGTCCCAAAATACCGACGGATGGGATATGATACTACAGGACCCACTTATCAGAAATTTCGAGAACATTTTGTGAACAAATACAAATGTAGTCTATTTCATTTTTTGATAAAAAGAAAACCTATAGAGTTTTTTCTACGATTTAAGGAGGTATTGAACACTTGGGCGCCAAATTCATTTTTTCCTCAATATTTCTGATATTATATATTTCTTGTCCATCCTTGATTATACAAACTTATATTTGATTCTATTCACAGGAAAATTTTCTTTGAGACTTTGAAATATGCATTTTTCAAAGTTTCCGTGAATTTCTTGATGAAGTCATAATATTAAAAGTGTTTTTCCAGTACTGGTGAAGGTTTTGGAAATCAATGTTGATTTTGCTTTAAAAATCTTCATTAATATATTGCATTTACATATTGAAATGATGAGGTGAATTTTGTTTTAATCAAAGGCAGGATACTGGAATTAAAGACGACATCGTTGCTAAAAAAATTGTAATTTTGAGCCAATTGACTGTAATTGATAGTTAATTGTTGGGAATCCTGTGGATGAATTTTTGTCAAAAACTAACAAAATGATAAACAACACCCAGTAATGATTTCATGATTGAATAAGAAAAAATGAATTTAGGATTAAAATATTACAAAGCTTGTATTATAAATTATATTTTCCAATTTTTTCTTCCAAAATCGTCAATGTTCAATGAAGTGACATCCACTTTCCTGCAATGTAAATTTGTCAACAAGTACACTGTGATAAAGATTGAATTTTCTATTTTATTCATGCAAAGTTTCCAAACGATATGTTTGGTATTAATATTTTTATTTCATTTTGAATGCGAAGGTTTTTGACACCATTTTCCCCGATAACGTCGACATGACGTCGTAGTTTGGTCATGGATAGAACTCCAAAAGTCCACAACCTTGAAAGTCACCATAATTTCTTCAAATGACGTTGTAAACTATTCAAACTTCATCTGGATACTCAAATTTGTATATCAATCAGCCTATCAAATGTTTTAATGAAGTTAAGACTGTACTTTTCCTAGGAAGTGAGAAAACAAATAATGTGGCCGCCATCTTGGTGTTCAAACCCTCCTTAATTATCAGATATTAATTATGACCAACGGATATGATGGCATAACAATTCTGAAAGAACTTGCACAACATTTGAATTTAAATTTTGTTTCTCAGACAAAAGAATTTATGTAATAACGTCGAAGGGTTCCAACTCTATACCTTCTTGAAGAAAATTCCAAACCAATTTCCATGCACCAGACACGTGTTTCGAATATTAAATTCTCATCAGTGATGCTTTCAGCGGAGTCACCAAAAATAATTTCACTAAATGAAACAAAGATAACATCTTACAAAGCTCAAATTTACTTACTAACGACGAACGGACCCGTCGTACGTTATTGCAATAGGAAAATTGAATAGTTCAAACTCGTATCCTTCTTGAATACTACTTCGAACCAACTTCAACGCACCAGACATGTGTTACTTCAAACCTTTTCAAGACATTAGGTCATACAAGTCTTTGGCTCAAGTGAGCTACCCCCTCCCTGAGAAAATCCTATTATTACCTTTATTTGGAGCATTTGTCGTGGGGCGTTTCGTTGTGGGAGCCGCAGTTGATTGTATAGTTGTAGGGGGTGCCGCTGTCTGAGGTTGGCTAGTAGTACATACTACTCTGTGAGCATGGTCGCAGTACTTCACCTGCTGATTCCACAGTAAACCCTGAGAACATTTCAACTTTCTTCCTTTACCAGCCCAGCAGTTGTAGTATGCCGTGCAGTCAGTCGGATCACCCTGTAGGCCATTAGGTTTGTCTTCACAGAATTCTGTAGAGGAAGACAAGACGTGTTTGCGATCATAGGTTAATGCCAAAGGATATGCAACGATATTCATCTCTGCAAAATTTGTAAGAGCTTTTTAAGAAGGTTGCCCGAAAAAGAAGCTTTGCGTTCGTATATGTTGTTCCGCCGACATACATTCGCAGATATGTTACATTTTATATTTAATAAATGTCCTCGTCTGAGTTGTGTCTACATGTCTATGGTGTTTAAAGGCGATGTGAGTCTGCTCTCATTAAAAGGACATTATACATAGTACTAAATCAATCTAGTTCTATATTATTATTTTTCATGCTTTAAACTCTGACCAAACGAAAATAAAAAAAGGGAATCCATGAAGCACAATTCCAAATAAAAGATGACTTGTTCTCTTGTCCTATGTGAAAATTGGTCTGCTAATTCATCAGCTAGTACATATAAATCAATGAAGTTACAACAAAGTAATTTTTAGCTTTCTTTTAAAGACAGAGAACGGAACTTTTTGTAAGTCTTATGCTTTTCAAAGCTTTTGAGTGACATTCAGCATAGGGCTTCTTACTGTTTTTTTTCTGTAGTGTCACCTTACCGTCTGAAGGATGGGTGTTCGCAAATAATTCGGATAATCATACATCGTGCTTTACACATTGAAGATTGTGCCCATCGCCCAGTACCCATGCTTATTGTCCTCCTTCCTTTTATGTATCGCTGTTTATGTTTCAATGATGTCTTAGTTGTGTATCTTTGCCAATCCATTTGTTGATGTGGTTGTTTGGTGTCCATTAGCAGTTGCTATAATCTGTGTCTGTACCTCTATGACCGCTGTCAAGTGCTCTTGTTGAATAGCTTCTTCTTAGTATTATTTGATTTGATGTCTACAATCTGTCATCAATTGACCTTTGATTATGAAAATACTTCCCAAAACTTGAGGATGACTCGATTGATGCCATAAAACACTGTTTCCATTCATGCTAAGTTCAACTGTTGACGTTTTGCCCCCACAAACAACATGGTTTGTAATTTAAGGGTGGAGTATCATTGTTATAGGTCAAAACACAAGTCATAGTGATGGGTCCGTGTACTAAACCACAATTCAATTTTCCATTTTGGAAATGTTAATGGAAAATGGAAAATTGAATCAATTTTTCATTTTTCATTTTCAATTTAGTAAATGAAAAATGGAAAATTGAACCAATTTTCCATTTTTCATTTTAAAATTTCAAATTGAAAAACGAAAATGAAAAATGGACTCAAATACGCTGTATTAAACCACAATTCAATCTTCCATTGCAAAAGTAAAAAATGAAAATGGAAAATTGAACCCATTTTCAATTTTCAATTTTCATTTTAAAAATGAAAAATGAAAAATTGATTAAATTTTTCATTTTTCATTTTAAAAGTGAAAATTGAAAATTGAAAATGGGTTCAATTTTCATTTTTCCTTTTTAAAATTTTATTTTCTTAATGAAAAATAGAAAATGGACTGTAATAGGCTGTACTAAACCACAATTCAATTTTCCTTTCCAAAATCCGTAATGGAAAATGAAAAATTGAGTCAATTTTCCATTTTTACACTCCGCGCGCTAATGCAAAAATGAAAAATGAAAAATTGAATCCATTTTCAATTTTTCATTTTTCATTTTCGTTTTAACGACACACGACCTGCACACCCCTATCTCTATAATCCAGAGGTCCAGCGAATAGCCAATCAGAGCGCTCGTTTCAAACGTAAACAAAAGTCTCTATCGGCAGCTTGCCCTTTCTCTCGCGTCGCAAATAAACAGTTGCTATTGTGGAAATAACATGTTATATGTTTTGTTTTTAAAATAAAATTTTTTAAATGTGTTACTGAAACCACCGTGAAAGTAAAATAAAAGTAGCCCATGTTTCAGACTTTCTGTTGATTTTATTGTATCAACATAGAGGGCACATCTTGCACATGAAGTCCAACGGTTTTGTAACGTGAACACGCTTTGAATAATGTCGTTTTAAAAGACATTGAATATTAATACTTGTTTCACTCTGACAGTCAAAAGTTAAATTGGCGATTCAATAAACGGAGTAACTGCTAATTAGATAATTGGATTAACGCAGGGGTAGACGTTGTTTGCACGCGCAGCGTCACTGACATCAAGCGAGCCGGCATGATCGTTGCTCAAGCCGATTTTAAAGGTTATGGTGCTATGCATGGTCAAAATCAAAATAAATCGATTCAATGATCCTTGTATATCTTGGAAAAAAATGAACAAAGAGACCCAAAAAAAAAAATCTAAAATCGTACGCGAAATTTTCGGATTTTTATGACAAAATCAGTGGCGGATCCAGCGCCCCCTTTGCCGGGGGGTCAAGGGGCGAATTTTGCCGATTTTTACTGAAAATGGGCCAAAATATACCTGTTTTGGGAAAATTTTGGGTCAGTGCCGGGGGGGCGGACGCCCCCTCCGCACCCCCCTGAATCCGCCACTGAAAATGGTGTAATCCGAGGCATTTTTAAAAATCGTTTTACATTCCCCATATTTTGATTTTTAAATTTAATCGGACTTCACAGATTTTTCACTTGTATAAAAGCGCGAGGGGTTTGTGATTTAAATATTTTTTTTCCATGAAGAATGTTACTTGCAGGTTTTTTTTTTTTTTTTGGCGCAAAAGTTATCCGTTTGTAGGTTTGCCAAACCATGACATGACGCATTCATGGGACAGAGAGTACAGATTTGCTTGACTTTTTTTTCAAAATATTCTCGGGGAGGCCCCCGAACCCCTTTCCAGATGTAGGGATATCAACTTCCATTATACCCTCCCCACATAGACCCCTCATGCCTTGCGAGTCATTCCACAAAAAGTGTATGATTATGCACCCCCCCCCCCCATTTGAGGATTTAGGCCCGCCGGCCCCTGCTTACCGTCCACATCGAAGCTACGCCCGGCACTGATCAATCAATATAATAGATGGTAAACTAATATTTTAGTGAAAATTCGGCAAAGTGCTCACCCCCCCCCCCCCCCCATTTTTAACCATATATCTTGATATGCAATATGCACAAGAATATTTGATTATTACAGATTAAAATTTATTTATAAAAGAAACCAAATACAATATACAAATGTAGTTCCAGGCACTTATCGTCCCTGATAGTACTTGTTAAGAAACTAAATATCATTCAAGAAATCTACAATTTCACTACTACAGTAAATCTATCATGTGGATAACATGTAGAGGAGATAATTACATTTTTGTACTATGAAAACAATATAATTAATGTTTGAAATACATGTGTCACATGGAGGCATGCGCTGTTCAGCAGGCGATGGAGAAGATGGAAAACTTTATCAGTGGCGGATCCAGCTTTTGAGTTAGAGGGGGCGTAAAATTGGCGAGGGGTCCTGGGACCGCTTAGGTCCCGAGCGGGTCCAGGGCAGAGCCCTATTAGGGGGACCACTTCGCCCCCCCCCCCCCCCCGAAGGTAACGAATTTCAGCCTTATTGGACCCATTTTCATGACTGAAATTGATTAATGAATTGAAATTGATGCATTTGACAATTATATTAACTAACAAGTAGTTAATAATTATTAATATTTACTCTTTGTTTATGGAAAATGATCGTTTTACCTATGATTTGCAGATTTCAGGGGGGGGGGGGGGGCCCTTGATTCCGCCAATGTTTAACATTTATTTTCCCATGACGTAATCAAAATATCGGAATGAAAATTAAATATCTACTATCTAGATACTAGAAATCAATATCTATCAAACCATTTAAGTTTCAATAGGGCGGATTTAGGGGGTGGGTGGGTGGTGGTGGTGGTGGTGGTGGTGGTGGGCAATACCCCCCCCCCCCCATGGAAACCCCCCCCCCGGGTTTCGCTTTATTTTGGTAACATCAGCAATCGAAAAAAACCCTGCAAAAGCATCAGTAGAAATTGCTCAATGGTCAGCAATTCACCAATTAGAAAGATTTTGTTTTAATGTATTCACCTTAATAGAGAATTTATTGAGGTTGTAAATACAATTCTTTTTAGGTTCTAAATTTGGTCGTACTAACAATATTTTATTGAGTAGTTTTGTAATGTACATCGCGCAGGGGGTTTCTGGTATGCCCGAAAATTGGTCCTTATTCCAAGTAGTAATCATATCTTTCATTTCAATTTCTACATTTTATCGGAAATGAACAATCATATAAACATGTCAAATGATTTACAAAACATGTAAATGGCACGGGGATAGTAACCTTCACGCTTTTATGCTTATAGAAGGATCTTTTTTTAATCTTCACATTTTGTTTAAAACATATAAATGTACATGTATTAAACATTGGATTTGGAAATTATGTAAAAACAAACAAACAAACAAACCAAAATGAAGAAAACAAATTTTGCACCATATCATACCAATATTCTAATTCTATATCCATGTAACTGCGGGGACAAATAAACAATAAGTATTAAAGTACAAATAATCTGAAAAAAAAAGATCGAGATAAACCCAGGCTCTCCCTACTAATTTGAAAGGGTATCCCTAAAATGGTCCTGATATTCGAGATGATAAGGAGAAAATATGCTTCAGATTGCACAATTTTATTCTTTTTTTTCTTAATTCCCGGGGAGGCCCCCCGAACATCTACCTCCCGTACCCTCCTCCACTGGGCATTTCGTGCCTCGGATCGACCCTTTGGGCCGATGCAACACCCAATCTCCCGCTTTCCACTCTAGATCCGCCCTTGATAGTGTACAACCATCCAAAGGATTACCGGATATACAGCGGTGGTAGTAGAATAACCTTTTGACAACACAGACGTCAACCGTGTTATGAATTATTCAAAAAGGGATTACTTTCAACTTCATACGAATTAAGTGTCCATAGTTCTTTTTATGCAAAAAAGCACAATTCTGGTAGATTCACTCGAAATATAGGCGATAACACAAGGAAACTTTTTTTAAAAGTCCATGATCTTTTAATAAGCTTATTGCATTGCCTTGTCAATTAGCTATGTTATAAAAAATACGAGAGAGCTGCATAAATTTGTCTAAGATAACATATTTCATAATATCATTTCAAAAAACAAAACATATAAAATGTTATTTCCACAAAATTCTTACGACTGTTTATTTGCGAAACGAGAGAAAGGGCAAATTGTCGATAGAGTCTTTTGTTTACGTTTAACCGAGCGCTCTGATTGGCTAATCGCTGGACCTCTGGATTATAGAGATAGGGGTGTGCAGGTCGTGTGTCGTTAAAACGAAAATGAAAAATGAAAAATTGAAAATGGATTCAATTTTTCATTTTTCATTTTTGCATTAGCGCGCGGAGTGCAACAATGGAAAATTGACTCAATTTTTCATTTTCCATTACGGATTTTGGAAAGGAAATTGAATTGTGGTTTAGTACAGCCTTTTACAGTCCATTTTCTATTTTTCATTAAGAAAATAAAATTTTAAAAAGGAAAATTGAAAATTGAACCCATTTTCAATTTTCATTTTTCATTTTTATAATGAAAAATGAAAAATTGAACCAATTTTTCATTTTTCATTTTCAAAATGAAAATTGAAAATTGAGAATGGGTTCAATTTTCAATTTTCGTTTTTTACTTTTGCAATGGAAAATTGAATTGTGGTTTAATACAGCGTATTTGAGTCCATTTTCCATTTTCGTTTTTCAATTTGAAATTTTTGAATGAAAAATGGAAAATTGGTTCAATTTTCCATTTTTCATTTACTAAATTGAAAATGAAAATTGAAAAATTGATTCAATTTTCAATTTTTCATTAATGTTTCCGAAATGGAAAATTGAATTGTGGTTTAGTACACGGACCGTGATGGAACATTGGTTTTCATACATGACATGTGTGATCTTGTTCTTGTCCTTTAGACCCCAAAAGCAACATTGGGCATCTCTATACGACACAAGCAATCCATCTAGAGTTAGTACGTCATACGTAGATTACAATTTATCCATGAGGTGCCACTAGTGTTGTTCTTAACATTTTTATACGCCCGTCATTTGACGGGTCGTATTATGGTATGGCGAAGTCCGTCCGTCTGTCCGTCCGCCCGTCTGTCCGTCCGCCTATGGAACGCAATAACTTGATTATGCGTCAACGGATTTTCTAGAAATTCATACATTATGATTGGACTGTGGAGAGGAAGCCGCCTTTCGATTTTCAGGTTCATCCGATTTGTCGTTACAGAGTTGTGGGACTTAGATTTTTAAAATACAGTGAAAATATACTAAAAATATTTAAAAAAATATTTAAAAATCTACTTCTGGTCAAAATGTTTTGAAATTTTGTATACTTCAAGTAGAAAGGATGTTCTTTGACATATGTAACGGGTTTTTAATTTTTTTGTCGCATAATCGAGATATTGTGTGTAATGGGAAGGGGGGGGGTTATATGCACATACATGTTAAGCTAAGGGCAAAATATAGGCGCATGGAACGCAATAACTTGAATATGCGTGAACGGATTTACATGATATTTCTACATTGTGATCAGACTTTTAAGAAGAAGCCGCCTTTCGATTTTCAGGTTCATCCAATTTGTCGTTACGGAGTTATAGGAATAAGATATTTTAGATACAATGTAAAAATATACTAAAATAGTTAAAAATTCTTTAAAAATCTATTTCTGGTCAAAATGTTTTGAAATTTTGTATACTTCAAGTAGAAAGAATGTTCTTTCACATATATAACGGATTCTTAAATTTTTTGTCACATTATCCAGAAATTATGTGTAATAGGGGGTGGGGGTGGTTATATGCACATACATGTTAAGCTTAGGGCAAAATATAGGTGCATGGAACGCAATAACTTGAATATGCGTCAACAGATTTTCATGATATTTGTTCATTGTGATCAGACTTTGAAGAGGAAGCCGCCTTTCGATTTTCAGGTTCATCTGATTTGTCCTTATGGAGTTATGGGACTTAGATATTTTGGTGTTGTGAAAAAAATCCCAACGGGCGTATCTTGCTGCGTGAGCGTTAGCTTTATTTTTTCATTCTTGCCAAGTTTGATTTGACCTTTTTTCCAAATGCCAATAGGGAACTAGTATTTTCTTAGATCACAAGCAATTTATGAGTGAACTGCTATCATTGTTGAAAAAAAGTTAACATTATCTTGTCGTTTGACCTTTTGATTAAAAAATCCTAATATTCCTATCTAATCATTGACAGTCTCTGTATGAAGTTTCGTCACTGTTGGTCACATAATTAATTCGGTTTTGATGCAGTTCTAAACGAAATATTTGTCTGTGGGTAGGGAGAAAGACAGACAATCAGTTAAACGAACGGACAGACGGAGAGGCATTGTAAAACCATTATATCCCTCTTAAACTATGTTAGCAAAATATGGTCTAGGTACAACTTGGCCTTCCTCCTTTTAAATGTTGTTTTTCATTGTTGTTTTGGTATGAGTATTCTCGACCTTCTATTTGTCTCAGGATTTTTCACCTTGTCACTGTTTCATCTTGTCGCTGATTCATCTTGTCACTGTTTCATCTTATCACTGTTTCATCTTGTCGCTGTTTCATTTTGTCGCTGTTTCATCTTGTTACCGTTTCATTTTGTCGCTGTTTCATCTTATCTCTGTTTCATCTTGTCGCTGATTCATCTTGTCACTGTTTCATCTTGTCGCTGTTTCATCTTGTCACTGTTTCATCTTGTCGCTGTTTCATCTTGTCACTATTTCATCTTGTCGCTGTTTCATTTTGTTGCTGTTTCATTTTGTCGCTGTTTCATCTTGTCTCTGTTTCATCTTGTCTCTGTTTCATCTTGTCTTTGATTCATCTTGTCGCTGATTCATCTTGTCTCTATTTCATTTTGTCGCTGTTTTTTCTTGTTGCTGTTTCATTTTGTCGCTGTTTCATCTTGTCTCTGTTTCATCTTGTCGCTGTTTCATTTTGTGCTGTTTCATCTTGTCACTGTTTCATTTTGTCGCTATTTCATCTTGTTACTGTTTCATTTTGTCGCTGTTTTTTCTTGTTATTACTGTTTCATTTTGTCGCTGTTTCATCTTGTAGCTGATTCATTTTGTCGCTGTTTCAGATGTCGCTGTTTCATCTTATCACTATTTCATCTTGTCGCTGTTTCATCTTGTCACTATTTCATCTTGTTGCTGTTTCATCTTGTCGCTGATTCATCTATTCGCTGTTTCATTTTGTCGATGTTTCATTTTGTCACTGTTTCATTTTGTCGCTGTTTCATCTTGTTACTGTTTCATTTGTCGCTGTTTCATCTTGTCGGTGACTCATCTTGTCGCTGTTTCATTTTTTCGCTGTTTCATTTTGTCACTGTTTCATTTTGTCGCTATTTCATCTTGTCGCTGTTTCATCTTGTCACTTTTTCATCTTGTCGATGTTTTATTTTGTCGCTGTTTCATCTTGTCAATGTTTCATTTTGTCGCTGTTTCATCTTGTTACTGTTTCATCTTGTCGCTGTTCCATCTTGTCGCTGATTCATCTTGTTAATGTCTCATTTTGTCACTGTTTCATTTTGTCACTGTTCCATCTTGTCGCTGTTTCATCTTGTTACTGTTTCATCTTGTCGCTGTTTCATCTTGTCGCTGATTCATCTTGTCGCTGTTTCATTTTGTCACTGTTTCATTTGTCACTGTTTATTTTGTCGCCTATACATCTTGTCGCTGTTTCATGTTTCATCTTGTCACTATTTTCATTCTTGTCGCGTTTTCATTTTCGCTTTTCATTCTTGTCGCTGTTTCATTTTGTCGCTGTTTCATCTTGTTACTGTTTCATCTTGTTGCTGTTTCATCTTCTCGCTGATTCATCTTGTCGCTGTTTCATCTTGTCGCTGTTTCATATTGTCACTGTTTCATTTTGTCGCCATTTCATCTTGTCGCTGTTTCATCTTGTCACTTTTTCATCTTGTCGCTGTTTTCATTTTTGTCGTGTTCATCTTGTCAATGTTTCATTTGTCGCGTTTCATCTTTGGACTGTTTCAATCTGTCGCTGTTTCATCTTGTCGCTGATTCATCTTGTCAGTGTCTCATTTTGTCGCTATCTCATCTTGTCGCTGTTTCATCTTGTCGCTGTTTCATCTTGTCACTGTTTTCATTCTTGTCGCTGTTTCTTTTTTATGTTGTTTTGTGTGGTAACCCTAGTTTGTTTCTGTTTCGTGAATGTATTTTCAGCAGTCACTGCAACATGGTCTACTTGGAGAGAAGTTTTAGGTAACGTTATAATTTGAGTTTCATACATAGCTAGAATTAAAATAAATAATGCAGTTCCTGTGGCAGCTGAATAGCTATTGTGCATTCTTTAAAACAAGAAATAACAATGGCAATTAAGTAAATAAATTCTCTTCGATACCTCTATTTGGAACATTTGTTGTGGGGCGTTTCGATGTGGGAGCCGCAGTTGATAGTGTAGTTGTAGGGGGCGCCGCTGTCTGGGGTTGGCTAGTAGTACATACTACTCTGTGAGCATGGTCACAGTACTTCACCTGCTGATTCCACAGTAAACCCTGAGAACATTTCAACTTTTTTCCTTTACCAGCCCAACAGTTGTAGTATGCCGTGCAGTCGATGGGATCACCTTGTAGGCCATTAGGTTTGTCTGCACAGAATTCTGAAAAGGCAGAGATTAATGGTATTATACTTATATTCCGATTTTTGTTAATGTTAATAACGCGGAAGGGTTCCAACTCTATACCTTCTTGAAGAAATTTTCGAACCAATTTTCATGCACCAGACACGTGTTTCGAATATTAAATTCTCATCAGTGATGCTTCCAGCCAAATTTTTTAATGTTAATGTTAATGTTGTTAATGTTAAGTAAGGCAAATCAGTTGCTAACACTGAAGCAGATTGCTATAAAACATTACAAATGAAAAAAAGAAAACCAAAACATGATAGGTATCTTTAGAACGCTTTCAATTAAGCTTGGTTAAATCAGCAAAGCAATGCTGAATGGTTTCATCTGCTGGTCAATCATGACTTACCCGTGTCACCAGGAGAAAGCGTTGTAGGAGCACCTGTTGGAGCAGCCGAGGGGACTGTTGTTGGTACTTTAGTGGGGGCAAGAGTTGAGACAGGGAGAACTGTTGGGGATGCAGAAGAGGGATTCACTGAACCTCCGTTTTCCTCAGCATTAAAGATTTCCCTTAATTTTGCTGATGAGAGGAAATTTCTTTGAAGTGCAATGTGCTTTGAAATCATCAAGTGGTAGTGCCCACACCATAGCTCCACCGTACCCATTGGGAATAATGAAATTCTTGACCTTGAAAGCAAAAGATTGGTTGTTATTTATCAACGTAGGATGCTGCGAAGTTGACATTTGTTTCATTTGAATAGTATTCTTAATTTATTAATCTTCTGAAAGAATGCTAGAAAACCTACTTTGTTGTGAATACTAATTTCATCATCAAAGCCAACCCATGTTGTGCCATCTACGTAGTATGGGACCATCGCCTCTGTATCACGGTAAGTGGTACCACTGCCACTGTTCTGCATCTCACAAATCTATATCAAAATAGAAATGAATGCACAGTAGGCAGCAATAAATATTGCTTGAAAGTACTCATTATTTCTCTTTCTCTCCATTCATATGACCAATATTTGTTGATAATCTTAGATGATAGTGATGATGTCAATGCAATTAAATAAGCTCCCTGACAGAACATATGTATGATGATGATGATGATGATGATGATGATGAAGAATCATATTTTATATAATCATTTAGTTATTAAACTCAGGTATATACCTCATAATATGACAAGAATCCTTTTTCTTTCGTATACGGTCCAGAAGGAGCTGAACCTGATACTGTTGGTGCACCTACACCATAATTGTTGGGATCAGACAAGGTAAAGGCTCGCCCATAAGTGGCTAGACCAACTATCAGCTTGTCCTTTGGCAATCCTAGCTGGTGCCAGTAAGCAGCTGCCCATTTCTAGAAGAAGAAGATAAATAAATTATCCTGCTGTTATGCCAAATAGCATTGAAGAACTTCGTCCATGCTGCAAATTTCTCTATTCTAAAATGAGGCTAATGAATTTGAAAACGTTTAACATGAAGTCAATAAGATTCTTCAATTTCACAGAAATAGTCTTAGTGAAGTACCATGTTCCACGTTTTGTCTGCATCAGCCAATGAAGCATCAAGTGGACTGTTGTGACCAGTAACACTACTCCATGCTCCGTTGAAATCATACGTCATCAGGCAAATAAACGTTATCCGAAACAATAGATTGGCCATGGCAGTTCGAACACTCCGTTTTTCTTTTTATAGTCACCCAATACTTAGGGAGCAACCATTTTATTTTTATGGGGGGGGGGGGGGGGGGGGGGGCAGGAAGACTTTTGCCGGCCGGAATTTTTTTTTCGGCCATTTTAAGAGCCGGAAAATTTTTTTCGCCGGCCCCTCGGGCCGGATTATTTTTTTTTATATTTTTCCAATGTTGAAAATTACTCTAAAGTTTAAATAATTCAGCGTGATTTTTCAGCCATATTAAACATCAAACACACAATGAGTTCATCTCTTGCCAGCAGATCACTTCATTTTAATTTCTTGAATGGTATATGGTGCCTATAATCTGTTTACTAAAATGATACTCAATGGAGACAGGCTATATGGTGCTAATGACTTTTGAATTTTATCTATTCACTCCAAATTGCGTAAAGTTTGTTCCATTTTTTATACTTTGTTTATGATACACAAAAAAGTGGTTATTTGGCAGTGGAAAGGTTGGAAGAGAGGGGGGAGGGGCAATTTCATGATCCGGAAAAATTTTTTTTCGCCGGCCCTTCGGGCCGGAAATTTTTTTCCCTAAAATTTCGATCCGGAAATTTTTTTTTGCAAAGTCTTCCTGCCCCCCCATAAAAATCAAATGGTTGCTCCCTTATGACACTAACCTGGCCATAATAGGTACGTTATAAACTCCATCAATATTGGTTTTTCCAGCAGCCACGGCAGCAGTAAGCAGTAATCGATCTCCTCCAGTTTGCAACGCCTCGTTGTCAAATGCGTTACGAAGTTCCTGTGAATGATAATTTCGTATTGAATACACATGACTCAGGAGAACTGAACTGTAAATTTAATATTCCAATCCCCCTTAAAAAAGATTAACACTTAAAGTTTTTACCTGAACTAGCAGTCCAAAGTTGGTATAATCAATAAGATGATGTACGTCTATATGATAATTTCTTTCTGAACACACATGGTTCAGAAGACCTGAACTGTAACTTCAATTTTCCCATCCCTCTAAAAAGATTAACGTTTCAAGTTCTTACCTGAACTAGAAGTCCAAAGTTGGTATAATCGGCAGCGGCCCCGCCCCTTCTGGCCGGATACTCCCAGTCCATATCAAGTCCATCAAAGTTGTTGTCTCTCAGGAACGTCAAGGCAGAGTCAATAAATTCCCTTCTGTTATTGGGTGTAGATGACATCTGTGAGTACACTACACTCCCAGCGTTCCAGCCTCCCATTGCTAAGAGGACCTTCAAGTCTCTTTTCTGTTTCTTCAGGTTATTGACTCGTGTGTAAAGACTGGAGTAGATGGTATAAATAAGTCTTAGAAATTAGAATAAAAAGCTCTGATTACTAGTATTAGTTATTTACGTTTGAGAGGAAGAACAAGAGAGTTTTACATTTTAAATCTATTTCGGACCAACTTTCTTATAATTTGTATGGTGCCTCGACTATTCAAATTCTATAAAATGATTTTACGAAAAATAAATCCAACGATAAAGATTGCCATCTCACCCATCAGCCCAGAGACTATCCGGATCGTTCCACTCGTAGTTTGTAATCCTATTTCCTTCAAGCTTTCCGAAGGAATACATGATGTGAGTACACAAGAATGGGTCAATATCTTCAGGCATGAAATTCCCGATTCCACTTCTGTATTGTGACCAATTAGTGTAGTAACATACTCTCTTATATTTTGACCCACCTAAACAAAGAAATATAATCAACAATTGTTTTATCATGCAATATTCGAACTGTCTTACCTTGAAGTTGTGATATTTTCTTTTAACAAATATGAGGGAGGTTCTGTTCCTTAGTACTTTGTTTTTTACTAAATATATTTGATATTGACGAGTGTCTTTTAAAGTACGCGAAGAATGAGAGCTGAACTTCACTGTCTTAAGCATTACCGTTTTGCTTCTACTGAGGAAAGTTGTTTTGATTATATTTTCTGCGTTTTTTAATATCTTTGCTTAATTGTTTTTAAGGGTCCGATTTGAAGCTTGGTCAAATAAAAATCGCAGTCAAAATTATTGGAGTTATAATACCAGAGATGTCGAAATTTCAGTAATTTTATCTGTCCGGAAAATAAAAAGTACTGTAAAGTTTTGTCAGTCCGAAATAATTTTTGGCAAGCATTTCCTTCGGACTGACACTTTTGGACATCTCTGTGATACAACGGTGTTTAACTCGCGAATAAGGTACATTGAAATCAATAATCAATATTCATAATTTCAACCATTAGTTTGGTATCTCGTGTTATTTATGGAGAATTATACCCCGGTGATAATTTTCGTACGGGTTTAGCAGTTGACATGATATATTTCTAAATTCCCCGTCAAATTGTTCTAAAATTATGACGTATCTCAGCGAAGGCATATCTCTTTCCTTCACTGGTTCCATGACATAAATCTTATTCGTGTGTAGATCTTTGCTCTTCATATATTCATTACTTCGATTTCTTCTATTTTGTCCTTGAGCATATAGCTATGAGACATTACTTGTCTTGTTTTGTTTTTACCCTTGATCAATTTGACATCATACATATTATTTTGTCATTTCATCCAAAAATATCATCGAAATTAGAGAAGTTTAACATCTTGGCACCATCCCTCCAATGCTAATTTGGTCATATATTTAATTTAATTATTCTACTGCATCGATCCTACAAATAATGTGTAGCCGCGCAGTGTCTGCAAAGTAAATACTCAAATTTGAAATAAAATAATAAAGCCACAAGGGGCTACTGAAATACATTTGGCAGTGTCAGAAAATCACTTCGGCATTTAATAATAATACGGAAGTGTTCCAGCTCTATACCCTCTGGAAGAAAACTTTAAACCTATTTTCATGCACCAGACACTTGTTTCGAATATTAAACTCTCATTAGTGATGCTTCCATCGAAAGTGCTTTTCAATGGTACTAAGATGTGAACCTCCTTTAATTTCGATAATATTTTGGATGAAATGCCAAGTTTCCGAAATAGCAAAAAAAAAAGTATTATTCTATGAGCATTAAAATTGATTTGAAATTTTGATTTTGAAATTTTCTTCATGAAGGTTAATGGGTGGAGCACTTTCGTATTAGCATATGTTGTCCTGAAAGCATTACAATATGACATACATATATTTCAACATTGAACTTTTCAAACACTAGGTTTGTGTCTGGGCTGGTAGACTGCTGGTCTCCTGGCGTATCGTTTCGATTGTGATTTTTGGAATCTGATATTTGGTGGTTTTTCTGATTCGCCTAGTTTCGCAATGTTTCGTCGATTGAATTGTAATTATCATTGTAAATTCTCCGTCAATTGTACTAAACTTAAGGTATTTCCCAGAAGGCAATGCTCTCTCTAAATCTAGTTCTTTGGTATGAATTTTACGTCATGTTTAGAATTGTGCTTTTCATATTATTCACTATTTTTGTTTCGAGCATATATATGACACCAGTAAGGAAATGTTCACTTCTTTCTTTTTATTTTTGGGAAACATTTTTTTGAATGTGTAACGATCATTTTCAGTGGCACCCAACACAAGTTCAATGAATTATAATTTTTACAATTAGATTCTTTGGACATTGTTCATTTATATAGTTTTGTAATAATCGTCAAAGTGATAGCATTATTTATCAAAACAGGTCAAATTTACGGGTCCCTGTAAAGTGCGAAACGAAACAAAAACGAAACGAAACAAAAACGAAACGAAACGAAACAAATCGAAACGAAACGAAACAAATCGAAACGAAACGAAACAAAACAAATCGAAACGAAACGAAACAAATCGAAACGAAACGAAACAGATCGAAACGAAACGAAAAAAAAAGAAAAACGAAACGAAACAGATCGAAACGAAACGAAACAAAACATAAAACTTAAAGAAAATGAGAAAAAGAGGAAAAATCGTCGAAAACGAATATTTCAAGACAAGATCAGCATGTAACATTGCCTAAATCCAAGAGTTCTACATTTGTAACTAGTGCTGAAAGGGTTTCTTGAAAGAGTCAAAATGACAATTTAAAAAAGTAAATGTCAAATGCCATTCATGTATTTAAGAGGAATAAAAGGGAGGGGATAGAAAACCACGCTATGACACCGTAATGAGATCATAAAACGGGGTGGGGGCACATTTCAGGAAAAAAATCTTATCCTTTTTCAAACGAAATGTGCCCCCCCCCCCCGTTTTTAATTGTTCTCATTTTTATGATAAAATTTTCAAATACACATAACGGAACAGTTCCGTTTCCTCTGCGCTAGACTCCTCCCTGCTAAATAATATTTTTCCGTCTATGACGAGGTTATTCATCGCATTCACTGCAATTGTGCTATATACCGTATATATTATGTTTTAATCGTCAACTTTGATTCTTTAAAAACCCTCCAGCCACAAGAACTAACGGTTGAAGGCAATTATGAGGGGGTTGAAAGGGAAAAAGGGAGGGGAGAGAAAGGGGGCGGGAGGAGGGAAGAAGGGGGCGAGAGGAGGGACAGATGATTGGGAGGGTAACAGTAACAAAAAAAAAAAAGGAAATTACTTTTAATATAAATAATCTTGCTCTTATGCGTTGATGTACATAATCTCAATTTTAAAAATTACCACGAAATTCATCTATTGATACCTTAAAAATTTTCCCGATCGCTTCGCTCGCCGCAATTTTCATTTCATTTTTCAAATACTTCAGGCTCGCTTCGCTCACCTTAGTTTTTCATCTAAACGGGTCTATTTCTTTTTTCAAGGTTTAAAAAAGGAAATAACCCAAATAACTTCACTATTGCACCAATTTACACTTTAAAGTTTAAACATTTGTCTTGACCGCCCAAGACCCCCTCCCCCCACGGGGAGGGGGGAGGCGGCAGGAGGACAGTGGTATCCCTGACCCTTCAATAAGATCTTGTCTTGAAATATTCGTTTTCAGCGATTTTTCTACTTTTTCTCATTTTCTTGAAGTTTTATGTTTTGTTTCGTTTCGTTTCGATCTGTTTCGTTTCGTTTCGATCTGTTTCGTTTCGTTTTGTTTCGTTTCGATCTGTTTCGTTTCGTTTCGATTTGTTTCGTTTCGTTTTGATTTGTTTCGTTTCGTTTTTGTTTCATTTCGCACTTTACAGGTACCCCAAATTTACAGAATGGACCAGACATGTACGTTTCTGGTAAAGAACCCTCGTCAGTGATCATAAAGTACCAGAACAGTGAAAACATAAAAAAGATTACAAACGAGTGGGAGTCCTTTATGCTTCAATGATCTGACGTAATTATTCTCGTTGTTTGTTTATCACGCCTCGTACTAATTTCAGCCAATGACGTCACAGTATAACGGTTACGTGGTGTCCTACCTTGACGCCGAGGTAGGTCACTTAATTTTCAAACGTCAAAAATTACACAGAAAAAGTTACGAAATGGTTCTCGGCATGATAAATTCGTTATAGGGTTTTAAATTATTCCTGTCATACTACCTACTCAAAGTAGGCGTGTAAATATACAGGGGGTGAAGGCCTCATCCCCCACAAATTTACACAACTACTTTGAGTGGGAAGTATTACGGGAACAAACCCTATAATTTCTCGTTTCGTGTGTGCATGTTCCGTTGTGATCACTGCAACGTCATCATGTTGGATATCTTCTATTTGTTGTTTTCTTAGATGCACATATGATGCACTGATATAATCACGAAAGAACAGTTATCATCGAGATGCGTTTAAAACGAGAGAAATATATATGGGAGAGGCTTTCGACGGTGTGTTTCCGTAGGAGGCCAACACATTTCAATAAAGGACTGGTCGACGAGTTTTCACAGTGTCCGTTCAGAGTCCATTTTCATCAAATAATGGATAAAAGTTTGATGGTGCCAGTTCTTTTGACAACTTTTAAATCAATGAAATTTAATATTGATTTGTAGTGTAAACCAACGTCTTCTTTGATTTTTTCATATTCTAAATTCTGATACCAAGGCCAATAAGCGAAATTCCACATCACTTGTTTTTAATAATACATCCAGAGAAATTAAACTGTTTGGTCCTACTTATTTATATACTATAAATTTGCATCGCATGTGTAACATGATTCATGTGATATTTGAATATGTCTTAGATATACTAATCAGCATGGTGCCGCTTATAATAGCGCCACCTACAATGTATTTCTTACTTTACTGAACTCAACCTGTATCTATGAAGCTTTGTTACTGTCTCCGTCTGTTTATCCTATTTTTTTTTTTTATCTCGTGAGAAAGTCCTGTTTTATATTTTTTTTTCAAGAATTTGTCGGCCTTTTGATTATAATTTTTTAAAATCTGATTCTGCTATTTGACTTTCATTCACTAATCATACATTCATATAATATAAGGCGAATGATGATAATATACGTTATCATGGGAAGAAAATATTTTTTTCTTCCACGCGTTAGAAAATTTCTGACGTCAAAACGTCTGACAATCCTGCCAAGTCTTTCGGTATAATTCTGGACATAACTTAATTTATCCGTTTATAAATGTTGGTATTGAATTTGAAGACGTTTAACATTTCACAGTCTTTGACCATATTATATTATTTGAATTGAGGATCACTGACGAGGGTTAAGTACCCGAAACGTGCATGTCTGGTCCTTGCTGCAAATATTTGTTCTTAAATGCTGCTATTGAATTTGAAGACGTTCAGCATCTTACAACACAATACGATTTCTAAGTACTATAAAATTAAGTTGAACAGAAGAGAAATATAATTCATTGTACATTGAAACGTTTTTGATATACGAAACGTTGACTATACAGGATTCCTACAGAAAATCCTACATTTATAACATCCTATCTTGAAAAAATATAAACTGATAGGTAGTGCAGCATATGTGATCAGGCGATTTTATATAAATACAATTGATTGTATATTAAATCAAGAATCCTACATTTTAATTGTTGACATTGATCTTAAACCGATTCTGGTTGGAGATCCCCTCCTTCTTTAATTTCTCTGTTTCAATTATGATAATAGGTCTTATTAACCTTTTGAGAGTCATTTTCATATTTAAGTTCTATCAGATGAATAAACGTCAAAGAAGTACCTAACCGTTATTTAGTCTCAAAGTCGAGAAGGCAAAGCAAAATCGTGAGAACTCCCATCGAAACATTCCGAAGTGTGCCCGGGGAGAGTCAGCGTCTCCTGATTGCATGAAATATTCAGCATAGTCAAATATTTGATAATTAGTTATATCGGATGTGACAGTTCTACCGAATTGAAGCGACGGGTGTTGCATGCAAGCAGGAGATGCTTACTCTTCCTGGGCACCTGATCTCACTCTCATATCGGGAGTTCGCTTCTTTTCATATGGTGGAGGTTTTGTTTTTGTTTGCTTTGGTTCCTGTTTTATCCTGATTATGTATGCCTTCGGTTTCTGATTTTCTGAATTATCGATTTTGTACTGTAGACAGGGATATGGTCATTATCCATATTTGTCATTTCATATATTCTAGGGAGTTATGATAAAGGAAAATGTACGTTAATCTCCTACAAGACTCCGATGAAACACATACTGAAACATTCCAAAGCAAAATTTCAGAAAAATAAAAAGATTGCCACCACGACCCACAGATCGGATTATATGGTATCTCTATTGATAATAGGGAAATGGAATTTAAAAAAAAAATCGGAGGAATGTGCTTTTGTGGATAAAGTACAATCATGCTCTCAGAAATTATGAACACATTTTCTATGGCGATTGAATAATTCTGAAGCATAGCAAGATCGTTTGTGTTGGTTAGGGTTATGGTTGAAAGTTGCTGGTACAAAACTGTAGATAGATTCTATCTGTAAATTTCTGTTATCAAAATTTCTTGAAATTTATCTTTAAATTCCTGCTATCAAAATTTCTTGAAATTTCTAAAACTTGGGTCTTGTAGCACCATATCCCACCATATGCTACGTCTTTCGGTATTTTATTGGACATAACTTTCACAGTCTTTCGCGATATTTCATTGTTTGGATTAGGGATAACTGACAAGGGCCAAATACCCAAAACTGGTCCATGAAGCAAATTTATCTGTTCTTAAATGATGCTTTTGAATTTGAAGTCGTTTAATATAAATACCTTGCATTATGTTCTTTTGATGGCATCAGAGTCATATCCTCAATATTGAGGGTGAATGATGTTGTATAACAGTATGGTAAAGTTCACTTTAATAGTACCATTAATTATTTTTATTTTAAATAAAGTCGGACAAAGTTAGATAAAGACAATGCAATTTTATTACATAGTTCATTCGTTGAAGCTGGGATTGTCCCAAAATATTGAAAAAAAGTTCAAATTATTTCTAAACAAGAGGCCCAAGGGGGCCACATCGCTCACCTGAGTTGCAGACAAAGGGTTAAAAGTCACAAAAATACTTCTACAGATCAAAGCCCTTGACATCCATATTTGTTAACCTATCGACAAGAAAAACACAAACTTGGCAGAGGACCTTGAGTACTTGCTTGCTGCAAGGTTTCGTGAAATTCTGTGCAATGGTTGCAGAGGAGATTTCGAAAATGTGTCAGCCAATCAGAGTCCTCAGCGGCCATATTTGTTGACCAATCAGCACAAAATACACAATCTTGGTAGAGGATCTTGAGTACTTTCTTCCTGTAAAGTTTCATGAAATTCTGTGCAGTGGTTTTTTTTTGCAGAGAAGATGTTGAAAATGTGTTAGCCAATCAGAGCCCTCGGCGGCCATATTTGTTGACCAATCGGCACGAAAAACACAAACTTGTTGGAGGACCTTGAATACTTCCTTCCTGTGAAGTTTCATGAAATTCTGTGCGGCGGTTGCAGAGGAGATGTCGAAAATGTGTTAGCCAATCAGAGCCCTCAGCAGCCATATTTGTTGACCAATCGGCACGAAAAACACAAACTTGGTAGAGGACCTTAAGTACTTCCTTCCTGTAAAGTTTCATGAAATTCTGTGCAGTAGTTGCAGAGTAGATGTCAAAAATGTGTCAGCCAATCAGAGCCCTTGCCGGCCATATTTGTTGAACGATCGGCACGAAAAACACAAACTTGGTAGAGTACCTTGAGTACTTCCTTCCTGTAAAGTTGCATGAAATTCTGTGCAGCGGTTGCAGAGGAGATGTCGAAAATGTGTCAGCCAATCAGAGCCTGTGGCGGCCATATTTGTTGACTGATCGGCACAAAAAACACAAACTTGGTAGAGGACCTTGAGTACTTCCTTCCTGTAAAGTTTCATGAAATTCTATGCTGCGGTTGCAGAGGAGATGTCGAAAATGTATCAGCCAATCAGAGCCCTCAGCGGCCATATTTGTCGACCGATCAGCACGAAAAAGCCAAACTTATCAGAGGACGTTGTGTACTTCCTTTCTGTAAAGTTTCATGAAATTCTGTGCAGCGGTATCAGAGGAGATGTTGAAAATGTGTCAGCCAATCAGAGCCCTCGGCGGCCATATTTGTTGACCGATCGGCACAAAAAACACAAACTTGGTAGGGGACCTTGAGTACTTCCTTCCTGTAAAGTGTCATGAAATTCTGTGCAGCGGTTGCAGTGGAGATGTTGAAAAATGTGTCAGCCAATCACAGCCCTCGGCGGCCATATTTGTTGACCAATCGGCACGAAAAACACAAATTTGGTAGAGGACCTTGAGTATTTCCTTCCTGTAAAGTTTCATGAAATTCTGTGCATCAGTTCCAGAGTAGACGTTGAAAATGTGTCAGCCAATCACAGCCCTCGGCGGCCATATTTGTTGACCGATCGGCACAAAAAACACAAACTTGGTAGAGAACCTTTAGTACTTCCTTCCTGTAAAGTTTCATGAAATTCTGTGCTGCGATTGCAGAGGAGATGTCAAAAATGTGTCAGCCAATCACAGCCCTCGGCGGCCATATTTGTTGACCGATCGGCACAAAAAACACAAACTTGGTAGAAAACCTTGAGTACTTCTTTCCTGTAAAGTTTCATGAAATTCTGTGCTGTTGCAGAGGAGATGTCGAAAATGTGTCAGCCAATCAGAGCCTGTGGCGGCCATCTTTGATTTCAGATCGGCTCGAAAAAATTCAAACTTGGTAGAGGGCATTGAGTACTTGCTTCCTGTGAAGTTTCGTGAAATTCTGTGAAGCGGTTGCAGAGGAGATGTTGAAAATGTTAAAAGTTTACGCCAGACGGACGGACGGACGACGACGACGACGACGACGACGACGGACGGCGCGCTATGACAATAGCTCACTTGAGCGTCGCTCAGGTGAGCTAAAAACCTCCAGAAGAGTTTTATAAGTATACATGTATTATTACGAAAGTATTGGCTATTCCCCCCTTTTCATTATTTAAATCTTTTTTACAACATATGTCCAAAATATCAGTATCTGATAAGTTGAGAAACATATACTATTATCTATCATTAGCAGTATTACCTATATTGAAAGTTAATTCTTTTTCATAATTTGATTTTTGGAACGATCAAATAATACCATCGAGATACCTAGAAGTACCATTAAACATTTCAAGTCATCAACTTTCTTTTTTTATATATTTTTTTAATGTTTGAGACAATTGTTTTTTATATGTTTGTAAAAGAAATCCGCAGCAACAGGCATACAATTAGTACCCATAGGAATTCCAAAAACTTACCGATAGGTTATACAAAGCGTCACCAAATTGTACTTAAATGTTACCTAAGAATGAAAAAAAAAAAAAAACATCTATCAGCCCAAAAGAACCTATTTCTCTATGATGTACATATACTGCTAAAAAAGATAAAATCACATCACCATTTCTCGTACACATTCAGCCAACTGGTACTCTGTTATCATACAAATTTTGTGAAACATAAAAAATTGATCAACACTTCACTTATCACAGTACAAAGTCCAGACATAACTGAACACAAATATGGATCAATTTGAACGTAATTGTCCTTTCAGGAAACTGCTAAAATCTTTTAAAAAGTTGCATTTTAGGAAATTTCAGCAATTTTTTACAAATCGGAATAAAGCCCTTAATTTTCATGTAAGTCTTTTTGTCCTGTAATTTGGAAACATAAAGTGTCTTCTTCGTGATGATGGTATTTCGGTGCCATTTGGACAGTAGTCACAAGAAATGGTTAAAATGCATAGATGTGGAAACTTCAAATTATCACTTTTTTTGCAAATCTTTGGTAGTTTCCTGAAGGTATATTTTTAACAAAGACAGACAGATTCCAATACAGATATCTTTCACCTACCAGGTCAGATTATAAGAATTCTTCAATCAATAGATTATCTAATAATTTCATTCTACTTAATATTGTGTGATCTTACTAGAAGGTATAGAGAAAACCCATTATGATTCTAAACTATTTTTGGGCAGTATGTAAATGCTGTCATGGTTATATTTTTGTCAAGGCCCATACTAGGTAAAGCCAAAATATTAATCATGATTGTGCCCCTGTCCTTGGCTTAATAATTTTTTTTTGCATTTTTAACATGCGTTATAATACATACATACTTAAGGGAAATGAAGAAATGGTACGTGGCCGTTCACTTTTGATTAGGTATAGAATGTAGAGATACAAAACAAAGGTATGTACATATTATCGTCATTTGAACACAAAATATCTCAACACGTTATTTGAACACACGTCATTAATGTTTGGTGTTCCTGTACATCTGTTTCGACTGTTTTTGTCTATTTTTGTTGGATGTTCTAGTGCATATTGTTGTGTCCTGTGGTCGCTTGCAATTTTGTCTGATGTCATTTATGTGTCGCTGTCTTGTGGGGTTGTTCCGCTAGGTCAGTGCAGGGTGACAATCTGTCTCTTGATTCTCTGTATGTCAATATGATAACTTAATTTTTTACACCACAGACAAACAATTCACAGACAAGGACATTTTTAGTATATACACAGAACACAATATAGTATATATCGGTTAACCAGTGGTCTTAGTGTGGCTCGAACTACAGCAATCTGACGCTCTTAATACCACTGGACCACGGCGCCAACTAAATTGTCATTTTAACTCTAGATCATCAGGACCCCAAATGTATACATGGATAATTCTTTACTCTACGTTCGCAGAGACATTGTCATAGTAACGTTTAGGTTTGTAAGAATGCAAATCCTTATTTTTTCTGTAGCTGTTCGCGGAGACAAAACTTAGTCGTTGATTTGTGACTATTTTGTAATAGTAGACTTCAATTTTCGCTCTTCTTATATTCAGTATTTAGATTCCCAAGACACTGATTAAACATTTTTGAAATGCGCATATTATTATGATATCACATATATTTCAATATGATATATTCAAACAGTAGAAGTGACGCAGTACTTGGATGTGGTCTGAAATTTTAAGGATAATCCACTACTCCATATTATTGATAGGTTTTCTTCGTTGAGCTCAACAAAAATTTAAAAAAAAAACAAAAAATAACACACATGGGGAAAGGGGGGGGGAAGACTGCAAAAAAATAAAAACCCTTCCGGATGGAGATTTTAGGAAAATAAATGTCCGAACCAATGAATAGGCTAAAAAAATTTCGGATCATGAAATTAGTCCCCCCGGTCTTCCGACGTGCTTGGTTATTCTTTGAAGAATTTGAAACAAACACTTTCTTTGTGTCATAAAGCGAGTACGAATATAAATGAAAGAAACTTTATTCAAAGGAAGGAAATAAACCTATCACGCTGAATGATTTAAACTTTCAGAGTAATTTTCAACATTGGAAATTTATAAAAATACATATATATTCCCATCCAAAGGGTCGGCGAAAAAAATTCCGGCTCTTAGACTTTTCCGGCTGGCAGAAGTCTTTCTGTTCCCCTCCCTCATTTTTCAAATAAAATGGTTGGCTCCTATGATGCATATTTTCCTATTGTTTCTGATCATTTAGCGTTTGGTTCCATTGTTTTATTTGTGGCTATTGTTAAAGTATCATAGAATCCATTTCCTTATCAAGACACAGATTAAATTAAAGACGCAAATTATCAAAATCTATTTGTTTGTTTAGTTAATTTCTAAAGTAAAACAAAAATTGTGAATTTCAATTGCAACTTTTATTATGTACATGACAAATAATGTATAAAAGTATAATCTACCATAAAATATTGCACTTCTCCTACAGGGGGACTAACAATGGTTACTTTGGTTTCAAATATTATATAAGTAAATGTCCCGAAAAATTATCGTTGACATCCTGCATTTTCCGGCCAGTCACAGGTCTGTATCTCCATGTTGAAATGGAGAGAGGGATGGCAGGTTCCGTCAAAACTGACTCCATTGGCACAGGTGATGAATTTGTTACAGTCCCCTGGGTAGTTGTACATACCATCCGGAAGTGTAGAGCAATCCACTACTGAAATAGACGAGGTAAACACTGTTACTTTCCAATTTTCTCTTTAAGATGCTTTATGTGATAGATCAATAAAAATTTAATCCATCAAGTGTTTGTGTCATTGTGGATTCTACTTCATTTTTGCGAGCTTTGAAATAAAGCATCATATCCCATCCATCCTTCTACGTCTTTCGGTAAATTTTTGTTATAATACTTTTCACATTCTTTGGTCATATTACATTATTTAGATTAAGGATCACTGACGAGGATTAAGTACCCGAAACGTGCATGTCTGGTCCATACTGAAAATTTATCTGCTCTTAAATGATGATATTGAATTTGAAGACGTTTACTAATTGAAGGTCAAAATCTAGCTAATACGCTAGGTCCACCAGTAGAGACATATAAATCAAGTAATGACAATGGATTTAGGAACGCAATCATTCAATATATATAATTAGGGGTGTTTTTTTTTTTGTATTTTCAAGATCGTGTATGCCTATTGATTTAGGAAGTCCAACACAAAATCCGAAATCAGATTCCAAAAATTCACAATGTTACAAATTCTTTTGAGGAATTTCAAATAATATGAAAGTGTTCCAAATCTATCCCTTCTTGAAGAAAATTTCAAACCAATTTATGATGCACGAGTTTTTCATTTCGGATATTTAAAAATCCTCATCAGTGATGGTTCCTGCAAAGGCATACAAATCTTGACAAGATATATATAAAAACTTTTTCACGAGAAAAGAAAATAGCGCATACAGACGAAGACAGCTTGAAAGAAACACAATGGATAACTTGATCTAATGAACAATCTCGAGAGTGCGGTGCAAATACTGAATGCATTGTATGAGACGCTTTAAACGCAATGCCGTGCTTATTAGAAAGGGGGGATCTCTAATAACACTCGGTTGCAGCACGCAGAGCAAAACCACAAAACACTCAATACAAAAAACACAGAGCAGACACGCACAGAAAGAGGTGCAAAAGGGACAAGGAACACCAACTCATACCATAGAAACATGAAACACAAAAGACCACACATAAACCAACGATACCAATGGGCAATCGGTGCTGACTTAGGACGGCCATCTGCCACTCCAGTAGGAGACGATGTGATTATCCGGATTAAGTGCCCATAACCGATTACCCAGAAGTCTCGAAGAAGGTACAACTGTAGTGTAACATAACTTCCTCACTTTAAGACGACCATACAAACAGACAGTATAGCACAGGGGCTCAAGAAACACACAGATGGATATGTAAATTGATAAAAATCAGAAGGCGTACAAAATACAATCCGTGCTCTGCCGGCTGTAGCGAGCTCACGCATGTTTTTACCCGAGGAGTCCGACTGAGATTCAGAGAGGACAGGTGGTCGGAACCCTGTCTTCTCTAAAGAGGTTTGGACAGGGCCTGTCATGGAGTCATGTCGCCAATGCAATTCTTAAGAATGCGCTGGCACAAGGCTTTAGATTGAACCAGTACCAGTTCCTTCTTTAGGCTTAAGATTGAACCAGTACCAAGCCCGTCTGGTGGCAGAAGAATCATGTCCACGGTATAGAAGGTGTTTGATGATTCTACCATAATTTCGATGGTTATTCTGTCTATGTTTGATCCTTCTTATTTTATTAATTTTGTCACTATAAAATGCAGGTTGTGAAATACCCAAATTAATATACTCTGTTGCTGTACAGGCCAACCTTTAAAATCTCGTTTTGGGACCATTCTTATAAGATCAGAACCTCACGTCAACAAAAACACAGAAACTTTCTTTATAATCACTTTGTTAAATATAATCACTCTTTTTCGGATATCACCATTACCCCAGTTCAGACTTTTCCAAAACGTAAAAATGAAAGTAAGACCGAAATTAAAAAACGCCGACTACAAGCTGAACATGCCTGGATCACCAAACTCCAGACTGCGTACCCTCTTGGTTTAAACGATCAAATCTATGGACAAGGAAACATTTTCTCAGCCTCTACCATTATCTTTTGCAGTTCGCCCAAACACTAAAAGGAAATACAGGTCGCACGGGAAAAGACAAAACAGACAAAAAAGAAAACGATCCAGAATCTATCGCTCTCTCAACGATTTACTTACTATTGCACGCAATGGCGGCAGACATGAGCTGTTACATGCTCTATCTTCAATACCAGTTATGCACTTGAAATCTATCTTGGATGAAGCAGAGGTTGCATTCTTAAGAAACACTGACTGATTCAGACTTAATATCATTGTCTCATTCGCACAATATAAACTTTATCCTATTGTGAAAAACACCTCACCTAAAAGACGATTCATAAAAATCCCGTTTATTAAAAAAGGTTTTGATCTTGTAAACATCTCTAATATTTTTCGGGATCATGGCGTACAAAGTACCATTCCTCAATATTTTGAAAATTTAGAGCCACCTCTTATTTGTTATAAGTACAAGAAACCTATTCGAAACTTTGTTTTTAACTATAATAAAGTTACATCGGATCCTGACATACTTGAATCGTGTCCTGCTTCTTGAGAATGTGCAACTTCTAAATATCTCTACAAACCAGCTGGCAATGTTGTTACAGGTGACTTTTCAATTATCCAAGATAGACAGCTCCGCGGTCTTCTAAAAGGACCTAAGTACAGAATCCCATCCAAGATAGATTTTGTTAAATGCCGTGAGGTGCTTACGGAAGCCTTAGATAATTATACGAAAAGATGGTGTAAATCAGAAGTAGTCGAACCGCATGCTCTGAATGACTGGAAAAACCTCATTTTAGTTATAACGGATATTCGAATAGATAACTTCCATAAAAACCCTCATCTTTTTCAAAATCCACGTTCCAAATCAGAAAGATATTTCAAATCCAAACTAAGTAAATTACATGAAAAATATGTCTTTGCACCAGCTGATAAAGCAGCTAACAACACCATTATTATTTGAAAACGTTACTACATATCAACTTTGGTTTCGGAACTTTCGTTTACTAATACATATATCAAAAGCAATGAAGGTGCATCTAACATTTAAGCAAGCATAACAGTGAACTGTCTTCATTCAATATCTCTATTTCTAAATTGGATCTCCCAACACTATATTGCATACCGAAACTGCACAAGTCTCCTTACAAATTTCGATTTATTGCTAATTCTAGTAAATGCTCCACTACAATTTTGTATAGAAATCTGACGTCAGCACTTACTGCTATTAAAGAACACATAACTAGATATTGTGAAACGGTTCTGAACAGGAACGATGTAAATTTATTTTGGTCTATTAAGGGAATGTGATTGACAAAATGAAATCTGGAAATTTCCAAACCAATACGATTTCTTCATACGACTTCTCTAATATGTACACCACAATTCCTCATGACAAAATTTATGATCGATTATCTAATCTCATTAAATGGTGTTTTGATCGAGAGCGAGAAACTTACATTTGTACATCTGAATCGAAGGGTTTCTTTCCCTCGACAGACTACAAATCATACAAATCATGGACATATAGTGACCTGTGTAATGCCTTGTCCTTCCTCTTGGACAATATTTATGTTAGATTTGGTGAGGATCTATACAAGCAGGTTGTAGGAATTCCTATGGGTACTAACTGTGCGCCTCTTGTTGCAGATTTATTTTTATACACTTATGAAAAAGAATTTATCCAAAATCTTCAAAAGCAAAGAAAGTTTAATGCTCTGAAATGTTTCAATAATACTTCAAGGTATCTTGATGATATTCTAACCATTGACAATCCTGCTTTTTGAATTATATAAGAATGAAATTTATCCACAAGAATTAACACTCAACAAGACAAACCTTTCAAATACAGAAACACCGTTTTTGGATCTAAATATCAAAATTGTAAACGGAAATATTCATACAAGTGTATATGACAAAAGGGATGATTTTGGATTCAACATAGTAAATTTCCCCTGGCTTGACGGTGATGTTCCAAGATTACCGTCATACGGCATTTACATATCACATCTCATCCGGTACGCTACAGCATGTACTGATATTTTGGATTTTCACAGTAGAAATTTACAAATTACCAAAAAAACATTTAGGTCAAGGTTTCCGCTTTCATAAACAAGTTAAGACTTTCCGGAAATTTTACAAAAATTACAGTCAACTTCTTTTAAAATTCGGATCTATACACGCAACAGAGTACATTACTTTGGGTATTACACAACCTGTCTTTTATGGTGATATGATAAACAAAATAAGAAGGATCAAAGGTAGGCAGCATAACCATCGAAAATGCGTCAGAATCATCAAACGCCTTTTATACCGTGGATATATGATCCTAATGTCACCAGACGGACACTAGGCCTGGTACTTGACTCATCTACAGTCTTGTACAAGCGCATCCTTCAGTCAGACTTGCACTCTGACTGACTGTGACGACGGGACTCCATGACGGGCCCTGTCCAAACCTCTTTAGAGAAGACAGGGCCCGGCCACCTGTCCTCTCTGAATGTCAGTCGGACTCCTTGGGTGATTACATACATGAGCTCGCTACAGCCGGCAGAGCACGGACTGTATTACGCATGCCCTCTTTTTATATCAATTTAAATATTCATCTGTGTTTCTGGGGCCTCTACGTTTCGCGGTCTTGTTTGTGTGATGTCATCTTACAGTGAGGAGGTTGTTTTACACCACAATTGTACGTTCTTCGAGACCTCTGTGTAATTGGAGAAGTGAGAGGGATGTGCGCACGTAATCCAGGTTAACCACACCATTTGCTACTTGCGTGACAAATGGCCGTCCAAAGTCGGCAACGGTTGCCCATTGGTCTCGTCGGTTTATGTGTAGTCTTTTGTGTTTGATGTTTACATGTCGTGTGTCTCTTTTCCGTCTAGTGCTGTACTCGTCTTTTATGTTTTTGCATCGGGTGTTTTGCTGTTGATGCTGCAACGGGGTCTTGTTGGAGATCTCCTCCCTTCTTGTATGGGTCCGAATTTCAAAAGAAGTTGACGACATTTTTTTGTAAAATTTCCATAGGGTCTTAACTTGTTTGTGAAAGCGAAACCTTGACCTAAAATTTCAAAATCCAAAACATCAGTATATGCTCTAGCATACCGGATGAGCTATGAAATGTTGATACCGTATGGCGGTAATCTAGGAACATCACCGCACAGTGTATACATATATTTTAAATATCATCCGGGGTCATGTTACACATGTGATCCAAGTTAAAGTATCTAAGTAGGCCAAACTGGAAGCTTAAAGCTTATATAAATTTCTCTCTTCGCATTATTCAAAAACAAGGGGGAGTTTCGCTCTTTGGCCACGGTATGGGAACCTTGAACAAGAAAATTATATAAAATGATAGTAAGTAGTGCAACCCTGAATAAATTCGATTAAGAAATTAGATGTACACCATAATTGATAAATGCAATTCCATTGATACAAAAGCCTGACAAACATAATTATTTCTTGTGAAAAAAAATATAACGAGAAAAAAAAATTATATTTGTTTGAATATTTTCAAACTAAATACACAATTCCAGACTAATCAGAATGGACTTAGCTCTATGGCAGTTTACACGTGTCTGGTAACACAAAAATTAATATCAACCATCAATGAATTTCCATTTGATGAAAACTTGTTATGCTACACTTGTGTTAACATGTTAAAATTAACATATTGAGTCTTTGCGGAGTTCAGAGTTTTTTCCCCTTACAGACGGTATATGACGTAAAACCATTGTGACGTCATGAAAATGGTATGGTAACGTCGATTTTATACCGTCATTTCCCAGACTTTTAGGACTGTTCCCATAGAATTTGATGACGCCATAATCAGTCTAATCAGTTAGATACCGTCTCCAATGGGAAGTAACTCTGGTTTTCGAAAATAGCGAATATGCCTTCTTGAATTTTGGCGGCCCTGAAAATCACTTTGGCTGGAAGCGTCACTGATGAGGATTTCAAAATATTCGAAACACGTGTCTGGTGCATAAAAATTGGTTTGAGATTTACTACAGGAGGGTATAGAGTTGGAACACTTCCGCATTATTCTTAATTGAGAATGAATTATTTTAAGCATTTCTTCTTTACATAAAAAAAACTTGTTACTCACCTCCAATTGGACCATCAGTTGACGGTTTTTTGGTTGTTGGGGCAGCAGTCGGTGGTTGATTGGTTGATGGATGAGCAGTCGATGGTTGTATTGTTGTAGCACCTGAGTTGTCACAATTAACATTATAGTCATAGTCGCAGTACTTGGCAGCTTGGTTCCACAGTAGTCCTCCCGTGCATCTTTCCTGGTTTCCTTCTCCATTCCAACAATTGTAAAATGCTGCGCAGTCATTAGGGTCAGCATGAAGTCCGTTTGATTTACCCGCACAAAAGCCTTCAATGAGAGTAGGAAGCCTGTTTGAGTTTTAAAAAGTATTTTCCTGATGGTGTGCCCTGTCGCTATGTATTCAAACTAAACAACAACGTTCACAGAGAAGGATGAAATAACCAAAATGACACAAAATGAGTTTTTAAAGTTTTTAAAAATAGCAGTCATATATGGAGATACCGGTTCTGGGTTCCATCACAGAAGAAGGAGCAATTCATTCAGTTATCAGAGTTAATATCTCTGATGTACCCACCCACATTTTTGTGTCAAAGTTGAAAAAATAAGCCAACTGTAGTGACCCAAGAACCACTTGGCAACACTTTTTATCAAATATAGATATAAATTTAAATATTCATACGACTTTGATTTCAAACCAGTAAATACTCTATATAGTGAGCTCGACATTTTTTAATTGGTTGAAGGAGTAGATTTTTTTAAGCATTGTACCCACAGTATATAATGAAACTGCCTTAAAGGGACGAATTCTTATACTCCCGGCGGCATTAATTTTTCTGAGCAGATCCAACTTTTTTACCTGACTTTAAATTTTCCACAGGGATATTCTCTCATATAAGGTAATCATTCAGTCATTATTATATAATAAAATACTTGGCATTTTTTAAAATTGTTTTTGATACATGCATGTGATAACCTAATGAGATGTGCGATGTCAAGATTTGAAATTTAAAATGCATAAGTTCTGATGACAAGGAACGACATTGAAAATGCGTGAAAAATCAAAGTCGAAGGGTCATAACTCAGATCTAACTTTTTCGACAGCAATCCCCTTTTTCGTGCACATCTACATATTATGGTATTTCATTGTGTAAAATTTCACTGAAATCCATAAAATTGTTTGGGAGAAGTTGCGATGACAAGGTTTGATATTGAAAATGCATGAAAATCTAAGTCCAAAGGCCATGACTCAGTCTAACATATCTAACATTTTAGACAGCAATTCCCTTTCTATATCAATTTGGGAGGAATTGTGATGACAAGATTTCGTGTACAGGCAGACGGACGGACGGACATGGTGAATCCAGTATACATCCACAACTTTGTTGCGGGGGGGGGGGTATAAAAATAAAGGATCCAAATGAATGCCTTCAGAATTGTTATTCCTGACTAAGTACATGTACTACAATGTAACAACAATCAACCAATGACTAAACATGCAGAAAGAGTCATGCAAACCATAATATCACAGAGAGGATAAATATGCCATACATATTTCATATTATCATTCCATTATAACATATACAGAACATTCATACATCATAAATATGCATGCGCGGATCTAGAATTATCATGGATGTATTGGAGGAACGGGTATTGATCTGTTTACTCAGACGGTAAAAATAAGAGGGTCGTCTGAAGGTCTTGAGATCGACACCGTTCCATCTACGCCATATTTCCTCACTAGATCCGCGCATGCACATATAAGGACAAAAAAAAAAATAAATACCTGTTTCCGCTCACACAGTCAGAAAAAAAGGGTATCTAGATGAGCATTTTTTCTTTACATTTTTTCTCTGGAAGTAAGGACTGAACGGAAGTTATTACTATTTCTGCTTCGTCATAATCAATGCGGGAAACCGTGTATTGGAACTTTGAATTAGGAATAAAGCCATTTAAAACGATAAAGTCACTATAAAAATACAGCCATGGTAAAAAAATAAACTATACAAACGTTTAGAGTCTTTAGCTCATAAAAGAGTTAGATGGGGTGGGCGGAAACAGGGATATTTTTTGGTCTAATTGCTTTAGAATCTGAAGACAAATTACTCGTATTCATAAACCACACTGACCTTAGTCATCTTGAGTATGCTTTGGTTGCTGAGGACTATTCAAGGATGCCAACATCTGCTATACCCTCTTAAAAGACGGAGCGTGCGATTTTTTCCAAGCAAAAGCTTCACGAATCAAGTAACGGGCAGTTATCAAATTGCCAATAAAGTGTTCGTAAAAAAAAGGCAATTTTAACTTGTATAAATTTTGATTTTTGATCTTAATAATATGTCACATAGTGATAAATATATCATCAGCATAAAGGTCCAGATAAAAAATACATTTATGCCCTCGAAAAACTTAAATATTTTCTAACCAGATATTTATTTTGGGCTCAATATCTATTACTATATTATAAATTACCTTTCTTCTCTTTATTCTGGGGAATAATAGCTTCTTTAGAAGTCAACAGCAATACAATCCGACATTTGATATTAAAATAATATTCAAATTCATAAAAACTTATTGAAATAAAATATTGATTTTCTTCCATGTTACAGAGCAATACAGTGCCTCGTTTCGTGTAGACATCGAATACAATTGAAGACTTTTAGGGAGTTGAAAACACCAATAACAATCATTTCAACTACGTTAGAGAAAGTCATCCATTCCGATTGTCAATGCAATTCTCACATTCGTTTTATGTGATTTATTCAGATTTTTTGAAAACAAATTTTATATAAATGTCATTGAACAAATTGCAGACTTATTAAGATATTATTTCAAAAATATTTTCAATTCAAAATGTTTTACTCGAAATTCTTCAGTGAGAATGCATCATCAGGAACAAAGTAGTTTCTAGATTAAAATGTAAAGAAGTACTATGTATCTGAGTATACACAAGTATATTATGTTCATACATTGGATAATCTATTTAATAGTGCATGCAGGTTTTTATTCAACCAGAGAAAAAACAAAACAAAAAAAGTATTATGAATTAATAACAATATAGGCCTTTCAACAAACGCTAGGTGTCGACTGAGAGTAACGACAACTCGTACCCAAAGTGTCAGAATCGGAACCTTTCGCGCTTCTTCATAAAAATGTAGCGCAAAAATCACTTCAAATCATGAATTTTCTTATTTTTTTACCTCTTTTGGGTTGTTGGACAAAGTTGGTAGGATTGAGTATAATATTTTAATTTGTTTCATGTACTGAAGACAATAAAAGGACAGAGAAAGATAGCACAAAATTGCACATCAGATTTTTAGACCGAGTTACAAATGCATTGAAAGGGAGAGAAATCTTTAATAATATCTGTAAAATTCGAGACCCTTTAAACTATGAAACGAAGTGAAAAGTAACGAAATGAAACAAAAAACAAAATTACAAATTTTACCATTTAATCATTCGTTTACGATATATAACTGTGGTAATTTTTTCCCTTGCACATCCTTAGCCTATGTGCCTCGGGAACTGCGAGTCAAAGATCAGTACGTCTTATACATAGTTTATAATCTACATTTCAGATCTGTAAAAGACTATCTAATAGCTGACAAGGTTCAATCTAGGCATAGATGTAACCGATTTCGTTAAACTCTGCTTATATAAAGGGGAAAGGGGGGCACATAAGTTTTCACTAAAAATTGTATCCCGAAATTCTCAGTTTAGAATTAACATCAAAAATAAAAAGCAGATATACCTGTATGTGTTAAGATAAATATCATGAGTTAGAAACAAAAATACATGTAATATGTCGATAAGTATGCATAACGAAGACAGCATCAAAAGTAGCGGGAAAAAAATAGAATAAGAGAGAGAGAGAGAGAGAGTGCGCACATGCCTATGATTATCCATAACATTGAAAAATTATTTCAATATTACACATTTTTATATAAAAAAAAGTGACGGCAATGACCCCCACCCTATACATGTAAAAAAAGACGCAGAAATGATATTAATACAGATTTCAGCTTTACTGCTCGTACAAGGAACTGATATAATCACCCCTCATCCACAATCATATCTGCATGATTCAGTTTCAATTGGAGGGCGTTGGCCGCCGGCCGCCTATGCCATAGGCGGTGCTTGCAAAGGGTTTAAGGGAGGAGGGATGGACAAGAAGTTTTTAAAGAACACATGAAAAGTGAATAATGTTTGAAAAATGTTTGTGTTATGGATAAACATGTATTGGAATTATTTTGTAATTCAAAAATTCGCTAATTAAAGAGTTAGGGTATACACAGCCCGCGTTCTAAATGTTAAAATCTGTGAATATGCCTAATATGCATATGGGGGGAGGGGGCGCCTTCTCCCCCTTTCAATCAAAAGTTATTGATTCGGATAAGGCCAACGCGCATCCGATTCAGATTTTACAATACATTTCTGCATTCTGCTTTCTTTTCTTTTATGTTATGATTAGATTAATCTCTGCCATATCAATAGGGGGTAAAGGGGGATTATGAATTTTAAATTTTGATTTTGAATATATGAATATTATGCAATGGAAATCGTAATTGATAAATATTGGCCATCTTTTTGTAACGATTGAAAAAAAAAAACATTCACTGACCTTCGCTTTCGCTCGCCAGTTTTTAACCACTTAAATGTATATGATCATTTCATAACAATACGGCTTACCGATGTACCCTTTCTCCCTAAAGAGTGATAGAGGGTAGATAAAAAAAAATTCTGACATTTTTACCCAAGACGCAGCAAAAAAAAAAAAAAAAAATTTGCTCGCTCGTATTCGCTCGCCTACATATCACTTAATTTGGCATAAATATAATTCATTTGAAGGTCACATATGAAGGACTCCAGAGAGAGAAATGAGAAACATGTACGTCCCTTCCCCCTTTCTGAAATCCTGGATCCGCCACTGATCCATTTCTAAAAGTGTGAGTACAGGACTGTGCTCTACATTTTCTTTTTCTCAATATTTGATAAATTTATACATCGCTATATACATTTTTTTTTAGTTTTAATTGTATAAACTTATACTCAAAATAAGTCACCTAAAGTCCGCTCGGTACTTGAAAGCTAGGATCAAAAGGGGGATGGGTTGGAGAGGGGGATCAGTCCGACCCCCCCCCCCCCTCCTTTGAATTTACAAAAAAGTTAGATATGTTTTTCCAGCTTATATACAAAATCATAAGTGATGAGGAATCGGCAGAGCCTTCATAGTCTATGGTTTGGCCATCCAATGCAATTTTATCGATTATTAACAGGTTACGCAGATTTGTTCCATTTACCCTCAGTCAAGACAATTATGACTTCAGCACTTCATATGGGTTAATATTAATACATTTGACTACTTGATAACGAAATACACTTTTTATGATAAAAGAGTCAGGTTTTGCTTATTCATATATTTATTTCTTTAGGCACAGGGTTTCAGTGCCTCTCCTTTTCTAAAGAAAAAAGACAAAAAAAGTTAACTTCTTTATAAACTCCCCTGAAAAGACTTGATTGGTTATATCTTTTTTGCTGTTCAGATTTGGTAACTGCTTTTACATCAGAACAATCTTGAAATAGATGACTACCCTGTACATAGCCGTTTAGTCGCTTGTTTAATCAAGAATATGCGAAGAGCTGGACGCCTGTCATTTTACATTATTTTAGACAATTCAACTTGAAACCTTTTCATAAAGATTCGTTCTTTAAATCACGTCACTATGTAATCGATTATTGAGAGCCATAATCAATAATCGGAATCAAGTATCGAGCGATAATCGATTATTTGCGATAATCGGTTGCCACTTTTGGACACCACCATGAATGTGAAAAAAACCTCGTTTTCCAGTACCTATTTTTGATCAAATTTCATTTTGAGTCATTTACCGTTCTTATCTGATCCAGAATGTTCTGTGACTCTATTTGCATATACGTATACGTGAGTTCATTTTTTTCTTCAGTTTTTTTTTTCATGACCATGTGTTGGATCGGCTGACAACCCCACCCTCCTCCCTCTAAAAAAAACTTTTCCTGGAGAGGAAAGAAAAAAAAAGTTTCTTAAGGTACTTACAGCAATAAAAAAAGTTACGTAATCGATGTTTCTGACAAATTTTGCTCGGCTTTAAACTATCAAAAAAAAAAAAAAAAGAAAACTATCATAAGATGTCAACCAGTAATTGTTCAGTGAAATATGTGATGGGAACCCCCCCCCCCCCTTTTTTTTTCTAGTTATCCCTGCATGTAGCTGTATTATAGATAAAAGAGGTTGTTTTCAAAGTAACAATCATAACGATATGGACATTTCTTTTACATGTCTATAGCAAACAATCCATGCAAAAAGAAGAGGAATTCATCTAGTCACTCAGATTTTTTTCTGTACAACTCAGTTTAGATATCTGAAAATCGTGAAAATTTAATTTTTTTTATTTTTGTAATTTGTTTTGTTTGCTTTTTTGGACAACTTGTGTTAAATACCGTTTGATTTTGAATTCTTCGTAAATTTTGATTAAATTGGTTCAATGATCACACGAACCTGAAATTGAATTTTACAGGGCTTTTTCTATGATGTCTGCGACGTTTACCATTACGTTTTTTTTTTATTCTTTGTCCAAGAGAAAAAAAAAAAATAACAAATTTATTTCGTTTCGTTACTTTTCATTTCGTTTCTTGTGCGGTTCATATTTTAAAGGAGCCCGTAAAACTCGGTTACTCAAGATGAGTTCCGGGAATCAAATGTTTGCCAAATTTTACAGTTTGGATTGCCTCCCTTCTTTAGCAGATTTCATTGAAAATTCGGTAATAGAAATTAATTATTTCTCGATAATTAGCATGTCTTTCTCATTTCAAAGTTCCTTATTGCTATTCAGACACAGATACTTAAGTCGTGAAACACTTTCAAAGGAAAATTATTGGATTTTAAAATTTAGTTGAAAGGCCTAAACAATAGGCATGTTGTGTATTCATAAACACTGTTGTGTTAATTAATAAGACTCCGATGAAACCAGATTCGAAAGGTTTTTGTCTTGAGCAATTTAAGATTTTGGTGCTCCTTTTGGAGATAATGATTACACGACAAGGTGATCTATTCAGATAAATAATCTTTACACCAAAAGTTTTCCTTGAGGATTTAAAATGTTTTCTCAAATTGTAAACTTCGAAGCGTATTAAGAAGCATAAGATAATGCTCTTAATCTAGTTGACTCACCTGAACCACCAGGTGACTGGGTTGTTGGGGCACCAGTTGGTCCCGCCGTGGGGCCTTGTGTAGGACCTGCTGTAGGGCCCGCCGTGGGAGCAGGCGTTGAGGCAGGTGGTACTGTCGGGGCTGCAGTAGGGGGATTAACCGATCCGCCATTCTCTTCAGCTTCAAACACATCCTTTATGATGCTGATCAAAGGATATCGCTTGGGACCACACATTGCTTTGAAATCATCAAGTGGGAGTGCCCACACCATAGCACCTCCGTAACCATTGGGAATAATAAAATTCTTGACCTAAAAATGCGAAATACATGCTACTAAATTGTTTAATGTTACATTTGTTTCTTTGAGTTTCTCCTTCATTTTCTTTATTTCTTTATTTGAGCATTTTACTTTTATCAATTTCAACAAAAAGAAATGTAAAAGACCTACTTTGTTATGAATGCTTATCTCGTCATCGAAACCGATCCATACAGTGCCCTCTACAAAGTACGGTACCATAGCTTCTGGGTCACGGTAGGTGGTACCATAGCCACTGTTCTGCAAACTGCAAATCTACATAAAGAAAAATGGTATTACACAGACTCTCAGGAAATCACTTGCAGGACAAAAGATCCTACAGACACACAAATATCGTTTTTGTTTTCAAGAACAGTCTTTCTTGTGATAATCAGTGTGTTGAGAAAAGTCAACTGAAATGAAACTAGTGAAAGCAAAAGGCATTAATGCAATGAAATATAAATTTGCTAGAATAATGAAAATAAAGTGAAACAAACAGACAGATGGGCGTAAAATCACAAACATCTTGCAGACAGAAGACTTTTGAACATTTGCTCGTTGTAGATACGAAATCGATGAAAGATTATCAGACGAATTCCAATTCTTGTACTATGTGCATTTTTTATAATATTTGATACAATCATATATACCTCATAATAGGACAAGAATCCTTTTTCTTTCGTATAAGGTCCAGACGGAGCTGAACCTGATACTGTTGGTGCACCTACACCATAATTGTTGGGATCAGACAAGGTAAAGGCTCGCCCATAAGTGGCTAGACCAACTATCAGCTTGTCCTTTGGCAATCCTAGCTGGTGCCAGTAAGAAGATGCCCATTTCTGAGAAAAAATTGTGGACAGTTAATTTGACTCCAGTGGTAGGTGTAGCAGACAGGAACTGCAAACTCTTTTTGGCATTTTATCTCACTCCCATTCGATAAAATGTTTCGTTCTTAATGTTGTATTTCGAATTGGTCTGCTTATATAAGCTCTAGGGCCAATATTTTGGGAAAAGATAATTTGAGTAATACAGATGGTTTAATCAATATTTTGCCATGTAACTTTGCTGAAGGATTTTTACCATGTTCCATGTTTTGTCTGCATCAGCCGAGGAAGCATCAAGTGGACTATTGTGACCAGTAACACTACCCCAGGCTCCGTTAAAATCATACGTCATCAGGCAAATAAAGTCCATGTTTCTGAAATTATAACAATCAATCATCCTCTTAAAATAAAAGTTAACTGATAATATGCAAGCATACTTAAAATAAGCTTTATAAATATAAATACTTTGAGTAAAACAAACTTCTAATTTTGAAATACTCACGCAGCCATCAGAGGTACATCGTAAACACCATCAATATTCGTTTTTCCAGCAGCCACAGCAGCAGTAAGCAGTAATCTGTCATTGCCAGTTTGAGAAGCTTCGATTTCGAATGCTTGTCGCAATTCCTAATGAAAATAAAACAATCAAGAGCATTTTGTTATCATTGGGTATTAGATCATTCTCGGGGAATTAATGTTGATTCATTTGTGTTTAGGGTCAATGTGGTTGGTTTGCTATGTTTTGCATGTAATTTTCTCTTAATGCTTTTTAGATTCTGAAACGTGTAGCTTGAAGCTAAACCGTCAATAAAGTCTAGTAGAAATGTTCCGTTTTTTTTAATTCTTTAATTATAACTGTTCAAGAACAGGTATATCGATTGTTGCATGTTTGACCCTAAATGCTTGACCTTGAAAGTGACCTTGACCTATATTGGGTGGTGAGTCTCATGATGTTTTACCATCCCTGCAAGTTTGAAAGCTGTCTGATGTATATCAAGTACGTTTTAGCCAAATATGTGAAACAGTGACTATCAGACAGACGGACGCCGGACAAGGTACGATGCAGACGAAAATTGAAATGGTGCACATCTTAATGATAATCCATTACCTCAACTAAAAGTCCAAAATTGGTATAATCAGCAGCAGCCCCGCCCCTTCTGGCCGGATACTCCCAGTCCATATCAAGTCCATCAAAGTTGTTGTCTCTCAGGAACGTCAAGGCAGAGTCAATAAATTCCCTTCTGTTATTGGGTGTAGAAGACATCTGTGAGTAGACTAAACTCCCAGCATTCCAACCTCCCATTGCTAAGAGGACCTTTAAGTCTGTATTTTGTTTCTTAAGGTTATTGACTCGTGTGTAAAGACTGAATAAAGAAAACATTTTTATTGATTATATGTCATTTGTTTTCAATGCCCTTCTCCTTTTTAAAAGATAAAAAACTACCTTGCTTGAGATCCCCTTCTTTTTTCCTTTCTTGCTGATGTTCACCTAACCCTTACCCGGAAATTTGCAAAATGCACAAATTTAAATTTAAAACAATAAAACCAGAGGGCGCTACTTAAATATATTTTGACTGAACATTTCTTTAGTTGGAAGTATAACAGATGAGGATTTACTATCTAAAACACGTGTCTGATGCATTAAAACTGGTTTGAAATTTTCTTCAAGAAGGTAAAGAGTTGGAACACTTCTGTATTACTATATACATTGAAACAAGCATTACCCGTCAGCCCAATCTTCATCTGGGTCGTTCCATTCATAATTGGTAATTGTATTTCCCACAAGTTTTCCAAATGAATACATAATGTGAGTACATAGGAAAGGGTCGATGTCCTCTGGCCAGAATTTGCCCTCACTGCTTCTGTATTGTGACCAGTTTGTGTAATAACATACTCTCTTGTATTTTCCGCCACCTAAATAGAGATAAAGTAAGTCCAGTATCATGCGTATATATTTTTTTTTTTGCCTTTTTTAAAATTGTATTTTTAATCTGTTATACCTTAATTAACAATATTCATATTCTCAATTTTTATCTCTTCATTTCACTTCAAATTTCTTAGGAACTTTTTTATCTATGTTAGTTTTATTTTATGTCAAATTTTGCTCTTACCTTACGAATGACACAAAATATTGCACCATTCAATGTAAAGGCTTCCAATTCTTTCAAATATGAAACACATGTATACATGTGCTGTGTCTGAGTGTATTTACCTAAACTTCAATTGTCTTCTATGTTTGTTGTGTGTGTTTGGGGTTAAATTATTCCCACTTCGATCATTAATGCAATATCGACTTCCGTAAAGTTGGCAAAAACGCTATTTCAAGCGGACATAGATACATTCTCTGAAGTCATTTCCATTTTCAATATTGTATAAGGAATAGAATTTGACAACGACACATAGCAAAACCTTCACAACAATAAACCCGAAAACGAATAATTGTGGAAAGAACAGATAAGCAGTCTGAGTGCCAATATTAATTGTACTTAGTTTATGTCAAAATTGAATGAATATTATCATTTACTAATTAAACTTATTAGCTTTACACACGAAAACGAAATTCGATCTTGTTTGTAATAACCATATTATTGTAGTTGTACATCCTCGATACTAATATCTTAAAACGTCCGACGTTGAAATGAAACCAGCGTTTATTATTTTTTTTTAACAAAAACGATATTAAGATGGACATATACACGTAAGGATTCTTCCGTTTTGCAGGTTACTTGTCTAAATGATTGCCGAAATGATTGCCTGTACATTGTTCTTGACATAAAAAAACGTCGTCAAGGAAAACGATAAAAAAGCAAATAAACGTTTCTTTGATATTTATTACAAAAGAAAACATGATTAATGTACATGAATAAACAACAAAATGAGGATTCTAATGATACATGAATCAAAACATTACACAAGTCTAAAGAGTACCAATTGTAAGGCCTTTAACAACAAATATCAATTTGTTTCACTCGTATCGATAGTATGATGAATCCATTTCAATTAACATATAATTACTCAATCAAAGAAAAACTAAAACAAAAGCAAAATCGAGGATTTGCAGCAATCCAAGATTGGCAGATAGGGTTGCGGTGTAGCGTTTGATGCCTCCTTAGTAGAAGGTGTGAATAATCCAAATATTACTGTAAAAAGATAAACCCATACCTTTAATGACGTTATTTAAATGCATAATATTCGCTATGTAATAAAGTTTACGATAGATTTATTAAATATTTTCATGTCTTCCTTACAAAATAAACAAAAATATGTAAAGTCTAGGGGTTTTCATTCTCTCAATGGTTATTTTTGTGTACAGCCAGCAAAACTTGGCCAATCACATCTTTGTGCAAAACTATTGAAATGGAGAGAAGGAGGACACGATCCTTGAAATATTCTCCCGTTGGAACAAGTAAAGTACTTATTACAGTTTCCTGGATAGTTGTATAAACCATTAGCAAGCGTCGTACAATCCATCCCTGAAAAAAATGAACAAAAAAGAAATTGAAGTAAATGTTATGTGATTAGGACAAATAAGTGCAACGTCTGAATACACCATACAACTTCCGTATTCTTAATAGACCACACATAGATTCAAATTCAAACATCTTGAAATCAAAGAAACGAAAGTTTCTGTTTTCTAAATATAAGCATAGCACTGATCGTTATTTAATCTAACCTTCCACTGGGTTATTCGAAGATACTGGTGTCACTGTTGTCGTCATAACTTCGGGCTGCTCGGTTGTTCTGGATGACGTGGCAGGCGGCTGCTTGGTTATGACGTCAGATCTCACACAATTTACTCGATCGGGATAATCACAATATTTGACTGCCTGGTTCCATAGAAGACCCCCATAACATTTCAGTTGGTTCCCTCTTCCTGCCCAGCAGTTGTAGTAACCAGCACAGTCCCCGGGATCACCATGTAATCCGTTTGGCTTGTCTGCACAAAAGCCTGGTGGAAAATGAAAGATCTGCTCAAACTGATATTCCATATGGATCCATGAGTTTCCCTACACCTCTCATATGATGACCAGTACCACCGTCCACCATAACGGTCATTGGCAATGAATGCATCCCTCAACCTCTTTAGCAAGCTACTACTCATTCTCAAAAGCGGTCATTCTACTCGAGCAAGTTAGCACCATAGCAATCAAAGCATCAATTCGAACATAAGATGAAAGGTTGATGAATGAAATTGACTTATCACCAAACACCGATAGATTGGATATAAAGCCAAATCTTCTTCGTGACTGAAAATCAGGGGAGACATGATCCTCTTTTGCTTGGAGAGTAGCCATGCACTGCTTCATACAAGAAAGGAAAAAGTTCGAAAGCCATATTTGGAAAAGAATGTGAATTGTCAAGAAATGCCAGGAATACCAGATTATTCATGCAAAAGATAAAATGATGTAAGATTTTTGACATGCAAGAAAACCGTATTCCAAAGGAAAGCAACATTTTTTTTAGATAAGAACACATCACCATACTACTCGGCAACCTGTACTCACTACTGGGACCCGATGTTACATCCGGCCTTGTTGTGGTAAGGATAGGAGTGGTTGTGGTAGTTGGTGACGCGGTTGACGTGGTGGGACGCTGGGTGGTGGTAGTGGTGGTGGTAGCTGGTACGGCAGCTGTTGTTACTCCTCCCCTGGAGCAGTCCACAAGGTTACTCCATTGACAATTGCTAGACACGTGATCAAATAACAGAGTCCCAGGGCAGGTCTTTATAAAGGGCACGGAATGGGCACACTGGTAAAAGTTCTTGCAATTAGCTAAATCTGGGTAAATATATCCGTTCGGCATTCCAAGGCAAGTTGTTATGACTGAATTTTAAAATCAAACAAAAAATGATAATGAACAAATGTTTATAATGTCAATTTCAATCAAACATTGAGTTAGAGATTATACAAAAAGATATACTAGTAATCTATCAAAATTAGATGACAGTTTGATTACACTGATTTGTACAATCAGAAAGGGATTTGAATATTGCAATATTGAGCATATAGCATATATCTGTATGAAAATACACAAAGGTTAAGACATATAATATCTACATGGATAGTAAAGAAAGGATGAGTATGCTATTGAATGGAGGATTATTTGAATGAATTGTACATGAAGAAGACATAAAGTGTCTATATTTTCGTAATCATACTTTGATCTTTGCATTCATGAGCATATTTTCAGGAATACTATGACAATACACAGCTCTGCACATCGAATTTCGTACATTGCCGATTAATTGCACAAATATAATGGCTACAAATACTGCCGTTTTGCAATATCTTTGATACTTAGAACTTTCTTTGTGAATAGAAATCCTCGCGTGGTAATATATTTTAATGACTCTGGCACACAAGGCTTTGAAGTTTGTTTTTTTTTTGGGGGGGGGGGGGGGGGGGGTCGGTCCTTTATTAATTCTTTCTCATTTCAAATGTACTGTCATTGGCTTTTGGTATTGTTTGATTTGTTTCGATCTTACCTTTCTCACTGATTGCACATTATGTTTTAGTAGCAATCACTGCTGCCAATTTGTGTTGTGTCATATGACGACAGAAATGTTTAAACAACTTACCGTTGCCGCCAGGAGATTGGGATGTTGGAGCATCTGTAGGTCCCGCCGTAGGTCCCTGTGTGGGAGCTGCTGTTGGGCCAGCTGTGGGAGCCGCTGTTGGACCAGCCGTTGGAGCGGCTGTCGGGGCAGCCGTAGGAGCGGCTGTGGGTGCAGCCGTAGGAGCGGTTGTTGGTGCAGCCGTCGGGGGCAGCTGTCGGGGCTGCAGTAGGGGGATTTACTGAACCACCATTCTCGTCAGCTTCGAATATCTCCTTTATTTTGTTGATTAGAGGAAATTTCTTTGAGCCGCAATTTGCTTTAAAATCATCCAGGGGAAGTGCCCACACCATAGCGCCTCCGTAGCCATTGGAAATAATGAAATTTTGAACCTAGACGTAAAAATTTAACGGTTAGAATTACATAAAATGCATTTAATACGTCTAAAAGTTTTGATTGTGTCAACTCTTTGCTTTTGACCTACTTTGTTATGGATGCTTATTTCATCATCAAAGCCAACCCATGTTGTGCCATCTACGTAGTATGGGACCATCGCCTCTGTATCACGATAGGTTGTACCACTGCCACTGTTCTGCATCTCACAGATCTATTATATCAAAAATACAAAATGACGAAAGGGTCAGTCATGAAGTACGATAAGACATATTCTAAACTTTTTAATTTTCTATTCCTAATGAAAAAAAAATGACTTCTAAACTAAGCGTCAATGCATTTTATTAACACGAGAATAAATAAAATCCAAGGAATTAGCTTATGCTTAAGGAATATCATGTTGCTTTCGAGAAAAAAAAAGAGAGAAAAAAAAACAACAACAATATATAACACATTCAACATTATATACCTCGTAATAAGCGAAGAATCCTTTCTCCCTCGTATAAGGTCCAGACGGAGCTGAACCTGATACTGTTGGTGCACCTACACCATAATTGTTGGGATCAGATAAGGTAAAGGCTCGCCCATAAGTGGCTAGACCAACTATCAGCTTGTCCTTAGGTAATCCTAGCTGGTGCCAGTAAGCAGATGCCCATTTCTAAAAGAAATATTCAAGGGTCAATTTCAGTTGTGTTTGTAAAAATCAAATCTTACTCCCAGTTGGAAATACCACATCTGGTCATATGATGGCCTGTTCCGTTTTTTAAAGGATTTTTCTTGCGGTTTTGGCTGGTTTCAATTTTTTCTGGTTTAGTTTGCTCTCGAGTTTACGATTTTCGGAAATAAAAAAGGATTTAGATCATTACTGATGCACAGTTTAATCCATAAATTTTGTCCTATATGGTAATCTTTTACATTTCCTTATATAAAACAATATTTGACTATCATATACCATGTTCCATGTTTTGTCTGCATCAGCCGAGGAAGCATCAAGTGGACTGTTGTGGCCAGTAACACTACCCCAGGCTCCGTTGAAATCATACGTCATCAGGCAAATGAAGTCCATGTTACTGAAAGAAGAGTCATCATAATATTAGGCTTTCTTTATACATGTACCTCAAACTATTTTAAGAACTGACGAAATCTACAATTCTTTTTCAAAAATTTCGAAAAGAAAAAGAAAAAGGAATTTTAGACAATACTAACGCGGCCATTACAGGCACGTCATAAGCCCCGTCAATGTTTGATTTCCCAGCGGCTACGGCAGCGGTAAGTAGTAATCTATCGTTACCAGTTTGTGTCGCTTCGTTTTCGAATGCCTGCCGTAATTCCTGTGGAAAAAAAACCGATTTATTAAATAATTGTACATTCTAAAAGCAATTACAACTGGGTTTCAGAGTATCTGAAATAATACAAAATCGTTCGCCTTCTTGGTTTCCATAATACATCTGTAATGGCATTGATGGTACCTGAACTAGCAGTCCAAAATTGGTATAATCAGCGGCGGCCCCGCCCCTTCTGGCCGGATACTCCCAGTCCATATCAAGTCCATCAAAGTTGTTGTCCCTCAGGAACGTCAAGGCAGAGTCAATAAATTCTCTTCTGTTGTTGGGCGTAGAAGACATTTGGGAGTACACTAAACTCCCAGCGTTCCAGCCTCCCATTGCTAAGAGTACCTTCAGATCTGTATTCTGTTTCTTCAGATTATTAACTCGAGTGTATAATCTGGAATTTAAAAGATTTGTTTGCGAAAAATTTTGTCCCCATTTGTAGCATTTTTTAAGCGAATGTGAAAGGTAATAAAGAATACATCTTGAAATATCAAAACCCTAGCTTCTTTTTACAATTTTACAATTTTAGTCAGAAACATGTGGCGGACGGACGGACGGACGGGCAGACAGACTAGATCTTTTAAAAATGTTCTTCGATACTTTGAAAAAAAGCCATAATTTCAGTGTGAATGCAACAGCAATGGATGCCAATGAGTAAATATGAACTTTTTATAAAGCAAAACATCAAAAAGAGCAAGATTCGCCAACACTTTATCAGTTGATAGTAACGACAAGGTTGTTGTTGTAGGTTATTTTGACATTTTTTCGTACAAACTTATAATATTACCCAGGAACATGAAGGTACATGTACTAAGTTTAGTTATGATATCTAGGTAAATATTTCTATATGTCTGTTATCCAGGGGACTTACCCTTCAGCCCAATCAGTATCCGGGTCGTTCCATTCGAAATTTGTTATCTTATTTCCTTCCAGCTTTCCAAAGGAATACATGATGTGGGTACATAGGAAAGGGTCGATGTCCTCTGGCCAGAATTTGCCCTCACTACTTCTGTATTGTGACCAGTTTGTGTAGTAACATACTCTCTTGTACTTTCCCAAGACTGCAAGGAAACATTAAACCTATAATTATATCTCGTATATTTAAGACAGAATTGAATAATGTTGACAGACTTTTAATGAAATAAATGAATGGACTAATTGCGCTTTTTGTTTTCTCCCATCTTAATCTTTTTGAAGATGGAAATAGATCATAAACTACATTATTGCATGGTGGCATATTTTTTGAATGATCAATGTTTTTTCCAGCGAAATTAAACGAAATGCAACCCGAAACGTGCATGTCTGGTCCATGTTGTCAAAAACAAATTCAATAGCATCATTTAAGAACAGATAAATTGACAACATGGACCAGACATGCACGTTTCGGGTTGCATTTCGTTATCTGTTCTTAAATGATGCTATTCAATTTGAAGACGTTTAACATGTTGTAACGTAGATGTATGGTAAGCTTCTACAAATTGAGACATTCAGACCGATGGATTAATGGAGCCTCTGTAAACGCCTTTCTAATTCGGGGTGCTCATCTTTGACGATTTACAGTAATATTTTCCTGTAAAACTCAATTCGAAGCTGTCCGGTATCTTTATTTCAAAAGCTAAAACAAGAAAGGAATTGATTTTACACATAAACGCTTTTTGTCCGATTAACGCAAACTAATTATAACGGTCAATTAACACTTGAACATTGTATGTTTCACACGAAGATCAAATACCATAAACTATACCAAAATGACCGACCATATGGCGCTCTCATTAGATCTAATACAAATAGATGATGCTTTAATATTGCTGAAGTCCAAAGTCCTGATATTTTCATTGACGGCAAAGTTTTTCATAAATGGTCTGGGTTTATATTAATTAATTTTTGAGAATTCTAAATGGTTTATCTTTCTTTCTGAAATTTTTGAGCATTTTCTTGATGATAAACCCCTCTTTATTTGCCTCTTTTCCATTTTTATTCATTCTTTAAGTATAATGATAGCCTTGAAAAGTAATTCTTCTTGAAAAAAAAGAAGATTTCCTTAAGTTAACATAAACCTGAATACGCTAAAACCAAGAAAAGACAAAATATAGTAATAAAGATTTCAATGTGTTAATTCAGTTTAGTGTCGCCATCTACAATAACTTCCTCTCGTTTTCTTTAAATAAAGTATCGACGCACGCATTGAAAACGGTTGTTATTCTACCATTCTAATGAAAAGGTCCGGGAATGTGCGATTTCCCTTTCGATTATGAAATATTTCGTGGCGAAATTTGCAGGTACATGTATGAACGAATTAGCCGATTCTTCGTTGAAGAGGAGAGAGATAAATGGTGTTACATGAAGATATATCAAACTAGAAAGGTTTCTTGTTGCGGTTGCAACAAGAGTGTCTTCCTCCTATACAAGTTTTGGTTTGGAAATATGAAGGACGTCACAATACATGTATTTATAATATGAATCAAGGCAAAGCCTTTTTGTGCGAGCGGAGAGAAAATAGATATGATGATATAAAATAAAACAAGAGCCCCAGGGGGCACAACGCTCACCTGATACCCATGCACGCTCTAATTGACATACTGACATTGAATACTGATAGTGCCAGTACCAGGATTTTAGCCCACAACCTTTCTAAAAAGATTTTTGCCGGATGCAGAGAAGTTTTTTTTTCAGACAACCTTTGAAAGTACAAAAAAGAAAAAATAGCCACATTTCAAAACAATAACTTTTTTACTGATTTGAAAAGACGGATAAAGTGGTCCAACGTCATATGCCCAGCTAGTATAGTTCAATTATGCAACATCAAAAATAAAATCATATTGTACATTAATGTGCAGCAGAAAAAGAATAAAACAATGAAACGATTTCATAAATTAAGTTTATTTAAAATTGAACACAAAACCTTTCATTATTGATAGCTAGCATGCCAGAAATTATAAAGCCTGTGTTTGTGAAACGAGAATGCCCCCGGCGGCATCTTTGTTAGTATAAAGGCCATTTTCTGTTAAGTATGTGAGAGGTCAGGGTCAGCGCAATATTGGTATCAATGGAAAGATCTTGTCACAAGGAATACACATGTAAAAATTGAAACCTCTATCACTAACCATTCAAAAGTTATGCCCAATGTTAAAGTTTTTGAGAAGTACGTCAAAGGTCAAGGTTATGGTCACGAGGTCAAAAATTTTGGTATCAATGGAAAGGTATTGTCACAAGGAATACACATGTGAAATATGAAACCTCTATCACCAGCTTCCATTTAAAAGTTATGCCCAATGTTAAAGTTTTTCGGAAAACAGACAGACAAAGAGACAGACGAATAGGCCAAAAACTATATGCTCCCGAATCTTTTATTCGTGGGGCATAAAAAACAAAGATTTTTCGGTTTTGCCTTTATTCGTATTAAAGTATACTGAAATCTATGAATGCTTTTGAATAGTATTGATTTCATCTCAAATACATGAAACGTACAGTTAAAATCGTTTTAATCCAATATTTATCAATATTCAAGTGAGTTGTGCTGCTTGTGCAGAAATTGGGCCAGTTTGTTTTTCAAAAAGCAGTGTATGGTGTATCAAACCTCATGACCCAGTGAAGCCACTTGAACAAATAATTTTCAGTGAATATGCTGAAATGCGGCGCTTCTTGCCTATGCATATTTCAACAGGCGAGAAGGAGCGTTGCATTTCAGCATACGCTGTTCAACAACTCAAGTGATTTCTCTAGGTTTCGTAGTTTGAAACAAATTAAAAGGCCCATGAAACTGTTAAGGTTGTCCAACTAGCAGACCTACAACATCGTTATTTACTGTTAAAAAATTGTTTTACCTCATCAAAGGTCTGTTACACGGACAAGTTGTTAGCGGAGAGAGTTCATGAAATGTATCGGTTGCATAGGATTTGCCGACAAAAAGTTATTTGGTCCGATAAAAACTCATCATGTATCTATTATTTGAACAGATAAAAATTCCCAAATGTCTTATCACAGGAACCTGTCATTTTATGAGAGAAAATGTTTTATTATTCACAACCTCAGGCCTCTGTGTTCCTCTTAGAAATATTATACATACAAGATGTTGAACACAGTGGCTTATGGTTGTAAATAATAATTTATTTACTCTATTTAAACAACAGCTTTCTGTGGTCCAACATTTCATAGGAAGATTTCAGGAACTCTGAACTGAATTATTTATTTCAAGAATTTCAGATATTAAATGTCCTATGCATTCTCAAAATCCGGAGGAAGAGATTACTCATTAGACGTTTCTTCAAGAAATCAGTCCGTAAATTACTTCATCTAAGAGAGTCTAAGACAGAGGAAATTCGAGCAAACTTTATGCATGATAACAAGTTGCAAGTGTTCCAAGTACATGAATGATAACCATTATGAAAGTGTTCCAAGTATAATGCACATTTCATTAAATAAAAATCTATTCCGTTTGCACTGTATCTCCTGAAATGTATCGCAGTACTAAAGGTATCACATTTCTACATGGGGAATCCCCTTCAGGTGTAATCCAAGGAAATCGTTTTAGCGGGGAATCCCCTCAGTTTTGACTGGTGAACAGGGCAGAATAAAAGGTGTCACACCATTGGTCAAAACTATTGAAAATTTAAAAATAGCACATGAAATCAATGTACCATTCCCTGTAGTCGGGATAAATTGAGTTTTGAACCTGTTTTTGTCTTTTATGCAATCTATTGATCGATTTAAAAATAGATGAAATTTGTAAAATTTTCGAAATGGATAGAGGGGTGATGTAAAAAAGTGGAATTTGTGAGAAAACGGTATGCATGACCCCCCTTTTTTCTATTATTTTTATGTGTGTCAAAGGTGTCCAAATCCAACGAGACCAAATTCATAATTATTGAATGAAGGATTGGAAGTCACTCAAATTGAGCTAAATGATTGATCATACAAAGAAGGTTTTTATTTCTTTGGATGACACCTTCAGGTACACGGCAAAACATGGCCGCTTTTGAAATCTTGTTACCGACTTTAAAAATAAAATTCTAAATAAGTATAAAGAATTTAAATAATTGAATCATATCACATAAAAGGTCAATCAATAAGACATTGAAGCATGTGTCACTTGTTGAATTATCAGCTGTAACTATGGATGAAAGGTCGATCAAAAAATGATTAATCATACAAAGAAGGTTTTTTTCCTGTAGTTGCACCTGAAGCATTGGGCATGGAAAACATACATTATACCTATGTACAATCTTAAAAAATATTCCTTAAAAATCCAAAAGTGGATATCTTGACAAAATTCTTTCACTTGTAGGGTACCATGCATGAGTACCTCATACCTACAAATTGTCATGACAATCTGAAGAGTGGTTATAGAAAAGAAGCAGAAAATGTATGAAAATCACCCCCCCCCCCTTCCTTTTTACATAAGAAAAAAATTCATAAAAAATCAAAAAAATAAAATTTAAGCATAAAATACATATCAAAGCATTAAGTAAGTTAAATATGATAAATATGTAGTAAATGAGTGTGTAAAATCATACACTTATTGAGTTATTTAAAGAAATAGTGCAAAAATGTGCATTTCTGACTAAGTCCGAAAAGACGTCAAAAACGCGTCAAAAATTTGACTTCGAAGTGGAACCAAAAATAACAACACTTCTTAAGACATCTCTCTAGATCATCCTGATGCTTTCGGTTTGTCGATACATGCTTCGGTTCTGAAGAAGAAGTTTGTCAAAGGAGGGTACCCCCCGTGACCTACTTTTGGCTGTGGTGGCGCCACCTGTTGACAGATCCGGACGAAAAACAACAACACTTGTAGGGGACCATGAGTACTTCAAACCTACCAAGTTTCATCAAAATCCCTTCAGCCGTTCTGAAGAAGAAGTTGAAAATGTGAAAAGTTTACGACGGACGACGACGGACGACGACGACGGACGACGGACGCCACGCTATGACAATAGCTCACTTTGGGCCTATGGCTCAGGTGAGCTAAAAAGGGGAAAAAAATTTTGTTGGGGTCCCGCCGGGGTTTGAAGCCACTCCCCATGGGTCCATTGGGCATGGAAAACATACATTATACCTATGTACAATCTTAAAAAATATTCCTTAAAAATCCAAAAGTGGATATCTTGACAAAATTCTTTCACTTGTAGGGTACCATGCATGAGTACCTCATACCTACAAATTGTCATGACAATCTGAAGAGTGGTTATAGAAAAGAAGCAGAAAATGTATGAAAATCACCCCCCCCCCTTCCTTTTTACATAAGAAAAAAATTCATAAAAAATCAAAAAAATAAAATTTAAGCATAAAATACATATCAAAGCATTAAGTAAGTTAAATATGATAAATATGTAGTAAATGAGTGTGTAAAATCATACACTTATTGAGTTATTTAAAGAAATAGTGCAAAAATGTGCATTTCTGACTAAGTCCGAAAAGACGTCAAAAACGCGTCAAAAATTTGACTTCGAAGTGGAACCAAAAATAACAACACTTCTTAAGACATCTCTCTAGATCATCCTGATGCTTTCGGTTTGTCGATACATGCTTCGGTTCTGAAGAAGAAGTTTGTCAAAGGAGGGTACCCCCCGTGACCTACTTTTGGCTGTGGTGGCGCCACCTGTTGACAGATCCGGACGAAAAACAACAACACTTGTAGGGGACCATGAGTACTTCAAACCTACCAAGTTTCATCAAAATCCCTTCAGCCGTTCTGAAGAAGAAGTTGAAAATGTGAAAAGTTTACGACGGACGACGACGGCGGACGACGGACGACGGACGCCACGCTATGACAATAGCTCACTTTGAGCCTATGGCTCAGGTGAGCTAAAAAGGGGAAAAAATTTTGTTGGGGTCCCGCCGGGGTTTGAAGCCACTCCCCATGGGTCCATTGGGCATGGAAAACATACATTATACCTATGTACAATCTTAAAAAATATTCCTTAAAAATCCAAAAGTGGATATCTTGACAAAATTCTTTCACTTGTAGGGTACCATGCATGAGTACCTCATACCTACAAATTGTCATGACAATCTGAAGAGTGGTTATAGAAAAGAAGCAGAAAATGTATGAAAATCACCCCCCCCCCCTTCCTTTTTACATAAGAAAAAAATTCATAAAAAATCAAAAAAATAAAATTTAAGCATAAAATACATATCAAAGCATTAAGTAAGTTAAATATGATAAATATGTAGTAAATGAGTGTGTAAAATCATACACTTATTGAGTTATTTAAAGAAATAGTGCAAAAATGTGCATTTCTGACTAAGTCCGAAAAGACATCAAAAACGCGTCAAAAATTTGACTTCGAAGTGGAACCAAAAATAACAACACTTCTTAAGACATCTCTCTAGATCATCCTGATGCTTTCGGTTTGTCGATACATGCTTCGGTTCTGAAGAAGTTTGTCAAAGGAGGGTACCCCCCGTGACCTACTTTTGGCTGTGGTGGCGCCACCTGTTGACAGATCCGGACGAAAAACAACAACACTTGTAGGGGACCATGAGTACTTCAAACCTACCAAGTTTCATCAAAATCCCTTCAGCCGTTCTGAAGAAGAAGTTGAAAATGTGAAAAGTTTACGACGGACGACGACGGACGACGACGGACGACGGACGCCACGCTATGACAATAGCTCACATTGAGCCTATGGCTCAGGTGAGCTAAAAAGGGGAAAAAAATTTTGTTGGGGTCCCGCCGGGGTTTGAAGCCACTCCCCATGGGTCCATTGGGCATGGAAAACATACATTATACCTATGTACAATCTTAAAAAATATTCCTTAAAAATCCAAAAGTGGATATCTTGACAAATTCTTTCACTTGTAGGGTACCATGCATGAGTACCTCATACCTACAAATTGTCATGACAATCTGAAGAGTGGTTATAGAAAAGAAGCAGAAAATGTATGAAAATCACCCCCCCCCCTTCCTTTTTACATAAGAAAAAAATTCATAAAAAATCAAAAAAATAAAATTTAAGCATAAAATACATATCAAAGCATTAAGTAAGTTAAATATGATAAATATGTAGTAAATGAGTGTGTAAAATCATACACTTATTGAGTTATTTAAAGAAATAGTGCAAAAAAGTGCATTTCTGACTAAGTCCGAAAAGACGTCAAAAACGCGTCAAAAATTTGACTTCGAAGTGGAACCAAAAATAACAACACTTCTTAAGACATCTCTCTAGATCATCCTGATGCTTTCGGTTTGTCGATACATGCTTCGGTTCTGAAGAAGAAGTTTGTCAAAGGAGGGTACCCCCCGTGACCTACTTTTGGCTGTGGTGGCGCCACCTGTTGACAGATCCGGACGAAAAACAACAACACTTGTAGGGGACCATGAGTACTTCAAACCTACCAAGTTTCATCAAAATCCCTTCAGCCGTTCTGAAGAAGAAGTTGAAAATGTGAAAAGTTTACGACGGACGACGACGGACGACGACGACGGACGACGGACGCCACGCTATGACAATAGCTCACTTTGAGCCTATGGCTCAGGTGAGCTAAAAAGATCTTTCCTCTTCATTTTGACATATCTTACAAAACTTTCTATTTGATGATTGCCAAAAAGGTAGTATAAGGCGAGTGGAAACACGGAAGCATTTGTAAAATAGATCTAGACCAGCAGATGAACATTTTAAGGGGGGGGCCTTAAAAAATATGGTTCTTTAAAAATATGGTTCTTTATAATTCATTTTTATTTTGTAAGAATAATGTTTAGGCTAGCTGAAAATAAATTACTTAAGAACAAAAGAAAAAACAAACATATTCCGACTTCTGACAGTACGAAACCACCCGAGACGTTTAAAACCGGAAATGTCGGATTTCCCGAGGTTATGCCGCCTTGTTGATGCTATATCGTTACCTGAATTACGAAAAATATTTTCAATAAATTTAACTTATAAACAAAAATTGAGTATAACATATACGTCTACTTGGAGTCGAAAAAAAATTTAAATGGCAGTATCCAGCATCTCCGCAGCAACTCTGTCTGCGAGGGGACGAAAGTTTTTGAAAGCATAGTAGTACATTCTCATTCTTTGATTCAGCATATTTTCTCAATAAGATATGAGTATACGCGTTACCATAAGGGCGAGCTTCGCTCGCTATTATATATTTAAGTTTTCAAATAGCAGTAACATTAAATTTTCAAACCGATAATTGTTGGTGAGCAACCATTTGATTTGGGGGGGGGGGGGGGGGGGGGGGGGCAGGAATTCTATTGCCAGCCGGTAAAATTTTTTTCAGCAATTTTCTGAGCAGGCCATTTTTTTCAGCCATTACCAGAGTCGGAGAAAATTTTTCGCCGGTTCTTCGGGCCGGATTTCAACAAATTGTCAAATGTTGTGAATGTCTGTGTAAGTTAAACTCCCCGCTGTTACAGAGTATGAGTTAATAACCGTTCCTTCAGATGTCTCTTTGCAATTAGCGAATTTCAGACAGATTGTATGATGTTTAAATAGAACCTTTTCTAGATTTTTGTGCGTATTAGGTCTCTGGTAGATACAGCTATGTGAACAGTTTGTATTTATATTAATTAATTTTTTGACTTTAAATTGTCTGGCACAAAGGGCCAGCAAAAATTTCCATATCATGCAATGTATCCTTACTTTTGCATGGTCCGGGGAAAAAAAATTGCCGGCCCTTTGGGCCGGAATATTTTTTTCAGCATTTTTCAGAGCCGGGATTTTTTTTGCAAATTCTTCCTGCCCCCTTCCCCCATAAAAAAGGCGAGCTCGTAGCTGTAGAACCAATTTTCTTGAGAAGAGAAATGGTAATAACAAGTTACGTTCAATATATATATATAAATACTTTGAGGTTCTCGCTGTGCAGGTTCAAATTTGGACCCCCCTTCCCTTTTTTCAAAGTTTATTTTGAATTTCCATCATGGCGACATCGTTCAATATAAACAGAACTGTTTTCGAAAAGCGAGGGGAGGGAAGAATGTTGGAGAAATTGTTCATCAATTTGTAAATAAACCAACCGAAAATTATGTTCGAACGTTTGCTAGAATTAGAAATTAAACTTGATGTTCAAAATAAAGTTATTGAAGTTTAGAAACAGGTTTGTAGGTTAGAAATCGGAATCAAACTACCACTTTTTGTGTGTAAATTCTGGTTTGTAGCTGATCTCTTCTAAATTAATCAACTGTTTTAAAATCAAATTGTGTATATCGAAATGTATTTATGAAATGCATATTCATCATTGCCGTGAAATCGGAATTTGAAAATCTCAACACTGCTTTTCTCGAGTCGGACTCGGACTACCAATTTTAGTGTGCGCCCGATCTGTTGGCGTGGAGGTGTATCGAAATACCCAACTCAAAATTTCGATGCTCATATCTTTTCAACAGTAAGAGATAGGAAAAATCAGAAAGACTAAATAAGACAGATATATGGATAAAAAATAATAATATTGAAATTTTGAGGAAACTTCATAAGCTTAATTTTTGTTAACTATTATAAGCAAAAAAGTGTCTTCCTCCTATGAACTTCTGAATTTGGAAATATGAAGGACGGTGAAGGACGTCATCGTAATAAATCGTTACAGTGTGCATCTAGCATTTCATATCTTGCATGGCTGTCGACTTTCAAAAAGAATGGAAATTGTAGATAGCAAAATACGAGATATTTAAGCTTACAAATAGCAAAACATGAAATTTTCGGTCCTTTTGAGTAATTCGACGCTCCCGTCAAATATTTGAATCTACTAAAAAAACATGATAAAAAAAATAACAGAGACCAAAAATAAAAAAAGACCAATCTAGCTTTTACTCCAAACGTAACGTTGGAGAACTTTCATTGTCCTAGCTTACAGGGTTCTTGAGAAATCGCTGATCCAATTTTCCACGGTTACGAAAACAATAGGTCTTCCGACTTCCGTCGGAAGACCTAATGATATGACTATGTGAATTTAATAATTGTTTAGAATGAATTATTTCTAATGAAAGTGTAATCATTTGTTTTAAAGTCTCACCCTTTTCCCAAAACAAATCTTAGAAAATCTACAGTTCAAAACCGGCGTCAGACACTTCTCATTTACTTCATATTTTCCTCTGATTTATACGCCCTTGCAAATCCCCGATTTTTAATAATTGTAAGACGATTCTTACAAGACGTTCTCATATTAGTAGGAAGTTAATTTCACCTCGACACAAATTCAAGATTCCATATTCGTTTTCTGAAATATACGACGTACAATCTTACAATAGAAAATTCGAGAAAGGGGTTTCATAGCTCAGTCACGTAGTAAAGCGCCGGATTTCCAATCTGGAGATGCTTGCTTCGAATCCCGTTGAGGGCAAAATATTAAAAGAGGTTTAATTATCATATTGCTCCCACCTGTTCTCTGGCTCGGAAGGAACCAAAACGGTCTGAGTAGACCTCTGACAGCATTAATAGTATAAAACATGCATTTCTTAATACCCAATTTTTCCCATGCTATATCTTTAAAATACCCAATGCATTTTTCCATGACGTTTTCCATTGTATTGGCTCAATGTCAAACTCAGATGTGGACACTTTCTTATATTTCTTATATACTTTTTTTATATTTTCTTATATACTTTCTTATATTTCTTATAATACTTTTTTATATTTTATTATTTACTTTCCTATATTTCTTATATGCTTTTTTTATATTTTCTTATTATATACTTTCCTCTATTTCTTATATCCTTTTTTTATATTTTCTTATATACTTTCTTATTTTTTCTTATAGATAAGATAAGATGAGATAAGATATGCTTTATTTCCTAAAGAAGTGCCCGTATATATACTTTCTTATATTTTCTTATATCCTTTTTTATATTTCATATATACTTTTTTATATTTTCTTATATACTTTCCTATATTTCTTATATACTTTCCTATATTTCTTATACTTTTTTTAATATTTTCTTTTATACTTTCTTATATTTCTTATATACTTTCTCATATTTTCTTATATACTTTCTTTTATCACATGATACACCCGTTATGCAGTTTCATAAAGCCATTTCATAAATATATGATATGATAACACGTTACATATCGCTCTGCTTGAATGCGATTGGTCAAGTTTGGAACCGAATAACATAAACTTTGACAAATGTGACCTTTCAAATATCGGTCAACTCTTAAATTCAGACCAAGAGTCAATATCGGTGATTAAAATTGTTGTTGTTGAATTAATTCTTGCATTAAAATACTATTCAAGATTGAAATTCTTTTCTCTTACGCACAGAATATCTATACGATGGGGACACTACTTCTCATGGCGTAGCAGACGACCTCAAGATCACGGCGTGGTTCGCCTCTGTAGTTCTCGGAAACGTTGATTTCACGTTGGAAATACACATTTTTATACAATATCATGTGATAAAAAGAATCTCAAATGAATTTTCATTTCATACCATGTATTATGAAACTCATTGTGCGTTTTATATCCCCTAGCCAAGGCTCGGGGATATAAAACACACAACTCGTTTCATAATACATGGTATAAATTGAAAATTCATTTGAGATCCTTTATATATTTTCTTATATACTTTCATTATATTTCTTATATACTTTCTTATATTGTCTTACATACTTTCTTATATTTCTTATATACTTTTTTATATTTTCTCACATACTTTCCTATATTTCTTATATACTTTTTTATATTTTCTTATATACTTTCTTATATTTTCTTATATACTTTCATTATATTTCTTATATACTTTCCTATATTTCTTGTATACTTTTTTCATATTTTCTTATATACTTTCTTATATGTTCTTATATACTTTCATTATATTTCTTATATACTTTCCTATATTTCTTATATACTTTCTTACATTTCTTATATACTTTCTTATATTTCTTATATACTTTCCTATATTTCTTATATACTTTCTTATATTTCTTATATACTTTCTTATATTTCTTATATACTTTCCTATATTTCTTATATACTTTCTTATATTTCTGATATACTTTCTAATATTTCTTATATACTTTCCTATATTTCTTATATACTTTCTTATATTTCTTATATACTTTCTTATATTTCTTATATACTTTCCTATATTTCTTATATACTTTCTAACATTTCTTATATACTTTCCTATATTTCTTATATACTTTCTTATATTTCTTATATACTATACAATTATGGACTTTTTACGAGGTGAATATGGTGTGATATTTTCTGAATTTGAAAATATTGACCGAGGCGATAGCCGAGGTCAATATTTTCAAATTCAGAAAATATCACACCATATTCACCGAGTGAAAAGTCCACAATTGTTTTATTATATAGTGGACTTAATCAGTATTTACAAAGATACCTTTTCGAAATGGCTGACATCGACTTTTCTTTGAAAATGTTTCAAGACGTGTTAATATCAGCATTTTCTGTCGCTGAACGTAATATAATTCATTCAATGAGTCAAATGAAGAATATTCCAGAGTCAAAATCCGTAGATAGGCTCAAAATTCAAGAATTTGAGCTCAGCTTCAGGGTCCTTGCTGCTGTTTACGAAATGACGTTGATGACGTCACAGATATAAATTTCGCGCGTTTTCGATATTTCATGGTAAACCGGAAGCAAGAGTTTTCGCGGTAGTGATATTTAATGAAATCGCCCCTCACAGGTCAATATGATGAGACAATGACTCGTCACGTGACAGTTTTCAGCCAATGAGAGTGGGAATATAAACAGACTATATAATAATTTCTTATATTTCTTATATACTTTCCTATATTTCTTATATACTTTCTTATATTTCTTATATACTTTCCTATATTTCTTATATACTTTCTTATATTTCTTATATACTTTCTTATATTTCTTATATACTTTCTTATATTTCTTATATACTTTCTTATATACTTTCTTATATTCTTTCTTATATTTCTTATATACTTTCTTATATTTCTTATATACTTTCCTATATTTCTTATATACTTTCTTATATTTTCTTATATACTTTCTTATATTTCTTATATACTTTCTTATATTTCTTATATACTTTCCTATATTTCTTATATACTTTCTTATATTTCTTATATACTTTCCTATATTTCCTATATACTTTCTTATATTTCTTATATACTTTCTTATATTTCTTATATACTTTCTTATATTTCTTATGTACTTTTTATACAAATAATGTGTTCAATGTCATGATACTTACGTTCTTATAATATACTAGTGAAGGAAAGGGTTTGTGACTACTTTCCGCTCAACTATATATCTTCGGTAACTCGATTAAACGCGATTTTAACCACTCATATAATATTGTTCGTAAAATTCAATAAATATTGACTAGTCGTAAATTCGTTGCTTTTTTATACTGACACATTGAGATGACCGTAAATTGGTTACGATCATCCGCTTACATGTACCGGTGACAATAAAATTATATTATTACAAATTCATGTGGTAAATTTATTAATATCAGTGCCAAACAATGTTAATCTGAATAGAATCCCTATGTACATATATTGCATACTAGAGTCATACATAGCGCAAGCGCGGATCCAGAGGGGAGGGGGGGGGGGAAGGTCGGGGGGTCCGGACCCGACCCCCCCCCCCCCTTGGAATTTTCGAAACATCGCTAAATTTTTGTTACTATATACATATTTCATAAGATTAAGTCCCAATGCCCCTTGTGTTTACATAATATTTGAAAAATATATCATGAATTTGTATCAGAAATCTTTCATTTTGATAATTATTTGCCGTCAGTATTTCAAAATTTTTCTATGGCTCGCTACGCTCGCCAGAATTTATTACATACAAGTAGGTTATTTTCAAATGATTATGCATTACACCTAGGTCAATAAACAAGGGCACTAAGGAAACGAAAATTAACTGAAAAGACACAAATAGTGGATTTTATTCCAATTCTTGGAAAAAAAAATTTCCTGGCTCGCTATCGCTCGCCATTTGCTGTATTTACATATTGGAACTGACAATCAATTTAATCAATTACTAAGACGTGAAAATCCAAAATTTTAAGCTGCTTGCTCGCCATTGTTCTCTATACACCTGTTTTATCAATGATTAGAGACAGAACTGACAATCATCAATCAATAACTATATTTTCTTGCAGTTGCATTCTTTTTTTTTTTTTTTCTTTTTTTTTTTGCTCCTAAAAATATTCGGACTTTAGGACCCCCTCTGAAAAAAATTCCTGGATCCGCCCATGTAGCGTATCTAAATAAGTCGACGTATCTATGACAATCTTTCCCGCCTTGCGCGGGTCCTTTTCTAATCTTTTTATGAAAGAACTGTAAAACAATCAAATGAAAACTGAATTATATATATATACATGTATTTTTGATTTGAAAAAAAAGAGAAATCATTTCATCTACTAAAATCTATCAACAAATAATTCAAACAGTACAAAACAAGAGGATAATATGAAATCCCGTTAAATATTCCCCTGGGGCTCTGGTCCATACTGCTATGTTAAGTAAATCGAACATTGCCTTAATCAAAGGTAAAAATCAGTAATATTACTACATACCGTGTATACAACAACCTTTGATCTAAAATCTGGTTAGTTTCATATGCATTTCATGGCATGTGCAATACTTGCCGATATTTAGAAAAGAAAAATAGATTTATTTATGAATCATTAATGAATAGTTTTTAATCATGATTTAATCTGATTTCATTTGCATTAAGTGATATTTTTCCCTTTAAAAAAAATCATATTTGGGCAAGTTTTCGATTTTTCTACATTTTTCTTTCATTGCAAATATTGATCATGAGAAGGGTTAATACCCCTACCACCCAATATTGCTATATTTTTGCAATATCTATGAAGAGAACACTTTTTAGAAATGTTTATATGATATATGTATACATTTATATTCTGATGTTGGCCGTAACCATACCATGGTCCTCAATATGTCCGTACTGTCTTTGATATTATGATGGATGAAGAAAAAATGAATAATAATTGATCAGTAGAATCTGACTTACCTGCACAAAAAGAGAGAACCAAAATCTGTAAAATCAGAAGAAACTTCATCTTCAAAAGTGGTCAGCTAATTCTGTCCCCAACCCTTGATCAACTGCTTTATATATGTCCCGTTGGTTTAAAAAAAAAAACAGCAGCGGGTTCCCCGGGGCGTCCGAGATTTAGAGATTAACGAAGTGACCACTCCGACCCGAGTCGCCCTAGACATGGAGAGAATAGCCACAGTGACCAGTGAGTGATCTTATTACACGGGAGTTACGTGCGTCAACTGATAGGTATCGGACGCAGGGCGTCATGCTTCATCGTGTAATAGAAAAATTTTGATTATAAATAAATAAGATTGCCATCAACCTCACAATTTATGTAATTACTGTGTAAAATTCAAAAGTCATTCGTGATATTTTTAGAATAACTTGGAACACGAAGAAAAAGCGAAATAGTAAAACTGTAAAGAAATATTATCAAGACACACATGAAATCAAAATAACCTTTAAATAAAGTATGAAAAAAAGAAGAAAATAAAAATGAAAAATTGAAATTCGGAAAAAAAATGAAACAAAAAATCAAACCAACAAATTGTTTCAGATGAATGATTCTAGAATCAGTCAATTTACGAAAACCTGTCCCTCAGATGCACTCCCAGACTCACCCCTCTTTTTTTTAATATATATTTTATCTTTTTATTTTGCTTTCATGACCATTTGCATGTTTTTACCTCCAAACTAAAGATCTTTGAATTAAGAAAAGCATGTCTTAAATCTGCTGAATACAACAGTTACTATCGCTTGCATTGAAAATGTTTACCTTTTGCAGATTAATATACGATGTTATCTATTTTAACATATGGAACAGCTAATAGTGAATCTTATCAACCCCCACCCATCCCTTCCCCAAAAAGCCTTTAAAGCGGAAAAAAACAGGGAAGGTTTCGGATGGGCTTGGCAATTTCCAACATAAGTCAAGTTTTATTTTTCTTTGAATGACGATTTCTTTTCAACATAATGACGACTATGAACATTTACGCTTTAATTCTGAAAATTAACATGTACATTTTAAAAGCGTATGTAATAAAATACGTCCGACAAATCCATTATCATCCTATAAGTTTTATCTATTTTTCACTGGATTATGTCATTTACTAAAGGACCGAATAATCACCGCTCACGGGATAAAAACGTAAAAGTACTTATACAGTCTTTAGTCGGGGTCAAGTTGCTTCGCAATTAAAAAGCAGAAATGGTCATCTAATGCGTATAGATATCAATCGTGTTTATGTTTAATTTATAGTATTATTATTGAAATGTAAGTTTCTTTAAAGAGGTTTCATTAAACTGACCACTATACCAAAGGTCCTACGCAGGTGAAATGCCATTTCAATACAAAATGTTTTGATTCTTAGGGCAAAGATCGTGTGTACTTTGAAGTAACGTCATGGAAAAGATATAAGAAAATAAGTACATTCCGTTTTGTAAACAAACACATTTTTTCACTCCTCTTGGAAGAAAACAAATTCCGAATAAAAATTCATGAAGAATATTGAACATAGAGGGTAGAGAGGTGAATACAAGGCGGTGCTATATTTTAACTAGAAATTCAATTCGGCATGCAGAAACTGATTCTTCTTAAATCAATATGAGACTGAGTTTGTTTTTACACTGTTTTTTTTATACGAATGATTAGGGACCAGCACGTGAACATTATTTAATGTTTTTGGACTGTGTGTTTACATGTTCGTAAACAAAAAAACTTAAGCCTTGACATAACTTTTCAATAATAATATATCTATTCAAGTGTTTTCATATTTCACATGCATATTTCTTTTGGCAAAACCTTTCTAGTAGCACTAAGCCCTTAAAAACTTTAAGCTTGATCATAATTTTCGAATAGTAAGCGATATACTTTATCGTATTTCGCTTGCGTATTCCCTACCGAAACCGATTTTTTTATCTAACGACATTGACCATTGGCTTGTCTTAGAGTTTTACCTTTTCAAGTAATAGCTATGATATTTATAAATAATGCGGAAGGGTTCCAACTCTATACCTTCTTGATGAAAATTTCAAACCAATTTTCATGCACCAGACACTAAATTGTTTCGAATATCAAATTCTCATCAGTGATGCTTCCAGCCAAAGTGCTTTTCATAAGCAGCCCAAATTAATTTCACTAGCGTCCTCTTGCTTTATTTTTAGAATTTAAATTTCTGCATTTTACTTTACAGAGAGTGCGCGGCTCCAAAATTCATGTAGGGTCGATTCAGTAGCATATCCAAATAAATTCTATGTTCAAAATAGCATTGGAAGGATGGTGCAAAGATGTTAACCTCCTTGAATTTCGATGATATTTTCGGTAAAATGACAAGTTTCCGAAATAGCAAAAACTATATATATGATGTCACATTGATAAAGGGCCAAAACAAAGCTTCTTTCATGCCATGGAGCTGGAAAGAAGTAATTAATACACTGACAAACATCTAGTCACGGGGAACGATTTTAACTGCTCCACACTGCAACAAGAAATAAGTGTTTATATTAATATTGCGGAAGGATTCCAACTCTATACCTTCTCGGTGAAAATTTCAAACCAATTTTCATGCACCAGACACATGTTTCGAATACCAAGTTATCATCAGTGATGCTTCCAGCCAAAGAGATTTTTATAAGCAGCAGATGAAGATGCCAACAAACACTAACAAAAACACATCTTTTATGCAATCAGTCTTTTACTAGAACTTCTCCTTTTAGCAAACCGATAAGCTTTCTATTGATGTCGCCACCTTTTTGTGTCGACTGCGAAGCATAGCGACACTTAGGGATCACTTTGTCCGTTGTCCGTCCGTCCGTCTGTCTGTCTGTCTGTCTGTCTGTCTGTCTGTCTGTCTGTCTGTCTGTCTGTCTGTCTGTCTGTCTGTCCATCTGTCTGTCACACTTGGATGTCACACCCTATAAAAGTGATTCCTGAGTGTCGCTATGTTTCGCAGGCGACACATGCATTCCTTGGAATTATTTTTTTTTATATAAAGTAACCCAGTACCTAGGATTTGGATACCTATTCAGCAGTGTGGTTTTAGATACCTTGTTAAAAACATGTTGAATGGGTATCCAACATAAATTTGACTGCCGGTTAACTCGAAAGGATTGTCATTCGGGGTAAAGTTCGAATTTTCAGAGTGCGACTGAAAATTTTTGTTTCTCCAAGTTTACTTACAAGTAAACAACAACAACAACAACAACAACAACAACCCCCCAAAAACCAAAACAACCCCCCCAAAAAAAGAGAGAAACAAAATAACAACCCCCCGCAAAAAAAAAATTCCCCCAAAAATTATGCTTAATAAATGGCATCCCTCTCCCTAGTAGGTTTGAACAACCGATGAATATTGCTTGTTCCACACCCGATACACTTTCTCAATGTTTTTCAATGCTGACTAGGTTAATAGGTATACCAATCCTAATACTGCTGGATAACCTTGATTAAAAAAAAAGATGGCGACATCTATAATGAAGTTTTTTTAAAACAGAAAACTTGTCGGTTAAATGTACATCAAAAAAGATGCGTTTGTGTCAATGCCCCCGTTAACATCTTCATAACTAATTGAGGATTGACGATGATCAAGATGATCATAATTTACTTACTTGTTTCAATTCTTGATTTCTTGATATATGAAGTGAAAACTGATTGACCAAGGAGTGGGTAGTATATATATAAGATGCGACACTTGCATCACTTCCTCGTCCCATTGAACTTTACAACAAGTCGGACGTACATTATTGTCTTTTTAAGTGTGTTTTGTATTTTCACATCAATGACATGGTCATGCCGACCTATATTTGGTAAAGTATGGATTTGTTCTCAAAGTGATTAAACTAGGAGAAGCATAAGAGGAAATGAACACCTTCCTGAACATAAATATTTGTTTTCTCAAAAACATACTACGTGTACATATTTCAGTTCAGGATGGTACTGAAGTGTCATTACTTATAATAGAACCTCCATATCCTAAGATAAAATTTTAAGAAATCATAAAATAAGATTTCGTTACGAATGCTTAAAATAGGGGAAAATTCCAACAAGATTAGACCGTAATGAACACTGCGAAATACACACGCACAAACATCACAAAATTGCAATAAACAAAAGACATCTCACATGACAATCAAAATATACCAAAGAACAACTGGAAAGAAAAAAAACAACATGCACTGCATGTCGGTGATATTACAAGATAATGACGACTTGTCGCTGTCTAAGGTATAAAGTTGGAACACTTCCGTATTATTGATAAAACACTTATTTCCTGTTGCAGTGTGGAGCTGTTAAACTCGTTCCCAGTGACTCGATGTTTTTTAAGTGTATTAATTACTTCTTTCCAGCTCTGTTGCCTGAAAAAAGCTTTGCTTTTGCCCTTTATTATTTTGCTATTTCGGAAACTTGTCATTTCATCCAAAAATATTATCGAAATTAAAGGAGGTTAATATCTTAGCACCATCCCTCCAATTCTATTTTGAACATACATTTTATTTGGATATGCTACTGCATCGACCCAACAGGAAATTTGAAACCGCGCAAATGAACAAATTTAAATTAGAAAAATAAACCAGAGGGCGCTACTGAAATGAATTTATGCGGCTTACGAGTTAAAGAAGATCCTGACGATAATCTTAACAGAACTCACAACAGAGCACCAAATTGAGCATCGACGGACCCTTAGCAAGCTAGAGGTGGGACCAGGTGTCCGGGAGGAGTAAGCATCCCCTGTTGGCTAGCCGCATCCGCATTCCCGAAAATCACTTTGGCTGGTGATCAGCATCACTGATGGGGATTTAATATCCGAAACACGTGTCTGGTCCATAATAAGTTGGTTCTAAATTTTCTTCAAGAAGGTATGGCGTTGGAACACTCCCGTATAATTACTATCGTAGGTCATCAATATGCTCTATCTCTGCGATCTTCAAAATGATAATAAAAAGAAGCTATTAAAAAAAACAGGGATAGTTTATAGGAATACCAATTCATAATTTGAATGCTGCAAATCGGCGGGAAATACGAAGTTTGACTAGCTGTTGACATGTGAGACGAACAAGTTTTAGATAAATGTTTATGAGTAAGAAGTTCCAGTACCTTCCTTTGCGTTGAAAATCCATCTAGGGTTGTAAGTATAGAGAATAAGTGTCTTAATTTGTGTTTTGTTACGGGTATACAACACACAGCAAGTGCATTTATCGTACATGTAATGCGCGTTAGCGCATTTCATGCGATAAATGCACTTGCTGTGTGTTGTATACCCGTAACAAAACACAAATTATGACATTTATTCTATATATATGCACTATAGTTGTCTATTTCATTCTTGTTTTCTGAAATTGCCTTTTCTAGGTAAAAGAGTGACGTCAAAATTCAGATCACCGCGGGTTCAGTTTGCAGGTTAGAACAGCCGTCGCGGCATGTTTCTTTAGATCTTATGCATTGTGACGTCACGAGTGTTAATACACGAATTGCAGCACGTTCCTTTCAATAGTAACATCTCAGGGAATTACATTGGTTGTGCATATATAACAATATGAAATGCTAAGACAAAATACGTAGCTGTCATGAAGACACAAATACAAATCTTACTCACTCTCCACAAGAAAAACTAGTCAAAGTGAATGATGAAGAAATTCTGTCAACAATTCAAGTATCAATTGCAAATGAAGGACTATTTTTTCATGTGAACTTGTTCAAGGCTATTTGAGCACAATGGCAGAAGTCCTGAATTGAAAAGGATAGGTAAAAAGGATGCAAATCTAAATACTAATTAATGGTTTATGTGAGAAAAGAGATAATAAATTGAATTTATGCATATGTCTTTTTTCTATCTTTTTAAAATTCTAATTCATGACAACTATACTAGTTCGTTTGCTCAGTTAGAATTATCCAGAATCGGAAGTTAAAAAAAGAATAGATTTTTAAGTACGAACAATAAAGAAAACATAAAACTTACCGTTTACCTATTGATTACCTATTGATTTTATAAAATACGTCCTTGCATCAGATTTCCTTAACTAGCATGTCATATTGAACCTCAGTCAATTCTTATAAAAGTGTGTTTAAAGAAATTAATTTTTTAAACATTTTTTACGTGATATAAGATTTAATCAAAAAGGGATCACTGATGTAAGGGTATATAACAAAAGCAGCTTATTTACAGGTCCTTTACAAAGGAATAAATGATTCAAATCCGCTTGCAGGTGACTTTGATTTCTATCAATATTTTTTACAGATTTCGATAGTTTCATATTTTGTTGTTGAAAATACAGATTTTCAGATACATATGAATTGTGCTTTAATGATAATCTTATTTTGCAGGTATATCTCACATTTGGAAAACTTAAAAGATAAGTTCTTGAGAAAGGCAGTCTCACAAAATACGTGCAAAGCTTTCCTGTAGTTGCCATTATAATAATACGTAAGTGTTCCAACTCTTTACCTTCTTGGAGAAAAATTCAAACCAATTTTGATGCACCAGACACGTGTTTCGAATATCAAATTCTCATCAGTGATGCTTCCAGCCAAAGTGCTTTTCATACGCCGCCCAAAAATCATTTCACTAGCGCCCTCTAGTTTTATTTTTAGAATTTAAATTTCTGCATATTCTTTACAGAGAGTGTGCGGCTCCAAATTTCCTGTAGGGTCGATTCAGTAGCATATCCAAATAAAATCCATGTTCAAAATAGCATTGGAGGGATGGTGATAAGATGTTAACCTCTTTTTATTTCGATGATATTTTTCGATGAGATGGCAAGTTTCCGAAATAGCCAAAAATATGTATGATATCAAATGATAAAGGACCAAAACAAATCTTCTTTCAGGCGACAGAGCTGGAAAGAATTAACATACTTAAGAAATTCTAATGATTTTGCCTTGCCTATTCGACTTGAGACTGAATAACTGATGGGTACTTCTTTAATGTTTATTGGTACACTAATATATGATGCACTCAAGCTGATCATGCTACCAAAATCTATCACAGGACAGTGAAATCCCACCCGATTATAAAAGATTTGCAGTCCACGACGAGGCTTGCCGATGTTGCAAATCTTTGATACGAGGGTGGGATCGAATAGATTCACATATTGAAATGAAATTTTATATACAGATACATCAAATGAAAATCTAATTCAAATTCATATTTGCATCGGATCGAATATATTTTGACAAAGTTATGCCTCCTAGACTTAGAAAAATACCCAAATTGAAGTGTTTCCATTCAATATCTGTGGAATGGATTCACATTTTGAAATGAAATTTTGAATACAGATACATCAAATGAAAAGCTAAGTTAAGTTAAAAATTAATTGAGTCTTGTCAGAGAGTAATGCCCGGTCACAGAGTTATGCCTCTTAAACTTAGAAAAATATAATAATTTATTGGTTTCCATTCTTTATCTCTGCGATGGATTCACCTAAAGGACCTGGAAAACTATTCTTCGAAGCACAAAATTGCAATTAATAAATGGCATCTCAAGAGACCATCACAACAAATCAAAGAGCAACGGAAAATGGAAAGAAAAAGAAATCACATTCCGAAAAGACACTAGGTTGGCGACATGTGACCATCTCTGTGATCTTCAAAATAACAATTGATCCTTCCTTCTTCTTCCGACTAAAAGCTACATATATAGATTTAGAAAAAAAGGAAATGATCAAAGGAATGCCTATTTGTACTTCGGATTCTGTAAATCGGCAAGATACGAAGTGCCTCAAGACCAACTAGTTTTAGATAGAATAGTTTTCTCGGGTCCTTTCTTTGCCATTTCTAAAACTGGATTTGAAAATCTAGAATGAAATACTAAGAGGAGATGTTGCTGGTTTAAGGATAAACATAAATCTTTAATCCCCACCACACTCGGTCAAAGAAAATAAAATATATGATTCAACAATTCAAGTGACGAAATAAGGAATATTTTATCGTTTGAACTTGTTAAATTTAGGAGACTACCATTTTGTCTTGTATGGGCTGGCAACTTTTGTTCATTCATTGCCTCTAGATCATGTGCATGAATATGATTCAATCCTGAAAGTTCGAAAAAGACATGATCATAAATATATATCTAAATATAAAATGTAAAAGGAAAAAAATCCCCTTAACTTACATTATAGTTGAATTTTATTTCAATAGGGTGATATCTGATTATATCAAAATACGTGAATGCATCAAATTCCCTTATCTTGCATGTCTTATTCAACCTCTGTTTATAATATTTTAAAAGTGTATCTGAAAAACTAAAAATATATTGCCTCTATAGTGATATGCTTGTAATCAAAGAAAAGGAACCTCCTATAATACTTGTTTGCAGGTAATTTTGATTTCTATCTTATTTAAAGATTTCGATCATTTGATTCTTGTTGCAAAACAGAGGTTTAATATAAAAAATATATATAATTTCAGTATCAGCTACATTCGAAGTACCGGTAATGGAAGAATAAGCTCTTATAAGTCCTTTCTGTTCTGTACTGCTTTTCTGATCCTGCGAAGAATTCTCCTTTTGTTTCAGAGCGGGAGAAAAGTCTATTATTTTCAATAAAACTTGATTTCCGTTAACTATTCTAAACTCTTTGACATGTGTATCAAATAAATCAGACAAAATAACATAAGAGTAATTATATGATACTTTTGGTTTACTCAGCGACTCCGTGTCTTTGGATACCTCTTTAGTTACGGATAAATGGGATGGTTGTACACTCGTAATCGAATTAAGCACGCCATTGATTATTGATATAGAAGATGGCCGTCCAAAGTCATCTCCGGGTGCACATTGGTTTCCTTCCCTTTTATTTGTTGCCATTTATGTTTCACGCCGCCTTTACATGCTATGAATATTAATTGGTCCTTTTTGTATATGCGATTACTTCATCTCGTTGTCTTCAGATTTGGTTGTTGTGTGATTCCTTTTATCTCGTTGTCTTCAGATTTTGTTGTTGTGTGATTCCTTTTATCTCGTTGTCATCAGATTTTGTTGTTGTGTATGCTATTCCTTTTATCTCGTTGTCTTCAGATTTTGTTGTTGCGTGATTCCTTTTATCTTGTTGTCTTCAGATTTTGTTGTTGTGTGATTCCTTTTATCTCGTTGTCTTTAGATTTTGTTGTTGTGTGATTCCTTTTATCTCGTTGTCATCAGAGTTTGTTGTTGTGTATGCTATTCCTTTAATCTCGTTGTCTTCAGATTTTGTTGTTGTGTGATTCCTTTTATCTCGTTGTCTTCAGATTTTGTTGTTGTGTGATTCCTTTTATCTCGCTGTCTTCATATTTTGTTGTCGTGTGATTCCTTTTATCTCGTTGTCTTCAGATTTATTTGTTGTGTGATACCTTTTATCTCGTTGTCTTCAGATTTTGTTGTTGTGTGATTCCTTTTTGTCTCGTTGTCTTCAGATTTATTTGTTGTGTGATTCCTTTTATCTCGTTGTCTTCAGATTTATTTGTTGTGTGATTCCCTTTATCTCGTTGGCTTCAGATTTTGTTGTTGTGTGATTCCTTTTATCTCGTTGTCTTCAGATTTTGTTGTTGTGTTTGTGATTCCTATTATCTCGTTGTCTTAAGATTTTGTTGTTGTGTGATTCCTTTTTATCTCATTGCCTTCAGATTTTCTTGCTGTGTATGTGATTCCTTTTATCTCGTTGTCTTAAGATTTTGTTGTTGTGTATGTGATTCCTAGTATCTCGTTGTCTTCAGATTTTGTTGTTATGTATGTGATTCCCTTTATCTCGTTGTCTTCAGATTTTGTTGATGCAATTGTGATTCCTTTTATCTTGTCGTCTTCAGATTTTGTTGTTGTGTATGTGATTCCTTTTATCTCCTTATCATCAGATTTTGTTGTTGTGTGTGATTCCTTTTATCTCGTTGTCTTCAGATTTATTTGTTGTGTGCGATTCCTCTTCTCTCGTTTTCTTCAGATTTTGTCGTGTATGTGATTCCTTTTATCTAGTTGCCTTCATTCAAATTTTGATGTGTGTGATTCCTTTTATCTCGTTGTCTCCAGATTTTGTTGTTGTGTATGTGATTCCTTATATCTCCTTATCTTCAGATTTTGTTGTTGTGATTGCTTCTCCTTTTTCCCGTAGTAAATTGTAATCTTGTTCGTTTTACTAGTACTGTTACATTGTTTTGTTGAAGTATTTTCCCATATGAATGAAATTGCATTCTTGTACAATTCTAGGGCTAAAGAAATTCTAGTCAGAATCAAGACAGTCCTATTTTTTGTACAATAAAATTTATTTTCAACATTAGTAATACAAAACATAGTAATTTTATAATTGGATCATTATGTGTATTCACAAAAATTAGTTTGGGATTTTCATATTACAGTCAACTACGCTTCCCCAATCACATGCTGTTATTTTGGGATTAAACAGAAGGTTACTGGGACATTTATAGTGAAATGTTCGTCCCATATTGCAAACAAAATATTTTTCACAATCTTTGACATCTTGGTAGAATCCATTAGGCTTCTTTCGGCAATTGAAATATGCTGAAATAACAATGAAATACTTGAAGTAAATACTTTAACAGTCGAACATAGTTAAAACATGCATATCCTTTGTGCAATTAATGACTTTGAACATAATACCTTCACTCAACTTTACGGTTGCAAAACGGCTAGAGATTATTCAACAATTTATTCGTGAAATTTTAAAATACATTCCCCCTCTTTGTGTTTTATTAGTTTCTCCTTTTCACAGTCCGATCATATTATCCAGCTAAAAAGAAAAGAACATGGAATTACCAGACCAAAACCAAATGCAAAGTTTTAAAGATGAAGTTCAGAAATATAGAAATTTAGAAAAGGAAGCAGCGATCTGTGTCAACAAGAAATGGAATGCCCATGGAAATTATTGTTCCTTTATCACTCATTTCAGTGAAATTTTCATACATTTTAGATTTTTTTAGTTTCATTTTTTGAATTTGCTAGATGCGATGCTTCCTTTGTTCATCAAATCTATTCTAGTGCATTCACAGTTCCTGGTTCACTCGTTCCATACTTACTGACTTCAACCGGCTGACCTGGATAAAACATCAACAAGTTTGAACATTCTGCAATCAGTCATCATCAATACTAACATAATCTCTTTTAACCCGGTGACATTTACATTAGACATAAAGGAAAACTGACTTACTGGGGAATACAGGTCGCATGAAGATGTTAGGTGTAAGAGGCTGCCTCGGTTCTGGTTTGTTTGTTATATACGGTACAACAATCCTCTTGATTTTCCTGGTAGTGGTTTCTGTTGATGGTTTTGTTGTAGGAGCCTCGGTTGTTGTCGTCGATGTTATTGCTGAGGTATATATAATTGGTTTTGGTTTCTGTGTTGTTATAGGCACTGTAATAGTTGTTGGTGCCTCGGTAGTTGTTGTGCTCGGTGTTGTAGGTTTTGTAGTAGGTGCTTCTGTTGTTGTAGTAGTAGTAGTTGTTGTTGTTACTGGTGGCGGCGGCGTTGTTGCTTCCGTTGTTGTGGTAGTCGCCTTGAGTTGTTGTTGTTGTAGACGTTGTAGTGCTCCTGACTGTAGTGGTTGGTTTTTCAGTTGTTGTTGTTGTTGCTTGCTGCTGCCTTGGTAGGAATAACAATACCACCATCGTCCCCTGTTGTCTGATACGTCCCCCTCCCGTCATCCTCCCATCACAATACTACCCCCGCCTCCCACCACGCTGTCTATTCCCGCCTTTGACAGTAACTCCCTGGTCAGAGAGGGGGATATAAACTCTCTCTGTGGTAACAAACCCTGCAGGGGGGTAGAACTTGGGTGTGGTTGTCGTGGTTTTTGGAGCCGGTGTCGTCTGAGGTATATGAGAGGTATCGTCTGCTGTCAGAGTTTGATGTATGGCTGTTGTTAGGGGAAATGGAGAACTTGTTCTTGAGCACAGTTTATCAAAGTCGTCCAGAGATAATGACCAGATCATGCTTCCTCCATAACCCTCTCTGATTAACCACTTGGCCTGTCGATTTATGAGGGTACAACTTCAATATTTTGCCTTTTTGCCTTGTATATTCTTTTTGCTATTCTGATAAATATTTCTTTAAAGTTTGGTTTGATTTTTTCATGCATATGATTGATTTCAATTTGATTTCCTTGATACACGTATCAAATATACTTTTACTTTAAGAATAATAAATTGATGTGCAGGATTAAAAAAAAAGATTAATATACCGTCATGATAAAAGAAGATATTTTGCAACATTATCATTTTTGTATTTTAGAGCTGTGCAGTAAAATTTACTGATATTGTCACATTTATGTTTTTAGTTCTTTTAAAATAACATTGATGTCTCACAGCACCTTCTCTTTCACGCTGAGTTCGTCGTCAAACCCTATCCACAGCCGCCCTTTGACATAGTACGGAACATTCTGCTCTACATCTCGGTAAACTTGCCCTCCTCCCTCTTCTATCATCTGACATACCTAGTTAGAAATAAGTCTTAAAATCAAAATTTTAATCCTGCTTCGTTTGGTTAAGAAAATGAGACTATCTCTACTAACACCATCACCGAGTAACTTTTAAGCATCCGAAACGTGTATGTTTGGTCCATGCTGCAAAATCCGTTCTTAACTGGTGCTATGGATTTGAAGACGTAATAATTGTAAAACACTATTGTCTTTACCTCGTAGTATGACAGAAATCCAGTTTCCCTGGTATATTTTCCCGGTGAGGCTGGGGACACTGCAGAAGATCCTATGGTATAAGCTTGATAAGGATTTGACAATATAAAACTCCGTCCGTACGTCGCAATACCGATGTTGATCTTGTCTTTTGGTGTACCCTTCTTAACCCAATTCCTAGCTGCCCAGTCCTTAAAAAATAAGAAAAATATTTACAAACCGGAGCGTATAACACTTTGATAAAGTAGATTAGTTTATTTGTTAATTCACTTTAATAATTGGTTCTCTTGTTTTGGTTTTCCCTATAGTCTTTTTATATAGAGAATATGTCTTAATTTGTGTTTTGTCACGGGTATGCAACACACAGCAAGTGCATTTATCGTACATGTAATGCGCGTTAGCGCATTTCATGCGATAAATGCACTTGCTGTGTGTTGCATACAATGTACCCGTAACAAAACACAAATTAAGACATTTATTCTATATATATGCACCACAATGTCTGTTTCATTCTTGTTTTCTGAAATCGCGTTTTTTTTCTAGTCAACAAGGTGACGTTAATATTCATGTCGCCGCGGGTACAGTTTGCAGGTTGGAACAGCCGTCGCGGTATGTTCAGTTTCTTTAGATCGTTTGCATTGTGACGTAACAAGTGTTTTCATGCGAAATACAAGCACGTTCCTTTCAATAGTTTCATCTAAGGGAATTACATTGGTTGTGCATATATATTAAGATATCCGCTGATGTGATGCTTTTACTATCCATTGTTTGTTGCAATCTTGTTCGCTGATTTCACTGCAACGTTCTCTCATTGGAGATATTTTCCTTCTTCTTGAATGCCAAATAAAATTACGTCTAAACCATCGTGATCCGTTTAACAGTAGCTTGTATACTGATGGATTATACCGTATTCATAGTTTTCTGTAGTTCTGTTTCTGTGGCCTTTGGATATAAGGGACTATTATGACCCACTTTATCCTCCCATCCTCCGTGGAAATCATATGACATCAAATTGATGAAATCCAGGTGTCTGTCAATACATAATACGGAAAAATAATGACTGCTGTAATGTTCTGTAGTGATTCATTCGATGCGATGCACAGGTCGTTTTTTTGGAATATTTGAAAAATTACAACATTAAGATGACTTAGAATTTCCAAAGCGACCTTATGTTATTAAAACTTTTTTGCTCAATTTAAGCTGTACACTCTTATCCTAAATTTTGAAACAGGTTTTTTTTTTTTTGGAATTTTATTTTTGATGAGTAACAGTAAATTATGATTAATATGCATTCGGTCTCAAACTTAGAACATGGAATTCAAAGGCAAATACAGGTACTTTTGTAAGAAAAGACCAGAATACCAAACTTTCAGAATGTCTAAGGGACTCGATTACCGCCAATGTAAATCAACGACATAAACAGTGAAAGCATAAATGAGACTGGATAAGAAAACCTCTTTTGATATATTTTGCATGTATGATCCATATGTAACGATCTATATTTACGTACTGAGCAAGAGTAGCTACATCATAACCTTCCTCAACAACGTCCTTGCCCGCTGGGACAGCTGCAGTCAGCAACAGGCGGGGTCTCCCTGTCTTTGCCGATTCTTTTTCAAAGGCTTCCCTCACCTCCTGTAAATGTAACAATAATTATTGTCAATATAGGTCAAAATAACTTTCAAAGGCCGTTTGACTTCAGCATCAAATAGAAATAATGAATAAAGTGTAGCAATACCAATGTAAAGAGCAAGAGTTTGTACTACGTGTTTGAAAAACATTCCGAATATGAATGACGCGAGTCATCTTGATAACATCGTCATTTCTTACCTTGACAAATAGTGCAAAGTTTTCCCTATCCTCTGGCTTCCCTCCACGTCGTGTAGGATATTCCCAGTCCAGGTCCATTCCATCAAAGTCATATTTTCTCAAAAAGTCGATAGCAGAAAGCGCGAAAATCTGCCTGCCTTCTGGCGTGGAAACAAGGGGAGAGAAATCTTTACTGGCAGCATTCCAGCCTCCGACAGCGAGCAGGGTTTTCAGACCTTTTGATTTTTTCTTCAGTTTGTTGAACTGTTGATACCTGCACGAAACTGGAGTGAATTAATGTTATAAGGAGAACCATTAAAAAGGAGATACTGAACGAAATAATAAGTGTGAAATTTATAATTTAATGTATCATTTTCTTCCCATTAGTATGTATGAGATATGGCTGTGGAAAAACTCACAATTGAGGGTCATTCCATTCACTGGTCGTCAGCTTTGTCCCTTCAAGCTTTGCAAATGCATAGATAAGATGACTACAGAGTTCTGGGCGGACATTTTCTGGCGTGAATCTAGCTATACTCTCTCTGTATTGTGCCCAGTTGGTAAAATAACAAACTCGTCTATTTCTCTTCTTTTCTGTTAATCCAATTTATGAAAAATAGCAATCCAAGGAATGCTTGTGTCGCCTGCGAAGCGGCTTATTCTAGGAGGTGGATCACATGGTTCAAAATTACTGATATCACTATAAAAGTCTAATGAAATTCATATGCGAAATATCAGACCTCTTACTTACCAACTGAAAGATATGGTCAATCTCAAATTTTCAGAAAATAGTGTCAGTCAACTAGGTCAAGGTCACTGCGTAAATATTTTGGTAACAAAACAAAGGTCACATCATATGAAATATATGCGTGAAATATTAAAGCCCTATCACTTAGCAATCAAAAGATATACGCAATTCTAAGAAAAAATGTCACATATCTAAATTTATGGTATGTTTAGAAAGGTCTTGTCACAAAGAATACACATGTGAAATATCAAAGCCCCATCACTAACCTATCAAAAGATATAGCGAATCCCAACTTTTGAAAAGTAGTAAAATATCTATGTCAAGGTCACAAGGTCAAAAATTATTGTATGTGCAGAAAGGTCTTGTTACAAGGAATACACAAGTGAAATTTCAAAGCCCTATCACTTACCAATCAAAAGATATATATAATATTAATTTTTTTAAAAGTAGGTCAAATATGTAGGTCAAGGTCAGTAGGTAAAAAATTATGGTATGTGTAGAAAGGTCTTGTTATAACCAATACACAAGTGAAATTTCAAAGTCCTATCACTAACCATTCAAAAGATAATACAAATTTTAACTTTTTTGAAAAGTAGATCAAATATCTAGGTCAAGGTCACAAGGTAAAAAATTATGGTATGTGTACAAAGGTCTTGTCACAAGGAATACATGTGTGAAATATCAAAGCCCTATCCCTTACCAATCAAAAGATATAAGCATTCTTATTTTTTTCGAAAAGTAGGTCAAATATGTAGGTCAAGGTCACTAGGTCAAAAATTTTGGTATGTGTAGAAAGGTTTTGTCACAAGGAATACACATGTGAAATATCAAACCCTATCACATACCATTCAAAAGTTATGGGCTGTGACACCCAAAGTGTGACAGACAGACAGACGGACGGACGGACGGACGGACGGATGGACAGACGGACAATGGACAAAGTGATCCCTAAGTGTCGCTATGCTTCGCAGGCGACACAAAAATGTTAAAAATGCATTCAAATGTACATGTTGTATGCCCGATATGATTGGCAACTATCTTGGTTATACAAAGTATAATTTAACATACATAAATCCAAAAGAAAGAAGTCCACAGGAAAACAAATCCAAAAGAAAGAAGTCCACAGGAAAACAAATCCAAAAGAAAGAAGTCCACAGGAACACAAATCCAAAAGAAAGAAGTCCACAGGAAAACAAATACATCGCCTATACTACTTACCACAGAGTATATCCTTCTCGTCGCTGCCGTCGGAACAGTCGCTGTCCTTATCACATGTCCATTCTAACGGAATACACAGTCCGTTGCCACAACGGAATTTATCCTGAGCACAGAGAATAGAACCTCCAAATGTATTTGACACTGAAAAAGTAATTGTAGAAAGAGTCTGTAAAATGAATACAGATTGTAGATCATTCTTTTACGGCTCTAGCATAGGTGTCCTTCATGAGTGCGCTTGCGTTCGATTTCAGTTCCGTTTTTCTCCACATTGAAATCAAATTGCAAACGTGCCATCAACGGCGTTGTTCGCAAGATCAGACTGTGTGGGAAACGTAAGCATCATCTTTTAGTTACGCCGGACTGATGTAATTATAATCCAATACTAATCAAAATGTACAATCAAAAATTATTCAAAAGCATGGTCTAAACATTATTTTTTCTCAAAAAGTACCATCAGTTTGTAAATCAGAATATAGAATCTCCATTGTATTTTAGTTGACAATGGTAACAAAGAATATTGTCTTCGGTTTCATTCTTATCAAAAACCGCAGGAATAATACAACAAAATTCCATTAGCGAACCAAAGAAAAACATTTTATAGTACTTTCAACAGGTCTGTACAGCTTGGAATAGGGGGGGGGGGGAGGGAGACTGGCACTTTTTGGAAATAAGTATTCTGACCCAGAAAACATTGAAAATATATAATCTTGTTAAGCCATACATTTTAGATCAATAATAATTTTGTATTACAATGCACTTTCATTAAAACAAATATTGATAAAATTGCATTTTCATTTAAACACTCTATTAGCTTCAAAACTAATAGGAATGGTACATGAAACATTAACTACCTGTTTTCGTACTTGACTTAAAATAACTGGAAAATAAATAATTCGGCCAGCTCTGTGTTGGAAATAGATAATCTGACCCGAAACACATTTGCCAGCCCCCCCCCCCCCCCCCCCCCCCGCCCCCGCCCCCATTTCAGGATCAATGGTCGTCCCCTTAGAGTTACCTTTCTTGACGTTGTCAATAGGACACTTTAATAGTGTACCATACACGTTATGCGCATTTGATTAATTTGTATATCACCTAGATATCACTAATGAGGATTTGATATCCAAAATGCATTTGCTTGTTTTTGTACTTTCAACGTAAGGGAACATATAGGGAGTTCTTTGTTCGGCGTCCGTCTATCTAGGGGGGGGGGGGGGGGGGCGGACAGGGGGTACCTCTCTCCCTCCTCCCATCCCCTTACCTCCCCTCCCTCCATCCCCGCCTTTTCACCCTTCCCTTACCTCCCCCACCCCTCTATCTCCCGCCCCCTTCTCTCCCTCCTCCCGTCCCCTTCCTCCCATTTCCCCCTTTCCTCTCTCCTCCTTCCCCCTCTCTCCCTCCTCCCGCCCCTTCCTCCCTTCTCCCTTTCACTCTGACCACCCCTCATCTATCTTTCTTTAGTTAGTTAAAACTTATTTTGTTTCATTGCATTGAAAAGGGATTGGGCTTAAGTTGAATGCAACTCCCCCATCTTTCTTTCTGTCCTGGTTGACCTTCATTCCAAATAGACGCTCCATTTTGTAATTGACGTCTTCTTGGTCAGCCTCATCTTCTATCTAATGATTTGATGCGGAAAATACGGGATATTTTCAATAATAGAAAACGGACAAATCTTAAGACTGACCAACAAACAAGACATTAAAAAACGACAACATGGTTCGTCCATTTGCAGAGACGAATCGGTTGTCGATCATCTACTGATATTCTGTTTGAGTTCGAAAGTCTTCTTGAAAACACACCGAATAGTACCGAACATATCCTGTATTTCGATTCCCATTTTACAATGAGTAAGGAACTGCAATCAGAACAAAGTAGGTGTGGTGTTGGTCGTTTCCTGTGGCCAGGATAATCAAACGTGCCAATGTGGGTCAAGGACACCTCCCATACTGAGGACCAAACATATAACAGGTACCGGTTTTTTTTTTCAGAACAGGCACCATGTCTGTTCTTTTAATAGTTTTCAATTTAAGGAGGATGCTTCATCTGACAGTGAGTTTGAACATGGCACAGATCGTTATACATTACTGCTAACAACGCTTTTGAGTATAAATGTCTTTCGCCATACTTTTGGTACCTAAAATCAACTTACCATCCCAATGTAGCTTTTATCTAGGAAAAAAGGAATTGTTAATAATCAGACATAAAGGAATTTCGAGTACTTACATTGACCATTTATGATTTGAATACAGCATAAAATCCAAAGCACAAATATCTGAAAGTAAAAATACATGTAATTATGATTTCTTCCAGGCAAACACAGAAAAGCAAAAACAAAAAGGAAGCAGGAATGATTCCTCCCTCAGTGTTGAAATCGTAATATCAATGAATATTTCAAAAATTATTTACAAATCCACACCCTTTACAGTACACGCCTTTTCTGGACAGATATATGCAGATATAATCTTCAGAAAACAATTTGTTTTATTTGTATCAAGTACGCAATTTCTCATAAATCAATAATTAATTATTCCATATGATAATACTTTTTATTAATTTTACGTCATGTTTTATTGTCTAAACAAGGGACATGTCAAGATAGAGTGACGTTTATAGTGTAAAGTTGGCGTAATTGACAAACATCTGTTTTTATATACTTTTTCCATGATTTGAGCGATATGTCTCAATCGATATAAGATGGTAAATTGGTGAAATGTCAGTGCGCATCGAAGTCATTAACGTCTCATTAAACTTTGAAACTGAAAAAAAAATCTACTCACCCTTGAAGAGAATTTCAAAGAGACAATTTTTTTTTATTAAAAAAAAGTTATATTTGAAATTAAATTAATAGCTGACATAATTCTTGCGGAATCTTTTAATCACAAAAAGCTCTTATCACTTCAAGTTCAAAGTGAATCGTCTTGTCTTTACGCGAAAATCTTAATGAAGGTTAGAATTTATTTTTTAGTATATGAATCGCTTTGACACTTAAAATATAGATAATTGATGATGGTATTACGTTGTATTGCATGAATTGATAAGTTTTACGTTAAATCATGGTAGTAAGAATAGGATAAATGTCAATGAATGAAAACCTATCAATTGGGTAAATCATGAAAATGACATCTTTACCTTTGTGTAGTGAAGCATAATGATAAATGAGTAGAAAATTTGTTAATTTAGGGAAAATATATCGTACTGACACAGACATTTGCATATCTCATCTTTGTTTATCGTTTTTACAAGTATCTTTACGAACATAGATAAGAGCGGTTCTTAACACAACAATGTTTAATAATAAAAAATTCGATAATCTAGTAAATTTGAAAACTATTTGAAACAGATTTTAATGCTTTATAAAATACCTTTTTCTACATAGCCAAGTCTTGAAATCGACAGTTCTCTATATGCATTGATTTTTTGTGTTATGAAATTATCAAAAGTTGTATCAAGTTAATTTTTAAATCTCATTAAATAGAAAAAAAAGTTAACAGGTGAATTAAATTCAAACAATTTTATCAAAAGTAATTTTTACTCACCATTTTATTAAAAAAAGAACAGTGAAAATCCCAATAACTTATTTTCCTGTATTCTGTATTATTGTCATATAGAAGACAATACACCAATTATAATGACCTGAATTCCCAGGTATATTTTATGTTATTGACTTTGACCATACAAGACGTAAATCCATTATCAACATGCTTAGATTCACGAGTGGACATACATTTGGAAGTGGTTTATGTAGTATGCCATGTATAGTCCACACGAAGAAACAGACATGGAGTGAGATGTACGTTGCGTTAGATAACCGCGGGGCATCAACGGTTATTGATGAGCAGGAACAAACCACATATTCCCACTCATTTAACATGCTTCTTACAACCTTTAGTGCATTCTTTCTGAATTTATGGAACTTCTGTTCACATATTCAGAAGAATATTACTATGCCATTATATAAAGAGTCAGTCGATAAGACCTTTATCTGCTATCATACATGATGCTATATTGTGACTGAAAAAAAAAACGCAGGAAAAAAATCTACTTATTTCTTTAAGTCAAACCAAAGATAGAAATGTTTTGAAAAAAATCAACGAAAGTTAAAGAAATTATTGTACGAAGAGTAATATTTCTATTTCAATCAATAAATCCACCCATCCACCTCTAATGAACGTCTCCGGTTTAAAAAAGTGAGGTCTAAATTGTGAGAAGGTTGAAGACATGCAAAAAAGGACCACCGTCAATGTATCGCCAAACTATTGATATACGGTGCATTCTTGTACTTCCTGAAATTTACTTAAAGAGAGAGGAACGTCATCACCCGTCTTAGTGTCATCACTTCAAAAGACGTTTGGCTACTTACCGACAGAAAGACTGATGGAAGGATGCCGGACAGAACGAATTGCCGGACTGAACCTATTAACCTTATTGGCATTTTCGCTTGACATGAAATTTATGTACGATAGTATATTCTAATACGTCTTTCCAAATACAACTTATCGACATTCTTCTTATTCTTTTTAAACCAGAATATAGTAATTTGTGGGGAATCGGCCCAGAAAGAGGAAAATAGCGAAAGATCTCCGATTCGAATCCGAGATCGGACACATCATCAGTGTTTCCTTCGTCTGCTACATGAACCACAAAAATATCAAGATACTTCAATCGCTCTTTTCGGAATTGGTACTGTTCCCGTCCTGGTATATCGACAATGGACTCTCTCCTCCGTTTCAAATGCTGGATTACCTGAAATATGATCAGATGAAATTTCTTGCTCGAGTTAGATATAGTAATATCCCACACTATAGCTTGTAGCAATTTTGTCCAAAGGTGCTTCGATTTTCAGAGGCATAACAGGCGATGGTCAGCTTGTATCGGAGTGTATTTAATTAGATGATTTTGTTTGTGTTAGACAATATATAAGGAAAAATGATATTTGTACAAATGATATGATAATGTGTTTCTTTCGTTTTTGAAAATAAAATTTTCAAAAAATAACATGACGAAAACAAAATCAAAACATCGACAATGAATACTGAAATAGATATTCAATTTTATGCGATAAATTCAATTTCAATCCATCATAATTGGATATTTTTTTCTGAAAAAAAGCATAAATGAAATAGACATAAGAATGTTATTTGTTTTTGTTAATAATAGTAGTGATGACAGATAACGAGCAAATTATCATTTATCAATTTTAGGATTTGTTTTATTTAGGAAGCACCTGTAACCAACTTACAACGAATTCATCTGAAATATCAAGCTAATTCTATCAATGACATACCGAAGTTCTCATAACTCAAATGTAAACGCAAATGAAAAAGGCGACTTGCACAAAAAGAAATTCAATCAATCATTTTAAAGATTTTTTTTTACAAAGGACATAAGAATGGTCTCTTGAAAAAATGTTTATTTGAAAGACATCGGCATGACACATGAAATACCAAAACATGAAACTTTTTACATGAAATTATTATTGTCACCAATTAGGAAAGGGTATTGGAACCAAATTTTCGATACGATACAATACAATACAAAAAGTACCAATATCCGATATATCGTATCTAATTGTTTATTTTGTAAAACTTAATTACAAACTAACAATTTTATACACTAATGAATATCCCTCCCCAAACGTGTTCCTGGAGGTAAGGTATATAGAACTCGCGCGCGCATTTCTTTATATTTTTTGTACGATTACATTCCCTGACGGGTCTTTTTGTGTCATTTTTATCTTAATTTTGCATGAAGTCAAAGATCAATCTTTTTTTCAGTAGGTCCCGTCAAGCCCTTAACAGAAGTTTCAAAAATATGTTTTAGAGAAAACGAACACGTATGATCAATTCGTATTCCAAAGTTTCTGGAATATTTAAAAACTAAAGATTAAGTCAATAATACTTTGAAGTTTCAATGAACCATCTTGAATGCTGATCTTCTAATTAAAATTACATGTAATATTCCTTAATCATTGACTTCGGATCATAAAATGATTTGGATAGCCAGCATGAAAGGCAAGCATGATCGATATGACGAAGAACATATATCTGCATTTTGCAAACAATTTTAAAACTATGATTAAACATACATTTTCATTCAAAATGCTTGAGATTTCACATGAAGAGCACATTTTGTGCTAAAAATAACTGCATCTAAATGTCTCGAAGCAAAAATATCGATACTCGTATCGATTACCAATATCGATACGTACCGGTATATCGATATATGACCCAGCTCTATGACACCAATGGACCACTGCCTTGAAAGTTTTTCAAGCTACAACTTTCCGAAATGAAAAATAAGAGAGATGCAGACATGTCCCGTTTTACGCCAAGTTTCCTTTTGATAAAACTTTAAGGTCATATGCGGTTCGTAAATTATTTACTTTTATTCTTCTTAGGCCATTCCAAGTTTTATTTCTGTTTAGCGTCCGCGTGCGCGTAGGTTTTCTACGAAAGCTTATTAGTGCCATTTTTGGGAAAGAAAAAAAATTAAAAAGTCGTTCTAACAAGATAAAAAGTGGTTCAAACGAGTTAAAAAGTCGTTCAAACGAGATGAAAAGTCGTTCAAACGAGATAAAAAGTCGTTTAAACGAGATAAAAAGTCGTTCAAACGAGATAAAAAGTCGTTCAAACAAGATAAAAAGTCGTTCAAACAAGATAAAAAGTCGTTCAAACGACTTTTAAAAGTCGTTCAAACAAGATAAAAAGTCGTTCAAACAAGATAAAAAGTCGTTCAAACGACTTTTAAAAGTCGTTCAAACAATATAAAAAGTCGTTAAAACAAGATAAAAATTCGTTCAAACGACTTTTTAACTCGTTCAAACGACTTTTAAAAGTCGTTCAAACAAGATAAAAAGTCGTTCAAACAAGATAAAAAGTCGTTCAAACGACTTTTTAACTCATTCAAACGACTTATAAAAGTCGTTCTAACAAGATAAAAACTCGTTCAAACGAGTTTCTTAAGTCGTTTAAACAAGATAAAAAGTCGTTAAAACGACTTTTTAAATTGTTTAAACGACTTCAGAAACTCGTTCAAACAAGATAAAAACTCGTTCAAACGACTTTTGAAATTACCATTTATACAAGATCAAAACTAGATCTTATTGATGTCTATATACTTGCATATTTGATCTAGATTTATGATAACATCTCAACTTTACTTTTTGGCCGTTTGACCGGTCTTTCCTGATATATACATGAACTGAATAAATAAGTATACCCTTACAGCGAAGGGAATTGGTGTATAACCCCTCTCCCCCCTCGGACTGTAATAGCTTGACACTCCATAGAGCCACATTCCTTGACAACATAAAAGTTGCTTTACTTGGACCAATTGTTACATTTGTAACATTTTAGATATTTGATTGAGACCGTTTAGCAATGAAGACAATAATAAGATACGAGTATATTCAATAATCAAAACCGATCCTACAGAAAGAAGGGGATTTCCAACAAGACACAGTTGCAGCATCCACAGCAAAACACCAAAACTCCCAATCTTAAAACAAAGAGTAAACAAGGAAAGTAAGAGACACAAAAGGGACAAATGGCAATCGGTGCCGGTGTTATATAGTAGTTTTTTCCCCATAGTAGCTTTCCCCCATAGTAGCTCCCCCCCCCCCCGGAAAAACTGCTATATAGTAGTCTTTCCCCATAGCAGATTTTTCCCCCTACCGTGACTGGTTTGGATTTTATCTTTTCTATTACAATGTATTTTGCATCAATGGTTATGATATGGACCTAACTCGAAATGCTCAATCAATTTGTCTTATATCATCTGCATGTTTAAAAATTGTGTATCTGTCTGTTTGTCTATCTGTCTGTGCCTGTCTTTATGTCTGTCCTTTCCTTTCTTCCTTTCTATCAATAAAAGAAACTTTCTTGTCTGTCTGTGCGTGTGTTTAGTTACCTGTCTGTATCCCTGTATGTCTCTCTCCGTCCGTCCGCCTGCCTGCCTGTCTGTCTGAGAGTGCATCTGTGATTTGTGTATGTTTGACTGTTTGTATGTCTGTCGTGTCTGTCTTTGTGTAAGTCTGTTTGCCAATCTGTCTCTCTATGCGTCTGTCTGGCTAGGTGTGTCTGTCTATCTGTGTGTGTTTATTAGTGTCTGTCTGTATGTGGGTAAGTGCCTCTGTATATCTTTCTTTGTGTCTGTATATCGTTCTGTGTGTGTCTGTCTGTGCATGCATCTGGAAGTTTTTCTGTCTGTATCTTTCTTCATGTATTTATCTTTTTGCGTATTAGTATATGTGAGAGGGTGTATGTTTGAGTCAGTCTGGTTTTTTTCTGTCTAGGTGTCTGTCTATCCCTGAGTCTGTCTTTCTTCTGTCAATGAATTTTCTTCTGAAATGCTGTGGAAAATGGAGATGATACTGAAAATCATTGTCATGTGTATTTGTCTTTTTCATGTCTGTCTACGAGTGAGTAAATCTGTTTGTGAGTGTCTGTCTGTCTGTGTGTCTGTCTGTAAGATTCTCTTATGTATGTCTGTGTCTGTCTTTGTGACTCTCTATATATCTTTGTCTTTGTATTTGTCCGTCTTCCTGTTTGTCTGTCTTTGGGTTTTCTGTCTGTCTGTCTGTCTGTCGCTGTGTGTCTGTCGGACTCTTTATCTAGATATGAGCTTGCCAGTCTGCAGGACTGTCAAATCTCAAGGACAGTGTCAAAGCCAAAGTCTTATTTCAAATCTTCTCCCTAGTTATGCTGTGTTTGGAATGGGAGGATTATTTTTGGCTTTTTTACAACACGGATTAAATACCATTCCGGAATTCATTCGAGGGGGGTAAAATGGCTATATATAGCAGTTTTTCCCCGGGGGAAGATCTACTATAACATGGGGGAAAATTTACAATATAGCAGAATTTCCCCTGGGGTGGGGAAACTTCTATATAGTAGATTTTACGGGGGGGGTGGGGGCACTATATAGCCATTTTTCCGGGGGGAAAGATGGCTAAGGAGAAAGACTACTACATGTATATTACACTGGTACGACGACAATCTCCCATATCAGAAATTAAGCAAAAGATGTGGTTATCCGGATAACGTGCACGTGCAAACAATCCTTCCGGGTTTTTTTTCTGGTTACCCAGAGATCTCAAAGAAATGTTGTATATACATGTATGTATGACTCCAAAACGTCGAAGGGGCCTAAGTAACACACAGTTGAATATGTATGAATGGATTTAAAACAATTTCAACAAAAAACAGTCCTTTATCTGGCAGCTGGGGCGAGCTCTTGCATAGTTCGATCGACATTCAAAGAGGACAGGTGATCGGTGCCCTGTTTTGGACAGGACTTGTCATGGTGTCCCGTGGTCAGTCAGAATGCAATGTTTAAAGCCACCGTTCCACTGCAATCCCGCTGTACCTACGACCATTCCCGACCGCAATTTTCACAAGAGCGGGTAAAACTTTCCCGACCTTTTCATTTTTTTCTTGACATCACGCTCTATTCCCGACCGACTCCCGATCAATTTATGACCGAATCACGTTTCATCGCGGACTTACTCACGCTTTACCCGCTCTACCCACGATCATATTGCCGACCAAGTCCCGTACTATCCGATCAAACTCCGATCTATTCCCGACCAAAACCCGATCTATTCCCGATGCAATCCCGATCTATTAAGCCACCGTTCCACTGCAATCCCGGTGTACCTACGACCATTCCCGACCGCAATTTTCACAAGAGCGGGTAAAACTTTCCCGACCTTTTCATTTTTTTCTTGACATCACGCTCTATTCCCGACCGACTCCCGATCAATTTATGACCGAATCACGTTTCATCGCGGACTTACTCACGCTTTACCCGCTCTACCAACGATCATATTGCCGACCAAGTCCCGTACTATCCGATCAAACTCCGATCTATTCCCGACCAAAACCCGATCTATTCCCGATGCAATCCCGATCTATTAAGCCACCGTTCCACTGCAATCCCGCTGTACCTACGACCATTCCCGACCGCAATTTTCACAAGAGCGGGTAAAACTTTCCCGACCTTTTCATTTTTTTCTTGACATCACGCTCTATTCCCGACCGACTCCCGATCAATTTATGACCGAATCACGTTTCATCGCGGACTTACTCACGCTTTACCCGCTCTACCCACGATCATATTGCCGACCAAGTCCCGTACTATCCGATCAAACTCCGATCTATTCCCGACCAAAACCCGATCTATTCCCGATGCAATCCCGATCTATTACCTACTGTCCCCGACGCATTCCCGCTCAAAACACAATTTCTAACTTAAAGTGATCTCATTTGTCATCCAATGATCGTATCGACCAAGAAGAAGCCTGTATTTCTCGTTTTGACCAAGCCTTACCCAAAAGTGTCGCGATCAAAATAAAAAAAATTTCCTTACTTAAAAAGTGGCATTGGATAGCCAAGAATCGTCGCGGCGACATTTTAATAATAGATATTTTGAACAAATCAATATCAGTGCGAGAAAATGAATGAAATATGCACACATTCTATTTTAAGCGTCGTTTGGTCGTAACTTGGTCATATAGAGCGTGAATAGGTCGCAAGATGATCATGAAAAGGTCTTGGTAAGATCAGCAAACATTGAATCTGTAGTGGATAGATCGTGGTAAGAGCGTAGAATAGACGGGTAAAGATCGGGAACAGGGCGTAATTAAAGCGTATCTGATGCGTGAAGAGAGCGGGGTTTAGGTAAATGCCGATCAGATCACGCTCAAACCACGCTCCTGCCCGACCAGGACACGATTAACCTAGGCTGTACCCCCGACTATCCCGACCAAGCGCCGACTATTTCACGACCACAAAGAGAGCGGGAAAGTTTCCCGTATTCTTTCAACCGGTTGAAAGAATACGGGAAACTTTTCCCGACCTCTAAAGCGTGCCCGCTCTAATACCGATCGATTCTAGACCAACATACGCTGTGCCAGACCAAGATACGACTAAGAGCCGTTCTCTCCCGACCTGGCAATTTTCGAGGTCGGGAATGAACGTAGGTACAGCGGGATTGCAGTGGAACGGGGGCTTTAGAATGCGCTGGTGTCAGGCTGTAGATTGGTCAAGTACCATGCAGAGTGTCCTTCTGGTGACAGCAAGATAAATAAATCCACGGTATAAAATGAAGGTGGTAGATAATTTTGACGCATTTTAATTTTGATAGAAATTTGGTCTACCTTTGATCTTTTTAGGCCTAGCTACGCCCCTGGAATTAACATGTGTTTATCCTTTTGGGGAATATTTCAAGCCTTTTTATAGACTTTTTAAAACTGAATTGCTGGGGCGCTATTATTTTTTTTTTTTTTGATTAAAATGTACATAGCTGTAATAAACATACTTTCATTAAATGCGATGTTTTAAGCATAATAACCAAAGGGGAAATTCGGACCTTTGTACGTACATGTAATGGGCCTTTTAGAATTGTATCTACGGACAGAGCGGATCTTTCACGGCCCGAGCATTTATATTATTTTCTTTAGAACCACTTGACAGTAAATATTAATTTTGTGCCTAGAATTTCAAAGGGCATGGTCCCGTCTCAGTCAAAGACCCCTCGATCCTACTAACCCTTTCCCCTTCCCATGCCTGCCTAATTTCTTCTCAGCACCGCCCTGACCTCTCTAAAAGAGAATTGCATGATGATGGTTCTACATATATACATGTATCAGTAGATATGTATTGCTAATTGTATGATATACTAGTACATGTATGCTTCGTATGTATCATATCAACATACGTGTAGGTTTAAAGTCCCCATGATTACTATAGCATGTATCGATCCAATACTAGTTAAAGTTATACACTGTATTGACAGCTTTGATAAAAAGTCGTTTGAACGACTTTTTATCTTGTTTGAACGACTTTTTATCTTGTTTGAACGACTTTTTAACTCGTTAAAACGACTTTTAAAAGTCGTTTCAACGAGTTAAAAAGTCGTTTGAACGACTTTTTATCTTGTTTGAACGACTTTTTATCTTGTTTGAACGACTTATTAACTGGTTAGAACGACTTTTATAAGTCGTTTGAACGACTTTTTATCTTGTTTGAACGACTTTTTATCTTGTTTGAACGACTTTTAAAGGTCGTTTGAACGAGTTAAAAAGTCGTTTGAACGACTTTTTTATCTTGTTTAAACGACTTTTTACATTGTTTGAACGACTTTTAAAAGTCGTTTGAACGACTTTTTATCTTGTTTGAACGACTTTTTATCTCGTTTAAACGACTTTTTATCTCGTTTGAACGACTTTTTATCTCGTTTGAACGACTTTTTAACTCGTTTGAACGACTTTTAATCTTGTTAGAACGACTTTTTAATTTTTTTTCTTTCCAAAAAATGGCACTAATAAGCTTTCGTAGTTTTCAGCATGTGTCCTGACAAAAAAAAAACATACACGTAACAGTTAAATTCCCCGTACTTCAAATTTTTCTGTAACAGGTTTTTCATTTCCTGTGCAACAAAAAAGGTGGCAAGTGATATCTTACTTTTATAAATTTTGGTGAGTGACCGTTCCTAAATGAGTCTTTATGGTGGTTCTGGGGGTTATTGTCTGTGCTGTTAAAGTGGATATTGATAAGGATACTGCCCTAGACTGGTATGCGTTGAAGGTAAATGAAGTGCAAACATTTTCCGCCCTGTTTGAATGCATATGTTAAGCAAGTGAGAGGGGTGTTCCTGGTGCAATCGATATAAAAGACAGCTCGTACTCATCATGTTTTATAAAAGCTTCCGAGGGAGTTTCAGAAATAGAAGTTGGGTGGACACTCTTCGTGTATAAAACTGACAAAGTTTAATTGTTCTAAAGCATATTTCAAGGTCAAGAATACTGTTCAGAAGGTCAGGACCAATGTAAATGTGTTCAGTCAGCTTATTGAAGGTCATATTTTTTCCACTGAGGGATACTCAAGGTCATATTTTTTCCACTGAGGGTTGTGCGCACGTAATCCAGGATAACCACACCGTCTGCTATTTACATGGCAGATGGCCGTCTTAAGTCGGCACCGGTTGCCCATTGGTCTCGTTGGTTTATGTGTAGTCTTTTATGTTTCATGTTTCTATGTTGTGAGTTGGTGTTCCTTGTCCCTTTTGCGTCTCTTTCTGTGGGTATCTGTTCTGTGTTTTTTTGCATGGTTGTTTTGGGATTTTGCTGTGGGTGCTGCAACCTAGTGTTGTTGGAGATCCCCTCCTTTCTTTCAAAATTGTTTCTATTGATTTAAATGCAATGAATTTGTTGAAAATTGCTTCATTTTTTTTCTACGTCCTTTTGTTTTTTAATTGAATAGGTAGGTAGGTTTTGGTCATCCGTGTGGACGCTAAACAGAAAAAAAAACTTGGAATGGCCTTATTGCGAATAATAAAGACTCATTTAAAACGGCAAAATAACACTCTGGTTTACTGGTGGGGCAGTATTGTTTTCTTATCTTCGTAAGATGAAGAATACATTAAATCATATGACCAATAATATATTTGTTACGTTTGAAAATCAGGTTATCTTTTACTATTTGGTGTTTGATGTATTTGGCGTTTCTTCGGTTTTTTTTTTGTCTCTACTATATGTTTCCACTTAGGGTGTTTTGATGTTTTGTTCTGGTTGTTGCAATCCAAGCTTTGTTGGAGATCACATCCTTTCATTCATTATACTTTTCAACTTTATAGTAAACATTCTGTAATCTAAATGTTATTCACCTGGCCCGGGTTCGTCGATGCTCAATTTGGTGCTCTATTAGACTTTTTTCACCGTGACGGACTTCGCACTTCCAACATCGTACTTCGCACTTCCAACATCGAGGAATAAGTGGCGTAGCTGCCTCTCACGTATAAACTCATAAGCGGAGTCATCTACATTTTGATTAGTATACTCAATGGAATTGGTATATTGGACTTCCTGTACTGGCAACCAATTTATAAAGCTTTCTATCATAATTAAAGTGCGAAGTTCGAAGTACGAAGTGCGAAGTTCATCACGGTGAAAAATGTTTAATTGTGAGTGTTGTTGAGATTGTCGTCGGGATCTTCTTTAACTCACAATATAGGAACATTAGGAAATCTAATAGGCATTTCTTAAATCAATTTTATTTCACATTTTCAATTGTCTTCCATCATAATTGATTTTTTATCTCTGTGAAAACATATTCAAATTGAACTTAGGAATGTTGAATGTTTTGTTAGTGATAGTAATGATGACTGATAATGCAAATTATCATTTATCAACTTGAGGATTACTTTCATTGAAGAAGCATCTGTACAAAATAGATTTTTGATTCATCTACAGGAATAAAGTAAACTATATACATAGTATAGCGTAATTCTCAAAATGTGTATGAAGAAAATAGGTTACTTACGCAAAAGAGGATGCAGTCCTTCAATAATGAAACCAAGAAAACAATGTATTACTGTTTTACCATGCCTTCTCTACTTTGTGACTGAATAACTGATAGGTACTTAAAATATTATGTTATAAAATTATTACCAAAGAACATAAAATTCAGTGTAATAATACGGAAGTGTTCCAACTCTTTACCTATTTGAAGAAATTTTCCAACCACTTTTTAATGCACCAGACACGTGTTTTGAATAGTAAATCCTCATCATCAGTTCTACTTAGTTAAATGCCGAAGTGAATTTCAGCCACAGCCAAATGTATTTTAGTAGCGCCCTCTAGTTCTATGTTCTGAATATCAATTTATGCATTTTGCAAGGAGCTCCAAATTTTCTGTAGGGTCGATAATGTAGCATAGTTAAATAAAATGTTTGTCAAAAATAGCATTGGAAGAATGGTGTTAAGATGTTATAACCTCCTTTCATTTCGATGATTTTGTTTTGGATAAAATGACAAGTTTCCGAAATAGCAAAATAGTATACCGGTATTATGTCAGAGTAATATGGGTCAAAACAAAGCTTCTTTTGGGCGACAGAGTTGGAAAGAAATTATTATTACACTTTAAACGTCCAATCACGGGGAACAAGTTTAACTCCTCCACACTGCAAAAGAAAACAAGTGTTTATAATAAACCTTCTTAAAGAAATTTTAAGTCCCATATGGCAATCTCAGAAATAACAATGGGGCATATATTAAATAGGTAAGATAAGCCATGATGGTCTGGCTCATAAAGATTCAACTGAGCTGTCTGACCAACTGCCAAATGGTCAGCTGGTCTTCTTTGACCACATATTTGCAAGGTTCAGCAATTTGCGCCGTCCTCAACGCAGTTTAAAGTACACCTTTCCGACATGAAAAAAATGTAGACGTGTCCTTATTCACACAAAGCGTTCCTTTTTCATTAAAAAAAACTTACGCGACGTTCTTGAAAAATATAAGCTTTTCCTTTGTTCTACAAGTACATGTAATTGCGAAAATCGACGGCATCTCAAAAGAGAAGACATTTCTACACCTGATGGCGACGGCAAAATCGTTTTCTTTTTAATCGAGAAGAATTCAGTAAATCAGTGAAAGAAAGCCAAAGACAAATAAAAAGATGAAGCCATATTCCAAAAACCACCATCGAAAGGCTTACGAATTTTGGAAAAAAAAATACTTAACAGAACTTTCTCATGCGAAAAGAAAATAGGACAAACAGACGGAAACAATGACACAAGCTCCGCGAAGGACGAATATTTTGTTTAATTTCGCGAAGGACGAATATTTTGTTTATTTTCGCGAAGGACGAATATTTTGTTTATTTTAATCCAAGATTCGAATATCCTTATTTTATCATGAAATGTTCAATTGAAACTTTGTACCTTTCTCTTACATGTAGTTATTTTTCTACAAATATTTTTCCACATAATTTTTTTTAAAAATGTTCAAACCGTGATACTCAGATATGTAAAAGATTAAATATTTTATCTTGATCCGTTGTAAAAAGAAGGGAGGAGATCATGAATTTATCACTGATGAGACATACCTTGTTGAAATGCGCATATGGTGCACTAAAATGTTATGATAGAACATACAATTCAATAATGATAATTTCATCCACCATGTTGGTATCTCTGCAGGTGTATTGTTATGTCCTCGAGGATATCTATTGATAAGGTTCAGTGTTTCGGCATTAGACTTGAAAAACTATATTATCGATATTATAGGATGTTAACATCCCTCCAATGCTATTTTGGTCAAAGATTTTATTTAGATATGCTACTGGATCGATCCTACAGGAAAGTGTAGCCGCACATTCTCTGCAATGTAAATGCACAAATCTAAATTCAAATGAATAAAACCAGCGGGCGCTACTGAAATGAATTTTGGCTGTGTTTGAAAATCACTTTGGCTGGAAGATTTACTATTCGAAACACGTGTCTGATACATTAAAATTGGTTTGAAATTTCCTTCAAGAAGGTAACGAGTTGGAAGACTTCCGTATTATTGAAATATATTTGTAAATTCTCATTGACAAGATTTAACGGAAATGTTCTAAGACTAGGGTGTATCTCCCTGATGGCATAGCTCTGTTCTTAGCAGGTCCTTTTTAGAACTATTTAGGTCCAATTTAGACTTTTTCTCTTCATTATTTCTCATTATTTGGATTGCCTCTATTTCGGCCTCCAGCATCACCGATGAGACATAACTTGTTGAAATTTTTATAACAGAACATTTATTTCAATATTGACAATTCCAAGCACTAGGTTGGTATCTCTGCTGGTGGATTGTTAAGTCCATAAGGATATCGTTCGCCTAGTTTCACAGTGTTTCGGTACTATACTTGATTCTTCGTTACAAAATTTAACGAAATTTATAAGACTTAGGGGGATATCACCCTGATGGCATAGCTACTGTATAACCAGAAATTTTCGCGAGATACTAATTTTCGCTATATTCGCGAGTGATTTGGAATCGTGAAAATAAATTCCCGCGAAAAAAAAAATCTTTGATAATGTATATCATAGATTTATATATAAGTTACACTTTGTTTTTATTGTGCATGTGCAAGTCTTCAATTTTTCCTGAATAAATGTTAAGAGAAGTGAATTGAGTGTATTTTCATACAAAACAAACTATAAAAATTCAATAATAAAAAGTACAAAACAGTAACATCATGTGTTACTAATATTTGTAACTAAGGAATCGCGAAAAATTGTACTCGCGAAAATAAAGACACCATATTTTACCATAAAATAGCGAAATTTGATACTTGCCAAAATTTCTGGTGATATGGTATGTCCGTAGCAGGTCCTTTCTTTCAGGTTAAGTTTAGACTTTTGCTCTCCATTGTTCCCCATTATTTGGATTTCCTGTTTTTCAGCCTCAAAGCATTACTGATGAAACTAAGTACCCGAAACGTGCATGTCTGGTCCATGAATTAGCTCTTTGAATTTAGAACTGAATTATCTTTAACCAATTCCATATGAACTCAGATCAACTTTGTCATAATGATTACACTAATTTCTACCACATATCAGATAATATTCAAGTTCGACAGTTCAGAATATTTCAAGTATCCCCTCAGAGCTTACTCTTACGTCTGTTTTCCAGGGAGCCACAATGTAATAAGATAGCAGATGATCGTTCGAAGTTAACTCCTTCATTATAATAAGAATTTTTCTCTTTATTTATAATTTGTATTTCCTCTTTTCGGTCTCGATTCATTACATTAAAAGATGCACTAAAATTATTACCATAGAAGATTTATTTCAATATTCGATCTATTTCGGTTGTTCACTTCCTCAAACGCCTTCTAAAATTGCTGTTTACATTTGCTCCGTTAATACGGAATATTATACATTTTTGTTTTGCATTTTCCCTAGATTTGTTTGCCAATGGATTACAATGATTTCATGATTTTTGATTTTGATGTTTTTGGTTTGTCTTGCACACATTCACTCACACCTCGAGGACAAAGTAACAGACAAACCAAAAACATCAAAGAAATAACTATCAGTTATTCACTCTCAAAGTCGGCAAGGTAAGGCAAAATCATTAGAATTTCCATTGGAACAGTTACGAACCTCGGAATGAATAACATTCCAAAGTGAGACCAGGTCCAATGAAAGACCACATGAAACTTAAAAAGTTGGTCACTTTCTCATTTTATGGAATTCCTATACTTCGGTATCGATAATAATATTTATCCCGCCTCTGGCAAATTTCTTGCAATCTGATTGGTCGAGAAGAACCAAATATTATGTTTTATCCCGCCTCTGGCAAATTTCTTGCAATCTGATTGGTCGAGAAGAACCAAATATTCTGTTGTATTATTTTACTATCAGGATATTATTTTAATATCCTGCTTCTACTAAGACGCTTTATGCTTTTGACGTCAAAAAATGCTTTAAAATATGTTGACGTAACATACACAAACCAAAAGCCATCAGCGGGATAAATTCGTTATACAGTGTTTTACAGGGGAGATACAAAAATATATTGGGTCGATGAAAAAAGTTGTATTGGGCTCGGCTTCGCCTCGCCCAATACAACTTTTTCCATCGACCCAATATATTTCTGTATCCCCCCTGTAAAACACTGTATAACTAATAATTGTTTGTTGAAATTATTTTCAAAAATGATACAACTTTTTTCATCGACCCAATATATTTCTGTATCCCCCCTGTAAAACACTGTATAACTAATAGTATTATTTCACTAACAGGATATTATTTTATTGTTTTGCCTCGGACTAGTTTGACCCAATGGGAATGCTTGAATTTGGTCATGTGACTGCCCGACAAATTCTTGTGGAAAGTCACTTTCAAAAATTTGTAAGGCAATGGCCGACAATTAGCAAAACGGTCCTCGACAAAATGGTCCTCGACAAAATGGTCCTCGACAAAACAAATCAGTTATTAGGTTTGTTACTGACCTTACACGAAAATCTGTCGGGTTGATAAAGCCCATAGAAGGCTCGGCGCAAGCGCCTCGCCTTCTATGGGCTTTATCAACCCGACAGATTTCCGTGTAAGGTCAGTAACAAACCTAATAACTAATAATATCCTGCTTCTACTAAGACGCTTTATGCTTTTGACGTCACCAAAATGCTTTAAAATATGTTGACGTAACATACACAAACCAAAAGCCATCAGCGGGATAAATTCGTTATACAGTGTTGTACAGGGGAGATACAAAAATATATTGGGTCGATGAAAAAAGTTGTATTTGGGCTCGGCTTCGCCTCGCCCAATACAACTTTTTCCATCGACCCAATATATTTCTGTATCCCCCCCCCCCCCCCTGTAAAACACTGTATAACTAATAATTGTTTGTTGAAATTATTTTCAAAAATGATATATTTCAAAATTCAATAAAATCATGTTTCTGAGAACCCTTATAGAATCACGCCCTCAAGAGAAAAACATAATTTATAAAAGTGGTGTGTGTAAATGATAATTTACTTTTAGAGTATTTTATCCCGGTGTAAAACTTCAAAACATACTAGTAATAGCAGTTTTATTACCACAGAATATTTAATACCATCACTTTTATCAGTTAGAGAACTCTTCAATTGATGCACCGAGACACCGCTTCCTTGTTTGTGGCAGTCACTAATGCATGGTAATATAAAACATGTCGTCGGAGCCGCGAAAAGTTTCCCTTAGCTGAAGAAAGCTAAAAAGAAAGATGATTAAAAACAATGGAAAATTATAACTGGCACAAAAACTTCTTCATGAATTCCCTATACTATCAATTTTTGCTATTAGATTTGAAGTAAATATTTCGAGATTAAACATTGTCCTCCGAGTGCTTAGCTAATAGTACTTTTGAATCCCTTGTTATGATGAATTGTGGAAATCGAAAGTGATATAACAAGTGTCGAAATCTTCTCAATGTTACCTGGAAGTAATTTTAACATATTTGATTGTAGGTTCTTACTAAAAGTCTTACAACTGGTGACATTTGGAAATTTACAACTGAGTGATAAAAAACTATAAAAGATGTATAGTTCAATTACACTTGTTCAACAGTAGGATGACCAAAAACTACAGAGACCAACGAAGGAATCATCCGCACGATATGGAACAAAAGCGAGAGAGAGATTAGGCGGCTGTAAGCTTCTATTCTCCAGCTTTCCCCTTGTAATCGTCGGTGTGGTTAAATGAGCGAATTCAATGTTACTGCCAATTGTATTGTCAAAAATGTTGTCCAACAGTCTGGCCATATCAGTGAATGAAAGTCAAACACAACACCTAAAAATAGAATCCAAAATTCTGGAAACATATATACCGGTATAGGGAGATGACTATACAATTGTATCCAGATATTACACGCAATAATCCTCCATATAAAATTGAAATTTGATGCGGGTGGCACTACCTTGAATCAATTAATAGACCATTTTCGAGTTACAACTAATGACCGTTATAAACCTTCAGTTTAGTCACTGCTATGACGCACCTGCTTAGTTACGTCAAGTAAGGTTACTTCCGGTCTACCTTAGCAACGTCACATATTGTGACATCAACGGTGTAAAATCGATCTAATCTACTCAAAATTGAAAAACTACTTTTCTTTGAATATGGAAATTATTATAATCGCTGGTTTTGTTTGTATTGACCATTAATTTGTTTACGTCATCAATGACAATGTAAATTATAAGTAATCGGATTTTACTTTTTTTTCAGTAATATATCAATTTATCATATAGAGATTCGAATGAATATTGAAATAGTGAAAAACAGGAAATTCTTTGAACGGAAAATTTAAAAGTCTTACATAAAAAAAAATAGAAAATGGTAACCCAATTGAATTTCATTTTTAAAACATAACTGACAATAATTGTGATTTAACCCCTCCCCCCTTTTAACGCCATTGCCTTTTTGTGCAAATATATCCCTAAGAAATTGTCAGTAAATAAAAGGTTCTAAAATTTAAATGACGCTAAGTTTTTCTGAAGTAATATAAGCCGCTTTCTCGTCTGAATGCATCAATTTAGTATGAAAATCGGTATTAACAGGGTTTTTTTTTTTTTTTGGGGGGGGGGGGGTTAAACTATTTTGATAAATGACAGCGTGTGCTAGTGGTAACTTGAGAAAATAAAAAAAGATACGAAAGGTATGTCCCTGTACACCTGACGAAGGCATTAAAATAAGATGTTCAAAATTGAAAAAAAAATCTGAAAAACGGTACCTTGGAATAATGAAAAAACAAATAATGCGTGGATCAAAAACATTTTTCAAAGGACGGGGTTCATCCTGGCTATGAAGTTGAGAAATTGGGAGCGTAGAAATAGAATAATGACATCTTGAGGGGGAGGGGAGTTCAGAGCCTCAACACCCGCGCGGGTGTAAATTTCACGCAAAATAAAATGTAAATCCTATGAGATTCAAAGATCAAGTAAACGTTTCATTTGCCGTATTCACAGATATACCTTCTTGTTTCTATTTATTCATGATCCTTGAACATACATCTCAATACATAAATCTGGCCTGCAAACTTTAAAGTGAAAATCAAGTTGTTCTCGTGAATCTCTGGGGGACAGAGTTCACCCCAGTCACGCCCATGGCCTGATCAATATTTTACAAACGAGGAAGGGAAAGCCGATCGGAGGAAGGGGGGGGGATCAGCCAGGTAAGGGAAATATATCAGTCCTGAGTCCGAGAAGATAATTATTTCAAACATTTTTTTTTTCATTCTTCATTCTTTTAGATTCTGCATGATCGTTTTCGGATTACAGAGTCACAGATCTACAATGTCACTGTGTATATCAATACTATCATGATATTTGATCGTCAGCAGGGTACACCGTCGGGGGAGGAGGTACCTCTCACCCCTTACCTCCCCCTCCCCTTCCTTTTCACCCTTCCCTTACCTCCCCCTTTCCTCCCTCCTCCTCTCTCCCTTCTCCTGCCCCCTTCCTCCCCATCCCTTTCACCCTGCCCACCCCCTCACCTTCATAAGCTTTACCCGGTATCACGTCGTTGGCCGGTTGCCGGGGTACTGGGTAGATGTACATGTCAAAATCAAACATTTAAACACCCGTCGTGTCAAATGCCTACCCCCATCTAACTGTCACAAACAATAAATTCAGTCACATACACCTGGACACGCGTACACGTGTCCAGAGTCTCTTGTTATGTCTCCTCGTACCCCCCCCCCCCCCCCCCCCCTTTCCTGCTCATTCAACTTCTACATAGAGCATCCCCTTTGACTGATACCTTTTGCTGGAATTTTTCCATCCCCAAATCATGTAAATGGTGCACATTCATGACGCTACAATGCCATTTGGTTGCGTAAATAGTTTATTTCTTAATCGTGATCACGTTATTTATAGACTCAAATGTAAACCGGAAGTAGGGCATCTTGACAAAACGTCGAAGCGGAGTATAATATCCGAACGTGATCGGTAACTCGAAAATGGTCTATTGAAGAAATAAAGACGTACATTATAATTCCTAAATGCAGAAAACAGAAAAAAAACCACATTATCGCAAAAATCTCAACAGCGACGTTTTGAGTCGAAACTTTAGGTAACACTAACTTAAAGACAGAAATTGGGATGGGCTTTAGGCTTCCTTTGTGGTCCTGTCTACTTGGATGCTGTACTTGCATAAGATATGTTACATGATTTATGTGATATATGGAAAAATTAGCACGACGCGTTTTAACAGCACCAACTACAATGCATTCTACAAAGCCTTCCGCACTTGCACTGGAGAAGTTATCCTTTGTGTCTCTACTGGGCTTGTGTCGTTGTCTCTGACTGTTTGTCCTTTTTTTCTCTTTTCGCGTAAGTAAGTTCTGTAATGTATTCTATCCAAAATCCATAAGCCTTTCTATAGTTGTTTTTGGAATATGGTTTGGGCTTTTGTGTTTGACTTTCATACACTGTTTACAAAATGAAGTTAGCTTGGACCTACGAATAAAATAATCCAAATAATTTTTTCTCGGCTAAAAACAAAATTGATCGAAACAACAAATAATTGGAGTGTCTGTAAAGTTCGAAACGAAACAAAAACGAAACGAAACGAAACAGATCGAAACGAAATAGAACGAAACAGATCGAAACGAAACGAAACAAAACATAAATCTTACAGAACTTGAGAAAAATTGATGTAATTGCAGAGAACTAGCACGGATGTCAATATCTGCATATATTATTGCCTTCAACCATTAGTTCTTGTGGCTGGAGGATTTTTAAAGGGTTAAAGTTGACGATTAAAACATAGTATATACGGTATATAACACAATAAAAGGAGAGTGAACGGGATGAATAACCTTGTCATAGGCGGAAAAAATATTATTTAGCAGGGAGGAGTCTATGTATATAGTACAGAGGTAACGGAACTTTTCTGTAATGCGATTTGACAACTTTATCAGAAAAATAAGAACAAATACTGGGGGGGGGGGGGGGGGGGGTCACATTTCGTTTGAAAAAGCATAAGATTTTTCCCTGAAATGTGCCCCCCCCCCCCCCAGTTTTATGATCTCATAACGTTGTCATATCGTGGTTTTCTATCCCCTCCCCTTTATTCCTCTTCAATATATGAATGGCATTTGACATTTATTTTTTTTAATTGTCAACTTTGACTCTTTAAAGAAACCCTCTCGGCACTATTTACAAATGTAGCACTCTTGGATTAAGGCAATATTACATGCTGATCTTGTCTTTAAAATTATTCGTTCTCGGCGATTTTTCCTCTTTTTCTCATATTCCTTATGTTTTATGTTTTGTTTCGTTTCGTTTCGATCTGTTTCGTTCCGTTTTGTTTTGTTTCGTTTCGATCTGTTTCGTTTCGTTTCGATCTGCTTCGTTTCGTTTCGATTTGTTTCGTTTCGTTTCGATTTGTTTCGTTTCGTTTCGTTTCGTTTCGCACTTTACAGGGACCCAAATAATTGAGGTAAACTAGTTCTTTATTACTCTTCTGTACATTCTGGGAAAAATGGAGCGTTTCAACTTTGTTAATAAAGAACAATATCTCAGACAACAAGGATCAGACATGCATGTTCTCATCAATGATACTTATCTGTTTCTCAATTCTTTAGGTCGAAATAATTCAGTGGCATCAGATGTTGTTGATTGAAGCCGTTTAAAAGGGACAAACTTCCAATTTGACAAAGGTGTCTTAAAGAAATGTTTGGCCAAAATCCATTGAATGTATGATCCAAGTATGTTCAGGTCTAGTATATTTATTTCATATTTAAGAATGGAATGACAGGTTTACAAGTAGAAAAAAGTAGAAAGTAGAAAAAAGTAGAAGTAGAAAAAAAAACTTATATGAAACGTCAAAGGACCTGTAACGATAAGGCGTAAAATCTGCCCCAAAATAATGAAATTTTAAAGTACTTCATTTCTTTAATCAAGTTGGTGAAATACTTTAAAAGATAAAACCCCTTCAAAATCTGAAGAAATTTTTTCATAAAATTGCTCTAATAGAGAGATATTTGAGTATAAATGTGCTTGTTTTGTATAGAAATCAATGGAAATCGGAAAAGTTTTCATAAAATATCGTTCCCCCCCTTGGAACACAACACCACTTCTACCTAAGATGTATTTTTCATGATACAAATTTTCTGTAAAAGCGGAGTTGTGTTCCAAAGGGGGGAACAATAGTCAATTTACGAAAATGCGATTGGGCGGATAGGGGTGAAGGAAAGATGTGAAATTCACAAAGAATTAGTAATTAGCATTTGATTCGCTTCTGACAAATAATTAACTTCTTTATTAAAAGCTTCGAATTAATCAATTTTCAACAAAAAATATTTGTTGTTATTTACATTTTCACTAACAAACCCCTTTATTTTAATTTTGGGCATTGAAAATTCAACATCCCCTCGCAATAAAAGTCAACAATTAGCGTCGACGACTGTTGTACCAGTCAGTCTTGGGAAAATGCTCAAAACATCCTCGGTAACATTCACAAAGTATTTCGAAAATTTAATTATGGTAAATGTAAAAGAAATATGATTTTATATACTGACAAAAAGCTTATTCAAATTACTTTTATAACGGCGGCGTTGTTAATTGTACAATATAAGTGAGAGTGAGTGTTCGATTATATATTTCTGGCCACGTGTTTACGGTCTGATAAATCCGGAATATAATATTCGGAAAAAATTATGTTTTAGCACGGTATTTTCTTATTGAATCTTCTCATTGTAGTTCATTTTGACATTTTGATCAACAAAAGCGACCGATTGTTAGAAAATTTCCGACATTTCACTCGCATTATTTATATCATAAAAAAGACCCCCACCCTGACTTCTACGTAAAAATATAGGTTATTTACCATAATTATGTCAATAAAACTACTATATTTGATTAAAGATACTTGAAATGAAATAATTTCACGTACAGGACACATTTTAAATAATTCTGGTTGAGCTGGTATTGCAAGTAAAATTTGGGCAGATTACGGCTCTTAACGTTACAGGTCCTTGGCAAGGCTGAAATACAAAGTTTCATTTCCTTCGGTACGGGAGTCGGGAATTGCAAGAGATAAAATAAACAGTTCAAATATTTCAAACAAGTTAAAACGACGAAATAAATTCTCAAAAGGGAGAATTATAACTTTGACCATATGAGTCTGCCACTCGGTTATTGTATGATAAAAATCCTCTGTCTCTGTTCGGAGTTCTTCTGTACCCTTCCTCGTCCTCATTGCTGTACCTCGGGGGACTTCTCCTTTCATCTCCATTCCCCATTCCCGAGGCATGACTGAAACGCGAAGATGGCCTCTCATTATGAGTGTAACCATAGTCATTATGAATGAAATCTTCTATATTCTCTTTTTCTCTAGAAGACCCTCTCTTCAGCCTCTCTCGTGAGTTGACCTCTCGTGAGTTGGGTCTCCCTCTTTTTGTAGAACTTAATTTACGTTGTGATAATGGAATGACGCTCACTGAATCTTCGTCGTCACAGTATAGTTTCGAGCAGACGATCACTACCCGATAGCACGTGAGTGCAATATCATAAAGTTTTTGAGAGCGAAAAATATTATGCCGTATGCCACGAGCTGATGTACAATCAAGGCATACAGTCTCACTGCGAAAAACGGACCATCCATGAGAAATATTGAAATGATCAAGCTCCACACTTCCAATTCAAACAATCTCCTACACCCACAACATCCGGCGCCATGTTTATGTTTGAATTCTGCATCTCCTTCTGATTCAACTGCTTTCAGGCGTTTTGCACTTCTAGTGGCTGTAAGGACAAGTGTAAACTGTAGTAAACTGATCGTCCATACTACGAAAATAGGCCAATGTAAGAGCCCGGTCATCGCGAATTTCTGGTTCTTCAAATATGACGAGCAGTTCCATGACGTCAGAAGCTGAACCGATATAAACGAATAGGAGCTGAGATAGCTGGTCACGTGTCAATGGACCACGTGGTAGAAGCCATCGTCCGAGAATAAGCAAGAAAAGCAGGGACTGTTCTAATACCTGCACCCAGGTATCATTGTCAAGCTTGATTGGCAGGGTAATCTAAAATGAAATCACAAAGTTTTATGATCAAGTTTTACTATCAAATTTTTACTACAATTGGTCTTTGATTCAGTGAATGGGAAAGTTATCAAAAAATAACACCTTTCCTCACAGCTGGAAAATTGGAATATATGGTGAAGAAAATAGATTACCTAGTCGTACAAAGCTTGTTTAAAATATCGTTTAATTTGGTATTCACCAAAACATTTTGGGGCTGTGAAGCGTATGGAGATGCTACATTCAACATGTCATTTTATCAGGTATTTTTGGTATGAAGATTTAACATTAAGGTCAACTTTACCCCGTCTATCTCGTTCAGCTGATTCGTGGTCTGTGTAACATTGTTGTTCTTCAGTATATCGTCAAACAAGTTAAATCTGTTCAGTTCCAGAATCCATAGACCAGGTAACGTACTCAGAAGATAGAAAAAGAAACATGGGCAAAACCTGAAATGCAAAAAAAAAGTATCGAACAATGCTTCGTCGTTCGAAATATATATGCAAAGACCCCCCCCCCCCCGAAAAAAAAATAAAGAATAGCAATCAAACATACGAGAAAATAAAACAAAAAAACATCAGCCAAATATTTTTTTTTTCAATATACAAAAATCCATCCATTGACATTTTTATCCACATTTCATAGGAAAATTGATACAGGGTTTAAGCTCAAAACCTTTCTATGTCAGTGACCATTGACCACATTACCATTGACCATGAGCGGGTGGATCGTGTCCCTAAATTACCTGAGTAAATAAAAGTCTGTAAATGTTCAACAAATATATAGCCAAAACAACAAAACACTTTACGTGCATCCATATACTAACCTCAGAATGATAATCTAACTTTAGAATTTTTGTCAAAATTTTACAAAAACACGAAATCTATCATATATACATGTATTCGATTTATTAAAAAAAACCAAGGAATTTTGGATTGTTACATTGTAGTTGGCCATTGTTACTGTAACAATATTTGATGTCAAATCAAGTAAAAATAGTGAATCTTTGTTTAATATACCTAGAATTTTGGAAAATATGAAACGAAGATAAAATGTTCGACTAATTAAAAAAAATCGATTATCACAAATCATATCGCATGTAACTTTATCGTTTTTTAAAAATTGAAACAATTTTGGTTGTTATATTACTATTGTTCATTGTTTGTGAATAAAAAAATGAAATATTTATAGGTATATTTTGTATCGATTCCACGTATAAAAACAGTCAGCTTTTGTTGTTAACAATTCATTGTTCCTGCAGTATTTAGAACTTTTGGTCTATATCACTTGAGAATTTTCAAAGTACATATGTAAAAACGATCATCGGGAGTTCTACGTTATAAGTTTTACTCGTTTTCTCGAAATTTGAAGATCATAGAGTCTTAACCACCCAGTCCATCATATAACCTTATTGAAGTCATTCCTTTTGCATTATCATTATTATTGTTTGATCTTCACAACATACATAGGAACACTGCAGGGAGGGATGACACCAGTTACAAACCCGAGATCCCTCAATTCAATTTATCTGATATACATGATATGGGGACTCAATATTTCTATTGAATAAGGTATTTGGGAAGATAAGTAAAATTTAGTAGGTATATAAAATGAAGTCTTTTAAGTACACTCTGGCTTATCCCTACACCCTCAGACGCGATAGTTCAAATGCTAAGTATCGATTCAAAGAATTCTTCGTCCAATTACCACGTGAAAGATTCTAATGATCTAAGTCTAGTAGTCGCCGATGCTGTTCATGTATATGTTAGAATAAAAGTCCTGATCTTTAAGTTTTATCACAATTCATCATAGAATTACAAGTACTCAAACTGAAACATAAACCATAGGGATTAACTATGGGTTATTAGATAATCCATAGAAAATTTAGCAACCGATAATCCCTCTGACATAATCATAGGATACCCTTGTCTGGGAAATGATCTTAATTACATACGTGTACAAGAACAGTTATCATAACAATGTAAATGTACATTTTCTTACTAATTGATGAATTTGTATCGTACATTTTGATGCAGCTTCAGTTTTTCACTTGGATATGTAAAATTATAAGTAGGAACATAAATGAATGACGTGAAGCTCTTCATTTCGTTTTCAATAACATTGTATATTTCACTTTATTTTAAGGTGAACGCAGACAAAAAATTATAATAAATTCTTTAGTTTTAATAAAAGGATAGTAAATCATTGGTCGACGACAAGCTGTGATGGAGTTTGCTGGTCTCGAGAGTAAACAAGGTCAATATTGAAATTTACCAGTTTTCACTGTGTGTATATTTGATCAAGTTATTTATTTGTTTGAACTGTAGGGCATAGCGACCATAAACCATACATTCCCTAATACACAAATTTTAATATTTGTTTACTCAAAATTAAAAGATAGAGAAATTTTCGTTTCTATGAGAAAAAAAAAGCTTTTCAACTATGCATTTTCAATGCTATAGTGTGCGCCTTGATTAATAAAATGTTTTATTTAAATACGAGGGCTGATTGATATGTTGTAAGTCTTGAACTTTATCGGACATTCTGCATTATTTTTCAACATAATCCCCTTAAGTATCTATGCACTTTCGCTACCGCTGTTTAAGGGCCTCAATACCACTTTTAAAGAATTCATGATCTTGACTGGTCAGAAAGCAATCCACTGCAACTATGACGTCATCATCGGACTGAAAGTGGTGCCAGAGTTAGCTGCTTTCAGGAATATATATAGATGAAAGTCGGATGAAGCAAGATCAGGTGAATAAGGCGGATGCTCAATCAAATTAAAGCCACAATCATGAATGGCAGCTAAGGCAATGACAGACTTGTGAACAGAAGCATTGTCCCAGATGATGGAACAACACACCTTTAACTGGAGAGCTTTCCGCGGCGCTTAACTTTAATATTTTCTGTCAGAAGTGAAGTATAGTATGTGCCGTTGATTGTTTGTCCTTTTTGGAGATAAATTCTATCATCAGAATACCTTCTGCATACCAGAAAACCAAGGCTCACAACATATCAATCAGCCCTCAGTATTTTGATTTTCTTCTTTCTTCAAGATTCCTTGACGCTCTGCGTAGTAATTCAGGGAGAATATTGTGTTTACATAGGACATGTTTGAAAATAAGAAGTGCATTTTACATTATTCTGCTCATGATCAAAATCATATGTTTGACAAAGTTGCTGAAAAAATATAGAAATATAGAAAATATTGCGTGTTCCGTACATCAGATGGCTTTTTTTAAATGTTAGTCTGAAAAATTAAACTTTTGATTGAAAACTTTAAATAAAACGAAAACTAAATCAAAAACAAAATAAATGATCCGCCTCCCACTCAAAGATACCAGTACTCATGGTGTTTCATCTTCTTGCTTGGTAACATTTTCAAGCTTCATTGTAAAAAAACAAAACGGTTCTATCATTTCACCCAACGAATGACCTTATATACAAGTATGCATTATTTTCACCTATTGTGGCACGAAAAGTTTAAACTCAAATATTTCTAGAGCGCGAACTGTAAGTTAGATTGTAATTTGAAGTGCGTCTAGAAATTGGCATCATAAAAGTGGTAATTCTAGTCATATTATGGAAAATGGCGACAATTTCTCAATTTTAAAATCTCTCTTATTTCGAATCTTATTTCACGAATGTTTATTTGGTTTATAAATCAATTTGATACTATTAAACCCCTCCATCTGACGAATAAGGACTTGTTTTATATATTATTAAATTTTCAAATGAGACCATGGATCGTTAAGAGATCACAAAATGAAGTAGAACCAATTTACAGTCAGAAATGAAATTAGGAAATAAAAAGAACATAGTAACATAAATAGAACTAAAATACAAGACAATTGTAAATCAAGAACCAAATTAAAACGAATGACGACAATATACTAGTACGGTCAAATGCTTAAAAATTGGTCGGGTTTTATTGTTGTTTTTACGTTCTTGTGTCGTAAGGTTTTGAAACCAACACAATGAAAACAAACAAAACGAAAATGACGAAATCCCTCCACATTTAAAAAAAATTGTATGTCTTTTTCGAAAATAATCAAAATTTTCATGTAAAAAGTCGTACTAGAAAATGAAAATAATATGCAATAGTATCGATGCTTTTCGTCAATAGTTTTCATTTCATCCCGTAATTGAGAACTTGTCTTGTTTAAAAAAGGTATTTGATCGCCATTTTATTATAAAGACAGTGTTAAAATAAGTTTAATTAACTATAATCGTTTGGTTTTTTTCTCCTGACTAGCTAGTAGATTTCTCGATTTCGAATACACGCGAAACAGAAAGCAAAGTAGAAATGGCCTAATTGCTGGTAGCAGTGACATCTTTGATGAAAGAGTGATTGAATTTTTTTTCATTACAACAAATATGACATAGATACCAATATACTATATCGTTACACAAGAGCAAGGAAGTCTTTATCTCCAATGAAAGATATACCAGTCATCTTAATGTATCTTACTGCTCTAAAAATATTCACTATTGGATGAGCATCAATATTTTAGGCAAAAATAGGCCTGTTTAACTTTATTAATTCAGGAGTTCTTTATACTATCAAGTATCAAAGCCGTATTACAAAAAAGTAAACGTCATTATTTCTCATTCATTGCCAATTATCTGGTGAAATTGACAAGAAACTTACTTAAAATCTCATTGTGCAAGTTTTATGGTATTACTAGTAATATACATAAAAATTTTATTTCATATGATGTATTCATAAAAAAAAATCTATATTTTACAACGATTACAAATCTACGGTAACAGTTTTAATAGTCATTACTATTTTTACAATTTGATGGACTAATTATCAACATTAATGACTCTGTCAAATCAGTTTCGAAAATGGTATGAAACATTATTTTTCAGCGAAGTTGTATGGAAATAAATACAATGCATTTTTGTAACCAATTTGAACCGCATCAATACAAGGAAATTGCAAAACCAAAAACTATACTGGCATAACTAAATGTAAATATCTCTCACCATTTCCTCTCCTGACCTTTGAGAACAACAACGCAGTAGATTCCGTCAATGGCCGAGAGTAACGTTGACCACAGCCAGCAACCAGAACATGTTGTTATCCAGCACAGGTTGCTGTACGCCACACGGTCAACAGACTATGTAGCAACAACACACTCCGGACGAGGACTGGCTTTTATCACCGCCCGCCATGTTCCCGTCCGGCGGGGTGGGCTCATGTCTCGCGTGTTCTTTTCGTAATCCTTGTCTAGCATAGTGTCTCGTATGTTCTGTTCTTGTATCGTGTTTTTTATTTACGAATCATATTGTGAATCTGACGATGCTGCGTTTGTAACACCACTTAATTATTCAGTAATACACAATGTTCGCCGTAAATACACGAAAAAGATAACGATGTGCACCTTCACATTATGTCCAAATTTTGTCCCTCTGGGCCAGTTTATTCGTGTTGTAATGTTTGGCATCCACCCATTATCTTGTGATTTAATAGTTTGGTTGAAATTTCCCTTCTTATTGACTTTAAATCGACCAATGACAACTCTTCATTCCATACCTGGATCCTCTGACACCACGTTAAAGTCATTTAAAACTCAAAAATTTAATGTATGTTAAAAGTCTCTGTGGCAAATTTAATTTTTATTTACCTATGCTTCAGCGAATGTTATGAAAATTGAACAATTTTAAAATGAGATGAAATATGTAAATGACCGTTAAAGCTCCGGTTATACTTTCCAAAGTAATATCGTGATGGAACAATAATAGATCCAAGCAAGTGTGTTGGTGCTTGTCGAACGTTTCATAAAATTAAGGATTTCCTACAAACTACATACCTGAACGGTGAATTGGGAAAAACGTTCAGTCGATGACTTGTGAAAAAAATCCTATTATAGACATTTTTCAAGTTGACGTACTTCGGACTTCGCACTCCGGACTTCGAAATGGAAAGCTTTTAAAAAATATATGTATATTCACACATGAGAAGAAATTAATTCTTCACAATAAGTGTTTAGGTTCGTTAGGATAAATTAACATCTACTTTTGTGACAATGTCCCTTTGAAGTTCGATGTCCCAAGTGCGAAGTCCGCGAACATGAAAAACGTCTATAACAAGAAAAGTAAAGGAGGGGAAATTAAAACAAAGTAAAAAAAAAAAATAATAATAATTAATAATAATAATAAATGTACGCATCAAACCCCGGATACTTGTAGTTTATCTTAAGATTTCTTGTTATTTAAAAAATTAATTGGCATCTTTTAAGGGGTCTACATGAGAAATGTTAGCACTTTAAAAGAAGGGGAAACAAGGACAAAACCGTTCTGTTTTATGTCAAGCGATGCAGTTTCCTGTCGACAGAAAAAATATCTTTAAGACACACATATCCTTTAAAAATAGGTCAACAATGATCAAACTCAAATAAGCTCTGAAATTATGTCATTTCAATATACGAGGGCTGATTGATATGTTGTGAGCTTCGTATTTAAGGATTTGAATTTTATCAGACATTTTGCATTATTTTTCTACATAATCCCCTTCGGACCATACCAAATAATTTATTTTCTTGAGAAAAAAAAAGAGTGTGCGAGCGAGCGAAAATATGACTACACTCGTGACGGATTTTTTTCATCTTTTCCCTCGTTCCGCCACGCTCCACTCGGGAAAAGATGAAATTTCTGTCATTCGTGTAAATTTTTATGTCTCACTCAGTAGATCGTGATAGAACCTATTAATCTTGACTGGTCAGAAAGCCATCCACTGCAAGTATGACGTCATAATCGGACTGAAAGTCGGTATAGAAATAGCTGCTTTCAGTTTTGTCTTATGGAGCAAGATCAGGTGAATAAGGCGGATGCTCAATCAAATTAAAGCCACAATCATGAATGGCAGTCATGGCAGTGACAAGCATTGACCTGATGGAACAACACACCTGTAGTTAGCTTTCCGCGTACATGTAACTGTAGTGTCAGAAGTGAAGCGTAGTATATGTCATTGATTGTTTGTCCTTTTTGGAGATAATCTATCAGCAGAATACCTTCTGCAACCCAGAAAACCGAGGCTCACGACATATCAATCAGCCCACGTATCAGTCTAATGCAATGGATTGTTGTCAATATTAATTAGAATCTTTATAATAAAGAACGCAAGAAATCTTATGATAAATTGTTCGTTCATTAAATTTAATGTTTACACTACTAGTATCCTCTTTTGATCAGTTTTTATCGAATGACTAGATTTCTTTCGTTATTTTTATGAGATCTACATTCAAAATTATAGCATTATGTTTGTATTGCGTCGCCAGAACGCTTGCACTACTACTGTATTTCCTTTGGATCAATTTCGTTCGAATAACGCAGATACATCAGCGCAAGTCCACTTCATCTTTCCTCCTGCATCATATAGCATTTGATCTGTCCAAGCCCAGAAAATTTCTTCATATAATATGACGTCCACATGTATAAAAATGCTTACTCTGTTTCGCTCAGTTTGTTACATGTCCTCGAAGATGTCACTGACGTTTCTAAATCTAAGCATTGCCTGAGTGTACAACTTTCCATCGTTTATGTACTTGTTCTCATCCTCGGTTCCCCATGGTGTTTTTGCGGGGGGGGGGGGGCTGAATACTGAAATACCATGAGGAACCGAGAGTGTCATTTTCTTTGATACTACCCTGATAGATATTTACAAAGCCCTTGATGGCGTCCAGTATCAGACCAGGCGAGCAGAGCGTCATGTAAGGATTCTGTTTGTATTGCATGCGGTTTCCTATCGACAAGAAAAAAAAATCACCCCCCCCCCCCCAATTACAACTCCTTTAAAAATCAACCGTTTGAATAATCAAACTCACACTTGCTAATTGCAATTATTTCATCTCAATATCTCTCTCCGTTGGAATGGAATACTGTAAGTTAGTATATTTCATAAAATATATAATGTTTGTACTATTTCCTTTAGAGACTTTCAGATGCATCAGCTAGAGCAAGTCCACTTCATCTTTCCTCGTATATCGTAAGTACTTCATCTTTCCACGTGCATCGTAAGTGTACGTACATAGCCTTTTATGTGTAGAAGCCCTGTATATAACTTTTACAAATATCAGTCCCTATTTAAAAGGAAATAGTCTACAATGGAAAGGGCGGTAGTGTCATAGCGAGCCGTCCGTCGTAACTCGTTAACATACATGTATTTATAACATGATTTTCGACATTTCCTCTGTAACCGCTGCACAGCAGTTGATGAAACCTCTACCAAGTTTGTGCGGTTTTTCGAGCTGATCGGTAAACCGCAACAAGTATTAGCTTTTACAAAAAGCTTGCCGGCAGTTAGCTGACATTAAATGTTGTAAAATTCTAGTAAGAAAGAAATGGAATAAACGATTTTTATTCTTGTTAGACCAATCGCACATTTCCGGGCTTTTCCGTTTTTATTTCCGATTCAAGCTACGGAAATTTCCGAGGATCTGTGATTTGTTGTAGGACGTATCGGTACAAAGACTTTTCGATGCATCTTTCGGAAGAAAATGCACTGATACGACATGACTTTCATTTGTCAAGTCATCTAGACTCTTCAGCGGACTTGATGAAAGCATCTTATGTACAGATTCAGAATAACCTTGACGAATATTTGCATATTTTGTAGTTGTCCACCAATCATATTGCCAAGAGTCATTTTATCCGTGCAAGTATGTCACGATTGATTACAGTATACCGGCAGTCATGACTGCCGGTAATTATGAGGACTGATTGGCTGACGCATTTTTGACATCTCCTCTGCACCGGGCGCTGCACAGAATTTTACGAAACCTTATACAGTACCATGTAATTGTTTGTGTACTTTGACTTTTCAAAGTGGGGGCATGTGCCCCGGCTGTCCCCTATCTCCCTCCCTTCAAGAGAGCATCAAATAAGAGAAAATACATTGATCTCATAAGGAATTCTTTATTACACATACAGATGTCAGTATTCCCTGTAACATATACATACAACAAATAGCATTGATTAGAATAGAGAATGAGGAAGTTCTACGGTCGATATGGGGAACTCGTCATACACTATGATGTCCCACTTTCCAGAATGGTGGAAGATATTCTGTCATAGACCGTTTGAACCATCCAACCAAAGATTGTACTCTATATCTTCCAAAATGGAAGTAACCGGATGTGACAGTTCTATCGAATTGAAGCGACGGGTGTTGCATGCAAGCAGGAGATGCTTACTCTTCCTGGGCACCTGTGTCCCGTTTCACAAAAGTTCTTACGAAAAAAATGAGGAATTTTCGTAACTTTCGTCATTTAATAAAACATTCTAGATAAAGATTTTCCTTTAAGATTGTACTATGTTTTCTAATATCATTTGTGCATACTTCATCTAAAGTCAGAAACAAAATATTGATATTTTCATTCTAAAAGGAGAACTAAATCATGAAAAGTTACGAAAATTCCTGAAATTGTTCGTAAGTATTTTTGTGAAACTGGCGGCAGGTCTCACTCTCATATCGGGAGTTCGCTTCTTTTCATATGGTGGATGTTTTTGTTTGTTTGCTTTGGTTTCTGTTTTATCCTGATTTTGTATGCCTTCGGTTTCTGATTTTCTGGCCGGGTTATCGATTTTGTGCTGTAAACAGGGATATGGTTATTATCCATATTTGTCATTTTTACCACTGTCCATGTGTCACTGCTGGTGGACAAATTGTCCCCGAGGGCACTTGTCGGGCAGTCTTTTGCTTAATGGATAGAAATCAAGAGACCTACAAAGTGGCTGGGGCGTCGCCCACTATAAAAAGGCCCCAACCTGTTGCGTCTACGGACACATACGCAACAGGTAACTTAGGTGTCCCTAGAATTAGTTTACACGACATTAGACATGAAACATTTGTAGTAAGTAACAACCATGAGTTTTGGTATAAACATGCAGATGGGTATATTAAAATCAAGCCCTGTGAGATTGAAGTGGTCGATATACTAAAAGAGCACCAATTTTCACCAAGCGATTGCTCAATTTCTAAGTGCGGCATGAAGAACTGCAAAACTTGTAACATCCTAATAACAGACCACAAAGAAGACCTCGAAGTCATGGCATTCGAAAATATAATAGGCCTGAGATACATAGTTTCTCCTTCGATGACGTGGTTCCATTTTTGAATGAGCCTCTAGGCCTGCATTATATTCGTACCAAATTATACTCTGTTCCTTTACGGAAGTTACACGAAATCTACGATTATACGAAGCACCTCGCATATACCGATACACGTTCCCCAGAATACAGACTACAAGGAGTCATCTTGGACATTTCTACTTTTCGTTTATTTCAAGCAGTTAGATCAGATAAATCAGAGGAGAAAACAAACCGCCCTTTCATTAAAGTAAGATTTGCAAACAAAGGTATTGATAACTTGAATCTTGGTCAAATTTTGAATCACAAAACTGTCACAGAAAAAATCCCACCATATTTCAAAAGAAAAGAAACTCCTTGTATTTCCTATAGCTACACACCAACAGTTGCATCTAAAATTTACAATTACAAACGATTCCTGCAGTGTATTGATTTAAGTAATCCCTCACTACATCCACTTCCCTGCGAATGTTCTTCATCGGATTTCAACTACTCTCCTTGTGGACACGTTATTACTGGTGACCTTAGTATAGTCAAGAACGACAAGTTGAGACAATTGTTAAAAAAGGGTCCCAAACACAGAGAAAGTATGTCCTTTACATGGAACCAAAATGTCAAAATTATTATGGACTGTTGTGAGGAATATGCAAGACGTTGGGCAAAAAAAGAGGATGTACAGCTCGACACCCTTTCCGAATGGATAAAATCAATCAGAGGGTTACTTTTATCTAGAATTAAACGATTAAAAGCAACTGTGAACACCAGATTCGTGTCTATATTTAAAGACCCTGATGTTATCAAAGAGCTTACCTACCTCCAAGAACATTATGTCATCACACCAGCGGACAAAGCCTCAAATAATTACACATTTACTTGCAAAAAGTACTATTTCGACAGTCTAGTTAAAGAGTTGGGTTTAAATTCGACACCTGGAAATCCCACTTACACCCCAACAAACCTTTCTGCCTCTGAAATAATAGATAACCACAAATCAGCTCTTGCTTCCTTTGGCTTCGACACTACCAATTTAGATTTAGATTTACCATACTTATACTGCATACCTAAAATGCATAAGAATCCGTACAAACAACGTTTCATCGCTGGTTCCTCAAAATGTTCTACCAAATCTGTATCGATCTTACTCACCAAAGTTTTATCTGAAATCAAATCTGGGCTTCAAAAATATTGTTCGACAGTATATTCTCGCAGTGGTATCAACCAGATGTGGATTTTAAAGAATTCGAAGGAACTTTTAGAACATCTGTAATCCACTCATTTTAGTAGAGTCCATTCGATCAAAGCCTTTGATTTTTCGACACTTTACACTACAATTCCACATTCTAAATTGAAAGAAAGACTCGCAAAAATTATAAGTAATGCGTTTACAAGTAAGAACGGTAATCGCAAATACAAATTTATTGTTGTAAACTATGACAAAACCTACTTTGTAAAAGAAAAGTCCGATTCTGAAAATAAGTACACTGAAACAGACATTATTCAGATGTTAAACTTTCTGATCGACAACATTTTTGTGGTGTCTGGAGGAAAGGTCTTCCAGCAAATTGTCGGAATTCCAATGGGGACCAATTGTGCCCCACTCCTTGCCGACATTTTCCTTTACTCGTACGAATCTGAATTCATTCAATCTTTGGTCTCTGAAGGGAAAAGATACTTAGCTTCTGACTTCAACTTCACTTACAGATACATAGACGATGTGTTGTCCATCAATAATCCAAAATTCGCGGATTACCTGAGCAGTATCTATCCTTCGGAGCTTGAAGTCAAAGAAACTACAGAGACAAATAATTCAGCATCCTATTTGGACATAATGTTGTCCTACGACACTGATGATCACATGAACACCTCACTCTATGACAAACTTGACGACTTCAATTTCAGCATTACAAACTTTCCTTTTCTGAGTAGCAACATCCCTTCATCGCCTGCTTATGGCGTGTTCATATCTCAGTTGATACGCTATGCCAGAGCAAGTACCAAATATACGGATTTTGTTCTGAGAGCTAGGCGTCTTTCAGATAAGCTTCTCAATCAGGGATCTGTTTGTGACCGACTAACATCGTCACTGAGGAAGTTCTACGGTCGATATGGGGAACTCGTCATACACTATGATGTCCCACTTTCCAGAATGGTGGATGACACATAACGTCACAATGCATAAGATCTAAAGAAACATGCCGCGACGGCTGTTCTAACCTGCAAACTGAACCCGCGCTGAGATGAATTTTAACGTCACCCTTTTACCTAGAAAAAGCAATTTCAGAAAACAAGAATGAAACAGACAACTATGGTGCATATATATAGAATAAATGTCACAATTTGTGTTTGTTACGGGTATGCAACACACAGCAAATGCGCTAACGCGTATTACATGTACGATAGATGCACTTGCTGTGTGTTGCATACCCGTAACAAAACACAAATTAAGACACTTATTCTCTATTTGTCATTTGAATAGATTCGTTTATAGAACCATTGAAGAGATTGTGTTCAAACCGTTTTCGGCCGAAGTGTCTTGCGCAGCAATCTCTACTTTCTCTTTGAGGATACGATGTTTTCTGTTCAAAGGCGGCAAATATGACGGAATACTCCAAGACAGCGTAAAACATTTTAATTAAAACATACTCTCTTCTTCCTTTTTGTAAAATTCAGCTGACATCAAGAGGGAGTTTACTTTGCAGTTCAACTGACACCCCCCCCCCCCTTTTGAACTTGAAGTTGAACAATACATCTTAGAATAGATCAGAACCGAATTATCTTTATTTTAAGGTATCCGTTGTACAATTGAGTCAATTTACATAGCGTTTTAATCATCTCCATTGTAAAGTATGTGAAATTTTATGCCTGGTAAGGTACTATAAACTATATATTTTCTGAAAGGTAATAATCCATTTAAACCATGATTATGCCGTGTTTTATCTACCGATTGTACTCTCTGCCGTCTCCGCCATGATTCTACTATATTTGTACCATGTGATCAGCATTTTGAGGCCCCATAAGGGTCAATGCCTATGTTTTTAAGTAATCAGCTGTTTCGGGTGGTAAATACGATTTTAATCATTGTTTTATTTTTTCTGTTTAATCTTTTATTTTTTTTAGCAGAATGGAAATCATTTTAGGTGAAATAAAGAAAGAATAAATCATATCATTTAATTAAGAGAAAAAAGGGGGGATTATTTCTTGTGCTATTTTTCCCCAGGTTAAAACGGGAATTTAATTAAAATGATTCTATGTTATAATATTTTTTCTTTTTATTTTCTTTAAGTTGATTACTTAAAATCATAGGCATTAACCCTTATGGGGCCTCAAAATGCTGATCACGTGGTACAAATATAGTAGAATCATGGCGGAGACTGCAGAGAGTACAATCGGTAGATAAAACACGGCAGAATCGTGGTTTTAATGGATTATTTTTCACATTTTCGGGTAGGAATCAACAGATGTATGTTTCATCTCAATGCACATCATACCTGTCAACTTTTTTCATTGACCCTCTTTGGGAAATGAAAAAGGGGGTCATAGCGCGCGAACTAAAATCGCGACCTTTTGCTTGTGTCATCATTAATAAAATTAAACCCCCCCCCCTAAAAAAAATATATGTCAGGTCAATAAAGTTCATTTTACTGTAAGACATCTAAAGCATTTATTTTAAGTAATATTACTGCATAATCATGATATTGTAGTACATGTGTAAAATTTTAGGACTTCATTAATCAAGGCCTGAAGGTTCATAGTTGAATTTGTTAGGCTAGATAATATATTTTTATTCAGTTACATGTATTGCTATACCATGATGAAGATTTTATGTGAAATGAACTCTACAATTTCACTGCTTCAATTGTTTTAAACACTATAAAAACATTTGTTCCTTTTCGTCTGCATAAATCTCCGTGTTTACAATCGTCTTCCCATTGACATTTGCATAATAATCCAAGCCCAGATTGTTAAAACAACATGAAAGTGGCTAATTACTTCCAATTTCACTAAACAAACAACCCAATTTACCTGTAACTGCAGGTGTTTTAATGAAAAAGTCACAGCTGGAAATTTAAAGTCCCAAGTAATAGACAGAACCAAATCGGAATCGGGTGATTCCCAGGTCAGCAACGAAAAATCGGGTGAAAGGCATGACCCGCGCGGGTGATAAAAAATAATCGGGTCAAAGGGTAAAAAAGCGGGACTGACCCGCCGAAATCGGGTCAGTTGACAGGTATGATGCACATGCATTATTTTTGGCATGGCAATGGAAAATATACCGATAATCATAAGATATACAACGAGCTCTGGACCGCCGATTTTTCCCACACACTTTATGAAGGACGCATTTGAAACTGAGGTTGCGCTAGACAAAAATTAAAGAAGCTCCTCAGTTTCCATTGAAATTACCTTGAGTTCAGATATAAGACTCCCAGGTCTTAAAAATCAAAGGGGGAAAACTCTTGTACAATCTTGTTATTTTGTATATGTTATATATAGAAAATAGACAATTTAAATGCTTCATAAGTTATTCCCCTTTGTTTTTCTGGCCCCAAAATTATTATTTCTGAGCAGTAGGCCTTATAACCTTTCAGAAAATATATAGTTTATAGTACCTTACCAGGCATGGAAAAATGCCCTATTGTACATCGGATACCTTAACTCCACATGGCATGTAACAGTAAAAATTAGCTCTGTAGAGCTTTTTGACCAACTAAATCTCCCCCTCCCCACTTTGAATAGCACATCTTGAGTAACAACAACAGTTGATATTAACAGAATCTAGCACCACTTTGAGTTCTGGATAAAAAAATATCAGTCGAGGGTGGGATTGATCAAGTCCTAACTGAGGCGTTCGCTGAGGTTGGGACGTTGATCATTCCACCCTAGACTGATATTTTTCTATCTGGAACTCAAATGTGGTGCTTGATTATTTCTCTTGCACAAATGAAATTTAACCTTCGAAGTCCTCTTGTTTACACAAAATATTACAACATCAACACTTACAGTGAGATAAATGTTACAGCAAGTTGTGAGTGGAGTATCTTTCGGGGCCTTCAGCTCTTTGATTTTTTTCTTGTATGTGAAGGACCATTAATATGTGACCTCTTGACAGTTATAGAGAGCGCAGCTTGAACAGCGGCAATACATCTGTTTGCAAAGCGAACTTATAGATAGAAATGTCCATAAAAGAAAAATAGATGAAATCCCCTAATCTACCTCCTTTTTGTATCTCCATTACTGCACACTATGGTACCGAAATTTCGTCTGGAAAGGAAATGACATATTAAAACGTTTTTAGGGCGCATATGAGCATCTGGATGATCAGTCTGCATTTGAAAAAAAGATTCCAGCTAACCTTTCTGGTTTTTTTTTAATTGAACAAAAGTAAGCACTCCTAAAGATTGAAATACTTAACTACTTTCTTTTAGGCTTTGCCTAATAGAAACCTCATATTATTATTATCAGTATATTACTATATATGTCATGTGAATGAATATGAGAACAAAAAAAAAAAAAATTTTCTTTTAGGTTTTGCCTATGTTAATATTAATCATTGTGTATGTCTCAATATCCTAACATCACTGATGCCATCAGTATTTTTCTTTCCACATGCCATTCCAATTTTATGATTTATATGCTTCAAATCTTTATCCAAAATGGTATTATAAGATTACGCAACATTATCACTTCTTCTGTATGATGTATACCTGTATGTACCCAGGTATATGATGGGTTATGTGCAAGTAATCTAGATAATTTTAAGTCAGCATAGAATGTGCACTGTGATTCAATAGTTTAATTTGGTTTCTAGTGGGGAAAATGTTTCTGATTGCTCAACTTAAAGATTATTCACGACCTGTTGTATCTCTCTTTTTGTCCATCAAAATGAATGTCCATCCTTCTTTATTAATAATTTTATCAACCAAAGTCATGCAGTATCTGCAAGGTCAGGTTCAATGCACAGGACTAGTGAAAGTTGTGTCTGGATGATTGTGATTATTACTCCTGCATACACTTGAATGATTTTTCATGGTACATGTATTTTTATTCAGGACCCATGGGTCACCTGGTGTTTCATGACCTTGAATCTAGATTAAATCTGTAAGGTCAAGGTTTACAGTACAGAGATACGCTATACTAGAAATCTTGTCTTAGCCATACGTTCTACCGGTAATCCATGGATACATTAATTTGAAAATTAAAGTCCATTGACCAAGGGTGTGTCATGTCCTTTAATATACATGTAGATTAACATAAATTTTAGGTCAAGGTGCACATTTCCTCAAGCTTGGCTTGGCCACTGTCTCAGCTGTTCAGTCAAGGTCACAGGACAATGTAGTAATATTAACATCTTAACTATAATGTTCATCACATTGCACATTTGGTCAGAAATAGTTGAGAATGTAAATTGGACCTGTATTCAATTTTCCAGACAGGTCATACAGTACGACGCATTTGGCATATACTTGAATCATACGGTAATACCTTTGTCACACCTATCTGGATAAGGCTAACTTATGAATAACGGATAACAAAATTTTCATTCCATTGGTCTCCATTTGTATCTACTTGTCCGTTGAATCCGTTACTCGTCCGTTGGTCTCCATTCTGTCTGTTGAAAAGTTTTGAGCATGCTCAAAACTTTACATCGGACAGAACAGAATGAGGCATCCAATACGTGTATATGTTACTTGTCTGTTGGTATCCGTTTTGTCTGTTACTCATCTGTTACACCTCTGGTAGCTGTCCAGTAGGTGTCTGTTGATACCGGTTAGGTGTCCGTTGAGTCACGAATGGACATCTACTGGACGTGAATTGGATAAAACAGAGATGTAACGGACACCTGTTGGAGACCATCAGAGGAGTAATGGATGTACATTCATCCTCCATTTTGTCTGGTTCTGTTATAACGGTTGCTTCTCTGTTACTTGTACGGCAATGTCCGTTACTTTTCCATTAGATCTCCTGTACTGCTATGGTATGTATCCTTTCCATACTAGTTGTGAGAGCCTCGAGAAGAGGCAGTGTCCATTCTTTACAAACGGACAATCAACGCACTGATGATTCGGCAATTTTTCAATCTGTTTGCATTATCACGATGTGATACTACCATAAATTAGATACTGAAAAGTATTTAAAACCTTTAATACTGGAATCCAGAGAAAAATACCGAATGAAGATTACAAATGTATAATGCTGCTAAGGCAATCTAGGAATTTCAAAACTGTTTTAAGTTGTTTTCTATAATTAAGTTTCTCCTTTCAACCTTTGTGATGTGCATGTAATATAAGCCTCTAATTTTGTTAAATAGATCTTTTCTTTATGAAAAAGTGAGGAAGTCCCTCCAGTTGCCAAAAGCATTAAGGCCATAGATCGTGGGTCAGTACACAGGATATGTTCTGGTCAAGTGGTGCTAACATTGGCCACAGCTGTCAAGGAACTGGTGGAGAACAGTGTAGATGCTGGAGCCACTATTATAGGTAGGACTAACAGACTTATTGTAGGTAAAAGATAGATATCTGAATGAATGTAACATTTTAACAAGTATGGACAGGGCTTTTTTCATGTTCATTTTAGGGCCAAAATTCAGCCCTATGCAAGTTAACAAATTATATGGTTTTTCCCCAAATTCCCTATCATAATCATGAAAAATAATTGACTGAAAAATGCATTAAATGATTTTCAATGTCAAACCTTGTCATGGCAACTCCTCCAAAACCATTTGATAGATTTCATTTAAACTTTACACAATGAAAGATCATAATATGTGATATGTGGATGTGCATGTGCATGAAGAAAGGGGATAGCTGTAGAAAATGTTAGACCTGATTTATGGCCCTTGGACTTAGATTTTTCATGCATTTTCAATGTCAAACCTTGTCATCACAACTCCTCCAAAACCATTTGATAGACTTCTATGAAACATTTAACATACTAAGTATTTTATTCGATATAGTGACCTTCACCCTGAAAATATGAGAGAATATCCATTTGGAAAATTGAATGTCAGGTCAGGTCATAAAATGTCGGGTCTACAATGGATCTGCTCAGAAAAAAGTATTCAGCGGGGGGTATAATTCGTCCCTTTAGGGCAGTTTTCATTATGTATGTTTTCTTTTTCTCAGAAGTAAGACTTAAGGAGTATGGTAGTGAGTTAATAGAGGTCAGTGATAATGGAAGTGGAGTGGAAGAAAAAGATTTTGAAGGTTTAAGTAAGTCATACACCTCCTTAATAAAATCTTAAATCTATGTTTGTCATGTATAAATGTTACATTTACATGTACAAGGTAAAATATATTGTAGGTATGTTTTAAGTAATTTGTTATTGAAAAATTCTGTTCATTAGAGCAAACTATTTGATAATTGATGAATTCACAAAGCTTTGATATAAGATCATAATAAGCAATTGGAGTAATTGAATTGTGAATCAATTTTATTAAAGTGAATTTACCATTGTGATTCTTCTGGTTCATGTAATATGAATGATTTTCCTTTTTTATCTTCATTTATAGTATTATATCACCTTTTGTTATTTTGTTAGCTTTAAAACACCACACATCTAAGATCCAGGATTTCTCGGACGTTGTTAACGTAGAGACGTTTGGTTTCCGTGGTGAAGCACTCAGTTCTCTATGTGCTTTGAGGTGAGAATGGTCCTCCAATCATTCTGTAATTAAAAAAAAGTAGTAAACTATTGATTTGTTTGTCCTCTCTGTTTGATAAATAGTAAAGAAAGAAAAAATATAATAACGAATAAATTTTTCCACAGCTCTCTTTCCATTGTGACTCGCCATAAGACAGCCAATGTAGGAACAAAATTAGATATTGACCACAATGGAAAAATTAAAGAGAAAAGTTCTGTGGCAAGGCAGGTCAGTAACTTGATGTGTTTTTTTTTTACTACCAAACACATAGGTAGTCCTGTCAGGTCCTTTAATGACCTGCAATAACAGTGATGTTTGTTCACCTGTCTATCAGGCCTACAATTATCTTAGTTTAGCTAGCTAGCACACCATATTTTGCTAAGATGATGTTTTGAATTATTATAAGATATTTACATAAGTAACCAAGCCTGTTTGTTTGATTTTAGACTAGGCTTTATGCATCAAATAATACTTCAATATACATGTATATTGTCCTTTTAGTTTGAACTTCCTGCATAAAAAAATATTTAAATTATATTGCTGTCTGCTATGCAAAATTTCTTGTACCATGATGAAATGTTGATATTTTTTTAATTCTTGGCTATGATATCTCTCTTCTTATTTAAGATTGGTACAACTGTCAGTCTACAGAATCTGTTTTACACTTTACCTGTAAGGCATAAAGAATTTCAGAGGAATATAAAGAAGGAATTTGCCAAGTTAGTACAAGTACTGAACTCGTACTGTATTATTAGTACTGGAGTCCGTATAACTTGTTCCAACCAGGTTGGCAAAGGGTTAGTATGGAAGTTAGTTTTTACTACTGTACTTTTCTCGTAATTGGTTAAATAGGAAAGTTACTGACTTTGTGGTGGTGATGGTTCAAAGAAAATACTTAATGTAAGATTTCTGAAATACAATTTCCAAAATGTATGATTTCATAATTCATCTTTAAATACATATGTACACATACATGTATATTTGATACATACATTTATGCTTCAGTTTATATCCTGCGTGATGCACTCTTACACGTATCCTTTTTGTTTTGTTTTGATTTCTGTTCAGAAATAGATCAGTGGTTGTCTCCAGCAATGGTAACTCATCTATGAAGGAAAATATTGCCAATGTTTTTGGTTCAAAACAGGTAAAAAAAATTGTGTTTGCTATATACATGATTTTACCATTGGTACTTTGTATTGTAAATAAGTCTAGTTCTATGTTATAGTGTATAAGCACATGTAATATTTCAGATTATATGTCAAATTGATAGGGTCAGGTAAGGACATGAAATTACAGATATTTGGATTTATTATTGAACAGACTGACAGAGGATTGTTTTGCTTTACGTAGCATAATTAGCATCTACTGAATGTTCTAGGCTAATTTATCATGTCATATTTACAGTATACATGTACAGTAAACTTCGTATATAACGAAGCCCAGGGTACCATTGGTCCAAATTTGTTATAGCCATATTTTGTTACAAGCATTTTGATGCTAAATATGTTTCCTCGGTGTGGTCCTTCTGAATGAATGAAATGTTAAGACCAGTATTCAATAGCTATGTTGTGATTTATTAAGTAAGCATTCTTTACAATTGACATGCTGACAGAGTATTAAATGATTGGCAATTATTACCTCATGTGTATACAACATGTCTGCTAATAGGTAATTAGTGCGGGGACAACACACGGGGAGAGCGATTATTTGATAATTAGTAATTATCTGTGTTAATTGGGAATATTTAGAGGGCATTTCGTTACATCAGGTTGAAATAGCGAAGAAACTATGACCTCTGGACCACGAGATGGCTTCGTAAAAGCTGAGGATTCGTTATATACAAATTCGTTACAGGCGTACAAAAATCAATGGAGGGTAATAAGACTTCTGCAGGGACTTTCTTTTTACTTCGTTACAAGCAGAATTTTACTATAAACCTGTTATAGGTGAAGTTTACTGTACATGTACACACATACAAAAATGAAACATGTTATTCATTAAACAAGTCAAAACACATGTAAAAGGTGATCATTTGAAATTTGATGTGTGATTGGATACTAAGTAAAGTATATGAGATTTGTATTTTATTTCTTACAATGTATATGTGTAACTACAGGTAGCAAGCTTGTTAGCATTTGAGAAAATCCAACCCAATGAAGATATCAGTACTGAATTCAGTATCAAAGTTACAGAGGAAACTTTTAAGCAATTCAGGTATCAAACTTTTATGTAACTGGTACAATTGGATAATTCTAAGCACATTTTCTGACAATGTTATTTCTTTCATTTATCGAAAAGATAATTAAATGCTGTACATTATGTACTTGTACAATGGACAAACCTTGAAAGACATACAAGATGAATTTCGATACTGTATAAGTAGCTGGAACTTTCTTTCACAGTTTAATAAAAGGAAACCTTTTTGCATGGACAGTGATTCGCAGATTTATCTCAGGTTCCTTGGAGTTGTGCCTTTGGTATTTACTTTCACTGAGACAAATTTTCGCTGTAAGAGGCAGAAAGTTTGTCTTGTATGTTTTTCAAGGTTTGCCCATTGTAAGTAGCGAAGGTTAATACACCGCAAATGATTCTACATAAAGAGTATTTGATGCAAATAAAGGATACTGCACATGTTAAGATACAGCTGATAAAAGTATATTATACATTGTGTATTTCAGTATTGAGGGATTTATATCTAAGTGTGAGCATGGACAGGGAAGAGGAAGCTCTGATAGGCAGTTCTACTTCATCAATAAACGACCCTGGGATTCCAGTAAGGTGAATAGAGAAAAACATCTGATAAAAAGCTAATGAATAAACAAATAAATGAAAAAAAAAATCTAAACCAACAATATAAATGAAATGCAATTTTAGAAACATGTATGTAAAGCATATCAACGCAAAAACATAATTCAATTACTTATCTAGCTGTAAGAATGCTGAATTTGTTAGTACAAGTTCTTGCTTGCACACAATTCAGCGCTCACTCTAATTTGTTTCCTTTAGATGTCTAAGATAGTGAATGAAGTGTACCATCAGTTTAACAGACATCAATATCCCTTTGTTGCCGTGCATGTCACAATGGCCAGAGGTTTGTATGAGCTATGTTACCAGATTCAGTATGCATCATTATCCCTTACGGCCCTTTATGTGGAAATTGCAAGGCGTTTGTTTAAATTCTGCCATTAGTAATTTGGCTTTCTATGAAATTGTGCCCAGCTTCACAAAATTTTTTTTCGAAAAATTTCAGGAATTTCCATAACTTTCATCATCAAATAAAAGCTTTAAATATTTTTCAATTTAGATTATATTGTGCTATCAATATTATTTCTACATACTTAATATAAATTCAGAAACAAAACATCACGATTTTTAGTTTATAAGAAGTACCAAGCAATCAACAGTTATGAAAAATTTCTAAAAAAAAGACAAAAACAAAAAGTATTTTTGTGAAACAGGCCGCAGAATATGCATTTATCTAAGTGTTAAAAAGTGAATGAATAACATCAATTCTCTTATATATATGTACTTCACCAAATACCTTTGTACATCTATATGAAAATGTTTACAAACTATGACATATATCATTAGATTTGGTTGATGCCAATGTGACACCAGATAAGAGACAGATATTTATGCAGGATGAGAAGATACTGTTAGCTGTTATTAAGGTCTGTGTCATAACAAAAGCGTAAAAAAGTTTTCTGATGACATTTCTTATAAATAAATGTGTGTACGTTGAACTTGTGAATCTGTCATAATTTTTTGTTTTGAAAAATATTTTCAAATACACTCAATTATCTTGGCTTTATCACTTTTGTGTTTATGAAAAAGACTTTCTTACAGAGATGCTATCACTTTATTTTAAGGCCTCACTTTTAAGAATGTATGAACCAACGACATCTTTAGTGCAACTCAATAAACCTTCCAACCTTGGTATAGGTAAAGAAATTATTGTTTATATGACTTAGTATTATACTGATCAAGAAACTTTACAGTATTATACTGATCAAGAAACTTTACTTTTAGTTTTAAAAGATGGGCAGAGATCTAGAAAATAAAAAAGAAAAACTGTAAAAATACTTATGAAATATAGTATAGCCTGTTAAATTTATGTGTTTGTATTACTAAGTTGTTGAAGGAGAGGTACTTAAGTGATTCTCATGACAAATTTCAGGTTCACCTTTATTCAGAGTAGACAAAGAATCACCTTCCCCGTAAGTCAAAGTTATTATATTATATACATGTACATGTACGCTAACATTTTGTATGTTCATGGTAAAGGTATTGGTACTTTTTTTGTAATCTGTCTGTAATGATAAGTAATGATGTATCAATATTTCATATCGAAATGAACACATGACATATACATGTACATGTACATGTACATGAATTTGTACATGTATCTTGTACATGTTTTAAAATTCAAATTATAGGTTTATTAATTTTCATTTTGGTAATGCACTTTATCAACCTTCTATTCAAGAGTTTAAGATTTTTTTTAAGGTGATAAAGCATAAAAAAGTTCAAACTATTTAGTGACAGTTATACAAATGTACATAATATTGACATAATACATGTATGAGTAAAAAGAAGACTTTCACTATGTATATTTTCTTAATATCTCTCTTTTAGGGCGTCTTTGAGTAAAAGAGGCTCGTCAGAGGTACATGTAAGAAAGACTAATAATTACTTACTAAAACAAAGTTACCTTTGTTAAGCATATAAGGTGTTACCTATGTAAAACTGATTCTAATGAAAATCTCTATGGACTTAGCATTTTCATTCTGTCATCCTCCTGACTCCTACTTTTTGCCCAATACAATTACATCATTGAATTTCAAGAAATGCATCAGCAGGAAGTGGACAAAAGGTAACACAGCTTTATTTTTTGTTACAGCCAACACTGTCTAGTTGTTTAGGGAGATTAAAGAGGTCTTTTTCCAGTGCTTTCACCAAGTCAGATTCATCAATAAGTCCTGTTAAAGGAAAAAATACTCCAACTCAACCTAATAAACGTAAGTATACCACACATAATAAACACTGTATTTTTACATTCAATTTGTATTTTTAGATATAAATGAAAAGTATGAAGGAAATGAGGTAACTGTGTTACATGTATTAGGATTAAACCATGAATAACATGGCAAAATGTATCTGGCCAAACATATAAGCATGCACATGAAGTCATGATGAATTCAAAAAATCAGCCAGTGATCAATTTATCTTCACACTACCAAATTTTGTACTGCACAATTTTAATGCTCATAATGTATTTGTACATGTACCTCTAAAATTTCTTTCTGGTCATCTGATCAATATAGTTTTGTTCGTAATTGTAATGTTTAAATTGTTATAACATCAATGCTAGATACTCCATACAGTTTTTATATGCCTTTTCAGAACGGAGACTGGATTGTTTTGTTTCACGTTCAGCATCATCAAGTGGTATAGATAACGAGTCAAGCTTTACATTTAAAGACAATCTAAGTTACAATGAGACAGACAGTAGGACAGATAGTACAGGCAAAAATGATCAAAATGGAGATTTTATGTCAAATGTGAAGATTTATCATCACACTGATAGTAATAACAAAGAAAACCACATACAGAGTGATAGGACTACAGTAGATAATGTTGGTGTCTCTGGTGATACTGACGTATTAGTCGTTAGAGAAGATAAATCTGTTAGTATAGAGATTCCTTCTACTCCTAGTTGTTTACAAGACACAGTGTCGTTTGATTCACAACACACCAAATCAAGTACAAGTGACTCACAGCAGTCTTCAAATGGACGAGACTCATTTACTGAAAATGTGCTGTTTAAGAGAAATTCTTATAATGTTAGTTCAGATAGTGGTTTGTCGTGTGATATTGATGAACCTGATGGAGCTTCTACTTATGATATCGACACTACGGTCCATATAGCATCTCCTTGTAAAGTGGAAGATAATGGATCGTCAGCTCAGGAAGTTCTTTCACACACACCAGACATTGAAAGTAACCAATCAGAGGGAAGCACTTGTACTGTCAAAGTCACACAATATGTAAGAATTACTGTAAAAAACTATGTTTTCATGAATACAAAAACTAAGACTCCATTTCCATGGTCTAGTAAATGTGAAGTAATATAGATCTACATGTACAATGTATCTTCTGCTGCATTACGATAAGTTACATGTATGTACTGATTATGGGCAAGAGAAAAATAATAAATCCCCAGAGACAGGGGAATCCTATCCTCATATCAAAGGTTCAGATGGTCATTGAGTAAAATTGGCAGGATCCAATTGGTAAAGATTTTCTTGTCTTTGTAAAAAATTGTGATATATTCTATCACAAGGTCAAAGGAATCTGTATACATGTATGTACATGTACCTTCAGGTTGAAATAACTCCTTAGAGGTACAGAAAACTGTCCAATTTATTTAAGTATCATAAATGTACCTAAGTCAGTGAGTCTTTGTATTCTTTTGCTTTGTTGTTTGTTTCTTTAGCTAGAAAGTGAAATAATTTTTCTGTTCTAGGATGAAAAAGAGGTTCAGCATAAGCTGGAAAAGAAGGTCCAGTTCAACCTGGTATCATTACGCCAAAAAATGAAATTAAAAACAGGTGAAAGTTTACAAAAATTACCTAGTGTAAAGATTTATGTTTCAGTTGACCAACATAATAGAGATAGACAATTTATTGCTGTACTTTTACTTTTCATGATTGTAGAATTAAAGAATGAAGAAGCTTTTTGTCGCAGTTTTAGAGCGACAATTTCTCCGTCAGAAAACCAGGCTGCTGAGGAAGAACTACAGAAGGAAATCAAGTCAGTATCTTCAATGGTGTAATTCTGATTTATGCCTTGGTCTTAGTATCTGTGGATATCATAATATGTCAAAGCTTGTTTGCAGTGTTTTTATACTGGGAATTTAAATGACTTGCCAATATGTAGTTACACGTGCCAATATGTTGTTACATGTGCCAATATGTTGTTACATGTGCCAATATGTTGTTACATGTGCCAATATGTTGTTACATGTGCCAATATGTTGTTACATGTGCCAATATGTTGTTACATGTGCCAATATGTTGTTACATGTGCCAATATGTTGTTACATGTGCCAATATGTAGTTATATGTCCCTATATTCCCAATACATGTGTTTTTGACATCAACAAATTGAGTGTCAACATTTCATTGATTATTACAATATTTCTTGAAAGATTCACATTTATTAGATATGTATGTATTTAAGGAAGATATATGAAGTGAAGGCACCATTTACTGTTATTTTGGTTCTGGCTTCGAAGCTTTTCATTTTAATACAATGTATTTTAATTTTTCATGGACAGAAAAGAAATGTTCTCAAAGATGAAGATATTGGGACAGGTAATTTGATAATCTTTTTATGAATATATTTATGTACCACCATCAAGATGTATCACAAAATTATTATGTTAAAAAATGCTGCAAACATTATAAAAGTAATAAGACTTAAGCTACAAAAATTAATATGTACACTAAAATGCAAAAGGGTTTCAAAATAAAATAGCACATGTTTTTCAGTATCAGGTATATTCATATGCCAACAAAAAACTCTGTATTCTGATATGATAGGGAACAAAAACTTTTCAAAAGAGAAGCAATAACTCTACTGAAGGAGGGTCATTTGACATAAAACTCAATCTTGATATTTAATCAATTTGTAACCTGCATAGAGCATAATATAAAAGCAGAGAAAATTCAGGGGGAAATTGAATGTGACAATCAGGCAGTTCTTTGACGTCTGACATGAAATTTTGTGAATTTCAGTTCAATTTGGGATTTATTATAGTCAAACTTGGAGAAGATTTGTTTATAGTTGATCAGCATGCCTCAGATGAGAAGTATAACTTTGAAATGCTGCAGAGACACACAGTCATACAGAATCAAAAACTCATTCAGTAAGTTAAAAATATGCATCAATTTATAACAAATAAATACTTTTCCTCGTTACGCTTCTGCTTGTCATGACACAGGTAATAGAAGTACATGTATATATAAGTCCATTATTCTGTGACATATCAGTTTCCAGGCAATAACTTGAGAGTCTGTCAACTTCAAAGTAAACACTTTCATGTACATGTATGTACTGTTATATACATGTACTTACATATCAACTCAAAAGTACATACATTTTATATGTTTCCAGCGTATGGATCGGTATATAGTATATACATGTAGTACTAAAGTACAGTATATTTGAACTTTCAGGCCACAGAACCTGGAACTTACAGCAAGCAATGAGACAATTCTGATGGATAACCTTGAAGTTTTCAGGAAAAATGGATTTGACTTTATCATAAATGAAGAAGGTAATGGATAGATATCATGTAGTTCATTAATTTTACTTGTGTTAGTTATTGAAAAGGAAGTTACATAAAAAATATTAAGGAAATTATTTTTGCTAAGTAACCATGAATGATTTTATATCACATACCCCAATATATTGATTTCTCCCATGTTTATCCTTGTAAAATGTCCAAATTGGATGATAAGCTATACGTGCGAATGTTAACTATGACTTCATGATGTCACTTCAGTCTGAATCAAAACATGACAGAAAAGTGTATGAGAATTATTATTTTATCATCATGTCTGGAATTTGCTTTTGTCCATGACTCAGCAAGCCTCATCATGGTACAAGCAAATCACGGACACGACCGTTGGATTTCCATGTCAGTGATCTTAATCAGTGATAGATTCTATTAGTCATCATTACCCAAAGTATGTCTTAACATGTTTATCTCTCTTTAGGTGTTCCAACACAAAGAGTTAAACTGACATCTATACCGGTCAGTAAAAACTGGACGTTTGGAAAAGATGGTAAGATTCTATATGATTTAGAAAGGTTACATTTTGTTGCTTTGTTCTATCTTTGTGATGGAATGGTGATTGCAATGTAAAAAAAAATCTATACCAGAATTGACAAACTTAGAAATTTTAACTTTGATCAACATTTGTTCCAGTCAGTCAGACATACTTGTACATGTACATACTCAATTTATGTGCAATTTTTGAATGAAAGGAAATTCCCAAAATAAAGAAAAAGAAAATTCTCAGGGGAATAGCAGCCAAGCAATGAACAAACTTGCTCTATGTAAATGTATACATTCACAAATTTGAGTGATAAAAAGTAACTTTTATCCACTCATGAATATCAGTATTACACAGATTCACCTACTAATTTTTGAGTTGGCAAAGCCAACTATTCATTGGAATCGAATGCCTCAGTTAGGGCCTGCACGAACCGTGCAACGGTCAAAAATCTGTAGTCTTACTTTAGTAAGAAATAGTACCACTATTATTTGGACAAAAACATTTTAAACGACACAATGAGTGCAAGTTGTAAATGATGATTCCAATGCAATTATTGGAGTAAAAAAATGGTCTATAGAGCTATTTGTAATGAAGATTCGGAGTATAGTTCTCGTATCGCGTAGGAATTCAACTTTTAAGTAGTCCAAAGTAGCACTGCGCTATGCCGGCCATGCGATATTTTTCCGGGGGAATGACCAGAGGTTAGGCCTAATGATAGTTATTATAACCATGTCGATTTATATTTCATTGATGAAAAGATAGATATAAAATAGTCTGTTGATGTCAATATAAATCGCTATGGTTCTTGCGTCTTAAGATCAGAGGACACTCGGAAGGCCATACGATGAACGGCGAACTGGATTTGTAGTAAGTTCTTGAAAATAACTGATAGAATATTTGAATATTTTCTTATCTGTTGTATAAAGGATTATGAAAAACCACAATTCGAAAGACTAGATCGTCTATTTACTGTATGTCGTTATCTGTTTATCGAAGTTCGATTTTTGGGAAGGAGGGGGGGGGGGGGTGTGTTGTGTTTGATTGGGTGAATGAACGATGTACATTACAGTTCGGGTTATAAGAAGAGCATTGTCCTCGAGGAATATAATTTTTCAAGGCTGAATAAATCTTCACCTAATGACTGCAATAAATGTATATACATGTATGTCCATGTACTACTTGTAGTATTCCATCACACTCTTTTCATCACGTGTTATTACCGTGGGCTTGGATATTCATGGAAACGCTGGGAAAAAATATTCTTTTATCCCATATTTACAGAACTGTACTCGTATAAAGCAAAATGGCAAATCGATCATCCACGTTGACTGTGACGTTTAGTCTTGATAAGGCATAGGAAAAGTACTATTTTTGACGTTTTTGCACATACCGGTAAGGAGAAAAATATTCGACACACTGCGTCGCTTCAACCTTGATCAAAAGATGGCAGAAAAGTAAAGAAAACTTTTCGAATTTCAATCACTTGGGTGTGATCATTGATAACGTCACAAGGAAATCATTTAATTTCTATTGTTATTATTAAGAAACGACGATTCCGTTTGGCCGAGAAATTTTGTTGATACCTTTATCAACACCAAACGGAAGTACGTGCTTAGCAACGTCGTTAGCAACACTGTTTCAAAGCCGCAAATAAACGTTGGAAAGCAACAAAATGAAATGATAAGTAATCAATGTAATATGTTTTTGGTTGATCGAGGTATCGACACCAAAAATTGAGGAAAAACTTGTGCATCTTGCGCTATGCGCACAATGCAGTTTTCCCTAAATTTTTGGTGTTGATACCTCGATCAACCAAAAAAAAATAAAAGAATAATTCCTTAAATCTATACCTCTTGTCTGGGATTTGCTTTTGTCCATGACTCGGCAAGTCTTGTCATTGTACAAGCAAATTCTGGACATTCGGAGTGCATTTCCTTGTCGATGCTCACACCTTATGATACATGTAGATTCTTTAAGTCTTAATCCTATGGAGTAAGATTTCATTTTCACGTGCCTTTTAACTGTAATGTCAATTCAGACATTTATGATGTCATTCATGAATGCTGCGTTGGCTGATCAACATATGAAAATGAATACCGGTACATAAAATTTTATTTTAAGCGCTTTTAGACAATGTGAGAAAAATAAGCATGTACTTGTACATGTAAGACACACTTTAAAAGTTATGACTTAGATTTATGCTGGTAGGGGACTAATACCGCTTAGAGATTAAGAAAAAACAAACTTTTTATGCACCCCGGAATCAAACATTCGGGGGTATATAGTTTTTGGCCTGTCCGTCTGTTTGTCCAAAAAACTTTGAATGGTAAATTATATGGCTTTTATATTTCACATATGTATTCCTTGTCACACAATTTTTCCATAGATACCAACATTTTTATGCCCAGTGACCCTGACCTTGACCTTTCACATACTTGGTGAAAAATGGTGTTTATACTCTGCCGGGAGCATTCGTATTTCACAAACAAAGGCTTTATTCAATATTAGACTTTGCCAACTCGCAGGACTTTCAGTCCTTTGATTTTTCAGATATAGAGGAGCTGATCTTCATGTTAACAGATTCCACTGTGAGTACTTATTGTGTAACTTTTATACAATGTACATCATTAAGGAACCATAGGTGCGGTAACCTGCCATTTCAGACCTATTTTCAAAGTTGTTCATATGCATTCATAATATTCTAGTTGATAAAATGTCATATGTATGGTGAATCCAAATACAATGTAGGAGAGCCTGTTTTGATTTCACAGTCCTATAATGAATAATACGTTGCTCAAAACATCTAAAAAAGTTGAAATCATTGAAAATATCAATAAATGAGCTAAATTTTGATACAAATTTATGAAATCAAGTAGTCTGCCAGGCCTTACCCATTTTTTATAAAAAATATCGTGGGCGAGGCCTGGCGCGTAGATGAATTTTGAAGATTTGTGTGTAAAATATGAGGATTTTCCTTTGTTTTTTGTCATTCAGGGCAAATGACGTTATAACATGATGTCATACATTACGCGTGTGACGTTACAAGGGCTCAAAATTATAAGGGCGTATTTTCTCAAATATCAACATTGCAAAAAGTGAAATGAAATTGAAAGATAATTTTGTGTTTTATTAAATGTGTTTGTAGATTTTTGTATGTTTTATCAGAATTTAAAGGTAATATTGGTAGCAGATGTCCTTTTATGTCATTTAACAGATTACACTGCCTAAATTTCTTACATCCCATTTTTATATATATGTATGTATTTTTTTTTTTTTTCATATTTTTTAAATATCCTATACATGTAGGGCAAAGGACCCCATTGGAAATAAGCCTTTGGGCTTTTATGGGCTATCCAAGTATTACAATGTCTTAATTTGTTTAAACATTTGTTGATATTATTATCATTTTAAAATGCACTTCCTGTGATATATACCATAAATTAGTGCTTTCAAATCTTAACATAAATATCTTATTGTCACAATTTATTATTATTTGCCTACCTCTGTATTGTTTTATTTGCTCAAAATTTGAACATGCTCAAAATCTGTGATATATTTATGTATTGTTATTTAATCACCTTATGTGTTGAAATTGTAGTAAGATGACATTGTGCTACTGAATAAATACTACTACATTGTACTACTACTACTACTTAATAATTTGTTAATCAAAAGCATTTTTCTTCAAAACTATAGGGCCGATATGAGGGGTTAGTGCACCTAGTCCTTTGTAAAACAGAGCAAAGATTCAAAAACTACAATTACTGGTAGCAATACAGCTATACCACATTTGAATCTTCTCTTCAGTCTTCACAAAAAGTGACAAGAGCATATACAAGTTTACATGTAATATCACATGCATATACAGTGTACTTAACCGCTAAGCAATTTCATGCGTGGCACACTTACAAATTTTTACCGTCGATAGAAATCTTGATGAATCCTTGCCTGGGATGAAGGGCCTCATAATATTTATATTAATAATACAGACAAGGCACATGTAATGTCATGATAGTAGACATATTACTTGAAGTGAACATCCATTTTGTCTTCATTAAAACTAACAGAAAATTTTTATTTTAGCTCGCCTCGACGAAAAAGTACATTGAGCTTATGCCATACCCTCGGCATCGTTGTCTTTAAAAACTTTAATTTGGGCTATGTCTTGAACTATAAGGGGTAGTGCTTTGATATTTTACATGTAGATACCTTGTGACGAGACCTTTCATTTGAGACCATGACCTTTGACCTAGTGACCATTGACATTGACCTACTTTTCCAAAACTTTAACCTGGGCTATATCTCTTGAATTATAAGGGGTATTGCCTTAATATTTCACATGTATTTACCTTGTGATTAGATCTTTCATTTGAGACCATGACCTTTGACTGAGTGACCTAGGTCTTGGCCTACTTTTCAAAAACTTTAACCTTGGCTATTTCTCTTGAAGTATAAGGGGTAGGGTGTTGATATTTCAAATATAGATTCTTTGTAATGAGACCTTTCGTTTGAGACCATGTCCTTAGACCCAGTGACCCTGACCTTGGACTTGAGCATTCTTTTCAAAATTATTAACCTGGGCTATACCTCTTTTACTAAAAGGGGTAGGGTTTTGATATCTCACATGTAGATACCTTGTGATGAGACCTTCCATTTGAGACCATGACCTTTGACCAAATGACCTTGAACTCTGACCTACTTTCGAAAATTTAGTTTGCATGGTCTTCATCTCTTCAACTATAAGGGAAGGGAATTTTATATTTCAGGCATATATTTATCATAACCAAGACCTTTCATTTGAGACAATGACCAATAACGTAGTGACTTTGACCTCAACCTACTTCTTGGACACTCCTACTCTTGTTGTATCTTTAGCTCTCTAAGGGAGAGGACTTCTATTAGATGCATAGACTCTTCATGACAATACTTTTTGGATTTTAGAAGTCATTTGATTTTTGACAAAAACCTGCTATGGCGAGCTACGTAATTTTTGATTACCCTATGTTTTTTTTCACCTAAATTATATGGAATCAATTTGAAATGTATTTATTTCAGGGTGTAATGTGCAGACCGACGCGGGTTCGACAGATGTTTGCTTCCAGAGCTTGTAGAAAGTCCATTATGATTGGTACAGCATTGAGAAAATCAGAAATGAAAAAGGTAATGACCACATAGCTAGCATTGGTTTTTTTTTTAACGGATAATCTATGTCTATTTTAGTCATTGTAATCAATCTGTTACTTGTATAAAGATTACATGTATTTATTCTGTGAACAAAAATGAAAAATGTATTTTTAGTCTGTAAACAAACAAAAAATGTTTTGACATTTCATTTTACAGTTGATTTTTCACATGGGAGAAATAGAACAACCATGGGTAAGTTTTATGTGTAACCTCCAATGCAATATACAAATGTTTTTTTGTCGCCTTCGAAGCAAAGCGACACTTAGGGATCACTTTGTCCGTTGTCCGTCTGTCTGTCACACTTTGGTGTCACACCCGTAACTTTTGATTGGTAAGTGATAAGGCTTTGATATTTCACATGTTTATTCCTTGTCACAAGACCTTTCTACACATACCATAATTTTTTACCTTGTGACCTTGACCTAGATATTTTACCTACTTTTCAAAAAATGTAAGATTGGCTATATCTTTTGATTGGTAAGTGATAGGGCTTTGATATTCCACATGTGTATTACTTGTCACAAGACCTTTCTACACATACCATAATTTTTTACCTCATGACCTTGACCTAGATATTTGACAAACTTTTCAAAAAATCTAAGATTGGCTATGTCTTTTGATTGGTAAGTGATAGGGCTTTGATATTCCACATGTGTATTACTTGTCACAAGACCTTTCTACACATACCATAATTTTTTACCTCATGACCTTGACCTAGATATTTGACATACTTTTCAAAAAAATCTAAGATTGGCTATATCTTTTGATTGGTAAGTGATAGGGCTTTGATATTCCACATGTGTATTCCTTATGAAAAGACCTTTCTACACATACCATAATTTTTTACCTCATGACCTTGACCTAGATATTTGACCTACTTTTCAAAAAATCTAAGATTTGCTATATCTTTTGATTGGTTAGTGATCGGCTTTGTTATTTCACTTGTGTATTCCTTATGAAAAGACCTTTCTAAACATTCCATAATTTTTTACCTAGTGACCTTGCCCTTGATATTTGACCTTCTTTCAATAAAAAAAATAATAATCTGCTTTGCAGGCTACACAAGCATTCCTTGGATTGCTATTTTTATACCTCTGAAATGAAAGATTCACATGGCGTATACATGTAGTGTTTGATCTGTCTCTGCAGAAACTTTGTTATTGGCAAAACATCTTCAGTTCACCTGAGCCAAATTCTGTTGTCCGAGGTCTCTTTCCAGCAGCTTTCCTTTGTCATATGTTAAATTTTCACATTATTGACTCCTCTACAACTGCTGCACAGAATTTTACAAAACCTTATAGGAAGCATGTACTCAAGGTCCATGACCAATTTCGTGTTTTTCAAGTCAGTGTGTCAACAAACATTGACATAAAGGGCTCTGATTAGCTGACATATTTCAGTCTTCTCAGCTAGAACTTTACAAAACCTTACAGGAAGTTATTGAGTTCTCAAAATCCTCTGCCAGATTAAAACAAAAAATGTGTTACTGCTGCACAGAATTTCATGAATTTTACTCTAATAACACTTTAGATTCATTGTCATAGGTTTAAAAGCTCAAGATTGTTGGCAATTGGCAATGTTGGTGCATTTTTAGCAAGAAATGAAGTCAAAATTATAACATATTGATGTTATTTTGATCAATTACAGTGTATTTCATTTAAGAAAAATAATCTCGGATGATGTTTCTATTTCATACAGTATTTAAGAAACTCCTGTGATTTTTAATCCCTAAGGCTTAAAGGTGTAAAAATTACATGACCTGTTTCATATTAAATGCCTTATGAAGTAGAAAATCATTTGCGATTCTCTATCTATTATAACATGCTTTGTGATTCATAACACTTTTATATTATTTATTTACAACAAGTACTCTTTACAGAATTGCCCTCACGGACGGCCAACAATGAGACATTTGATCAACCTGAACATGCTACGAAGGTGACACAAGCTGCTAGAGGTCATCTGTGTTTGTAAAAAAAAATGTTGAAAGCTTGTTTTAATGAGGCATTTCATATAAAGATGCAGAAATAATACACCCCTTATAGTGATATCTGTAGCAATTATGATTCTTAATTGGTGTGTTGCTTTACTAAGATATATAGAGACTGCAGAAAAAATATTTGAATCTCAGGTATGCTAAAGTGACATAAAAAACAGGACTTAAAAAGACAGGATTTAGTGTGTGTTTTAGGCAGTCCAGTAGTAGCTGAACATTCCTTTCAGACTTAATTCCTAAAGGTAAATTCACTGCATGAGCCTTGGACAAATTATGCATATTTGGCAATATATAGGCCAACTAAGGCCTCTTGTTTTAGGTGTCTTGAGTCCTGTATGAACTTTTTATTCATTGATCACCATAAGTGTTTACTGATGTATGTTGAATTGTTAGATATTTTAAGTAATGAAAGTAAAGAAAGAATAACAAATATTCAAGTGTACGGCTTTGTGACTTTTTCATACAGAGCTGGGAGCTAATGCTATGTACATGTATACCTAAAATTTATTATTTAAAAAACTCAATTGCGCTTTGTTGCAATACCCCTAACGTCTACATCCTCTGACCTAGATCATTATAAGGCATTAACTATTTTTAGTCCCCCACCGGTAATGCCAAAGGGACTCTCAGTTTCCTCTCGGTCTGTCTGTCAAGTTTTCAGTTTTCTTGACTTTTTTCTGCAAATAGAGATATTCAGGTGAAATTTGATACACAGCTTAGTAATGGATACTTACAAAGCAAGGTTGACTTTTGTCACGCTTGACCTATTTTCTAAGGTGTTATGCCCCTTGATAAAACCTTTGCAGTTTTCTTATTTCTGAAGTGAGCTGCATGGACAGTATGTTTAAATTCATGTTTAATTGAAGAGGTCTGGGCAGAGTTGCAGGACATAAATGTATGCCGGGAGGGGACTTCTATCGATCAGCGATCATAATTTTATTTTTCCTTTATGAAGTGTGAGATCATCAAATACTATAAATACCATCATGAAATGAAGGGAAGACATGCTTCCAATGAAATGTTTCCACAAATCCACCATTTGGGGTGGTCTTGTAAAGGAGGACCACTGTATAATGTAATGAGTTGTTTTAGGACTAGGAACCATGAAGGTTGAGAAAGATGCCGATCCTGTTTTTGCTTCTTTTATCTTTTTAAGCTGTCCTATTTCTGCCTTTGAAGTCTGCATTTGCTTTTCCATCTTGTCTGTTCTTTCCATTTCTTCATCAAGTCTCTGTGTTAAAGCTGAGATGTCCTTTTTTGAACTTGTCAGTTCATTTTCTGTCTTTGAAAGCCCAACTGAAAATCCTTTCCTGTATTTTTCATCTTTAACACTTTGTCATCCATTTCCTTTCTTTCTTTTTTCTCGGCCAAGAATCTCTGTCCAAACATTGTGAAATCTGTTGTCAGGTAATGTAACTTTTTCATTACATATGATGCATCACCTCTGTATACACTATAATTATTGGCCTTACAATTCTCTCTAGTTGGAGCTGCCAGTGATTTCAAAGATAAAAGCAAAAGTACAACAAATTGAATCATACCATCTGTCCAAGAGATGATGAGACATTGTGAATTTTGCTGTATCTGAATTCTAATAAATACATGTTAATTTGAGTATCCCATACAGATGTTTGATACTTGAAAAGGAATTTGAATGACAATTGCTCTTGAACAGAGTGGACAATATAAATATTACTTAATGCTACATCTCTCGAAAAACAGCTGGTTTCCTTTGATGAAACAAAACACAATAGGTTGGCTAAACTTAGTATAGAAGGAAGCACTATTACAAACTTGATATTCTATTGTAAATGCGTAATTATCCCATTGCACAACTTTATTGCCGAAGGGATGTAGCCATGCCACCATGTTAGTGGGAGTGTTGGTGTGTGGGGGTCCACAAAATCTTGTGGACACTCTATAGAGGTCACAGTTTGCTTCGAATCTTCACCAAACTTTGCATGTAAGTTGTTCATGGTGAGAAGACAATGCCCATTGATTTTCAAGGTTAAAGGACAAGGTCACAATGGGCGATCATAGAAAACCCTTGTGGACACTCTTAATGTCGCAGTCATGTTCAATCTTCATCAAACTTTGCATGAAAGTTATCCATGGTGAGAAGACGACACCTATTAATTCTCATGGTCTATGTTACTATCGGTAATCATAGAAGAAACTTGTGGACACTCTAGAAGTCATAGTTTATTTCCAATCTGCATCAAACTTTGCATGCAAGTTGTCTTTTGTGAGAGGACAAGATCTATTGATTTTCAAGGTCAAGGTAATCACAAATGGAAATTTTTGAAAATCCTTGTTGATATAGCTTCTAATATTTATAAAACGTTGCCTGTAAGTTGCCCATGGTGAGAAGACAACACCTATTGATTTTCAAGGTCAAAGGTCAAGGTCACAATTGGCGATAATAGAAAAACGGCCTTGTGGACACTTTTAAAAATCTCCATCAAACTGTACATGTTAGGGGACGACCATTTAATCCTGAGGGGGGCCTGGCAGTTTTTGGAAATAAATATTCTGACCTAGAACATTAAGACAGTATTACAATTGCGAGTATGAAAAGAAAAATGCATATTTATTTTAACAAATATGATAAGCTTCAAGTCGTATAGGAATGTCTATAGTACATTACACAGCAACTATCTACTTTATTTGTATTTGGCATGGCAACTACTGTCTTGGCATATCCCTCTCCAAATTAATGCGCTGTAAAAACTCAATTTAGAATATATGCAGGTGATACATGTACATTCATATGTATAGACTAAGTCTTATTGAAGTACAAATGTATTCTGACCATGAGTTACTGGGAAATAAATAATCCGGCCGGCCCTGCGTTGAAATTAAATCTGACCCGAAAAAAATTTGCCCCCCCCCCCCCCTCCCTCAGGATCAAATTGTCGTCCCCTTAGTCTTTTAGTTGTCCATCGTGAGATGACAACACCTACTAGTATTCATATCAAAGGCCAAGGTCACAATGGAGATAAAAGAAAAACACTCGCAGAGGTCACATCACAATATTCATCAAACTTTTCATGTAAGTTGTTCTTGATGAGAAGACAAAACCTATTGGTTTTCAAGGTCAAGTTCACAATGGGCGATAAAACTTGAATAAAACTGTTTCGTGTCAAGCTGATTGGATAAAATAAACAGAAATGTTGTTGCCATGCGAGGGGATGCTACGCTTTGCGTGCCTCGTGTTTTTATTGGATGTATTTTGTGGATCACTTTGTCCGATGTTTGTCTATGTGGTTGTCACATTTGATATACATGTGTATGTTGTACTTTAAATTTACAGGGATGGTTACAAACTACATTCAACATAAAAGTAAGCTCAATGTTACATTTTCAAGGCCGAGGTTAATAGTTCAGAAGTATGCATATGGCTGTGTGTTACTTCACAGACTTTATACTAGTAATTCACCAAACACAATATTGGCATAATGCGATATGCAACTCTACATCCAGGGTGGGTGGGGTTCAAAGTAACATATTTTGGGACAAGACGGAACGGGCCACGTGTGCTGTTAAAACAAATCTGATGTGCTTGAATTTTAAATTCAACTAAAACTAACTACTCTTTGCGATCTTATTTGACTGTCCATCATCATTGCTTTTTATCACTGACTTTTAACTTGAATCTGAAAGTCGTCAAAGATATGTGGCAATTATTTTTATATATCAAGAATTCAGTCATGACAAGAAAGAGACAAAACTAAAGTAAAAGTTTATCTCGACAGTTGTGTTGTTTCTGATCGAGTGAAAAAAGAAAGTCCTTTTATATTTGTTAAAATCGGATGACTGATTTTGACGCGTTTGTAACGCCCTTTTGTGCCCTCGTAATCGTAGATTCGGGGGAATACAATGTATATACATGTAGTTTTTTGGTCGGTCTGTTTGTCTGTTTCTCATCAAAAGCTTTAACCTTAGCCATAACAGTAATAGACTAAGAACTTCCATATATTTCACTTGTGTATACCTTTCCATTGGTACAATAATTTTTGGCCGGATTGCAAAGCAATTCCGGTCTATAGATTGACGATGTCCGTCCGTCCGTCCGTCTGTCCGTCCGTCTGCCGTCAACATTTTGGTTAAAGTTTCTGGTTGAGGCAAAATCTAAGGAACTATATGCAGTAGAAACTTTATATTATACATGAAGGTTGCCCATGACAAGACCTTTCAATTTATGCCGTAACCTTTGACCTAGTGACCTTGACCTTGGACTTTGACCTAGTTAAAGATTTTGGTTAAAGTTCCTGGTTTAAGCAAAATCTATGGAACTGTATGCAGTAGAAACTTTATATTATACGTGAAAGTTGCCCATGATGAGACCTTTCAATTTATGCCGTCACATTTGACCTAGTGACCTTGACCTTGTACTTTAACCTAGTTAAAGATTTTGGTTAAAGTTTCTGGTTTAAGCAAAATCTAAAGAACGATGCAGTAGAAACCTTATATTATACATATAGGTTGCCCATGACGAGACCTTACAGTTTATGCCGTAACATTGGACCTAGTGACCTTGACCTTGGACTTTGACCTAGTTAAAGATTTTGGTTAAAGTTCCTGGTTTAAGCAAAATCTAAGGAACTGTATGCAGTAGAAACTTTATATTATACATGTAGGTTGCCTCTGACAAGACCTCTCAATGTATGCTGTGATATTTGACCTAGTGACCTTGACCCAGTTGGTGACAAAAACTTACTTTGCAATCCGGCCATACCGTCTTTAGCGGTGTTTTATTTACCTTGTGACCTTGCCCTAGAAGGTTGACATACTTTTGAAAACTTTCATTGGCCATACTCTTTGAATGGTAAACGACAGTGCTTTCATATTACACATAAGTTTTCCTTATGGCAAGACCTTGACCTTTAACTCATTTTGGAAAACTTTAACCTTGGTCATAACTTCAGCGCTTTTATATTTCACAGGGGTATTGCATTCAAAATAAGCATCTAAGTCAACATCCTAAGCACAGGATTATTGAGGTTCGTTGGCGTCGAGCTCCTGTGGATAACAGCCTTGATGTTGACGTCGTCGGTGTATTTTGCGACTAAGAAAAATTTTAAGGAGTAGGACTTGGGTATTTTACGTGTAGATTCATGACCAGAGCTTTCATTTGATACCATGACTTTTGATATACTGACCTTTACCTTTGACCTACTTTTAATAAACTTCAATCTGGGCTGTATCCCATTAACTTATAAAAGCGGAAGGCTTCGATATTCAAATGAAGATTCCTCATGACCGGATTGAGGACCGGTCCTCATGACCGGATTCCTCATGGTCGGATTGCAAAGTACAAGTTTTTATCACTTAAAGGTTATAGAATGTCCATAAGTTTTGACCTATAATGTGCCTGGCATATTTTATGAGTTAGTACTTGAGAGTTAAAGGGCCCTTACACTTTGAACTTTATGGGAAAAAAAAGTTAAGCCATCTAAAAATTTTCAACAGAGTGGTTGGGCATCAAATATCGATTGGTCAAAAATCCCCCCCCCCCCCAAAAAAAAAAAAACATTTCATCAAATTCCACTGAAAAATCAAAAGTTCATCGATTAAATTTTTTGAAAATATTTTTTTTCTATATTTTTCATCAAGGGGATATAAACACGACTTTTTTCAAAATAGTTCTTATTATACGCCCGGTATTTTGCTACAGCGATGTCTGTCAGTCCGTCCGTCCGTCCAACCCTTGTAAACAAGAACTTCAAATTTACAATGTGGTTTGAGTATAATAAGACAAAGAACCCTTTTTATTTTGAAGGTCATATGTCAAAGTATTGGGGCTAAAAATAGATTTTTTGGTTAAAATATTTTTTAAATTCATTAAAAATATATTTTTTATCAAAATGTTTTGAAATTTCATATGCTTCAAGAAGAAAGTAAAATCTTTCACATATGTAACGGGTTTTTACATCTTTTGTCACAAAATTGAGAAGTTATGCGTAAGGGGAAGGGGGTTTCAATATACACGATATATGCTAGACCGAGAACAGGCCAAAATTTTATTCTTGAGTTGGTAAAATACCAACTCAAGTATCATGATTACATTTTGATTCACCTGGGGGCTTAACCAAAAATGTAATCATGATAATGATTACATTTTTGGTTAAGCCCCCATGCAGGTGAATCAATGTGGTTTGAGTATAATAAGACAAAGAACCCTTTTTATTTTGAAGGTCATACATGTATGTCAAAGTATTGGGGCTAAAAATAGATTTTTTGGTTAAAATATTTTTTAAATTCATTAAAAATATATTTTTTATCAAAATGTTTTGAAATTTCATATGCTTCAAGAAGAAAGTAAAATCTTTCACATATGTAACGGGTTTTTACATCTTTTGTCACAAAATTGAGAAGTTATGCGTAAGGGGAAGGGGGTTTCAATATACACGATATATGCTAGACCGAGAACAGGCCAAAATTTTATTCTTGAGTTGGTAAAATACCAATTCAAGTATCATGATTACATTTTGATTCACCTGGGGGCTTAACCAAAAATGTAATCATGATAATGATTACATTTTTGGTTAAGCCCCCATGCAGGTGAATCAAAAATGTAATCATGATACAAGAATAAAAATTTGGCCTGTTCTTGGTCAAGATATATGCATACTTGTACATAGTAAACAAGATAGAGCCAGGAACTTCTTTACAGTTTGGATTAATAATGATAAGACGAAGAATTCTGTTGATTTTCTAGGTCACAGATCAAAGGTCAAGGTCATAACTTATTATGCTTAAAGAAGAAAGTATAATCTTTCACATATTTAACGGTGTTTTATACCTTTTGTATGAAAATTGAGAAAATATGCATAAGGGGAAAGGGGAGGGTCTCAATATATGCATACTTGTACCTTGTGAAGAAGACAGAGCCATGCAAGACCAGTTGAGCTAGGAACTTCAAATTTACGGTGTGGATTACATGTACATGTAAGTAGAAAACGAAAAGAACCCTATTGATTTTCAAAAAAACAGTTGAGCTAGGAACTTCAAATTTACGATGTAGATTAAGTAGAAAAAGATAAAGAACCCTACTGATTTTCAAGGTCATACGTCAACTGTCAGATGATTTTGGGACTTTTCATAATAATAATAAATGTGGGACGAATTTCAGGATAACCTATTTGTCATAACAGAGTTATGGAACTTAGATTTTTTCAAGTGAACTGAATAATGACTAAATAATCCCGACGGGCGTTTCTTGTTGCGTTAGCGTAGGCTTTTTTTTTTCAATATGATTATCTACTAGGCTAGTACAAAAGTTTTCAAAATACTGGTGTCAGAACAGTTTCCGGACAGTAACGGTTTCCGGACAGTCGTCCCTTTCAACTACTTTGAAGGAACATTATTTTCATAATTTTTATACAAATTTGTATATTATTAAATGGAGAAATCAAATCATGAATCATCATAACAACATTTTGCATCTTAGTTGCTTTATCATCCCACCTTTTAACTCCGCAGTTTCTGTCCGGTTTAATATCGCGCCCAGGGGGGGAGAGAACCATCCTTAATAATCTACATGATTTGATAAGTTTTTGGTAATATTTCCAAGATAATTTTTACACAGTCATTTGTAGAAAAGATTGAAGAAAGTAATATTCAAAAATCATCCAGGTTGGGCTGAAATTGATCGAGATTGACAGCTTTAAAATCAGGTGTCCGGAAACTGTTCCAGTAATTTGCGAAAAATGGCCGAAATATTGGGTCATAAAATAGGCATAAAAACATATTTCTTAATATATTTTTTCTTTCAACATTATTATCTGTGGGAAGGGCAGAACATTACTTGAGAGAGATTTGAATGTTTTCCATTAAAGGACAGAGGAGTTATCCTCGAAAAACCTTCAAAATCGTCCGGAAATTGTTCCGACACCAGTACTGTATCTTTAAAAAAAATTATGACTCAGAAAAAATATTTTAAAAATGATGAATACACCTAATTTCAATGTTTTTGGCATTTAGAATAACCCATAGTACATTTATAGCAACCGGGAATGTTGTAAGTTTCAGGTGAGTGATGTGGCCCCTGGGACTCTTGTTTTTATTTCTAAATTGAAAGTGAAAGTAAACTGCATTGGATTACTTCCCTTCACAAAAACAACCAGCACGCATCAGAGCATAACACCATATGAACGTTGCAAAGTTTTTCGACGTGGATATTTTGCAATTTTACGTTCTGATTGTACTGTATCAAAATTCCTTGCGTCCACTGTGTCATTCCCGTCTCCAGTACAATAACAAATAGTAAAACAATAGTGGTGCACCAACTTTGTCATCTGTACTATACATGCATTGAATAGAGTTACCACAAACAAGGACAAGGTAAGTATCATGCATCAGATTGTTGTTGTTTATATGTATGATAGGGCTTTGACAATATACTTTGAATTCTGGAATGTGGCTTTTTATGCAGCTTTTGTGATATACAAGAAGAGAGAGTTAATTGCTGTCAGTGCAGCACACTTCAGAAAGGCCTAAAAAAATAATATGTGTGTTTCCCATAACATGCTGAAATAAAATAGGGTAGGTCGGTCGGAATTTTTTTTTTTTTTTTTGAATTTTTTTTTTTATCTACTTTTGTAGCCTTGTTTAGAATAATATTTTAAATGTGATTTAAAGGTATCATTGAATCATGACCTTCAAATATGTGTTGTCTGTAAAATAGATGGAGAAACACAGACATGTTAAACCACGTAGAAAGAAGGGGGAGGTCATTTTGTGTCTGTAACCCGTGGCAAACAGCAAAATATTTATAAATGTTACTGAGCATTTTAAAACTGGCCTCCCAAGCATGGCGACCTTGAATCTGCATTTTTATCATCTATACAGACCCCAATAGTTTTTCCTGAAAGTGACCATGACCTTTGACCTGTTTACCCAAAGTCAAAAGGCTTCTCCTCCTGAATATAAGCATATCGCCAAATTTGACCTTAAGACCTTTCCCTCAAAATCGATGGGCTTACTTCCATATAGACTAAATAATCCAGTCTCTCCGCTGCCGCTAAAAGATTTAAGCGGCAGCGGAGAGACTGGATTATTTAGTCTAACTTCCATATTGATCCCTATATAATGTCGAGTTACCATATATTCTAATGCAATGTCTCAAATAAGAGCCGAATTTCATAAGTTGTTCCCTCCTCAGGCACAGCCGTAAAATTAGAACATACTCGCAGTTAACGTTAGTAGAGATTTCATCAAAATGGGAATACGGTAACTTGCATTTGACGTTAAGTTTGTAGCCGGTAAGTGCTGATTTTACGGTACAAACATCCGGGGTTTTTTTTCTGGTTCCAGTAACGTGTTGCAAAAAAGACTCAGTTTGCGACCATAAAATCAGCATTTACCGGCCGCAAACATACATTGTAATGTCAGAAGCACATTATCCCTATTCAGACTGACATGGAGGCGCGTGGTCAATAGTTATACAATTTCAAAATTTTATTTACAGGCGTGAAAATGTCGAGATGTAATAGTTCTATTGTACTTCTTTAACATACGTTGCCGTAAAATGACCCGTCATGCTGCGTTGAAAACAACTAACGCACTGTATAGTTACCGAAATATTTATCGCGTACCTAGTATTAGGACAAATTTTTTTAAAAACAGATTTTACAGGACGACTAAATTTCCTTTTGAACACATTCAATTTTCATGTTAACCTGCAATAGAAATTGAGATACGACAAATATTTTTTTTTTACGAAAGAAGGCGGCGATTTTACCCTAAGTAGGAGATGAGATATCGAAGGTCGCTGGCTGAGTTAATGAGAACCCTGAGTCAGACTGTGCGTTTTTATAACAATCAGTGAGTACAAATGTCGTCAGGCGTTAATCCTTTTGGGGGAAAAAAGGAGACCAACCCAGTAGCGCTGTACAATATAAAGTAGCGTTTCAAGAGAGAAATTATAGATTGCTTTGTATTTTTACAAAATTTAAAAAAGTGGAAGAATGAAAATGAATGGTTTTGCAATAGATAATGTTAAAAGGCAGATAAAACTACACCAAAATCGGTAGATTTAACATTTCTGGCATGTATTTCATAAAGCGTGACAGTCATAAAATTGGCGCGAAAAACCTAAATGCAACTAAAAATCGGGAAAAAAACATTAGGGTCGGCAGCTTTGAGTAGGGTCGGTCGGGTGATGGGAAACAGAGGTATTTTTTCTTTTGGCCAAATCGGAAAATTGAAGTTTTCTCATTTGTCGGAATGTTTTTCAATTAAAATTTATATTGGAGGAAAGATCTCGACCTCTTGTAACTAACTGTGCAAGTTTTATGCCCCTACGACAAATACTATGCTCACAGTGACAGAAAATGGATTTAGATGGGGAGTTTTCTATGTTCATTTTATATAGCGTAATATCTTTGACAATGCCATTGTCTAACATTGTATGGAGAATATTCTCCATAATCTCAATGTTAGACAATGGCATTTTCTGTCACTGTGAGAGTAGCATTGGTAGTACGGACATATAACTTACACCGTTAGTTATGAGAGTTCAAGATCTATCCCCCTTTAATGAATTTCAATTGGAAAATATTCGACAAAATAGACAAAACTTAAAATTTTTAGATTTCTGAAGTGAGCTGTGCAGACAGTAGTGCTCAGGTGCCGGGATTTGAGCCCTAGCCATCCACTTTGCAGTCCAGCACGATACTGAGTGAGCTAAAGGGACATCCATTAGTTAAAGTCGTCCATCGTGCTACATGTACTTAAGTACAATTCCACTAACACTCTCCTCCTTTTCATCAAGGAGGCCCTTGCCTTGATGTGAGGTTGAACTGTGCCACTGCACCCTCTGGACTATTCACCCAGTTCAGGTTTGATGCCTCCTGCAACGTCAACAGCTGCGTGCTTACCTCATTGCCAGTTTTGTGAATTTATACAAGGAGAGACCTGTGCCTGGATTTGAGCACTGTCCGTCAGCTTGGCAGTCTAGCACGACACTGAATGAGCTAAAGGGACATATCTCAGTATCTGAGTTTTTAATACGCCATTTTCCAGATGATAGATATGACCATTCCTTACCTTGATTATATACATACAGACACCAGACATCACATCATTTGGCAAAATTTTTCCATTGTGATGTCACATCTGACCGCACTGTCTTGAAGCACCTTGATCATGTGTTATCATTGCTTATAATTTTGATGTCACAATGAAAATATCGCGAAATTTTGTGATATCTGGTGTTTGACTGTATACTGGTAAAAAGTTTACTGGAAAATCAGCTATTGTGCTACTTCTATTTGCAGTTTCATTACAATGCTTTTGACTGATATCCCTTGTCAATAGAAAATGACAGCATACAGGTATAAAGTACTGGTAACTGCATAAAACAGCCCCATTCCAGAATCCATAAAGGGATTTTGGTGTAATTGTGACTTGGGGTACCATGCCAGGTTATAGGCATTTAGTAAGAACACCAGATGATCTGCCAATTAAGACAGCAGAAGGTCTTGGGTTTAATTCCTGTCAACCCCTCACATTTTCCATTACGCCTGTCACAAAGCCATGAGATACCTCATGAGCAGCTTTAGCCTGCAAGTAAGGGGAGGAACCAGGGCTTCATAAATCTTTTAATCAATGTTATTGTAAAATAGATTGTTGAGTATGATGATTGTGTTCATTACAAAGGAGGGCAAGTCTTATTCCCAAGATGTACAGCATAAGCAAATATGTACATGTAACATCCCCATGACCCCTTCTCCATGATGTGAAAAAAGATATTAAAATCTGTTATGTATATTAGAAAGATCATGCCTTCTCCTTTCAGTATATAAAGTTTTCAAATAATTTTGATTGAAATATAGATTTTTAGATAATTAAACAAAGTATTTTCTAAAAAAAAAACTATTTTAAGCTCCATAATGACCTTGACCTTTTAGAATCCTGACCTAAAAATTCAGTGGGCTTCTTTGTCATGTTATATGGTCTATCTGCATAGTAAATGAAGATTCTAGCTCAAAGGGTTAGGTATCTAGTAAAAGAACCTAAATTACATATAGCCTCTGGGGAATAATTTGTTCAAACTTCACAAATTGTTTTCTTCAATGTCATATTAAGGTTAAGGGTCAAGGTCATTCATGGTCATTTCTGAAAGGCCAAAGACACTCAGAAAATCAAACTTTTGGTACCAAAAGTATTGTGTTCGGGGAGCATCCATGAGTTTTACTGATTTTGTCTTTATTATTATTTTTTTTCATTTAAAATTTCACCTTGGTCATAAAATCAGATAAACCTTACGATTTTTCACATGTTCACTTTGTAATCCTAGTGAAAAGTCCATTCTTTCGATACCGTGACACATTGGCGGATTCAGCCCAACGAAGGGGCACTTATGACATGCTTTTGGGAGCATTAAACTACTGTTTCCTAAAACAGTCTATGAAATTAGTCAGAAATAGCCCCAAAACACCCCAGAAACCACCGATTTGAATAAATTTTCCAAAATTTTCTCCGGGATAGATTACCAGTACATAGTCGGGGAGGATGCACTGCTGCCATGTCCATCGTCTGTATGTGTACGTCAAGTTTCGGAAACAACCTACATTGAATTACATTCATGTCGTTTTGTTTTTTGTTTTTTGTTTTTTTTTTTTGTTGAGGTAATGATCAGTCAGTTAAAATTGTTTTGGCCAGATTTGGAGTGACTACTTCCAAGAATTTTGCAAAGAGTCAAAAATGCAAAAAAGCATGTTTTCATTATTTTTAGAATCGAATTACCAATGAATAATTATACCTTTCTATCTGGACGATTCAGAGATGGGGTACCCGTGATCTCTTGTTTTTCAAGGAATTTACCATTTACTTATTTTCTTCACCTTACACAAATTAACAAACGAGCGCGGATCTAAAGTGATGGTTAGGGGGGTCAGGTCCGGCCTGGAACTTGCAAAATTGCTGCTTTTTTCCCAGCTTTTACGTTAACATTAGGCTCCCCCCCCCCCAATGGGCTGACCTCCCTGCCCTTTCAAAACGTTCCTTGATCCGCTCTTTCCTTAGAAAATCCTGAACCAGTTGACTTCTGCATGCCGTGAAAAAACAATACAGCATCAGATATTGTCGAAAATGTTTAAAATATACTAATAATCGTTGACACTGACTGAATCATGTGCGACTAATACCTTCTAAATTCAGTTCAAATACGCTTCAGATGCCACCAAACTGCTTCATTTTTTTCAAAATTTTCTTGGAATTAGTTTTATTAATTAACCATACATGTATGTGAATAATTCAGCCTATTTGAGCCCGACTTGCTTTCCCTTTCCCTTCTCGGTTTTCCCTGCGAAGTATGCGTACCAGTCCAGTGATTGTGAATCCACGAATTCAAGAACCCACGAATAAGTCTTTTAATAGGCCACGAAAATTGGAGCCCTCGAATATAAAGCCATTCACAGTAAATAGAAAGAGATTGATTAGCAAGAAGATCAGCTTCTTTTAGCAATAACTTACTTTGTCATACATTTTTCTATACTGGTATTTTATTCAAAAGATGTGATAGAAATAACTGTATATAAATACACTAAATCTTATTATCAAAATTTGATCGATATTGCTGTTTGTGATTGTGTGGATATGTACAGATGTTATGCCGCCGGGAGGGATGATGAAATTGATTCGAGTCCTACACGACACGTACATTGTCAACGTTACTAGTAACCTTGGTCTTGGATAGTTTGGAAAACGTAAAGGTATTCATATTACTTGCGATTGCATTAGTTTTAGCTTTATGGTTTTTCAATCTCAGACGCGCATAGAACTATGATAGTCAACTATCGAAGTATAAATCTTTCAGCGCGCAAGGGTAGCGATTTGCGCCTACGTCCAAATATGTAAAGTTTCTTAATGAAGACCTTACATATATATTCTGACCTATAGAAGCGTTGCTTATGGTCGACTAAACTTCTTTTACAGAAGTTCATACCTATGTCAAAAATTGAAGAGTCCCCCACTCGAGCTTTTATTAAAAAAAATATTTACATATGCCCATTCATTTGTATAGAATTTACACTGTGATTATAGGAGTATTTGAAGTCATTCGGATCCCCTTGCCCTAACGCGCATTTTGGAACATAATTCCTGGATCAATTGTAGAACTAATTACAGGTTCACAACACAGGAGCTCGATGCCAACGATCCACAAGAATATCCGCCCCCGGCCCCCTACTTTTCTTTGACTATAGAGAGATGGGAAGGGGCGGGTGTCAATGAGGGTTTTTGGCATCGAGCTCCTGGGGTGCACAACTTGACCATTGACCAATAGACATCTCTGTTGAAAGCTACAGTTTTGTCCTTCATATTGCAGTTTATCTTGGGCATATTTTATGAATGGCAAAATAGGACCCTCCTTTCTATTCCAAAGTTATTCGAAAAACTTAAATCTTTGTCCTAACCTTTGAATGCTAGGTGATAGGGATTTTATATACATTATTCCTTATGGCAGCACAAATAGTGTTGCCATAACACTCATCATCTTGAGGTTGGAGTTACTTAAACTCGGACAAGTGTGTCTTGTAGAGGGGTGTGCGCGATATTACCGGTATACCGGTATATTGCGAAATGTCCCTCGGCGATAATATATCGCGATATAAAAATCAAATACCGGTATTTTATACACAAGAACAACGCTTGAAATATTAGAATTACCTCTTGAAACAGCATGGTACAAAAGTTGAATAAATCATAAAACCTGGACCGAATCACGTTATCGCGAATCATGGGCCAAGTTCATTCTATTGTTTTACGAGAGTCTTAGGAGAGTGATTGAAAAATATTAACAGTTCTATATCTATCTGTCTTCACATTCTACTTATAAAATTATTGTGAAAGATAGTATATTGTAATATATCACAATATTTCAAATGGAATATCGCAATATGATTTTCACTAGCAATACCCAACTCTAATGTCTTGTTTATAAATCATTGCACGTACCCATTTAACTTTGAACAGTATTTTCATCTATTATAGCAAAAAGCTTTGGAAAAACTGAAATGACTGACTGACGGACAAAAGACCTTTCAACTTTGTAAGAAGGAATTAAATAAGGAAGGAAGAATGAAAGGGATAAAAGCCGTGATTATAGATTCTAGTGAACAGCTGTCGTGTGAAATCTTTCGTTTTGTAAGAGATTAACATTATTACATTTGCCAGGCAGATTGATACATTTTTTATGATAACACCTTTCTATGTTATCTTTTCAGGAAAGCAGTACAGACCTATAGATATTACCAATGAAGTACAAACAGAGGCTCCTCTTCGCAGCCGTTGCTCTCCCACTCTCATTCCTCGCTCTGTTCGCTTACTTCCATTTCAATCGAAATGTCAAGCGGGCACGTAAGCAAGACCAAGCCTTCTTCTATTTCCAAAACCCAATGAAAGCAATTGAAAATGTCGTTAAGATGGTACAGAGCCCGATTGCAACCTGTGACCTAAAACCTGCTCTCACCGCTGATTGGTTAGTAGACGAAATATATGACGAGATGAACTTCACTACAAATCCCAGAGACACAGGTGGGCTGTATGTCCTGCACGACAAGGAAAAAATATACGACTCTCCTCCCTACAGGAAAACCGGGAAGGAAAAGATAACCGTCATTGTGGTCCCCCACTCTCATAATGACCCTGGTTGGCTATGGACGCTGGATACTTACTACACAGTCAGAACGAGGCATATCCTCACCAATACCGTTAATTTTCTAAGTAAGCATCCAGATTTCAAAATGATTTGGACCGAAATGGTGTTCCTTGATATATGGTGGCAAGAGAGTAGCGAACCGTTAAAGTCCAAGTTTAAAGAGCTCGTCTTGAAAGGACAGCTAGAGATTTTGTCTGGAGGCTGGGTGTCGGTAGATGAAGCTACTACACATTACTCAGCCGTACTCGATCAACTTGTAGAAGGACATATGTGGCTGCAAGAAACTCTGGGAGTCTATCCAAACATCAGCTGGTCTATAGATCCTTTCGGATACTCCACAAGTCTTCCTTATCTTTGGAGAAAAAGTGGAATGAAGGACATGGCTATTTTACGTTTACATGGAGCACTGAAACAATATATGGGCAGACGACATTTAATGACTTTTAACTGGCGACAGTCTTGGGATTCAAAGGGCAAAAATGACATTTTGTGTCACGTAGAGCCGTATACTCTATATGCCATAGAGTACATCTGCGGTCCTGACCAGGAATTCTGCAAAACTCTGGATTTCGGTCGACAGGCGGCATTGCCGGCTGAACCTTGGGCGAGATTTCCCATTGGTCATGGAAAGTATGCGGACGGATTAAAGCAATATGTGGATAAGCTGGTAGAACAATACAGACTAAAGGCTGATAACTACAAACATAATGTTCTGCTGATGCCGCATGGTGATGACTTCCGTTATATCATGGACTACGAATTTCAGAGTAATTATGACAACATGAAGCGTTTGATGGATTTTATAAATAAAAGAAGTAACCTATACAACATGACAATGAGATTTGGGACTGTCGGAGAGTACTTTGATTTATTGCACGAGAGTATAAGTAAATCAAAAGAGAAAGAAGAGTCGGTGACGGGGGATTTTTTCACGTACACGGATCGCGATGACGAGTACTGGAGTGGCTATTACACAACTAGACCATTCGACAAGCGCATGATTCGTTATTTCCACGAATTACTGAAGGCGACAGAGATCTATCTGACCTTCGCTCAGGTTCGAGCTAAGCAAAGTCGTTATGAGTTCCCAAATTTACAAAAATCTTTGACCGACTTACAGTCTGCTAGACGCACTCATGGACTGGTACAACACCATGACGCTATAACGGGAACATCAGCAGCCAGTACCGTGAAGGATTTTGAAAACCGAATTTCTGCTGCCATAGAGGCATTAAAGGGTGTGTTAACCCGAAGCATTGATAGTATTTTACTGAAAGATAAAGCTAAGAGTTCTGTAGATCTGTCATCTATAGATGTACAGAAACAACCAGATCAGCCGGTGGAGAGGCGTGTAATCCCTGTTAAAGTGGACGGCACTCAGATGGTGTTCACCAACTCTCACTCCCAGCCCAGGACAGAAATAATCTCCCTCATTGTTAACAGCGCTGACGTCATGGTGCTGGACCAGGATGAAAAAGAGGTACAAGTTCAGGTTAACCCATGTTGGTCAAACTATAACCAAGCTGTGGAAGGTATGTATGAAATCTTCTTCCCTGTCCATCTTCCCGCAATGAGTGTAGCGGTGTATGTACTGAAGAAAGACGATGAATCGAAGAATATACACTTTGGCAATATACATGTTTATAATGGCGACGTAGCCACTGTTGGAAAAAGATTCGAGAAAGAAGTGAAAGGCAATCGTGTGAAGGAATTCAGATTCGATAGTGGTGAACTGAGCGTGTTTTTCTCCGGCGAGACTGGGTTATTAAAAGAAATATGTAGAGGGAGTGGAGAGAAGAAATGTTCCGCCATAGATCTAGATTGGATTTTCTATAAAGGGGATAACAATAACGCTTACTGTATGGGTAAGGATGCCACACCTAATCTCATCTTCAACAGTAGGAGCTTTGTGAAGGTGGTGACAGGGAAGTTGGTCACTCAAGTTACCGTCAACCATAGGCTACTACAGCATACCGTAACGCTGTATAATACCGACGGTATTCAGGGAAGCTTTGTTTACATAGAAAATGTGGCAACCCTTACTCATGAAGACGACAAGAACAAAGAGTTATTGATGAGATTATCAACGTCTGTCAAAAATGACAACATGCAATATTACACGGACGAAAATTCATTCCAGTACGTCAGTCGAGTTACCAGAAAGAATTATCCAATGGCTGCGAACTATTTCCCAATAACGTCTCATGCTTTCATTCAGGATTCCGAAACTCGCCTGAACGTGCATTCTGCCCAGCCAGTGGGTGTGGGCAGTTTCAAAACGGGCTCTCTTGAGTTCTTGATAGACCGTGTGCCCACTTTCTACGGGAAAGGATTAGACGAGGCAGTGACCGACAATAAACCAACCCTCAGTAAATTCATAATACACCTTGAAGCTTTCGATCTGAACTCGAGAATGCCACCAGTGGACGATCCAAGAAACCGCCTTGATTTTTCATCATGGGAAGGCTACATAGTAAACGATCTTCTGAACAATCCCATAATCCCATTGTATACGTCACGAACTGACTTGTATCCTATCGCCGTGGAAACCCTTCTTCAGAATCCGGTGCCTTGTGAATTAAGTGTTGCGAATTTTAGACATTTCATTACAAACAATCAGCAATTTCTTGGTACTGGGTTAACATTCCATAAAAGATTTGTGAACTGTCATTTTAAGAACAATGCTTGTCCTAAAGAACTGCCTTTGGACATTCATAACCTTTTTAAAGACTTGAAATTGAAGAAAGTTAGGAAAATGTCCCTTACTCATCTCCATGAAGAACGAGAGCTTGATAGATCAGAACCAATTGATATAAAACCTATGGAATTAGAATCGTTTTATTTGACTTGGGACCGGTAGCTTTTTCTTTCGTTAGAGATAATAAATTGTTAAAAACAATCCAAGGGTACTGTGTACCAATTCCTGTATCCATTTACTTTGTAGTCGTTTAGAAGTTTAGTACCTATACTAGGTTTGATGTTTTGTTTTGTTTGTTTCTTTTTTCTTTTCATTTACGTTCAATTTTGATTTCTCCTGGCAAAAAGATAGGCCCATTTACATTAAATTTCAAATATTTTTAATCAAAAATTTGCCTATTTACATTAAATTTCAAATTTTTTTATCAAAAATTTGAGCCGAAAAAAAGAGTCTGCTTGTCCTCCTCCTCCCTTGAAAATCAAATGGTTGTTCCCTGAAATACTGTACGGTAGATTTCTTCTATCTCCATCCAAGGAATGAGTGCATTTATTCTAAAACTTTACAAGATCTTTTTCTCGACTGGTAAAAAATATAATCTTCTTATTATACCCATCGACCAACTCAACACATGAAATCCACGCCTTCTTGAAGCACTTTGAAGGTTACTGATGTTTGATAGCATCCGTTTGTAGACAATTTCTATAAAACCAAATTATTTTTACGAAACCAATCCATGTACAAACTTTACCTCACATGTCAAAAACAATTGATAGAATTTGCAAGATCGGTTGTTCTTTTGATATTCAATACGGTATTTCATACCTGGTCATTAGGAAAAGGTAATGTCACTTCTTTTTTCGATTGAGGATATATCGTGCTTTGTATAGCCTTACCCAAGAACACTTACTATTATATCGGAACAAATTAAGAAATGTGTACTATTTTTGAAGAAAATATCTCCTATTACAATGGTTTTTTTTTGTGTTGATAAAATGTTTCACGTGAATCATTCGCTCTACTGGTATCTGGCCTGTTGAGCTTATGCGATACCCCGTCTGTCTGTCCGTCCGTCCGTAAACAATTCTTTTTCTTGTAACTCCTCTGAAACCATAGGTAATCGAAATTAATTCTGTTTGCATCCTACTTGGTATGTGGTCTAGTTGTGCACCTGACATTTGGTTTCAGCCTCTCACCCTTTGGGTCTTAGAAAATGGGCATGGTTATGAAAATCTGTGTGATCTTGTGCTCGCAACTCCTCTGAATAATATAAGTGATATTCTAGTTGCAGTCTAGTGGATATGCTCTTATTTGTTAGAGCCCATTATCCCTATGGTCTTTGGTTTAAAAAATGGAAATTGATATTTCTGTGTATGTATCTTATTCACTTGTCAATGGGTGAATTAAACTAAACAACCAGGAGAGCTACAGTCTCGTCAGATACTTCTGGTTTTATCTTTGTATTGTTTAGTGTTTACTTCTAGTTTTGGGTATTTTGTAAGCCAATTAAGATTTTGATGAGTTAGATGCACTGATGTATGTTTATATTTTTTTTCAAATTTGAATTATTACATACCGCTTTTGAATCTGTATGGTATTTATACATTTCCTTTCATCTACATGTACATTTATGAGGTCAAAGCGGGGTATTTAAAAGAATGCATTTATGTTTGTGATGTATGGATATAGACTCTATGACCAACAAAGGAATTTATTCTTTGAATTCAACCCAGTTTTTGATAAAAGATAAAAGTTAAATCATGTGATACATTTACACAATAAGGCCATAGTAGTTAAATGTTCTGTTTAACGTCCCGAACCTTTTCTGAAAGGTATCCTCGCGCCAGGCATGAAAACACACAAACATATGATATAATATATGAAAGATTTTTGGAAAGGAAGACTGAAAACATAAAAGAAAAATATCTTTCTTAAAGTGAGGTGGATAATTCTGACATTACTTGTATAAAAAAAAATCACTATTATCTCTTAATATCAATGATGGTATAGGCATTTTATGGTGTTTAAGATCATTTACTGATATTTTTACCTGATTTATGCATGTTTGTGTGCGTTTTTTTTTGTCAGAGCAATTCTTCTGAAAGGTACCCTCCCGCGGACATAAAACAAAATATTCAATTACTATGGCCTAACTATGTGTTGCATTGTGTGAACCCCCGGGGTAGATCATGGGTTACACATGATCTATGTAAAGATTATACCATATCATTATACCCCCCGCAAACAAAGTTTGGGGGGGGGGGTGTAGGAAACACCCTGTCTGTCTGTCCGTCCGTCTGTCTGTCCGGTTAAGAAGTTCTTAAAGCAGATAACTTTTCAAGTAAAAGTGATAGGACTTTTCAAGTAAAAGTGATAGGGCTTTCATATTTCATACATATTCACCATAACAAGTGCTACGTTTTGATACGAAGACATATGACCTAGTGACCTTGAACTTTGACCTTACAGATATATTTTGGTTAAGAAGTCCTTAAAGCATATATTTTTTTCACATATAAGTGATAGCTAGGGCTTTAGTATTTTATACATACATTCACCGTAACAAGTACTACATACCAAGACATTTGAAATAGTGACCTTGACTTCAAACTTTGACCTTGTAGTAGTATTTTGGTTAAGAAGTTCTTAAAGTGAATATCTCTTCAAGTATAAGTGATAGGGCTTTCATATTTTATTCAGTCATTCACCATAACAGGTGCTACATTTCGATACCAGGATATTTGACCTAGCGACCTTGACTTTGATCTTTAACCTTGTTGTAATATTTTGGTAAAGATGTTCTTAAAGTGAATATCTCTTCAGGTATCAGAAGTATAAGTGATAAGGCTTTAATATTTCATACAGACATTCATCATAACAAGTTTTACTCCAAGACATTTGACCTTGTGATGTTGACCTTTTATCTACTTTTAAACTATAAGGGATAGGGCTTTGATACTTCACATAATATATTCCTCATGACGAAAGCTTTCATTTGATACCATGACTTTTGACCTAGTGACCTTGACTTTTGACCTACTTTTAAATTTTAAGGGATAGGGCTTTGATATTTCACACAGATTCCTCATGACGAAAGCTTTCATTTGATATCATGACTTTGGACCTAGTGACCTTGACCTTTGACCTACTTTTAAACTATAAGGAATAGGGCTTTGATATTATATATTCCTCATAACGAAAGCTTTCATTTTATACCATGACTTTTGACCTAGTGACCTTGACCTTTGACCTACTTTTAAATTATAAGGGATAGGGCTTTGATATTTCACATAAAGATTCCTCATGATGAGAGCTTTCATTTGATATCATGACTTTTGACTTAGTGACCCTGATCTTGACCTTTGGCCTATTTTTAAACTATAATGGATAGGGCTTTGATATTTCACATTTATATTCCTCATTTGATACCATGACTTTTGAAATAGTGACCTTGACCTTTGACATACTTTTAAACTATTAGGGATAGGGCTTTGATATTTCACATATAGATTCCTTATGACCAGAGCTTTCTTTGATATGTTATAAATGAATCCGTTTAGAGAAAGACGTCCCGCGAGGGGTATAATTCGTCCACTTTATGGCAGTTCTAGTTATATTTATTTACATAGTTATATATTTATATTTTCATGCTGTACAATGTCAGTAGGGATTCAATATTCTGATCAATAAAATTATTGCATGATCAGGCACATCTAGTTTTCTGAAATCCAATCGCACGCTCATGAATTGAAGCAGCAAGTCAAGATAATTCGAATATCATACCATACATTTATGTTGTATGCCAGCTTACTTCTAAATGATGATAACAGTTGACTTTGTGAATTCTGAATTCAGTTTACATTGTAATTAATGGTTTATTGTGCTTTGAAGTTTTTAGTAAATGTGTCATACACTTTTCTGTCAACAGAGATCACTATATATTTTTGAGCATTTAGCACACTCCAATACATTTGATAGTTACTAGTAAATTCACAGCAAAATAACATTTCTAGCTACCAAAGAACATGTTCAATGAATTAAGAAATATAAGCTTTGATTTAATAGGTGTTATTCGGTAAGGAAATCAGTACAACATGGAATCCGAGACCTTTAGTCCTTTGGACCCAACAGAGTTGCTTAGTGCATTTAGACTTGTAACATTATGAATTTGTGGTGCACAACAAATTAACTGTACACTTGGGTACATATGATTTTTTTTTTTTATTCATACCTAAATAAGGTCTCTATACTTGCAAATGTACTCAAAACGTGATGCCTTGTGAACAATGAATATTTTCAATTCCTTTTCCAAATGTGTATTTTCCAAAGAAGTAAAAGAACCATACGAAAAGGGAAATACTTTGTGTCCTTTTAACCGTTTACACGCACTTGTTTATTGATAAATTTAATGACTGTTTGCCATAGTTTTGACTTGACATGTTTATTTATAGCTTGGCACGTTTCAGATAGCACTTGTATTAGATGCAATTTTCTGTTTGGTACGTCATGTTTTGTAATTATCATCAAAAGAGATCATTTTTATTTACTACTGTAGATTTGTATAGCTTAGATGTAGCGTTTAATACATGATCTGGTAGTTTTTGCTCCTGTAAACTTACATTCTCATAGAAACTTGTCTGTCGCATGAATGAAATGAAACTGAAGGGAATAACTTACTTTACAGTTGTCCGTCTGTCTGTTTCACTTAAAAATGCAAATGTCATCTTAATTTGAAACCAAATTACACTTGAAATCGCGGATTTTTTTTCCAACTTTATCTTGATTTTTATAATGACCTTTTTAAGAGTTTGTTGTTGTGTATTTCTGTTCATGATGTATTCGTCAACGTGACAGAAAATTGTCACATATGAGTTTTAGATTTGTTATGTAAATGATATTGATCTATACTAGCACTTATGATAATTGAAAATGAATAATCACTTACGGGGAAATGAAATCTATAAATCAGCATTATTAATATTAGTTCACTGTTATTTGAAAAAAAAGAGAAATCGTGATCGAGACAATTGGCCTATGACATACTAAAATGCAGCAATGACGTCATTAGTCATAGGTCTCAAGAAACATTACAGGCGACAACACTTCTACAAACACTTTAAACAGTCTTCTACATAATCACTGTATAGAATTATACTCAAGATTATTATAGAATTCTCTATAGTATGGGGATGGTGTAATGTAATGTATTACCTTTATTATGAATAGTTAGATATGCCGTAATACAACAAAACTGTGACTACGTTTTGTGTTCATATTTCATGAAATGCTAGACTAGTACATTTTTATGAACAAAATGGGTTCTTATTAAAAGTATTAATGAATTCAAATATTTGTGCGAATGAAACTTTGTGTTCTTCGAATATTTTTTCCAATATAACTACAGTTAAAAAAAATTATCTATATACATGTGTACAAATTTGAAATAATATATTGCTGTGTAGTTGAACTTATGTATTATGTATTATTACCAAATATCGTTGACAAAGTTTTCTATTATTTGGTAAATTAACTTTTATTTTTACAAACTTGTTTGACATGACGAGTATTTTATACATTATTGATTCCCATATATGTATTTTTCTGCATAAGATTAATGTAAAATAGCTATGCATAGAACGAATCATACAGAGTTTTTGTCGTGGATACATTTTACTTTTGTTTCACAAACAACATTGTTGTTTATACTGCATACTTAGTGTTTACTTGTATTGTTTGTTTGATTGTGTTGAAAACACCAAATTTTGGCACTATCAATGTAAAATTGATACAATAATGACTGTCATAATATTTAGCCGTGTGTGTTATTTAATTTTTGTTTCAAATTCATACTCATTTGATTAAGAGTGTAATTTAGTAATGCATATCAAAAAGTGCATAAACTGTGCTAAGCTCGTTGATCTTTCAACCATGACGTCACTAGTATGTATTTATTCACTCGAAGTTATTTGTTTTGAATTGTAAATAAATTATTAGTCATATAATAACTGCTTACACGATGATGCAGATGAAATGAAATATCTAGAATAAGAGCTGAGGTCATTGGTTCCTTACCTCAGATGGAAGAGGACAAGATAGATAAAAGACAAACCATACTGACTGAAATTAAGGTCCGTGTTTAACAGTATTTCTCCATATTTCATATGACCTCAGCTTCTCAAGAACCACAGAACTCATTTGAAGGAAACTTTGCAAACCGAAAGCCTCATTGATATTCACTTATATTTAGATTCACACTGGCACAGTAAAAGTGTTGTTTTCTGACAAACTGTGCAGACGGGACTCAATTTGCCCCATCTAATCTTCGTCAGAAAGGTAGGGGGCCTGTTTGGCATCAATCTCCATCGATTCGTTGACTTGCGTTTCTTGGTTTACTATTGAATTTATAAATCCCTATGTGAAAGAGAGTGGTTTGGCATCTTTTAAAGGCTTCTATTTAACATCGCCTTCAAAAGAGAGCGGGAAAGTGGTCAATACTAGTTTCATCGTGTCTGTTCGACTGTCCATTCGTCAGCAAATATTAAGGTATAACTCATTTCTTATACACAAGAAAAGGACCCGCGCAAGCGAGGGAAATATCGTCAAAGATACGTTGATATATTTGGATACGTTATGTATGGCTCTATTATGAATTTTTTTCAGATTTGTAAAAGTTATCACATATTGTTTGGCACTGATATTAATAAATTTACCGCATCATCGTCACCGGTAATCAGATGAACGTCATCTCAGTACGTCAATATTACAAACCAACGAGTTAGAATTAGAAACAATTCTTTCTAAACCATTATCAAATTCACATTGTCATCATATCATATACTTCATCTTCATATCACACAATTTATTTCTGTCCTCTTCGTTTCGACGCAGAATCGGCTAAGTAGTATAGATGTACATCAAACAAGATTGTCCTTGAACTCTCAAAGGAGTCTTCTATCATGGGTGTAATGAATAGTGATTTTGGGAATATAAGCCACTTGAATTGCCTCCCTGGCAGGCTATCTTTATCGGGAATATGACTTCAGACCCCTTCTTCGGGCTTCCCCATTGCTTCACGTTACAACTTGGTGACAGCGAAGGGACTTTGGGATCCGCGGCAGGCCCATTGGGTGAGTAATTAGCCACAGTGACTCGGTGGTCCATGTGACCAAATTTCGGACCATATACTAGTATAGTGCCCAATCTGCTAAGTCAGTACGGACTGGTGGACTGTCGTCCATGTTGGGTTGAAAGGATAACGCCAGCAGAAGTAGCAGCTGAAACATGCTGTGACAGAGGAAAGCTGTGAATATCCTAAAGAGAACTCGCGCAAATGAGTAAGCTTCGGGGACGAAGGTTCCCCGAGAAGGGGGAAGTGTAACGAATAGTGAGCTTAGGAATATAAGCCACTTGAACTGCCTCCCCGGCAGGCTAGCTTTATCGGGAATGTGGTCAAGTGCGCTTGACCTCAGACCCCTTCTTCGGACTCCCCCGTTGCTTCACGTTACAATGAGGTCAAAGTCATGCCTAGGAATACGAAAATAAATTTATGCTCTTTACAAGCACGAAAATCTACACATAGTTTTATTTATTTATTTCCTTTATTTACTCATTTTTTTTTTTTTTTTTGCTCCTGACTAGAAGAGGATTCCTGTTTATTTTGGTGACCAGATATATACAGCTTTTTAGAGCTTTAAACTTCAGTAAATCTTTTGAACCAAAAAGTAGGGACTTTTGTATTTCACGTGTAAATTCCTTGTGTCGGACAATACTTTTAATTTGGGGCATTGATTTTTTACCTAATGATCGACCTAGACCTTCAAGTTTGACCTACTTTTAAAAACATAATCCTTGACCATAACTTGTAGATTTCTTACGGCAAGACCTTCATAAAAAAACTTGACTTTTGACCCAGTGTCTTTAATTGATCGTGAAGTTTTTGAATACTTTTCAAAGATTTTAAACTTCAATATATCTTTTGAACTGCAACTGATGTATGGCTTTCATATTTCACGTGGGGATTCCTTATGGCATGACCTTTCATTTGAAACCGTAACCGTGACCTTGATCTATGACCTTAATGCTAATAAAATCAATAGATTGAGTGTTCGTGCAAAGAACACATTTGCCGCTTGCGGCGACTAAATCAATTTTTAGCTCACCTCACGAAGTGAGAGTGAGCTTATGCTATCACCCTGTCGTCGGCGTCGGCACTAGTATGTTAAGAAGTTTTATTTCTCTATTATAAGTGCTAGGAAGTTTAAACTTGCACAGATGATGCGACTTTAAGAGTAGATCTACATTCAAATGAAGGTCATGACCTATATTTTCCGTTTAAATTAGAAGGTTTTTCTCTATTATAATCGTTAGGAAGTTTAAACTTGCAAAGATGATGCGTCTTTAAGAGTAGATCACAATTCTACGTTCAAATATAGGTCATGACCTATATTTTCCGCTTGAGTACATATGATGGGGAGATTTGGGTATCAATACACCCATGAGTACACCCATTCACGCAGAATTTGGAAATGAAATACTCTACTTCCCTTTGCTATTTTGTTTTTGTGTGGTAGCATTTTTGTTGGTTATCAGTAGTGTAGGACAGATTTTCAATTTCAAAACTGTGTAATCTTTGACTTCTTTCTGTTTGCTGCCATGATAAGATGCTGCCATGAGGTGAGCTTTGTAATCTTTGATTGCACTATGTTTATATCATGTGCTATATAGCCTATGTTCCCGGTGACCACGGCAGTCACAGCGACCATAAACGTAGCACACCGTATGATTTTTGGCAGTTTTTAGCTCACCTCGACGAAGTTGAGTGAGCTTATGCTATAACCCCACGCGTCCGCGTCCGTGTCCGCGTCCGTGTCCGCGTCCGCGTCCGGTTAAGAAGTTTGGGGTAGCTCAGTATCTGACAAAGTACTGATGCTACAGTAACCAAACTTGCACAAGTGATTCATCTTTGGATGCTGAGGTGAACCCATGCATTGGATGCAGCATCTGACCTACATTTTCCGCTTGATTGACTTGGTTAAGAAGTTCGTGGTAGCTCAGTATCTGACAAAGTACTAATGCTACAGTAACCAAACTTGCACAAGTGATTCATCTTTGGATGCTGAGGTGAACCCATGCATCGGATGCATCATCTGACCTTCATTTTCTGCTTGAGTGACTTGGTTAAGAAGTTTGGGGTAGCTCAGTATCTGACAAAGTACTAATGCTACAGTAACCAAACTTGCACAAGTGATTCATCTTTGGATGCTGAGGTGAACCCATGCATCAGATGCAGCATCTGACCGACATTTTCCGCTTGAGTGACTTGGTTAAGAAGTTTGGGGTAGCTCAGTATCTGACAAAGTACTAATGCTACAGTAACCAAACTTGCACAAGTGATTTAGCTTTGGATGCTGAGGTGAACCCATGCATCGGATGCAGCATCTGACCTACATTTTCCGCTTGAGTGACTTGGTTAAGAAGTTTTGGGTAGCTCAGTATCTGACAAAGTACTGATGCTACAGTAACCAAACTTGCACAAGTGATTCAGCTTTGGATGCTGAGGTGAACCCATGCATTGGATGCAGCATCTGACCTACATTTTCCGCTTGAGTGATTTGGATAAGAAGTTTGGGGTAGCTCAGTATCTGACAAAGTACTAATGCTACAGTAACCAAACTTGCACAAGTGATTCATCTTTGGATGCCGAGATGGACCAATGAATCGGATGCAGCATCTGACCTACTTTTTCCACTTGAGTGATTTTGCTTTTAAAAGCCAATATTGAGCAAAGTATAAGTGCTACATGCACCAAACTTGCATATTGGATGTATCTTTGATCAAACTTTCATAAAATGACCTTGACCTACTTTTTCCGCTTGAGTGATTTTGCCTTTAAAAGCCAATATTGAGCAAAGTATAAGTGATACATGTACGAAACTTGCATATTGGATGTATCTTTGATCAATCTTTCATAAAATGACCTTGACCTACTTTTTCCGCTTGAGTGATTTTGCTCTATAAAGCCAATATTGAGCAAAGTATAACTGCTACATGTACCAAACTTGCATATTGGATGTATCTTTGATCAAACTTTCATAAAATGACCTTGACCTACTTTTTCTGCTTGAGTGGTTTTGCCTTTAAAAGCCAATATACATGTACTAAGAAATATGTTTGAATTGAATTTTGCTGTCACGAGGTGAGCTTCGTAATCTGTGATTACCTATGTTTATCTTGGTATTCAAGTTCTCGCACGGTCTATCAAGGTATCCTTGACGAGCCGCGGCTCCTGAATCCCGGATACCTGGCTTGTTATGGACATTTGTTCGTTTCCTCACGACCTGTCACGTTCTGATAAAGTCTGTCAAGGTTTGTTACGATCCAATCAAGTTGGCCACTAGACCGAGAACAGGCCAACTCAAGAATAAAATTTTGGCCTGTTCTCGGTCTAGTTGGCCACGTCTACCAAGTTCTGTCAAAGCCCACTACGATTAACCGAGACCGCCGGAGACACAAAAAGCTGCATAAAAGATTTGGTTCGTTGAGAAAACGCGCATCTCCCCTAAAGCAACCGCAGCTAAACGGGACATAAACAGACCGCGTAACTCAACTTCACGAGGATCGTAAGTCGCCGAGTCATACTTTTGCTTCCCGTTCCGCTACGGACACTGTCCCAAGTTTTGTCACGGTCTGTAACGTTCTGTCACGTTGCGTTGCGTTCGACCCGTTTTGCTACGGTTTCTAAAGTAGGCCAACTGCACAGTGGGCTGCCGTGACAAATGTATTGATAGTTTACCCTAGGTTTACACTATGTTCCCGGCGACCACGGCAGTCACGGCGTATGATTTTTGGCAGTTTTTATCTTGGTATTCAAGTTCTGTTAGGTCTCGTTACGTTTTCGCACGGTCTATCAAGGTATCCTTGACACGCCGCGGCTCCTGAATCCCGGAGACCTGACGGCGCACTACGTTTCAACCTACGGCCTGTTACGGACGTTTGTACGTTTCCTCACGACCTGTCACGTTCTGATAAGGTCTGTCACGGTTTGTTACGATCCAATCAAGTTGGCCACGACTACCAAGTTCTGTCAAGGCCCACTACGATTAACCGGGAACAGGAGACTCAAAAAGCTGCATAAAAGGGTTTGGTTTGTTATACTTCTTGTGTGACCGTGCGTGCCGTGCCAGGCCGTAGTAGAACTTGAAATAAACCGTAACAAGCCGGGACGTACCGTGACGAAACGACTAACACTTCCTTAGCTCGCCGTATGAAACCGTAGCTCACCTTGATAAAACGTGCATCTGCCCTAAAGCAGCCGCAGCTAAACGTGGCAGACCGTAACTCAACTTCGCTAGGATCGTAATTTGTTGAGTCATACTTTTGCTTCCCGTTCCGCTACGGACACTGTCCCAAGTTTTGTCACGGTCTGTAACGTTCTGTCACGTTGCGTTGCGTTCGACCCGTTTTGCTACGGTTTCTAAAGTAGGCCATCTGCACCGTGGGCTGCCGTGACAAATGTTTTGACAGTTTAAACATTTGCCCCGTCAGCCCCGGCAACCACGGCTAGTTACGATTGTCGATCCCGTTCCCCTACGTTGTCTCACGGTCACCACGTTTCGTCCACGGTGGCTTGAAACTTGGCCGCCGGGAACATAGTGTAAACGGGTGGTTAAACATTTGCCCCGTCAGCCCCGGCAACCACGGCTAGTTAGGTTTGTCGATCCCGTTCCCCTACGTTGTCTCACGGTCACCAACTTCACAAATGGGTTTAATTAGCACAACATAATGTATTTAAAGTTAGCTTTTAGAATATGTATAAATCATATCAAAATGTACTCGTTTTACGGAAAACGTAACGTCGATATAACGCCTGTACCGAACGACCTTAATTGGTGCGTGATATAGCAATCTCTACAGCTTTGTCAAAAGTACATGTAGGTCAAAGTTGAAGGTCAATGTCACCACGTCTAAAATCTTGGTATCAGCATAAGTGTCTTGTCACAAGGATTGAACATGGGAAATAAACATCAAAGAAGTACCTACCAGTTATTCAGTCTTAGAGTGAGAAGGCAATATCATTAGAATTTCCATAGATTGAAATATTTCTTCCAGAGGGAAGGGATGATAACAAATAAAAAATAAAAACACAAACACTCAAATACACGTGTATTTTGTATATTGTGTATTTTGTATATTGTGTATATCGTGTATTTTGTATATTTGTGTACTTGAGTGTTTGTGCCAAAGTATTCCCCAGGTCTGTTTATAAATCCTTGGTCTGACCAGTTCAAGCAAAGATGTCGACTTCTAGCTGAGCACTGTCCACTGAGTTCGTTGATATAAGTTTTCAAAATCAAGCACCTTTTGTTTTTGCTCGTAGTTTTCCGTAAATCTGACTGGAACCCTCCCCCCTAATCTAATATTTGTCGGTCTAGGTCAAAACAGGGACGCATAAAGAACCATAGTTTAACCCCCCCCCCCACCTTAAAATGTTCATCTGCTGGTCTAGACCAATTTCACAAATGCTTCCGTGCTTCCACTCGCCTTAACTATACTACCTTTTTTGCAATCATCAAACAGAAAGTTTTGTAAGATAAGATAAACCGTCATAGTCTATAACAAGATGACAATGGAAGAAAATAAAAAAGAAAGATCTTTTTCATTTTATTATATTTTATTTTCACTCCGCTCGCACAAAGAGGCTTTGCCTTGATTCATATTATTCATATTATTCATTTTCAAATTCTTATTTTCGACCGAAAAAAAAAACAAAACAACAAAACAACCCCCCCCCCCCCCCCAACAAAAAACAATAATAATACAGTGGCGGATCTAGGATTTCATAAAAGGGGGGGCCCAAGGTTTCAGCTCGAAGAAAATTGTTCACGGAAATACTGACAAGCAAAAAAAGAAAAAAAAAAAAAGAAAGTCGAGACGAAAAACGTGAACCTCAAGACTACCGATCTAATTAAGAAGTGGGGTGGGGAGGGGGAGGGGAGTTGATTCATTTACTTTAGTTAATAGGTAAACTGGCGAGCGTAGCGAGCCAGAAAATTTTTTTAAGATATGAAGTTTTCATTTGTTTTCAAATTAAGTCATCCGTTCATGTATATAAACAACTTAATTCTATATTGGCGAGCGGAGCGAGCCGTAAAATTTTTGGAATAGATGGTTATATTTTGTCATAAGAATACAATCTCTCTCTCATTTTCCATGCTCCATTTTTGTTTGACCAATTGGGGAAGGTTTAAATCCGCCACTGTAATAAATAAATAGATAAATAAAAACATAGATAAATAAAAACTCCCGCATTCCGGAATTTTGACCCGATTCTTTTGACTTTTATTCAGAACCAACGCAATTTTACATTTCCGGTACGCATGTTATGATTTTTATTCTGTTCCAAATTTGAATCAAGTATAATTACATTATTTAAACATACATCTCCAAGATTTAAAAAGAGCATATCAGGAAAAAGTCTTACATTTAGACATACCATTTATTTTTTCCTCGAATTTCCTCGATCTCTTGTTTCGGTCGATTCTGTGCCAGTTGCACAAGGACCTATGATCTAGACACTCTGGAACAAACTAGTTCATTGCAAACATTCAATGATTATATTGACCTTTACATACTATTGCTTCTTTTAATGAGCATATAGCAGTAAGATGTACATGTAGCTCAGTTGATAGAGTGCTCGGTAAGTTTTCGTGGGCAATGATGCATGTCATTGCCTAGCAAATCCTGACGAATGCGGGAATACCTAAGAGACTTGCCAAGTTTTGTGGGCAGACACATTATAACTATCTACCATATATCATGTACATTGTCATGTGGGATAAGAAACATACTGTAGAAAACACGAGACTACCCCCACCTGGGATCGAACTCACAACCTTCTGATGTTAAGTCCGACCCTCTACCGAGTGAGCCAAAGAGACGTCCCACTGGCCCAGTCAAGTACAAGCGCCAGTTTACTACACTACTCCCCTTTCAATTTTGGGCCTCCCTGCCCCTCTTCGACAACCCTCCTATCCACCACCTCTCTGTGGGATTTACGTTGGGCGCCATTGTAGAAAACACAAGACTACCCCCACCTGGGATCGAACTCGCAACCTTCTGTCCGACGCTCTACCGAGTGAGCCAAAGAGACGTCCCACTGGCCCAGTCTATTACAAGCGCCAGTTTACTACACTTCTTCTTTTCTTCTTTATGTTTTAAGCACTCAGTCACATTTTAAGCACTCAGTCACTATGATTGATCGTTAATTTTCTCCCATTTCATGCGCGGATCCAGAGGGGGGACCGGGGGTCTGGACCCCCCCTGAGATTTTCGAAATTGGGGTCCAGCTTTGGCCCAATTCTAATTGAAATGGGTCTAAAAATGCATGAAAGGGCTTTGAAACCTAAAAAAATCAGCTCGCTTTGCTCGCCATTTGTAAACAAGTACAAATCTATTTTTTTCTACAAAATTCCTTAATTATTTTCAATTGTTCATACTAAAGAATTTTATATAATTGTCTTGGGTCTCAGGAACTCATATTTTCAACAGTCCCTTACTTCATAGGATGTAACCTCCTTCATCTTTTTCAAGGTTTTGTCATTTTACCTTGTTAGATGTTGATTATTTGGGAAAATGACACATCTCTTATCTATTTATTCTCATTAAATATAGACAAAATGTGAATTAAAAAAAAAAAATTGTGGCTCGCTTTGCTCGCCGATATAAGGAGAAAAATATTCAATGTTATAAATAATCATCTCGATCCGAATCAAGACAAATTAATATTTCATATTTGATAAAATTTCAGGCTCACTACCCTTGCCAATTCTTCATTAAAATAAATGTGAAAGGAAAGCTAACAATACCCCCTCAGGATTGCCCCCTCCCCATCATGTGCACCGATATATATGTACCTACATGATAGGTAGACTTTCTAAAGTTTTTGACCCCCTCTGACCAAAAATGCTGGATCCGCGCATGCATTTCTAGGGGCCTTTCTTGAAATTCAAGGAAATCATGAAATCAACAACTTTATTGAATTCGAAAAATAAAGGAATTTTCGTTTTCAGCTCCCTCAGAAATGGTATATTCTATAAGAATAAACCATAGTCCTTAGCCCGTAGCAGTTTAATAAAAATTAGAATGTAGAAGAATGAGTTTTAATACAACGTTTTCATTAGTTTTAATACAACGTTTTCATTAAGACATCGTCGCTTTAGGTGCAGAAATCATGACATCACAATGGTAGGGCTGTAACGATTTACCAAAAAGTTGGTTTACCACGGTTCAAAATCTTATGGTTCTATTCGGTTTGGAATTTCCAGATTGTGATTTGTTTTTATTCCCCCGGAATCACAGATTCAGGGGTATATAGTTTTTTGCCTGTCCGTCTGTTTGTCCGTTTGTCTGTTTGTCTGTTTGTCCGAACTAAAAACTTTAACATTGGGCATAACTTTTGAATGGTAAGTGATAGGCCTTTCATATTTCACATGTGTATTCCTTGTGACAAGACCTTTCCATTGATACCAAAAGTTTTGACCTCATGACCTTGACCTTGGCCTTTGACCTACTTTTCAAAAACTTTAACATAGGGCATAATTTTTGAATGGTAAGTGATAGGCCTTTCATATTTCACATGTGTATTCCTTGTGACAAGACCTTTCCATTAATACCAAAATTTTTGACCTCGTGACCTTAACCTTGACCTTGACCTTTCACATACTGAACAGAAATTAAATGGTGTTTATACCAACAAAGATGCCGCCGGGGGCATCCGTGTTTCACAAACACAGGCTTTATTTTCTTTTTTTTATCCCTTGATTTTGTTCCTCTGACAACACGACCAATCATAGGCTGCCTTCTTTGGTAGACTTTTGAGATTTTATTAAATGACGACCAGACATCAAAACAGAGGTCATAGGCAATCATTTTAATTGTTTGAAAGTCAGAAGGTGGTCGATAAGATGATTAGCGTTTGCAGGATTTGCAAAATTGAATTTATGTAGTCGACTTGATCTACTTCATCAATGTTGACACAAATTAACTGGAAACATGTGCATGACGTCGTCCTGAAGAGAATTATATAAGCAGACCGAGTATGACCTGATCTACTTACATTCAGAAACTCCATAAAATTAAACAAGTTAGCCGGTGGGCGGCTCAGATCAAAGAAAAGAAGATTTTTGTGTTGCCTGTGAAGCATAAGCAACACTTAGGGATCACTTTGTCCGTTGTCCGTCTGTCTGTCACACTTGGATGTCACACCCTATATAAAAGTGATTCCTAAGTGTTACTATGTTTTGCAGGTGACACATGCATTCCTTGGAATGATTTTTGTATTATATGATTCGTGGAATCTTACCAGTACATGTATATGAATATCTGACATTCTCCGGGTACACAGTTTTAAATTTACCTCATATTTTGAGTGTATTTTTGAAATTTATAGAGCAAGTAATGTAATTTAAAAGCAATTCCGGTGCACTTTAGCTTTGTTTGATCACGAAAATTCTAATTCAGATAGAATATGATTTTGTGTCATTTTGATATCAAGATTATACTTTGTCACATTAACTGGATTATAACACATCAACACAATAGAGGAAAATACCTAACAAACTGGTACATATAATAATGCTTAGAAAATGTAACCTGTTTTAAACCGAATCGAAATCGAAGAATCGAGGTTCATAATTCAAACCAAACAGAAAAATTTCTGAACCGTTTTAGCCCTACACAATGGGATAACAACGATGTCACAATATGTATACAGCTGATGTCAAAAGTAAGGCGAGGGCATGGGGGATACATGTACATTGATCTCATATGACGGGTAGCTACGCATCGTTATGGGCAAACTCCATCCCACATGGTGGCAAATGGGAGAAATATTCAATTCAAGTTCAAGCCACTGTGTTCAAAATACATATTTTGCCAAACAAATTGATCTTCATATACATGAGCTTCATTGCAAAATCAACTAATTACATGTTGATTTTGCTGTCCTTCAAGGGTCATTTTCAAGTTGAATTATGATGACCATCTTCTTTAGCCCTTTTTGTTAATACATACATATGTCGTCATCAAAGTGTACAGAAAGTTCCTAAGATCTCTTCAAGATACATGCACATACATGTATGGATTGGTATTTCATATGAAGTAGGGATTTCATTTGAAAATGAATGAAAATTAACATTTGCATAATGTTTTAAAGTGAATTCCAGATTATGATTCATTATTACTGTAAATGTGGTTATTTTCGCTGGGGGAAAAGTTCGCAATTATCATGTCAAGACGTTAGGTGTGGGGGACATATTCCCGATAAAAATTGTCTTTTCCATTGTAAGAATGCAGCGGGGATATATTCTGCGTGGGGGAAATTTTCGCTAAATCACATGATTCGCAAAAAACGCAGAAAATCCCCCCACGCGAAAATGTCCAGGTTTACAGTATTTATGCTACATATTTTAAATGTACATGTATGTATAATCTGATTATCTGTGCCTTACAAAAATTATACAGATTCTACTGGTATGTACATTTGTATTATAATTAAATTACAAATAAGATTCTTTGATATCTTTATAGATATGGATCAAGATTTGTATGATGAGTTTGGTAATTACATTGGACCAGATATCGAGAGTGATGCAGAAGACGATGATTCTGAAGATGAAAGAGAAGATCCTCATGCAGGAGATTACGGGGGAGATGTAAGTCACAATTCAATTCTTTCTTCAAAAGTGTACAACAATGTATATTTATAAGCATTTGAAAATTTTCATGACATACAGTACTTTGAAGTATGCACACTTTCTATTTAACTGCAGTTTCAAGGTTTCAGTAGATTTCAATGAAGATGAAAGTTAAAATATAATAAACTCACTGATTTATATGTTATAATGTCCTTACTCAGGATGAAGATGACATGGACCAAGATGAGATGGAGGATCAGAATGAGATGCAGGTGGTGCTCCACGAAGATAAGAAATATTATCCTACAGCAGAAGAGGTGTATGGTCCAGAAGTAGAGGTACCGAGCTTCTTATATTCATTGTTTAGTCTAGTTTTTCTTATCATCTTACATGTATGTAGTTCTAAAGCTTGATTAGGCTTGCCACATAATGATTGTTTTTCTCTGTTTTAGACCATAGTCCAAGAGGAGGACACACAGCCTCTTACAGGTTTGTATATATGTAGTTTATTTAGTACGCAAATTTTTAAAGAAGCTACCGGTACCAAGTTACTGCTAAAATTCCTCAAGATTATTTAAAAAGTTTGTCATTCCATGTGTATGTTGTTTTCTTGAAGTTTTGCATCAATTTTGATTGAAATGCAATTGAAAGTTGAAGGGTCATTCCTTTGACTCGGCTATCAGCTAGTAAATATTGTGTTTAACTATAATGTTAGGGATAAGATTTTCTTTTAAACCAATATAAAGTGAGTTTGAATCATTTTCAGAACCAATCATTGCTCCTGTGAAGAAGAAGAAGTTTTCAATGGCAGAGCAGGACCTACCATTGACTACATACAACATGGAGTAAGTAGGGATTTCACCTTAAAATTCATTAATCATTAAGATCCATGTATTATTAGATTAAGATATTGCTCTGTGTAATAGAAACATTTTACAGAAAAAAATATCAAAATCGGTTGATCGAGTGCAGAGATAATGAAATTGAAAGCTTGATGATTGGTGTCATTTTTGTGACACAATTTCCTATAGTATTCAATATAAAACTTCTCATGATGTGGCACCATTCAAATTTAACTTGAAGTGGTCAGTCAGCGTACTGAAATAGCTATAACTTGAATAACCTTACTGCTATTTGAATGATCTGTACATCATTTCATTTGTAAAGACTTCAGCTATTCGTTTTATATTCCAATGATAATTCAGTTGCGTTTCCATGGTAACCATTTTAAAACAAAATGACTGCAATTGATTTAAATATACAAATTTTGAAAATCTTAAGATTTATAAACTTTATTTTCACGTGTTTGACTGGAAAGATAATCGAAATAATATTTTAAGAAATACCTAAATGTGTGATTATCAAGTTGCTTTTAAAGCACTTCATTTCGGTTGCCATGGCAAGAAAAAAAAAAGATTTTTTATGTATCTAAATGTCGATAAAGATATACCTTTGTTCTTTTCGGTGAAATTAGCCTTATTTGAAAAAAAAATAAAAAGGAGGAAAAAAAAGCAAAAGAAAAAAATACCAACGTGCTATCTAACGAATCTACCAGTTACAGAGCTTTTGCGTAGATAAGCCCCCCCCCCCCCCAAAAAAAAAACCCCAAGAAGAGCCCTTTAGAATACGTACGATAGTTTTGAGAAAAAAAATGTTGATAATTTCATATCATCGTAAATGAAAGTTTAATGTATATTTATTTCCCCGTTCCTTTTTACACTTCCCTTTTATAGTAAATATAAAAGAAATCGAACACTCTCTTGATAACTTGCGTGAAATCGGCATGGAAGACATTAATCAAGGGGTCGAGGTGGGAAAATCGGAATGCAGCTAGGTAAACCATAATAAAATTTGGTGTTCTATATAACAAATTAATTGGAAATGCTCAAACTTTTAATATTTAAGTGCGCAGAATAGAAAGGATGACATCTAAAGTAATACATATTCCCCTGAAAACTGAAAAATGTCATAACTTTCGTTATATTTGGAGTTCAACTTTTGCGCAACTTCGGTTATCAATCGGAGAGTCCAATCTATCTAACCATACATGAGTTCTATTTCATAAATATTTATAAATAAGCTGAAATAGCCGCCAAACAGAATGACCCTCAAATTCGCCATGAGCCGTTCCTCGTGCCATAGATATTTGCAGCGAGAGGTGTACAAAACCGTGCATTGTCGTCCAAAAACTCGATCATTTCACCGCTTCTCTTCATATTTTCGTAAAAAATACAATATTTATAAAAAGAATAAATATCACTTTAAAGGTTAAAGATAAAATCATACATTTTTATAAAAAATCCTTGTAGAAGTCGTAAGGTAAGTTTAGTGCGGTAATCGAAAGATCGATTTGTCAGCTTGAAAGATCACGTGACTGAAATCCCTAGAGTAAGTCAGAATGACTTCACACATTGTAGATACAATTTGTATTCAAAACTAACAGTATTGGACTTGTGGTTTACTTGCTATTAGCTTTTTATTAAAGAAACATTATTATTGAAACATCAGTAATTTGTTCATTTATTTACTTATTAATGGATTGCATTTAAAATGAACTTTACATGCAACATGATTTACATGTTTATCCACTTCTATGATTCATTTTATAAAATTCAAAAGCTGCTCAGAACATGTACATCTATCATGAAATACAGCCAATGTGTTATATATTTTGTAGGTTTTTAGCTGATTTGATGGACACACCAGAACTGATAAGAAACGTCACTCTGTGTGGTCATTTACATCATGGAAAGGTAGAGTATACTTTGACATACATGTAGTTGTATCAGTCTATACAAAACTTTGCGAACCTACATCTGACATTTGATAGGAAATAGATGAGCATGTAAATTGGACTGATCTTATACAGTACATGTATTTGCCAGACAGGTCTGATAGTCCAATGTGTTTCGCAAAAACTGTTGTATCATTTGAATTATATGAGTAAGTAATGAAGGTTGACTGAAAGAAATTCATAGCATGAGTAGGGATAAGACTTTAATTATATACATGTAGGTCTCGTTTCCTTTTTATGGCAATTTTGTTCTTATTGTATAAAATATGAAGGAGTATTTGTTTGATTACAGTGGCTTGTATATATGATATATGTGTATTTCAGACAACATTTGTTGACTGCCTGATAGAACAGACACATCCAGAGATACAGAGTAAAGATGATAAAGATGTAAGTTTGTTGACAGATTTTTGAATTTTCCGGTAAAATGAGTTGTAAAATATTTTTGTCGAAATCATCCTGAAAATCAGAGTAAAAGTTGACAATATCTAATACTTTGTATCCTGAAATTTTCTTCACAGATACGTTATACAGACACACTTTTCACAGAACAGGAGGTTAGTATATTCTATTCAGTTATAAGTGAAACTAGGTGTAGAATTATCTTAGATATGATTTTTGTTCTTAGGAAGAAAAGATTTAGGATACTTGACGAAGGACGAGGTGCGCTAACCCCTAAAATTGGACCTATAATTTCGATGAAAATTGCTTTTATTAACCAAATAATGAAATATCACTTATTGCAATGTACAATATGTGAGGAATTATTGTGTCATAATTTTGAGTCATTGTAACGTCACGCGCATGCTGTATGACGTCAAATTCCAACGTCATTTGTCCTGAAGAACAGAAAACAGTGGAAAATCATCGTATTTTAAGTTCAAGTCTTTAAAATTCGAGTGTGCACCAGGCCGCGCCCACAAAACTTTTCATGCAAATCGAAACTTCAATCAGGTTAATTTCATAATTTTGTATGGTAGTTTTGTCCGCTTATTGATATTTTCAATGATTTCATAGTATTAGATGTTTTGAACCATTGTAATGTTTTGAAATCAAACCAATCTTTTGTCATTTCGATTCACCATACATTTGACTTTCTGTAAACTATAAAATGATGAATATCTGAGCGTCTTTAAAAGTAGGGCCAAAATGGCAGGTTACCACACATACTCCTTTGTCTTTCACTATCTTTATCATTATTATTTACTAAAACAATGACAGTTTTTGTGTCGCCTGCGAAGCATAGCGACACTTAGGGATCACTATTTAATACTCAGAATGATATAGAATTGTAATGAATACAATGTTCATTATTAGTTTCTGATACATAAATGTATATAATTATTTTTCAGCGAGGCGTTAGTATCAAGTCCACACCTGTAACGATGGTCCTGCCAGACTCACGTAACAAATCCTTCCTGATGAATGTGTATGACACACCTGGTAGGTTTGAAACCTCTTTATGACACTGCTGCATAGAAACATCTACCATGCACTGCAGTCAATACATGTATATAGAACTGTAACATGGAATAGAGCTGCTTATTCAGATGTTTCATAGAAACACTACAAATATCTTTACCTGAAATGGTATATTATGCTTTATTCCGCAAGTGTATATGTTTTTCAAACTTGTCACCAGTATGTTTAAGTGTTTGAAGTATGCTTCTTGTCCTTTTTTTACAGGACATGTGAATTTCTCAGATGAAGTAACGGCTGCTTTTCGTCTGAGTGACGGTGTAGTGGTATTTATTGATGCCGCAGAAGGGTAGGTACAGTGTACATGCATAACACTCATATAAAATGAAATGCAAGAGTTTTAGATCAATCAATTAAGTACATGTATCTCATCAAAAGAATTTTTATTTAAATATAAGTCTTAATAATTTAAGTTATCAGGAAAATTGATAAATTGCATTATTGTCATTAAAATGTCATTATTGAACCTATCGGTGGACTAACTGCATTATGAGTCTGACATCATATTAAAATGGCCCGTTAAAAAATAGTTTGAAATTCAAATGTAAAAATCGACTGTAGATGTGATGTTGGACAATTGGCAATCCTTAATCTAGTACCTTACACATTGTACATTGTAGGTGATGTTAAACACAGAGAGACTTATAAAGCACGCAGTTCAGGAGAAGCTACCTGTCTGTGTTTGTCTTAATAAGATAGACAGACTGATTCTGGAACTGAAACTCCCGCCTACAGACGCGTATTACAAACTACGGCATATACTGGAGGAAGTCAACTCCCTAATCAGGTATTTAAACTCACAGAAATATCATAACAATTAGTTATAATCAAAGTTTAATTAACCCTACTACAGTCAAACCTGCCAGCAGTCAACAAAATTCTGACCGAAATTGTTCCTAGACTGTTTTCAGCGGCCGGTTTTAGCAGAAAAAGTACATTTGTGTGTTTGAATAATGGATATTTACTAGTAGAAATATTAATTTTAATGCATTAATTACACGGATATGCATAATCATAAACATATCGCTTTATTTGTTCAATAAGAGATCGAAAATACACCGTACTTAGACCTTAGACAGTATGATCAGTTATGGTTCCCTATATCTTTAACCTGGAATGAAAGGCCACCTGTCTGAAGCAGCCATGTTTGGTTTTACCCAATGCTGACCGTCTATCACAGGTTTGACTGTATTTGCAGTAATCAAAGTGCTAAATACATGTATCATGACATCACAATGGTTTTATACTTCGAAATTCAAACATAAAAAATTCATTTTCTAAAAAAATTCATGTTGTCAGAAGGGTCTATTATTTGAATTATCATATACTCTAATTTACATTACTGTGTATAAAGCTAAAAGCCTTTTCAATTGGCCAATATGTGATACCTGATAAATCGTTGTAATTAAGTTCTTCGGGTTATCATAAAACGAGAATATTTAGGGCAAACATATTTTAGGGCAATGAGGAAAGGAAACCTTTTGGCGCAAACTTAAGGTGCGTCATTGGTGATGATTTTGGACTATTCTTGCGCATCTCCTGTTTTAGCACTCATTGAGATTGACTTTTATGGATATTTCAATTTATTATGGCTAATGTATCATTTCTTACTCTTTTTAAGACTTTAATTTATTAAACACATTAAAGCGGCCAAGTTTGAAAATTTGATCTAAAATGAATAAAGTATGCGTAAGAAAGTGCTTCGCGGTAATTTCTGTAAAAATTGACACGGAGGAACTTTTTTAACTGTTCAGATTTTTTTTACATTAGTAATTACCCATGAATTTTGTTTTACATATGGAATATTATTTATTTAAGCTTTTTTATAAGGTATGGCTGATGAATACCGAAAAATTATAAATTGTTTAAATTCCATCCAAAATAAGGCAAATTTTCAGCTCTGACACTTTTTCAAGAAAACCACAAAATGACACTATTTGTGAGTGTCTGTTCTCTATTATTTGAACACGGACGTATACTTTTTCTTCAATATTTTAAAAAGTCTTCCCTAGGAGCATGCGTTACTGTGTGTTTGGAAAAATCGTTGAAATTCGGTATCTCTGAAATTTTGAACTTAACTTGGATGATTTTCGTTATTTTTGTGTAAAATGTAGAAAATTTTAAATTATTGGTGAAGTTGGTACCTAAGGTAGCACTTCATCAAATTCTACTTTTATACAAAGTTTCTTACCTGTTTTATTGTATAATAACAAAGAAAAGTAAAATTAAAATCAAACGAGTGCATTTCAACACTTTTTGTATTTTCTTTACAAATGTGCTATTTTTAGCAACAAATTTCCGGCATTTTTTACCCAGTTTTCAAATAAGCATAAATCTTGATTTTCATAATGGACCTATTAATTTTCCTTCATAAAATGATTAAGTGACGTGAATACTATATTTTCATATGATAATCATAAAATCGTTGAAATTCCTTCATTCAGAAATGACATACCTTAATTTAGCGCATTGACACCATCTGGTCAATAAATTTCAGTTTGTCTTAATACATGGAATTGACAGCGCATGTACATGTACAATCATTATCTACCCAAGCGTTAATCCACTTATGTAATTAGCTATAAAAACAACATGCATTCCCGAATAGATCATACCATGGATGTTGTTAAAAGCTCTTTGATTAAACTCTTTAATACTTTATCATTAAATTTTCTTATCGAAATTTGATATTGCATCTTTAAATTTTAGCGCACAACTTCATTTAGCGCAATCATACCTTTTTGCTAAAGGAGCTAAAATAAATTGAGCACTAAATATTCTTGTTTTACAGTATATTGATGCACGCCCAATCAATGCTGAATAAAGACTTATACCCATGAGATGACTATGACACTGTTTCTTCTCAGTAAAATAAAAGATTTTGTATGATATAATATTGACATACTGTTTAGAGATAACCTAGCAACTCTTTCATTACAGTGTATACTCAGAAGAAGACACGTCACAGACAATTTCTCCGTTACTCAGCAATGTCTGCTTCGCCAGCTCTTACTACAGATTTGCCTTCACACTCGGATCATTCGCAAAAATATACAGTGATCAATATGGTAAGTTATTTTTACATGTACATGTAATAAATTGTGGAAACTAAAAACAGATGTCAGTAGATCTTCACGTAAAAAGAGTATTTTGGGAACAAATGTATTAGAAAAGAAAAATAAAATAAATACAGATTTACATCTTTATGTTTTAATTACAATACTAAAGGAATAAGCATTGTTATTTGAGTGTGATATTTGAATGTACACAGCAAAGGTGTATGATTACATGTGTACACCTTAAATTATTTTGTATGTGTGGCAATGTTTTTTTCAGCAGAGCTATACTTTTAAGAGATACATCTCTGTAAATAATTATGGTAAATAAACTAAATTTAGATATTTTTTGTTTTTGTAGGTGGAATCAATGACAAAGAGTTTGCAAGGAGACTTTGGGGTGATATTTATTTCAATAGTAATACGTAAGTACTTTTTTATCAGATATTTATTAAGATATGTTCTTATATACATGTACATGTTGTATGAAATAATGATAATGGGATTCTCAGAGCTAATGGAATAGATGATACTAAGGGGAAAAATGTAGGTTATGATTTAACATTGTTAAACTGAATGTTTAAATGTTTTATATTGATTGTTAATTTCAGGAGAAAATTCACAAAGAAAGCTCCAGCAAGTTCAGCACAAAGAAGTTTTGTTGAATTTATATTGGAACCCTTATATAAATTATTTGCACAGGTATTTATTATGACTTAAACATTTTTAAAAATCATCAATTTTCATATGATTTGTACTCTTCTTAAAATTCCTACGCAGTGGTTAGAAGTTTTAAGCTGCAAGAAGGATATTATAGACTAATATCTATAGTACTTGTATCTTAATGGTTGAACTGGTATCTTATGGAAATGTTTGACATCATTTCAATTTGATTTTATTATGTATTCTCATTATAAGTTTATTTTATTTGTCTAATTCAAAATTTTTTATGCGTCTCTTTCTATGGATTCAGTAAACTTGAATTGCATTTCTTTGTCCGAAATGATAGATTGAATTGTTATAAATTTCTGCAAGCTTGAAATAAAGATGAAACATCAGAGTTGAAATGAAATCTTTATAAATTTGTGACTTTGTATTTGATCAATGAGGTATCCATCAACAGGTTGTAGGGGATGTAGACGAGTGTTTACCCCGACTCTGTGATGAACTGGGAATCTCACTCACCAAAGAAGAACGCAAGCTCAATATCAGACCTCTCCTAAGGATTGTGTGTAATAGGTTCTTTGGTAGCTTCACAGGTAAATAAAGGAAATCTGTTTGCTCTTCTGCTGCTGAATGAAATGTTCTTTTGAAATATTCTTCTTTTTATGGATGAAAATAAACAAAATCTTTTGTACATGTACATGTATTACTACTGTATATAAAGTAGATTAAATGGACAATTTATTTCTTACATATGGTCCTTTGCATGTACCTCTCAGAGGTATACTTGAAATTCTATTAGCTGCTTGATTTAACATTTATATTTACTGATGATGTGCATCTATACTATCTATTGAATCTTTGTTTTCAGGATTTGTCGACATGTGTGTGGAGCATATAAAATCTCCACTGACCAATGCCCAGATTAAGGTAGAGCACATCTATACTGGACCATCAGACAGTGATCTGGCTGAAATGATGCATGCTTGTGATGCTGATGTAAGTCTATAATTGTATGATATCCACATTTCAATGTCCTGCTCTTAATATGTTAGTGAATCATACTAATGATGCACATGAAAAGTAAAAGAAAATACACTTTGTGTTTTTGATTTACATCAACAGTAATATTTATTAATTTTGTAGGTAGAGAATGCCTCATATCTTTTTATGTGCATGTACATGCCTTGAATCTCTTTATTTCTTTAAACAAACTTTTAAACTGAATAAATACATAGAAATTTTGAATTTACAGGGACCTTTGATGGTACACACAACCAAGTTGTACCCCACACAAGACGCCACAAGCTTCCATGTATTTGGTCGTATTGTAAGTGGTACGTTGTATGCCAACCAGGAGGTGAGAATTCTGGGAGAAAATTACTCACTGCAGGATGAGGAGGACTCTAGATTTGGTCAGTTGGACGACTGTGGGTCACAGAAGCAAGGTATGTTATTGTCTATATACATATTAAATCAATAATCTTTCTCTGTTTAGTTTGAATTTCATTTTGATAAGTTTAGAAATAAAATGTACTTTTTTTTCAATCATACATGCGTATTGGTATTATTTTAAAAGTAGATGTACTTCTAGTTGAATAGTTGTATTTACATGTAGATATAAGATTGAGGTGAACAGAGTACCAGCTGGTAACTGGATCCTTATAGAAGGTATAGATCAACCTATCGTCAAAACATCGACTATCACTGATGTCTCTAGTAATGAAGAGGTAAGAAAATATCTGTATGCTCTATGTAATGCTACAGAATATAGAAGTAAGCAGGCAAGATGGAAATTCTTCTATGTTTTTATGAAGAGGTAATTTCTCTGTTCAATGTCATTTAAAAATTCTGAAATTATTTAACAAAGAGACAGGCATAGATTATTTTGCTGCATTTGATAGACGAGTTTACTATTTGTATGAACTGGTAACTCCATGATTTGTAGACGATCTGTCCATAAACCAGTCCGTCCACAATCATCCGTCCTCAGACGATCTGTTCACAAAGCAATCCGTCCACAGTTACAGAGACGATCTGTCCAGCATTATGTTTCAACCAAGTAGAACAGGGTGACTAGAGACAATCCGTCCTCTATTCATTTAATTCAAGGATGCAATCCGTCCACCATTGAGTTTCAACTGATCTATATTATGTAGAGTGACAGAGACAATCCGTCAATTATTCAGTTTCAATAGACGTGATTTTGCTAGAGGCTATCCGTCCTCCATAATGCTTCTATACGGTGGATTGAATGTTTAATACAAAGCATATATGAATTAGTATTCAAGTATATGGTGGATGGATCCAATACACTTACCTCTTTACATACGTGAAATACACAACAGTAGATGGATCGACTTAGACCTCAATTTTCATAAGGCTATAAATGTGTTTTTGGACAGACTGGTTTGTGAACGGAACGTCCTGCTACCTAACTTCGTTTTTGTTATAAATGCACTTCTACCTGTATGATGCAAACTTTTATGATCTTTCAGGTGTTTATATTCCGACCATTAAAGTTTAACACCAGTTCTGTGATAAAAATTGCTGTAGAACCAGTCAATCCCTCAGAACTACCAAAGATGTTAGATGGTCTCCGGAAGGTTAACAAGAGTTATCCGCTCCTGAATACAAAGGTAAGTAATCATCACAACAATTGAAATGTTTTTAAATCCTCAATAATCTTGTAGAAAATTTTGAAAGAAATGCATAAAAGTTATATTTAATAGAACTTGTCTAATTCAAAGATTTATGATCTTTGTAATTTTCAGGTTGAGGAATCTGGGGAGCATATAGTTTTAGGAACTGGAGAACTTTACCTGGATTGTGTCATGCATGATCTCAGGAAGATGTACTCAGAAATAGGTCAGTTGTGAGATATTATGATACATTTTGATCTTTTTACCTTAAAATTTAACTTTAAAAAAGTGCTAGAATATATCTATGTATACCTTGTTTGTACATTTAGGTATATATTTTAACAGCGATACTGTAAATGTTGAAATTTTTGTGGGTTTTTTTGTGATTGTATAATGATTGCAAAAATGACCTCACACGAAATATACAACCAGTATGTAAGACTTAAGGGAATACTCCAAAATTACCCCTACACGTATCGTAGCAAGGGTCATTTCACAAAATTTCCCTCAACAAAAATAACCATGTTATTTTTACACTAATACATGGAAAAGGACATGAATGATTTTTGCTGTTTTTCTTTCTTGACGAAGAGTTTAATGTAAAAAAACCCCACCAATTTACATTTTTTTGCATGTATTGTTATAAACAGATATAAAGGTAGCTGACCCTGTTGTGTCATTTTGTGAGACAGTAGTGGAAACATCATCCCTCAAATGTTTTGCTGAAACGCCAAATAAAAGGTATGTGTTATATCTATGTAATATTACTTTTGATATTCAACTTTCAACAATACAGAACATACATTGTATGTATTTTATACTGAGACAAGACTGATATTGCAATCATTTGTTCAGAATTTTGAATTATGCATTACATTATTCATATATCATTTTAAATCAGATTATTCTGATCTTACTACACTAAGCAATGCAAGCTTTGATGCTTTTATTGAACTTCCATATAATCTTGTATAAAAAAAGGTAAAATGGATATTTAAAATAATGTAATCTTCCTTGTATTACACAGAAACAAGTTAACAATGATTGCTGAGCCTTTGGAGAAAGGATTAGCAGAGGATATAGAGAATGAGGTAGTACAGATAACATGGCCCAGGAAAAGATTAGGAGAGTTCTTCCAGACCAAGTACGACTGGGATTTGTTGGCAGCTAGATCTATATGGGCATTTGGACCTGACTCAACAGGACCAAATATTCTGGTGGACGACACTCTGCCCTCAGAGGTCTGTATGTCCTTATCTTGAAAAAGAAAATAAAAACTATTCTTTTGACCTCTTTGTGTTATGGTAGCAGTATTGTGGTGACAGGGCGGACCTGGCCATCAGAAAAGTTAATTTTGACAAAGTGATATAAGCTACACAAAATGACAGGCAATGAGTATTTACTCTAATTATGACACATGCTATACATTATCTATCTATCCCTAAAATTTTATCAACTGATCTCAGGCACTTGTTTGAACTAACTCTGCCATGTCGTGCCATTTTGCTACAACAATACTGTTCTATTCTTTTGAAAGCGATCTGTAGAATTTTTTTTAATATTCTCTGTCATTTTGATTTTAGGTAGATAAAAGTTTGCTAGGAGCTGTGAAGGACAGTATTGTACAAGGTTTCCAGTGGGCCACCAGGGAAGGTCCATTGTGTGATGAACGTAAGTAAATTTTAACTTCTCTGTTTTTCCTTTGCGTCGAAATTTTTGTCTAATTCGAAAAGAGTTATTTTTATTGATAACTGTATCTTTTCATTTCTAGCAATAAGAAATGTAAAGTTCAAGATTCTGGATGCAGTGATAGCCCAGGAACCTTTACACAGGGGAGGTGGACAGATTATTCCAACAGCCAGACGTGTGGCTTACTCAGCTTTTCTTATGGTATGATAGTTAGAAAAAGCCACAGTTTTAATCTTTTCCTTATCATTTATTAGCAAATAGATAAAAAATACATGTATAACTAGTTAGGACAAATTTATATCGGATTCAGTATTTTAGATTGCCTGCAAATTTTTCTCTTGATAAAGTACTGCTTTACCATGCTATCTGAAATGATTTTTCATCTTTTTTAGGCCACCCCTAGAATGATGGAACCCTACTATTTTGTAGAAGTTATGGCCCCTGCTGATTGTGTGTCTGCAGTATATACAGTTCTTGCTAAAAGAAGGCAAGTCAAATACTATAGAAGTTTACAAGGTTTTATGGAAAATTGATGAAATTTTGTGATGAGTTGGACTATCTGGACAGCTGACAGGGAAAAAAAAGATATTTTAAACCCCTGTCTAAATCTAAATGTATTGTTTTTGTGTCGCCTGCGAATCATAGCGACACTTAGGTATCACTTTGTCCGTTGTCCGTCTGTCTGTCTGTCTGTCACACTTGGATGTCACACCCTATAAAAGTGATTCCTGAGTGTCGCTATGTTTCGCAGGCGACAGACACATGCATTCCTTGGAATGATTTTTCTTTCCTATTTGTCTGTCTGCCATCTGAAAATTATAACATTGCTTATGATTTACATGTATGAATTTAGAAATGTACATGCTAATTCATATATGGCTTGGATTCCACATTTATTAGATATTTCCCATTTCTTTAACCTAGTCACCAAGACCAATATCAGTAACCTGATCAATATGACCATTTCTTGCACTTTATGAAGTTGTACTCATATTAGTCATTCAAAGATTCATTGGATGATCTTACATGAGCCTTTATTCTAGATATTGCAACTTGCAGCTCAAAGTTAATTAACACAGAATGTGTCTCACAAAAATGTCTTTTGGTATTTATGATATTTACAATGTATCTGTCAATTTTTCCAGAGGTCATGTGACACAGGATGCACCCGTACCTGGATCACCGTTATACACTATCAAAGCCTTCATACCTGCTATAGACTCATTTGGTTTTGAGACAGACTTACGGACACACACTCAGGGACAAGCATTCTGTCTGTCTGTGTTTCATCACTGGCAGATCGTCCCAGGAGATCCTCTGGATAAGAGCATTATTATTAGGCCTTTGGAAGCTCAACCCGCAACGCATCTGGCCAGAGAATTTATGATTAAATCACGGAGACGAAAGGTATGTTGTAGAATTTTTAAAGGAAATAAAGAAATGTTGTTATAATTCAATATTTACATAACTAGTGGATTCCCCATGCTGAATATTCTTAAGGCAACGAGACTTAAGTACCAATTATTCTGGTTGCCTCTTGTGATGTTGCGTTCATGTTATGAATGTAGGGAGAATTTACTAGCTTACTAGCTTTAAGATACTTTTAAAAGAAGCTGTTACACACAATATGCACAATGATAATGTAAATAAGGGTTTTAAATATCAATTAAGAATGTAAATATAAGTTATAACTGTCTTACTTTTGGTGTTCATGGGTGTATAAGTCTAGTAGGCCAAATTTGATAAATACATGTACATGCGAATTTTGGGAGAATTGCAAACAGACACACAGAATTTGCACATTATCAACCAGAATTATACACCGATGAACACCAAAAGTAAGACAGTCATTACTTAATTCAAGTTGTAGATATAGATTTATTATAAGGCATAAACTAAGATTTCTAATTTCTAATTTATTTGACTTTTAATTTGATACTAAACACGTTCTATCAGGAAATATATGGTCTCATGTTTTAAAATTAATTGTATGGAGCTTCGTTGTTGCATAAAATGCTTCAGACAATAAATACAAACCAAACAATATTTATTTTTACAATCTTTATTATACAGGGCCTTAGTGAAGATGTCAGTATCAACAAGTTCTTTGACGACCCTATGTTGTTGGAGTTGGCGAAACAAGACGTCATGCTGAACTACCCAATGTGATCATCTTCATCTTCATTGTATAAATCATCTTTATCATCATCATCATCCATGTATCATCAAGACCTTGTCACATGCCAGAACTGTTACTAGTGTACATGCTAAATGTACAAGATATTGTTTGTTAAATGAAGATATTCTTTATAGAATGGATCTGTGAATCACATATTTATCATAATGGAATGTGATATTCAAAATTGCAACAGTCATTGATGAATATTGAAATGAAAAGGCTCACCAGAAAAAGAGAATTTGAAGAATTATGCACACAACATTAAACTGGAAACTACATTTTCAACATTTACAATAATTGTTCATTCTGTCCATGTCTATATGTAATGCTATTTTTATGTCAGTAAAGAAATTGTTAAAACACAATGAAGCCTGGATTCTTTAAGAATGAGCAAAGTTATGGTGTGATACTAGTAGATCTACATGTATATGCATGTATTTACAGCTTTGTATTAATAGGTACATGTAAGTTTATGTGTGCATAAAGGGCAAACTTATTTACAGTTAGTCAAGAGAAGAATGTCCAAGGTCCGAGTAACAACCATGACAACATAGTGTACAGAATATTAGGAATCAAAATGTAGCAGACTTATGACAAATGTTGGCCTATGAATCTTCTGATCTTTGTGAAGTGAAAAGCTCACAATGCCTCTGAAAATGTTTCTATGTTTTACACCACTAATGACTTTTGAACGACGAGTAATGGTTTATAACATCTTTTGTTGATTGAGATAAATCCAGACATGATTTTTCCGCTTTTAAGATGAATTCTGCTTAAAGGATTACAGAAAACTTTGATTTGAACTAAAGTATTCAGTTCTGCATGCTTGTGGAAGTTGTTATTTTCAACCCCCCCCCCCCCCCAGATTCTTTAGAAAATTAGTATACTTAAATCTTGGTTAAAGGATTTCAAATCTGTTTGCCTGAGGGATTATAATATACTGTAAACTGAAAAAAATTCTGGTTGAAAATTTCGTCTTAAAATCGTCTCTTTTTGCATATATAGCCCCGGTTCCCCAAACTGAACAAAGGCCGTTATTTGCAACAGGGGGGGATTCCGCGATTATGATATCCTAGACATAACGCTTTGGGGAAGGGGGGGTGTTCACGATATAAACGTCTCTGCCGTTGTAGGAATGCAGCAGGGTTATTTTTGCATGGCGGAAAAGATTCGTGTAATACGTAAAGAATACCCCCACGGAAAAAATTCACGATTATAATTTGGTCTTTTCGAAATACAAAGTTACTTCCCATTTGTGCAGGTATCTGACGTCAAGGTATTGTGACGTCATTAAATTCCTTTAAAAACGTCATATTTGTAACCCTGTTTCCCAGAATTTTACGCTTTTTTCCATAGAATTTAATGACGTCACAATTACTTGACGTCGGATACCTGCACAAATGGGAAGTAATTCTGTATTTCGAAAAGACTGAATCATGGAATTAGTTTTGTTATGATTGAATTTAAAACAAAAATCATTATTTTATCACATTTTATAATTATGTACATGTACGTTATTAAAAATTAAGTTTGTGACACAAATTTTGACGTACAAGGAAAATACAAGAAAATCAAGTTGCTGAAAATGAATCTGAGATTGAAAAGGAGTCTTGTCATTTTGATTTAGATGGAGATTCCACAAAGAACAGCAATTTTTGCCAAAATTCCCGGTGACTTTGTTGGGTGGACATTATCTCCTCTCTGATTGTAAGAGGGAGGGGCAGCCGTGACACGTGGAGCACGGATCTACGTGTGGTCTTCAGACAGCCAATGACGCGCTGTATACACAAGGCGTACAATGACACCGGCGACCGAGACCTAGTTATCAACTCCTGTTTAAATCGTGTACGTGAACACCAGAGTAGGTATTTTGGTAGGTTACCGTCTCTGTCGTGAACTGACGGCTGTACTGTCACTTCTAGTAGAGACAACAGTCCGAGTACGGATTGTCCGGGTTGGTTATTATCAAGTAATGTATACAGTGGGCTTCTTCCTAGATCGTCTTTAATGTTCGGATCAGCATTATTTTCAAGGAGGAATTTAATTTTCTCTCCATCGCCGTTTTGACAAGCTACATGTAAAGATGTGTGACCTTTTAATGTGCGAAAGTTCATGGTATTCAAAAGCTGCGGGAATATGTGCGCCAATGACGTCATTTCCTCTATGGACATGCGATTACTTCCGGCGAGAAGATGCAGGACGGTACATCCATCTTTATCCTCTACGCGATGATCGGCGCCCTGTATCAGCAGATGTCGAACACTTCTGTGTATCCCATGTTTGGCTGCATGTAGAAGAGGCGTACGCAGGTCATTATCGCGATATTCTATACCAGCTCCGAACAAAAGTAAAGCATCAAGAGCACTGAATAGTTCCCTATGTGAACACACATGGAGAGCGGTAGAATTGTTGTCGTTGAATTTTTGATTTGCGTTGGCTCCGTGAGCGAGTAGTATAAGCAGACATTTCAAAGACTCGTCGTGTTTTGAGATCATTCGCGACCAAAATTCTCTTTCGATTTCGTCTATCATTGTGTCACCAGGTTTGTCCCATGGTCCTGCTCTCGGCCATAATGATATAAGAATTTGTATCGGCGTTCGTCCGAAGTGATCCACGGCTGATATGTCTGCTCCATGAGTCAGTAACACCTTTGCGATGTCAGACCGTCTGTACATGCATGCTGCGTGCAACAGAGGCGTACCCAATGCCTTTGCGGAACGAGCACGCTGCAAGTTTAAAGATTTGCTCTGTAGTATTTCCTGACACAATGTTATATTGTTCTCTTGAACTGCATTATATAGAACATCGTAGATATCCAACTCCATTTTTTGCAATCTGCATTCTCGTCAACACGATATGCTTGTGACGTCATACATCCCCAAAAAAATCTCGCTTTTCGTCGCGGAAGAAAACAAATTTTTTGCGAAGCTCAAGTGAGCTATTGTCATAGCGCGACGTTCCTCGTCCGGCGTCCGGTGTAAACTTTTTTAAAACATTTTCGACATCTCCTCTGCAACCGCTTCACAGAATTTTACGAAACCTTACAGGAAGCAAGAACTCAAGGTCCTCTACCAATCGGTCAACAAATGTGGCCACCGAGGGCCCTGATTGGCTCACACATTTTCGACTTCTTTAACTCATTTCTCCTTTGCAATCGCTGCACAGTATTTCACGAAACCTTACAGGAAACAAAAACTCTAGGTCCTCTACCAATATTGTGTTTTTCGTGACCGATCGGTCAAGAAATATGACTGCAGGAGGCTCTGATTGACTGACGCATTTTTGATTTCTCCGCTGCAACCGCTGCACAGAATTTCACGGTATCTTACAGGAAGCAAGAACTACAAGTCCTCTACCAAGTTTGTGTTTTTCGTGCCGATCGGCTCCTGTCGTGTCATATCATTTCATAAAAGAACAGCTCCTGTGGTGCCATATCATATCATACAAGAACAGCTTCTGTCGTGCCATATCATATCATACAAGAACAGCTCCTGTCGTGTCATATCATATCATACAAGAACAGCTCCTGTGTTGCCATATCATATCATGCAAGAAGAGCTCCTGTGGTGCCATATCATATCATGCAAGAACAGCTCCTGTCGTGTCATATCATATCATACAAGAACAGCTCCTGTGGTGCCATATCATATCATACAAGAACAGCTCCTGTCGTGCCATATCATATCATACAAGAACAGCTCCTGTCGTGTCATATCATATCATACAAGAACAGCTCCTGTGTTGCCATATCATATCATGCAAGAACAGCTCCTGTGGTGCCATATCATATCATGCAAGAACAGCTCCTGTCGTGTCATAACATATCATTCAAGGACAGCTCCTGTGGTGCCATATCATATCATGCAAGAGCAGCTCCTGTGGTGCCATATCATATCATACAAGAACAGCTCCTGTCGTGTCATATCATATCATGCAAGAACAGCTCCTGTCGTGTTATATCATATCATACAAGAACAGCTCCTGTGGTGCCATATCATATCATACAAGAACAGCTCCTGTCGTGTCATATCATATCATACAAGAACAGCTCCTGTGGTGCCATATCATATCATGCAAGAACAGCTCCTGGTGACACACTTTCGTTAATACCGTCTTTCGATATACAGAGTTACTTCCCTTTTGGGACGATATCTGAAGTAAACGCATTATGACATAATGAAATTCCTATAGAAACGCTGTATTTAAAGATGTTTTCCCTGAATTTTATGTTTGTTACCATTGAATTTGATGACATCACAATTATACCTTACGTCTGACGTTCAGATACCGTCCCAAATATTGGAAGGGAACGGAAAACCTTATTTCCCCTTTTTGGTCGCATTGCGAAGAAAAATCCGGTTTATAAAATATCGATGTCCGCCCGTCTGTCCGTCTGTGTCAACAATTGGTTTAGCTGCTGCGTTTAGGTTAGCTGCGAAAGCAATCTTCAAAAAGGCATGGTGAGATGATCTGAACACAGGTACTGTTTTTTACCTTGACCTTGACATTGAAAAAAGTAATCTTGCGTTTAGGTTAGTTGTGAAAGAACTATAAGGCGCACAATCTTCAAACATGGTGCAAAAATATAAGTATGGTGAGAGGATCTGGACGCAGGCATTGTTTTTGACCTTGACCTTGAGGTTTGACCTTGTCATTTGTAATTTTTTGTTTAGATTAGTTGTGAAAGAACTTTAGGGGGAACAATATTCGAATTTGGTATTGAAATAAAGCAGAGTGAGAGGATCTGAACACAGGTATTTTTGGACTTGACCTTGAGGTTTGACATTGACCTTGAAAAATGTAATTTTGTTTTGTGTTTAGGTTAGTTTTGTTAGAACTGTAAGAGGTACACTCTTCAAGCTTTGTACAAAGATAAACATGGCAAAAGGATCTGAACGTAGGTATTGTTCTTGACCTTGAAAAGGATAATTTTGTGTTTAGGTTAGATGTGAAAGAACTATAAGGGGTACACTCTTCATACTTGGTATTGATATAAAGCAGAGTGAGAGGATTTGAATGCATGTATTGTTTTTTTTTTTTTTTTGCCTTGACCTTGTGGTTTGACCTTGACCTTTGAAAAATGTCATTTAGAGTTGATCTCTTGAACAAATACTATATGGAATTTTGCATTAAAAACCTTGTATAGAGATAGGAAATAATGAGATGTCTTTAATTCAGTTATTAACCTTTACCTGGCTATTTGACCTTAAAGATACAATTTTGAAATTGACTTAACCATAGTAGGGTACCAATAATGTACATCAAATATCACATTTAATCTTCGCATAAAGATAGATCTAATCACTTGGGCCTGATTTCAGGTCTTGACCTTGAGATTTTACCTCGATCTTTAAAATAATATTTTGAATTAGACTATGTTGTGTTAATATTACATGTATTTAAAATCATGAGTAAGACTTGATATTGAACTATACTAGATAGCACATTAAACTTTTACTTGAAGGTAGGACACGATAACTGGACTTGATTTCAGGTATTGTCCTTGCCCTTGACAGTTTTATTATGAACTGGACATACGCCATTACTCTATGAAGTTTCGCTTTAAAACTTGCCATAGAAGTAGAACACGGTTAGTGGAATTGATTTCTGGTAATGAAGTTAACCTTGAGGATTGACCTTGACCTTGAAGATATGGTTTTGAATTAGACCAAAGTGTGTCAAAACTATATATAATCTCATATCGAAACTTTGGAGGAGATATTAATATTGGACTCTGTTGTTTTCACTGGACATAGTGTTTCAAAACACAATCTGCAGCCAGCAATCTGGTCTTTAACCGATAGCGGTGTCTTGTTCTGTAATTTCCGACATCAAAAGTCCCCCCCCCCCTTTCCTTGGACGGGATTGGATACCCCCTCTAGCCTGGAAAATCAATTCTGGACCCATGTTGACAATCTTCAAATAAAGCTGTTTGCGTAAGACTTTTTAAAATTAAGTCTCTCCACTATCAAAGCTGATGTTTGTTGCATCAATGATTGATGAAGTGCAAAAAATGAATAATTTGTTTATTTAGGAGTTTACCTCGAAGGCATGTCAGCGTCAAATGTTACTGCGCATCGTGATGATAGTGTAAACAGAGCGAATAGATTAAAAGTGATTTTCATTTTAGCTTGGGAAACAAAAGGCTATAAAATGAAAAAAAAAAAAGAAAAAAAAATCCCCAATCGTGCAGTTCTTCTCACAGAATGGATATTGTATTGAATAATTAAAAGTTGATGACATAAAATGAAAAAAAGAAGACACGTATATACCCCCAAAAAAAATGAATTGCATGTATATGAAGAGTATTAAGGCACGGTCCATTTGATCTTTTTTTGGAGGGGGGACTTGGGTTTTTTTTCTTTCGGAAAAGAATAATTTTGCTCTAAATTTTGCTGAAAAAAAAATTGCCTATGGTATAACAGAGAAAAATAATCTTTGCTCTATATGATTTGAATTTGAAGAATTACTTTCAAAATTCAGCTTTATATTCCTGAAAAATTTTCTCAAATTGTCTCAAAACTTTTGGCTCGCTTCGCTCTCCTTAGTGTTCTATCTAAAACATCATTTCGTTCATTTTGAAATATCAATAGTTTTGTAAATTTATGCATGTTTATAACATGCATATGCTAAAATAATCAATGTACGTGCTACATTGCATAATAGATGTATATATAGAGTGCAAGCTTCACAGAAAAAAAGTAGAAGTATAGAGTTGTGACGTCACATCCATATTTACAGTGAAATACTCATCAGTGGGAACATGAGCATTTCTTAATCTTTTTAGCTCACCTGCAGACCTGAGCAAAGCTCAAGTGAGCTATTGTCATAGCGTGGCGTCCGTCGTCCGTCCGTCGTAAACTTTTCACATTTTCTACTTCTTCTCAAGAACCACTGAAGGGATTTTGATGAAACTTGGTAGGAAGAAGTACTCATGGTCCCCTACAAGTGTTGTTGTTTTTCGTCCGGATCCGTCAAAATGTGGCACCACCAAAGGCAAAAGTAGGTCACAGGGGGTACCCTCCTTTGACAAACTTCTTCAGAACCGAAGCACATATTGATAAACCGAAAGCATCTGGATGATCTAGAAGGATATCTTATTAAGTGTTGTTGTTTTTGGTTCCAGTCCGAAGTCAAATTTTTGACGCGTTTTTGGCGTCTTTTTGGACTTTGTCAGAAATGCTCATTTTTTAACTGTTTCTTTGAATAACTCTATAAATGTGTGGTTTTGTGCCCTCATTTAGTGCAATTGTTTGTCATATTTAAGTTACTATTTAATTTGATATACATTACATGCTATAATCTTCTTTTTCGGAATTTTTATGAATTTTCTAAAATATGAATAGATATGTTTACTGTCCACATGGACTCAAGGGTTGTGGGCTCAAGTCCCGGCACCAGCACCCCAATTATTCTTTTTCTTTTTTCCTTTTTTTCAATTTTGTCACCTTTTTATGCACTTTTGAATAATCTGAATACCTTTTATTTCATTTTTGGCCAAAAAATGGTTTTCTTCCATTTTTAATTTTTTTTCCCGTTTTGCACACTCTTTCACTGTGTATTTGCCATATATTAGGTCTCTTATTGCTGTGTTATATATTTCATGCCTAAATTATATATTTTTGATTCTTTTTTGGTGTATATAGTTCCAGGATTGTTGGTTCAAATTCTGGCACTGACACTATCATAATGCAATATCAGTAGGTTAAGAGAGTACATGGTTATCAGGTGAGCGTTGTGCCTCCTGGGGCTCTTGTTTCAATAAGTATACATAGATGAATTGATTGATAAGAAATATTTACATTTTTGAGTACAAATAAAGTTCCTCAGTAATAATTGATAAAATACAGACATTTTGTACACAAAGACATATCTTGATCGAAAAAAAAAATCCTTGTTGCTCCCTTTGCCTGAAAAAGTTTTGCACCGGTCCGGGGCGAAAGAAATAATCTTCCCCCCTCCCCCCAAAAAAACCCAAGCCCCCCTCGTGAAAATCAAATCGGCCGTGCCTGATTTTGATGCAATTTGATCAATGGAATGTCTAATTAAATGGAATGTCTAATTAAATGCGCAAAAAAGGAGGAAGAACAAGCATGGGGGGAACTAATTGAGAGAAAAATGCTGCTGACTCAAACAGAAATATGCAATTTTTTCATGCCCCCGCTAGGGCCGCTATGTAATGGCGAAGGGCAGTAAGGGTCTGCTGATTCCGTCACACTAAAGGCGAAGGGCAATAAGGGTCTGTTCATTCCGTCACACTAAAGGCGAAGGGCAGTAAGAGTCTGTTCATATCGTCACACTAATGACGAAGGACAGTAAGGGTCTGTTCATTCCGTCACACTAATGACGAAAGACAGTAAGGGTCTGTTCATTCCGTCACACTAATGACGAAGGGCAGTAAGAGTCTGCTCATTCCGTCACACTAAAGGCGAAGGGCAGTAAGGGTCTGCTCATTCCGTCACACTAATGGCGAAGGACAGTAAGAGTCTGTTCATTCCGTCACACTAATGACGAAGGACAGTAAGGGTCTGTTCATTCCGTCACACTAATGACGAAGGGCAGTAAGAGTCTGCTCATTCCGTCACACTAATGACGAAGGGCAGTAAGGGTCTGTTCATTCCGTCACACTAATGACGAAGGACAGTAAGAGTATGTTCATATCGTCACACTAATGACGAAGGGCAGTAAGGGTCTGCTCATTCCGTCACACTAATGACGAAGGACAGTAAGAGTCTGTTCATTCCGTCACACTAATGACGAAGGACAGTAAGGGTCTGTTCATTCCGTCACACTAATGACGAAGGGCAGTAAGAGTCTGCTCATTCCGTCACACTAATGGCGAAGGACAGTAAGAGTCTGTTCATTCCGTCACACTAATGGCGAAGGACAGTAAGAGTCTGTTCATTCCGTCACACTAATGACGAAGGGCAGTAAGGGTCTGTTCATTCCGTCACACTAATGACGAAGGGCAGTATGAGTCTGAATCTGTTACTTCATCAACCTTTGAATGTATAGTAACCCTCAACCATTACCTAAGGTTTCGTTGCTCGGGTTTTCCTCGATTTCTTTCGAAGTAGAAGCTGAAAAAATATTCAACAGGAGGAATCGAGGGATGGAAATTTTTTTGCAAGTATTACAGTCTTTCGTTGTATATATTTCTGACTAAAATATGTTTCTCTTACTTTTGGTAACTTGAAAAAAATCATGGAGTATGATACTTGCTTTCATCAACAGCAAAATGAATTAGACCTTCGCTGCATGATAAAATGCTATACATATTGTCATAGGCGGACCTAGGGATTTTCATTTTGACTTGAAAATTTGAAAATGCATCTCTCTCTCTCTCTCTCTCAACTAAAATCTTAGGGTCCTACAAAACAGGAATTGAGTCGAAGATGTTTCACCCCCCTCGTCCACCTCGCTAGATACGCCTATGCATATAAGTTAATGTACCACATCATACTGCAAGATACTATATCACTTTATAACTCTTCATATAATCTACTTATCATAATCAATACCATCTGTTTCAGCGCAAGTGATACTTTCACATACTTATTCATTGTAGTAGTTACCGGACGGAATAAGAGGTAAGGTATATCTATACCTATCTTTGACAAATAAGATAACAAATATGATTTGAAAAAAATATTTTGGCTTATCAATGACTGATTTTAAAATTATGTTCTGAAGTTCATCTGTAAAGAGATGCAATTCATAATATTCATAATATAACTCCCGTTTAAGATAGAGAGAAGTAAAATGCAAGAATAAGGAGAAAAGAGCATTGAGTTGAATAAAATCAACAGATGGAGTGAGAAGGGTAAATACCTAGCAATTTCAGAAGTTCTCGATTATTTATTCATTTATTTATTTATTTATTTATTTATTTACACATTTTTAATGTTGAAACAAAAATAGAATTTTTTTTTTGCTTTCGACTGTACGATTTTAAAAATCTTTTTGTATTTATTGGCTACCTTAAGAACTTTGGCACGATAAGTTTGAGTCGCTTTTTACCATGAAAGTAAAGCCTGCTTCGCATGGACATATGAAAATCCCTAGATCTGCCTATGAAAATATGTATAGCAACAGCCGTACATTTATGTTAGTTATGTACATTGTCCTTGCGATCTGTCAAGAGGGAGCTGTATCAGATAAGGAGTAAAGTCTGTCCTGAACAGTCGAAATTTCGAAATGCAAAATTTGACAACTTTTTCCGGTAGAAATGACAAGTAAGTTGGTCCACATATGGATCTACTGTCAAATTTGATAAATTATTCATAAAAGAAGGTTTTGGGGGTCGAAATGAGCGGGGGTTTTATCTATGGGAAACGGGATTTTTTTCTTGGTTTTTTTTTTTGGATGAAAAAAGTTGAACTGTAGTGTTCTCTAAGACAGTATTGTATAACGTTTTCGCATCAGGCATTGCATTCATTTTCTACTCGATCATATTCTGTTGCTTTTCACAGAAAGTGTTTGACAAAATAATGCATCGACTAGTAAATTCCACTTTGTCTAACCCTGGCACTCCCTGGGTCAGATGTCGTCCACCTACATATTCTCTATTTTGAGCTCATATCTGTATTCTTCAGTCAAATCGTTGCAGTAAATCTATAACACTCCACAACTCTAATAGACTTACTCTTCGACTATCATAAAATATTTAACACATTTCAAGGGAAAATGACCTAACAGATCTTATAATGGCAATTCATATCGCAGTAACGCTTATAAAGCTAGGAAATCAATGAGTAATTCGCAAGATACAGAGAATGCTAACAAATAGCTGCTTAATTTTTCCATCATCAGATAATATACATAGATATTCTGATCAACATTGAAAGATGTCCTTTCCTTTTTTCTTCAACGAAACCATTTTGTCTATTTCTTAAATGTTCGTTACAATACCATTGTTTTGTTTTGTTTGTTTGTTGTTGTTGTTGTTGTTGTTTTTTTTTTTTTTTTTTTTTTTTTTTTTTTTTTTGGTGATAATGAAATTCTTGTTGAATCCGATCAATTCTCTTAAACTGTAGAATTCAAGATGTCATTACAATGCTATAAAAGCTTATTGATTAGAACATTATATATATTTTTTTCGTTGTTTTTGCCACGAAATATGTGTCTTCTTTTAAAAGCAATTTATAGATTTATGTCACCCTATTTATATATTATTTATACGTCTTGGTTATGAGACACAAGTCTGTGTACTCGGTAGACGAGCTGGAACTCCCGTCAAATTAACTTGTTCTTCATGATTGAACACGTTTATTAAGCTCAGTTTTTAACGCATAAAGATATAAATCAATAATATCTGTATAATAGGAAAGACATCACATAGCCGACACTCCCCCAATAAACAAAAACAAAAATACCCCCCCCCCCCCCAAAAAAAACCCCTAAAGAAAACCATAGGAGCATATTCATATGACCGAAAGAGAGCAAAACTGAATTCAATTTTATATATACAGTCTCTTTAAATTCCAGTTTTGTATGAAGTGCCGAGAACGTTTTATGATTCAATAACATGAAGCACAAGTAGACGTAGTCTTGTCCTACAAAAAGGCCAGCTACACTTTCCACATAGCAGAAAGTTGTTGGTTAATAAAAGCCCAACTTTGCGACTTTGTCATATATAGTAGTATCAATATTGAAATACATGCTCTAATGTAAAATATAAAATCAGTGCATGATATGCGCGTTTCATCAAGCAATGTCTCATCAGTGATGATCGAGGCCAAACTAGAGGTATCCAACTTTACAAAAGTTCTACTTTATAATGTTCCTAAATCTGAAAACTCAAAAGCAAAATCGAATGAGTACTATCATAAGCCAGTAGGTGAATCAAAATCCAATCATGATAGGACTAAAAGAATGATTTTAGTCGATGATAATTAAATTTGTTTTGTCACCAGATTCAAAGGCAAGTTGCATTTGACATTGAATACAAGGCAACCCAGTGATCGATACGTTAAGATGATTACCAAAGAAGCTTAAATCTAAGATCGATCTGTGCAGGTTTAGAAAAGATCTAAATGCATTCATCTTTGTCGAGAGCTAGTCTACATGGAGAAACATTAACAAAAGAATGGGACGAATTCGACTAATGCCAAAAGAACATGACTGACGATAAAACATAATTTACACACAATAAAACACTGTCATAAGATGATAGGATCATAAAAGACCAGAGACAGCGACAAAAAGACAAAATAGCAACACTACTGATGTGCACACCAACCGACCAATGGACGCTCATGCACTGAATCGTCAGACGTGCAGACGTAGTTATACATTTTCTTCACGTAGACTAGTAAAGATATTTGTTTTGCCTCGGACTAGTTTGACCCAATGGGAATGCTTGAATTTGGTCATGTGGCTGCCCGACAAATTCTTGTGGAAAGTCAGTTTCAAAAATTTGTAAGGCAATGGCCGACAATTAGCAAAACTGGGTAAAACTTTACAGCACTATTGCTTGGTAAAGCAGGAGGACAGTAGGAATCACCATGTCAAAATGGTCCTCGACAAAACAAATCAGTTATTAGGTTTGTTACTGACCTTACACGGAAATCTGTCGGGTTGATAAAGCCCATAGAAGGCTCGGCGCAAGCGCCTCGCCTTCTATGGGCTTTATCAACCCGACAGATTTCCGTGTAAGGTCAGTAACAAACCTAATAACTAATAATATGATGAGTGTTTGGTGTAGAGGTGCAATTGTGCAAAATTATTAAAAATATGTAATTAATGCATACGTCTTTATACAATCTAAACGATGGAACACTTGAATAAATACATTTATCACATGATACACCCGTTATGCAGTTTCATAAAGCCATTTCATAATAAAATGTTATGATAACACGTTACATATCGCTCTGCTTGAAAGCAATTGGTCAAGTTTGGAGCCTCATCACCTACACTGTGACAAGTGTGACCTTTCAAATATCGGTCATATGTTAAAAAGTAAATTCAATATCAATAATTAAAATTGTTGTTGTTGAAATAATTATTGTATTAAAGTACTAAACAAAGTTGAAATATTTTTCTCTTTACGCACAGAACATCTATACGATCGGGAACTACTTCTTATGACGTAGCAGACGACCTGCAGGTCATGGCGTGGTTCGCCTCTCGTTAGATTTCACGTTGGAAATAAGCATTTTTTTTTGGGCAGAATCATGTGATAAAAAGAATCTCAAATGAATTTTCATTTCATACGATGTATTATGAAACTCGTTGTGCGTTGTATATCCCCTCGCCAAGGCTCGGGGATATAAAACACACAACTCGTTTTATAGTACATCGTATGAATATGTTTTGAGGGAAAAGAATAGGAGAAATATTCTCTTTATCTAAATCAAGTCAAACCTATACGATTGAATCAATCACTTGAGAATACATCACATATCATATATTCTCGCTAAAGGCATACATGTTATGATGTACCATCAGCCGATGTAATAAGCTCTTGGAGAAAAAGCTTTCTCGACAAGGTAAGAGAAAGCACGTATCAGGATAATATCTGATTTGTTTAAATATAATCATTCTGATTCGTTTTCATTTTTAGAGACATGCATCAAAGAATCAGTGCAACATTATTTTCAATACTACTTTAAAGGTATTCTGTCATAAAATGGACTATGAGAAGCAGGTTTAAAATTTCGACCTTAAAGAAAACTAGTTTCACCGCCAATGCCAACCTAGGACTAGGGTCAGGCTCGATATATCAACAGTAAGAGATGTCTTTTTCTCTTCAATATGTTGATGTAAATGAAAATGGAGTTTTTGTGACAACCGATCCCATATGAAGAGGGGTAGGGGAAGCTGGATTTTGTTTTCTCAAATCATTGCCGGTATCTTCGTATCGCGAGACACATTTGGACACTTTCACATGGCTCTTTGGTAATTTTTGCGTACAAACAGTTAAGATATTTCAAAAAAATTTCGATTTAAAAACAACATTTTACCTCAAAAATACGCCTTTACCGACTGAAAAGATAACACTGTACATAGCTTTTAAAATAAGTATGTGTGCCGAATTTCATGCTTTTATCATCAAATGAACAATTCGGTCATACTTTGGACAGAATCTGCTGTACTGTATTGATTATGATAACAATCTTACAATATTGGATACCTTCACTCTGACCGTTTGTAGTTTGTGTTTTTGTGTATACTTCAGAACGGTAACAAAGCTGGCATTCATTTATATTATCTATAAGTGTAGGGAGCAAAGATGAGATGACGTGCACAGAGAGAAAGTGGCGTAGTTATCCGGGTTACCCTTTATGTAAATATGAAAGCCTCGTAAATGTGAGGTGTTTAACTGACAAAACAAATTAGTCTCAGGAGCCTAAGGATTGATCATCAATTAAAATGACTGAAGAACATATGAATAAAGGTAACAAAATATCATTTACTTGTATGATGCTTCAATTACTGCGCTCCATCAACTTCTATGACAAACAGAACGTCCGATTAAAAATACTACACAGTACATGATGATTTTAAAAGGCCTCAGAAACACAAATGTTTCTGCTTGAAGGTTATTTTGTTAAAGAAAGGCGGGGATCTCCAACCAGACTCGGTTGAAATTTTCTTCACGTACTTAAAATGCAGATAGATGATGAGTCCGTTAGATATAGGTCATTGGTGGAGGAGTACAATTGTACAAAACCACTAAAAATAGATGATGATTGCATACGTCGCTCTAAAATCTTAACAAGTGAACACTTAAATCAATATTGAGGGAAAAAACAATATCAAAAGCTTTTACGTGGAACTATGGGAGAAATATTCTCTTTATCTATAAAAATCAATTTAAACCTATACGATTGAATCAATCACATGGGAATACATCACATATCATATATTCTCACTAAAAGCAAACATGTACCATCAGCCGATGTAATAAGCTAGGAGAAAAAGCTTCCTTGACAAGGTAAGAGAATGCACGTATCAGGATAATATCTGATTGTAATTCGTTTCCTGTTATATAGAGGCATGCATCAAAGAATCGGTGCAGCTTTATTTTCCATACCACTTCAAAGATTTTAAAACAAAATTATATTCTGGTATAAAGTGTTTTTATATGGAAAACTTATGAAATGGAACACGAGAAGCAGGTATAAAATTGTGACCTTAAAGAAGTCGGTTTCACCTTAAATACCAACTTTTGACTAGGGTCAGGCTCGATATATCAAAAATAAGATACAAGCATTAATAGGTGATTCTTTACTTCAATATTTTGATTTAACTCGCAGCTCAGGGGCGGGGTATCAGACCTTTAGAGGAGAAGGTTTGATCAGAGAAAAGGGTTTTTGTCTCTGATACCTCGCCTCTGTGATGTAACTGAAAATATAATAAATTTAAGTGTTTGTTTTTGTGACAACCAATCCCAGCTATTGAGATGAAGAGGGGTGGTGAAGTTGGATAGTAAAGATTAAGAGGCAGCAGAATAATCTTTCATTGATATGGTAACCATTATAAAATAGAAGATTTTTCTCACATTATTGTTTATTTTTATATACCCCTTATGCCTTAACCAGATTCTAAATTTGGTCTTATTACTAGGGCAACACATATGCTTTGTATCGTGATTATTGTTGTTACGGAGCTAAAACAGAAGGTAAAATGAAGGTTGAATTGAAGAACATGCATGACCATCGAATAAGCATCAAATGCTAATATGTAAATGACACTGATTTATCTGATTATCCACCCATTGTTTCCTGTGGCTATTCATATTGAGTCTGAATAAATCATACATATGTATGATTATATGATAACAATCTTACAATAATGGGGACCTTCACTGTGACCGTTTATGTGTTGTGCTCCACAGTATACTTCAAAATAAGAACAATTAAGCTGGCAACATTTTGCATTATCTGTAAGTTTAGATGTAAGCATGGAGATGTCACTTGATACCAAACGGTGTGCTTATCAGGATTACCCGGGAGGGGGGAGGGGGGGGGGTTATGTAAACATAAAAGCTTCGTCAATGAAAGATGTTTTACGAACAAAACAATTTAGTCTGAGGAACATTTACTTTAACTATCAAACAAAAAAAAGTTCTGAAGAACATACGACAAGGTGTTTTACGAACAAAACAATTTAGTCTGAGGAACTTAAGTTTAACCATCAATTAAAAAGTCTGAAGAACATACGACAAGGTGTTTTACGAAGAAACCTATTTAGTCTGAGGAACTTTAAAGTTTAACTATCAATTAAAAAGCTTCGTCAATGAGAGATGTTTTACGAACAAAACAATTTAGTCTGAGGAACATTTAGTTTAACTATTTAAAAAAAAAAGTCTGAAGAACATACGACAAGGTGTTTTACGAACAAAACAATTTAGTCTGAGGAACATTTAGTTTAACTATCAAAAAAAAAAAAAAAAAAAAAAGAAAAAGTCTGAAGAACATACGACAAGGTCTTTTACGAACAAAACAATTTAGTCTGAGGAACTATTAGTTTAACTATCAATTTTAAAAGTCTGAAGAACATACGACAAGATGTTTTACAAAAAAAAAAAAACCAAACAATTTAGTTTGAGGAACTTTAAGTTTAACTATCAAAAAGTCTGAAGAACATACGACAAGGTGATTTACAAGAAAAAAAATTAGTCCGAGGAACTTGAAGTTTAACTATCAACTAAAAAGTCTGAAGAAAATACGACAAGATGTTTTACAAAAAAAAAAGATTAGTTTGAGGAACTTTAAGTTTAACTATCAATAAAAAAAAGTCTGAAGATCATACGACAAGGTGATATACGAACAAAATAATTTAGTATTAGGAACTTAAAGTTTAACTATCAATAAAAAAGTCTGAAGAACATACGACAAGGTGTTTTACAAAAAATCAATTTAGTTTTAGGAACTTTAAGTTTAACTATCAATAAAAAAAGTATGAAGAACATACGACAATGTGATTTACGAACAAAGCAATTTAGTCTGAGGAACTTAAAGTTTAAATATCAATTAAAAAGTCTGAAGAACATACGACAAGGTGTTTTACAAAAACAATTTAGTCTGAGGAACTTTAAGTTTAACTATCAATTAAAAAGTCTGAAGAACATACGACAAGGTGTTTTACAAAAAACAATTTAGTCTGAGGAACTTTAAGTTTAACTATCAATAAAAAAAAGTCTGAAGAGCATACGACAAGGTGATTTACGAAGAAAACAATTTAGCCTGAGGAACTTTAAGTTTAACTATCAATAAAAAGTCTGAAGAACATACGACAAGATGTCCATGGCCAAACTTTAATTCAAAGTTTGGTCACGGACACCTGGTCGTATGTTCCTCAGACTTTAGGGAAACATCAAGCTGAATGATAATGTCTGTGTGTCAGAGAAACATCGAGCAGAATGATAATGACTGTATGTCAGAGAAACATCGAGCTGAATGATAATGTCTGTGTGTCAGAGAAAAAATCGAACTGAATGATAATGTCTGTGTGTCAGAGAAACATCGAGCTGAATAATAATGTCTGTGTGTCAGAGAAACATCAAGCTGAATGATAATGTCTGTGTGTCAGAGAAACATCAAGCTGAATGATAATGTCTGTGTGTCAGAGAAACATCAAGCTGAATGATAATGTCTGTGTGTCAGAGAAACATCAAGCTGAATGATAATGTCTGTGTGTCAGAGAAACATCAAACTGAATGATAATGTCTGTGTGTCAGAGAAACATCAAGCTGAATGATAATGTCTGTGTGTCAGAGAACATCAAGCTGAATGATAATGTCTGTGTGTCAGAGAAACATCAAGCTGAATGATATTGTCTGTGTGTCAGAGAAACATCAAGCTGAATGATAATGTCTGTGTGTCAGAGAAACATCAAGCTGAATGATAATGTCTGTGTGTCAGAGAAACATTCAAACTGAATGATAATGTCTGTGTGTCAGAGAAACATCAAGCTGAATGATAATGTCTGTGTGTCAGAGAAACATCAAGCTGAATGATAATGTCTGTGTGTCAGAGAAACATCAAGCTGAATGATATTAAAAATTAAACTTTATTTATTTTACAACGTTTAACAAACAAGTTACACAACTTGTATTAATGTCTCACGTTGGCTCAGATGTTGGCGTGAGGGGGTCCAAGGAGCAGGAGGAAACCGGAGTACCCGGAGAAAAACCCCCTGCAGAGGCCTGGGTGGGGGACCACCTACCCTCCCACATAAGACCCTTTGCCGAAACTGAGATTCGATCCCGGGACCTTAGAGGTGAGAAGCGAGCGCGCTACCACTGCGCTAACCCGGCCGTCTGAATGATAATGTCTGTGTGTCAGAGAAACATCGAGTTGAATGATAATGTCTGTGTGTCAGAGAAACATCAAGCTGAATGATAATGTCTGTGTGTCAGAGAAACATCAAACTGAATGATAATGTCTGTGTGTCAGAGAAACATCAAGCTGAATGATAATGTCTGTGTGTCAGAGAAACATCAAACTGAATGATAATGTCTGTGTGTCAGAGGAACATCGAGATTTCTAAGATCAAATAGGTGCACCATGTCTGGAATTACACAAGTATAGTTGGCGTGCATAAGAATCAGTGCATGCGCACATGTAATATATGCATGTTGTGGACAAATGACCTGAATATTGTAAGCAAAGATAACAAATACGAATAATTGGAAAGTTTTGACAAATGATTGAGAATATTGAAAATCATCTTTACTGCAAGGTGAATGTTCAGAATTTGATTTCTAATTTCGGTTACGAGATGTTATGCTCAACCGATGAAAACCAATATATTTACAAAGAACGAAACCAATTTGATTTACAAAGGAACAATGGATCCCCCTACTAACTAGTAAATAATATCTCGCCCAAAACAAATATATACTTGAACTCCTAGTTTGTTCACACGTAAAAGTTAGATTTTTGGCGAACAAAGATTTTACTCGCTTCTTTTACTATTTTTGGTCACCTTGCATAAGTTGAATTAGGCGAATTTGCTTCTAAAACATTTGTTTATTTTAAAAGTGTCAGAATTAATACATCAAAGAAAAGGGGCAAAGAAGTAGAAGTTTCCAACAGTCTGAATGACTCCTCAGGTAATTGAGAAGAGCATAGTAACAGCATAATATCAAGAAAAGGATTATAGAGGGGATAATAGGATATAATATGCCGGAATCTCCTTCTTCTGGACTTTCAAGCACTCAGTCACTTTTGAACATTATGTGCCAGAACTTATTGGCAGAACAGGGAGTTGTGCTATTTTGTATTTAAAAACAGAACAAAATTAAGCCTATGTCGAAAACTAATAAAAGAATGTTTGCAAGAACTGTACTTGGCTCCTGACTAGCATTACGAGTATCAACCACTAGGTTGGTATCTCTGCTGGTGGATTGCTTTTACATATAGTCCCAGAGAATATCGTTCGCCTATTTTCACAGTGTTTCGGCACTTGACTTGAAATATATTTGTAAATTCTCCGTCATAAAATTCAATGAAAATTTCCCTAAACCAAAGGGTATCTCCTTGATGGCATAGCTCTGTCATTGGAAGGTTCTTTGGCAGACATTTAGGTCAATTTTAGACCTTTTTCTCTTCATAATTTCATATTACTTTGTTTTTCCTCTTTTTTCGGCCTTGAGCATTACTGATGAGACATAACTTGTTGAAATGTACATATGGTGCACTGAAATTTTATAAAAGAACATTTATTTCAATATCGTTTAAAAACTAACGGATTGCCAAGTATCCGACATCGTTGTAGCTGGTGCACTTTAACGTTAAGACTTTGGACTTTATTCTAAAAATCAGTATAACACAGTACGAAGTAAATCTTTATCCACTGACGTAGTTAATGAAGTAAATATATCATTTTCGAAAAAAATATTTTGTTGCCCTGGTAACCATGCTGGAAAAGGACATTTATTTCATCCCATTTTTGACAGTAAAAATTGTATGAAAACTTTAAAAACATTTATTTTCGAAGTAGTTTGCATAATAGAAGTTTGATAACATGTTTCTTTTATCATCTAGTGATACATGCTGAAGATGGAAAAATAATTCAAAGAAAAAAAGAGTGTAGCCGTTTTAAAGATATTTAGCTTAAGAATTCCTCTGACCAAGCCTCTGGATATGATAAATCCGTTGTTTATCATTGAAAATGGAAAGTTTTCACATATCTATACATTTTATCAAAGATTTTTTATAATCTGGACTTCAGACCACAAATTTGAGTCGTATTCTGATCGATTTCTTATTCATTTTCCCAACACTTGCTATCTGTATGCTTCTTTTGTATGTCATTTCTCTTAAAATAGATTTTGCGGCATCTACACGTATCTGTCTATTCATGTACATGTTGTTTTGACATTCGTACATATTGTACCAGATTTTAAAAAACTGGAGCAACTTTGGTAGAAAAACGAAACGAAGGATCTCTTAATCTCTTGATAAGTATGCTTTGAACAATATATCTAAATATAGCATTTTACTATAAGTGCTGGGATTAGAAAGGGGTGTCGGTATCATAGGAAAGGTAGTAAACGCACACCCTGACTTCTGCATTGATCTCCTGCACATGTTTTCTTCAATGAAATGAAAACAGAATAATTCCCTTTTCAACAGATCATATAATGGGAAGTCTGTTTATGGAGTCCTTCGGATCCATTTATTTTACGACGTACATATACATGATCTTTGATCCTTTTGATGATTTGACAGTCGGTCGCCATGCTCACTTATTACAACTACTAATCAATATATATGCCTCATGATATAAATTCTAGCTAAATCATTATAACACATACCTTTTGTAAATGAAAGAAAGGTACTTTAAATATATAATATAGTTTTACAAGTTACTATGAAATATAATTATTCTTTTGAATTTATTTGTGTCTTTTTGTCCCCCGCTTTCGCGAAAGCGCGGGGACATTAAAACCGTCCCGTCTGTCTGTCTGTCTGCCCGTCCGTCCGTCTGTCTGTCTGTCAGTCAGGAAAACTTTAACCTTGTTCATAACTTTTGAATGGTAAGTGATAGGGCTTTCATATTTCACATGTGTATTCCTTGTGACAAGACCTTTCCATTAATACCAATTTTTTTGACCTGGTGACCTTGACCTTGGAGTTTGACCTTCTTTTAAAAAACCCTAACCCTAACCCTAACCCATTGCAACCCGTTCAAAGTTCAACTTCTTAAAGATCTTTACGCTTTATTAAAAAAAATAAAAAATGTTGGAGAGCTATTTTAATTGAGCAAAACAATTTATAAACAAGACAAACGCTTGGATAAAATCTACGCCAAGCGGATGGAATAATTAGCTGGCTTAGTTTGATTAAAATAGAAAGGAAGAAACACAGGAAGTACATAGATACCAAAGTTTACTTCCGTCTTCTGATGATCATTATCATTCTATGGATACGAATTTCTACTATGATTCAGGATATGTGGAAATCAGCATAAACATATGAAATACTGGACTATTATAGGTAGTGTAAAGGAAATTGGCTTTTTTTTTGGAACATGCGCCTTTATTTACATACATGTAATCAAATGCAGGTAGCTTGTTCTAAAAATATGGAGAATTAATCGAATTAAAACAATCTCAAGACAGCATGATAAATCTTTTGACTATACCCAGTATGTGCTTTCGCCAAAAATCATGATACAATTGTTTGGATACTAGTATAATTGTTTTGTACGTCTCTTTGGTCAATTAACGATATGTAATGATTCATATCAAATGAAACATACCGCGGTCTGCTAAGGGGGGTTTCATCATTACAATATCATATCCTTTAAAATGACTTTATCCGAATAAAGATATTCCACAAATTACATGTAATAAGCCTACAAAAAATCTTTCTTTCGCAACAATGAGATTTACTTGTTGAAACAAAAGGGGGATGCGTTGGTGTAAATCCTTCTATCAAATCATTTCTTTTAAAAAATAGCGTTATTAACTTATTATAATATTTTTGGATATTGAAACGTATTATAAAATATGAGCAATGATGTCCATGATAGAACTTCATATTAAAAAAATCTTCAAGACAATAAAATACACATTCATGAAACAATTGCTAGTATACATCATATCAGAACAAGGTTACTATTCGTTTACCGTACGAGCACGTGGCCAGTTAACGACCGACGATTTCCTGAAATTTATGAAAACGATGCCGGAGCGAGACTAGCATTTGTCGTACATCAGGATAGATATTAGAGTATCTAGAATTTTGCTATGGGACTAAATAAATGACAAAGGAGGAAAACCAAAACTAAAAAAATATCTCTAAAGGAGGAATCAGAATGAGGTGTAGAAATCGTTTATATGCTTTTTGATAATAAGGAAAACGTTTCAGTTCATGGAAACTAATCAGGAAAAGGACCCAGTCATGATATATAGTGTTCCTTTATAATTGAGTTTATTTTTGTCACAATGCGTTTTTGTAATCCTCAAGGGATTCAATACTGAATGTTCATAGTGTAAAAGACATGAGCATATCAAGTCAATAATTATTAATGGAGGAGTTTATAATAGGTCCACATGCCAAATATCAATGCTGTCAAATAAAAATATATGGAGGATAAACTTATTACTAAAACTGGAAATGATGTGAGTAGATTTTCAAGATTTTAAGTTAAATTTTCAAATTTATTTGGTGTCGCCCGAAGATTTTTTCAAGATCAGTTTCGTTGATCAAATTTTCAGAATGTTTTTTTTTTTAGTGGGGAAATGTCTCATTTTTGTTTTTCGTCACTTTATTCGATTACCGAGATATGTTTACTACATACATTCAAGTGACGGATACATTGTGAAACCTTTTGAAGTGACCCTTTTGATACTTCCTTGGCGAGATTACTCCTGTACATATTAATAAAATTGTTCTAATGTCAAATGAAGCTGAATACTTGTAGTTGGATTGTTAGTTATTCACCTTCCGTGTCGACAATGCTGTAATCTTTGTGAAGGAAATATTCTGAAATTTCCTTCCATTCTGCCACAAATGCAATGTATAATTTATTTGCTTGGGATGATTGTACGGGTAGGTAAATGTTTAATTTCATTTGAATCATTTCATTTGTTATTCTTTCATTTAATATAATTGAATAGTTGACTAACGACATGACCGAATTGTGACACGGAGTGTGATACGAGAGAATAGGTCGATATTATATTTCAAACATCAACACACTCCAAAGTAATGAAATCTAGACATTTAATTACAATACTCTGACCCTGTATCAATGTCCTGCCAACCACAATTTGACCGGCAAAAATTCGATAAAGCATCTCAACTTTACGACTTGAGAGTTTTATACCCATGTCCATAAATAGAATTTCTATTTCAGACCCCAGGGGTAAACTTAAGAGAAGAGGACCAATTAATCTGGCCATCACCATACGTCAATCTCACACCGTGTTTAACCTATCTGATACAAAACCCTCGGAGGACAAACATTCTGACTTTTATCAGGTAAGTTTAATCAAGTAAAGTAGCCAATATTAGTCAATGGTAGCTTGACAATCCTCCTACATTTACATTTATTTCTAAACTAAGTCATTAATCTAAATGGCGTTCACTCAAGCAAAAAAGCATTTCATTTGGACATTCGACAGCGAAACGCATATTATGCCAAATCAACAGATTTTAGGAAACATAGAATACATATGGAATTTAATTTATTTACATTCAGAGATTGATTTTTTTACAGATATGTGGCATGTAAGGAAAAAGCTTATAGTGGGACTACTTTTCACGGTCTCTCTTCTTATCATCACTATTTTCAGAAAAGACTATTTAGTTTTGAGATTTGACCAAATATCGGAGGAAAACATCCGCCGTACAGGTGACAGACAAAGCGCAAAGCAAGATATACATCAAAGAGACAGCCCTGAGCCTGAAACGAACATGAGGAGGGATACAATTTCTTTTGAAAATACAGAAATTTAGAATCGGACAAACAGAAGGACAAAGACAGAAATTCGCGTCACACTGACGGTAAATCGGGAACAACCGTCAATTCTGAGACGTTTGGCACTTCTTACGGTAATGCACAATTGGATAATGTACTAACAACACGTACAATGAAAATGAAGTAAAAGTAGTAGATTTTAAATGTACTGGAGGGTTTAAAACTGCTAAAACAGATTACTCAATGCCGGAAATCTTGAATAAAGTGCAATATGAGAAGGGAAGGAGCTACGATTATGATAGAAGTGCAGACAACTCATCTTACTTAGATGTCATCATTTTGCCACAGTCGCACAACGATCCGGGATGGCTCATGCCTTTCGAAGCTTACTATAAAAATAAAACAGTCAACATATTAGATAACACTGTGAAGTATTTGACAATGTACTCTAAGATGACAATGATCTGGCCGGAGGTCATATTCCTGGACAGGTGGTGGAGGGAGGCATCGACAGATTCACGGCAAACACTAAAGGCTTTGATTGAGAGTGGCCGCCTGGAGATCGTATCCGGGGGTTGGGTATCACCCGACGAGGCGACCTCCCATTACTACACTGTTCTTGACCAGCTCATTGAGGGACACCAATGGCTGAGGAAGAACATAGGTGTACAGCCGGTCAATACTTGGCCGCTTGACCAGTTTGGCTACTCATCTTCGCTTCCTTATATATGGAAGAAAGCTGGTATGAACAATCTAGGTATAATGAGAGTAACTCAAAACGTTAAGTCATATTTTGCTCGGCATAAAATTATGAATTTTCGTTGGCGGCAGCCGTGGGATTTGAATGGAGATAACGATATTCTGTGTTACGTAGAACCGTACAGATGGTTTGTGACAGATGTGAGTTGCGGGCCAAGTACTGTCATCTGCAATAGTCTGTTATTTCATAAAAAGAGTGAGAGAACGACCATGCCGATGTTAAATAGAATTTCAGAAAATCTAGTGGAACAATTCAAGTTGAAGGCTTCACTTAATAAACAGAAAGTCATCGTTGTGGCTCTGGGGAATGATTTTGCATATGACACTGTTAAAGAATGGAGAGCTCAGTACAACAACGTAACTGCACTTATCAACTATGTTAACGATAGGAAAAGTCAGTTTGGTGTGACGATGCGTTTTGGTACAGTTAAGGATTACTTTAATACAATTAGACATTTACAGGAAACTGACAGTTATAAAACTTTATCCGGGGACTTTTTCACATACGCCGAGGATGACATGGGTACGGAGTATTGGAGTGGGTACTTTACTACAAGAGCATTTGACAAACGAATTGGAAGGACTCTTATGGAGCATGTCAGATCGGCGGAAATACTCACTGCGTTTGCGTTGTCACGTACAGATAAAGGAAGTGATGATGAGATGGTAGTGTCCATGTTGAAAGAATTAGAGTACGCCCGTCAAGCTCTAGCTCTCTTTCAGCACCATGATGCCATCACGGGAACCTCTACACATAGTACCGCAACTGACTATAGGAAACGCTTACATATCGCTCTGATTAGCTGTGGAAGGATAATGACACACACTATACGCAAATCATTCAGTCAAAGACACAACTCCACGACCTAGAAGTTATACCGCTCGTTGAACAGACAAACTATCTCGACCAAGTTAAACGTAGAACAATAGGTTTAGAGAAGGACAGAGTATTGTTAGTTTGGAACAGTTATGAACGTGCAAGAGAGGAGATTGTGTGTGTACTGGCGAATATAAGTGATTCAGATATCTCTGTAACTAAGCTTACAGGAGAGGAGGTTGAGTCCCAGTTCAATCCTTACTTTGACGGGGAAGGGGGTTTATCGTTAGATAAAATGGAGTTATGTTTTAAAGTAAGTGTCCCTCCTTTTGGGGGAGGTTTTTACAGAATAAACATATTGAATACAAGTCTAACGGAGTCCAGATTAGCGTCCTTGTGGAGCAGTGTCAGTTACAATAGGAAAGTATCATGGCCGCAACTGGAAGTTTCGAACAAATTTACTTTAAGAAACACGTACTTAAACGTTTATTTTAATAAGTCTGGTGCTTTACATAAAGTCTGTAGCAGTACTTCAAACAACTCTTGCTCATTAATCTCCATAAACTGGTCATATTTCATGACATCAGCAGATGCTTACATTTTTGTTCCAAATAGAATGCCAAGATATTTAGACTCTTTAGAACGTCATGTGTGCGTCATTTCCGGAAATCTCATATCACGTGTTATTGTATCTACTAAACTTTATCGGCAGGTTTTTACGTTATATAACTCAAATAGTCTACAGGGAATGACTGTTCATATAGAAAATAATGTTTCTCTCGTGGAATCTAGCGAAAATGGAAAAGAAATTCTAATGAATATCGTCACGAATTTAAATACCACGCAAAAGTTTTACACCGATTCAAATAGTTTGTACATGCTACCTCGAGACTGGCGTTCAAGCCTTCCGATTGGTGCGAACTTTTATCCAATGACATCTCAAGCATTCGTTGAGGACCAATCAAAAAGGGTTACACTTCATTCTGCACAGCCTTTAGGCGTTGGAAGTTTATTTGCAGGAACGTTGAATATCCTCGTAGACAGAAAGCCAACGAGGAGCGGAAAAGGACTTACTGAAGCTGTGTTGGATAACAGACCAACTATAAGTAAATTCTGTCTTCAAGTAGAACATTTTGGTAACTCTTTTACATCGAACTCATCGTCTGAATCATCGATGTTTCCTTCGATGACCAGTTCTTTCATCAATGATATTTTACAGGCTCCGCTGTTGAATTTTATCATCTCATCTACTTTGAAAGGTTTTGATTTACTTTCTCAGTCGATATCCTTTTTAAACGAGCATTTACCGTGTGATTATACAATAGCTAACTTTAGAAACTTTATTGACGATGGTGTTTGGAATGGCTCTGGCATAACATTGCACCGCAGAGCAACATCATGTAAAGAAAAATATGCAGAGTTTCCCTGCAGCTTTGATGATGACACTTTAAGCTTATATAGATTATTCAGCATTTTACCTCATGATATTTATAAATCTAGTCTTACGCATTTTCATATTTATCAAAAGTTGGAAAGATACTTCCGTTTAAATACAATGGATTTAGAATCATACGTAATAAAATGGAAATGATTACGTGTAGTTTCATATGTTGTTTTTCCCATGTCCTCAATAAACGGGTTTCGGAATGGGTTATAAATCCAACTTAACTGTCGTTGATGGTGATTTATGTGCTGGGTGATTCTAGTGGAAATATCATTAAGGGTCGTTTCCAAATTCGGCCATTTTACGATGTAGACTACTTTATGACATGCGTTGGAGTTTTGTGCCATCAAACCTTGAAGGGAATGTTGCACTCTTGTAACACAAAAGTGCAACATTGCATGAGGAAATCATTTCAGTGTTCAGATGTGATGCTTTTACTATGTCATGTCTATTACCATTTATGTTTTTAAAATTGAATAGAAAATGGAATGTCTGTATAATAGGCGCCAGTGTTTCTCTTAAAAGCCTGGTATCCCCGAGTACATCCTATCGACCTTATTGAACGCCGTGTAACGCTTTGTTGTTTTGATCGTCTAAATTATAGTGCAAAGTGTTATTTTATTTGCTCTCGGTAACATAATTGCCCCTTTGGTTCCCCTGGCATTGTTATCCTTCACAACTCAACCTCAGCCTAATATGAAAATACAGACTAAAGGAGAATGGAAGATTGATTCATCAAAAGATTTTTTTTCTGTATACCTTTTAAACCTTTTCAATTAACAACAGATCGGTGAAAAATCAATTTATCTTGGTCGCTGTAGTAGTATAGCAAAAAAAAAAAAAAAAAAAAGTAATAAATGAAAACTCGGAATGATATAGAAACCCAGTAGCTTTACAGAAAGAATAGATTTATTACTGTATATATAATAATATTGCGAATATGCACAATGTTAAATTGCGTATTGTGTATTTCTATTGTGAGGCCAGTGGGGTTTGTGAGAAATATCAATTTCTTACAATTTTCCCACAAAGGTAGAATATCGATGTCTGGACTGAAATTTCATCATACATGCAGGTGTTTTTGCAAATTTGAAAAAAGAAGTCATTTTACTTTCACCATTTAAAAAAAGATGACATGTGAATACGGTGGCATACATTGTAGAGGTGACATGTAGTTCTCTTTTTAGCTCACCTGAGCCATAGGCTTAAGTGAGCTATTGTCATAGTGTTGCGTCTGTCGTCCGTCGTCCGTCGTCGTCGTCCGTCGTCGTCGTAAACTTTTCACATTTTAAACTTCTTTTCCAGAACGGCTGAAGGGATTTTGAACTTGGTAGGTATGAAGTACTCATGGTCCCCTACAAGTGTTGTTGTTTTTCGTCCGGATATGTCAACAGGTGGCGCCACCACAGCCAATAGTAGGTCACGGGGGGTACCCTCCTTTGACAAACTTCTTCTTCAGAACCGAAGCATGTATCGACAAACCGAAAGTATCAGGATGATCTAGAGAGATGTCTTAAGAAGTGTTGTTATTTTTGGTTCCACTTCAAAGTCAAATTTTTGACGCGTTTTTGACGTCTTTTCGGACTTAGTCAGAAATGCACATTTTTGCACTATTTCTTTAAATAACTCAATAAGTGTATGATTTTACACACTCATTTACTACATATTTAACTTACTTAATGCTTTGATATGTATTTTATGCTTAAATTTTATTTTTTTGATTTTTTATGAATTTTTTTCTTATGTAAAAAGGAAGGGGGGGGGGTGATTTTCATACATTTTCTGCTTCTTTTCTATAACCACTCTTCAGATTGTCATGACAATTTGTGGGTATGAGGTACTCATGCATGGTACCCTACAAGCGAAAGAATTTTGTCAAGATATCCACTTTTGGATTTTTAAGGAATATTTTTTAAGATTGTACATAGGTATAATGTATGTTTTCCATGCCCAATGGACCCATGGGGAGTAGCTTCAAACCCCGGCGGGACCCCAACAAAATTTTTTCCCCTTTTTAGCTCACCTGAGCCATAGGCTCAAGTGAGCTATTGTCATAGTGTTGCGTCTGTCATCCGTCGTCCGTCGGCGTCGTCTTCGTCGTCCGTCGTCGTAAACTTTTCACATTTTAAACTTCTTCTCCAGAACGACAGAAGGGATTTTGATGAAACTTGGTAGGTGTTGCGTATGTGGGGTGTGTATCAGGCAGGGTAATTAGGAGAGAGAGACAAAACACCAGCAAAGGTTCCGCACAACTTTACTGCTTTTTTATATTCGTCAATTCCTACACAAACTATTCGTACTTGCAACACTTCGCATACACTACATCCCTTCCTTCCTTTTTAGTGCCTATAAACCACACATGTAAATAGTAACTTATCTCAATCAAAATAAAAGACATGCACTTATCTAGGCTACATTACAATATATGATTTCTCAGTTCTGATTTATGCAATTCACAAATAAAGAGTCTATGAAATTTCCTGAAAATGAATTCAATTTAAATGTTCAACCAACAATAAAGTCATTAAATCTAGCTGGCATTTTTCTAGTACGAACAGGACGTGACTCAATAATCTCATTCTGACTAGCATCAACACACACATTCTCAGGAACATTATTATCTGGCACATCTAACTCTAACATGTCAAACTTGTCAGTAATTTCATTCTCAGCAAAATTATTTTCCTTAATTTCACTCTGACAACATTCTTTCTGAACATGATTTTCATTAAATTTCTTAACATGAGTGATATTTCTCTTATACTGAGCACCTTGATCAGATTCAATCAATACAGCATTTCCATTTCTTTCTACAACAGTCATTGGATTTGGATTAAATGGAGTTGACAGCTTATTCTCTTTTCCCTGTCTCACTAATACTCTATCACCCTCTTTTAAATCACTCTCTTGTGCATTTCTCCTCTGATCTGCATACACCTTACTCTTTTCCTTCCTTTCTCTGTCTCTATCTCTCACTTCAACATCATCAATAGAAAATTCCCACAAATTTGGTAACTTTGTCCTCATTTCCCTACCAAATAGAAGCTTAGAGGGAGATACTCCAGTTACAGTGTGAGCAGTACTCCGATACATAATAAGATAATCATCCAAGTCTGACTTCCAATCTCGACCTTGAGCATGAGCTATTCTCACACGTTTCATGATTGACCTGTTCTGCCTTTCAACCTCCCCATTGGCCTGGGGCCAGAGGGGTGTTGTATGCCTGTGTATTATACCATGAAGTTGCATGAAACTTCGAAAATGTTCACTTATGAACTGTGGTCCATTATCCGTCTGGATAGATACAGGTAATCCATGAGTTACAAACATTTTGGACAAAATATGAGTAATTTTCTCTGATGTTGTGACCTTTGTGACCTCGATTTCAAACCATCTACTATAGTAGTCTACTAACACAAATATGAAGTCTCCAGAAGGCAATGGTCCTAACAAATCAGCAGCTAAGTGTTGCCAAGGGCCTGAAGGAAGTTCTGACCTTGACATTGGTTCAGGTTTACTGGGCTGACCTACCAGTTGACAACCATAGCAATTCTTACAATGCTTCTCGATATCTTTGTCTATGCCTGGCCACCATACATTATGACGTAGACGTTGCTTCATTCCCACTATGCCGGGATGACCTTCATGACCTAGTTCAAGGACCTGACCTCTAAGTACACTAGGAATCACTATTCTAGTCCCACGGAGGACTAACTGACCTATAGCACACAGTTCACTTTTCACAAACAAGTACTCTTTGTACTTCAAATTATCCCATTTACATGTACCATCTAAAAGCCTACAACGAACATCTATCAGTTCAGGGTCATTTTCCGAAACACGCTCAATTTCTCGCGTTGTCATGGCATCAGGTGTTGCCTCCTTAGCGGCAAAATACACATACTCATCAGACATTTTATGTGTTGCTATGTTACCTTTCCCAAGTAACCGAGATAGCGAGTCTGCAATATTCTTATGACCTGGTATGTAGGTGACCTTGTAACGATAAGGCTGTAATCGAAGAACCCACCGTTCGATGCGAGCACATGGTTTTGACCTTTGTGAGTAAATACACTCTAGTGGTTTATGATCCGTAAGTAGCTCTACCTCGACCCCATAGAGATACACGCCCACACAATGGCCAACGCCTCTTTCTCTGTTTGAGAGTACCTACGCTCAGTTTCATCAAGTGACCTACTAGCATAGCTTATGACTCGGTACTCATGACCTTGTTTCTGTACAAGCACTGCTCCGAGACCGACTGGACTAGCATCTGTAATAATCTGAGTAGGAGCATTCTTGTCGAAATACCCTAACGTATCTGCCTTTGACAAGTGATCCTTCAAAAGATTGAAAGATTTCTGCTGTTCTTTACCCCACTTAAAGGGAACCCCCTTTTTAGTTAGATTTCGCAAAGGTTCATTGATAGTAGCCAAATCTGGAATGAATTTTGCACAGAAGTTGACCAAACCAAGGAAGCTTTTAACTTCACTAGCACTCTCAGGTGCCCTAGCATCTACAATGGCCTTGACCTTGTCTTCGTGCAAATCTATGCCCTTGCCAGAAAGAACATGACCCAAGTACTCAATTTTTGACATACAGAACTGACACTTGTCTGGATTAAGCGTGAAGCCTTTCTCAACTAATCTCTCAATAGCTCTCTCTAATCTAACATTGTGCTCACTTTCATTTTCACCATATTCAACAATATCATCCATGAAATTTTCAACACCCTCACAATCTTGCAATATTGTACTAAGCACTCTCTGGTACATTTCAGGTGCACATGAAATACCAAACATCAATCTTTTATACCTATATAGCCCTTTATGGGTTGCAAAAGTAGTTATGTCCCTACAATTTTCAGATAATTCAATCTGGTGGTAAGCAAGATTTATGTCTATTTTACTAAATACTTTCCCATGATTCATATCTTGCAGCACTTCTGCCATAGTTGGAATGGGGTACCGTTCGCGTTTTACTGCTGAATTGGCCCTTCTCATGTCAACACAGATGCGAATGTCATCTTGACCTTTTGGTACCACGACAACAGGAGATACCCATGTCGTAGGGCCTGTCGCCTTCTCGATAATGTCTAAGTTTTCTAGCTCATCAAGCTTTTGTTCAAGTCTATCGCGAAGCGAAAACGGAATTCTGCGCACAGGTTGAACTACAGGTTCAACATCTCGATCAATCGGTACTTCTAGCTTGAAGTCCTTGAGTTTGCCAAGACCCGTGAACGCTGATGCATACTTAGTAAGAACAGGATGCTTCCCGGTAGAACCTTCACCCGAAACTGCATTCACTTCTGGTCCTAATCGAAGTAGGTTAAGTTTTGTTGCCGTGTCGCGACCCAATAAGCACTGACCTTCTCCTTCGATCACAATGAATTCTGCATCGAGTATCTCACAATTATTAGCTCTCACGGTAGCTTTAATCGAACCCGCAACCGGAAGTGGAGTTTTACTGCCATATGCAAATAGCGGCTTGGATTCCTTCGTCGACGTGCAGATTACATTTTGACGCTTTAGATCTTCCCACTGCGCTCGATCCATTACATTGCATGTAGCTCCCGAATCTATGACTGCAGACAAATCTATGCCTCCTATGTTGACGCATACTGAGTCAATACCATCACGCTGCGAATCTACTTTATGAATCACCAAAAATGCATATTTATGTTCCCCATCTGGTTCATTCTGTGTTAACTGACGGACTTCCTTTTTCCCTTTACGACTGCCATCTTTGACTTTTTTCTTACAACATAACTCAAAATGTCCCTCAATTTTGCAATAATTGCAAGATCTTCCTATCGCTGGACAAGAGGAATGTTTCGCTTTGTGGCCTTTATTGCCACAGTTAAAACATGTAATGTTACTATTAGCACTGGGCTTTGATACTGATCCTTGCCCTGGTTTACGACGCCTGTCATTTTTCCTTCCAAAATTCAACTTGTTTACCTCATTGATCGATACACCTTCCATAGCTTTGGCTTGTCTGTCCGATTCTTCTATAGCCCTAGCTGTCTGTTTCAGCTGATCAAGTGTAAGACCTCGGCCTTTCTCCAGTAACTTACGACGAAGATGGTGCGATACACATTTCTCAATGACCTGGTCTCTTATTTGCTCATTGACTGCATCTTCATCACCAAAATCACAAGTTTCCGACTGTAATCTGAGACGTGTTATAAACTGTTCTACAGTTTCTGCTGGAGATTGTGTCATCTTGCGGAAAACATGCCTTTCAAAGGGAATGTTCACTTGGGGGGTGAAACGTTTATTTAACGTTTTAACAGTTTTGTCATATGCAGTGTCACCTTCCTCACCTTGTTCTAAAGTAAGTGTGAAAAATATATCCTGTACCCTGGAACCGGCCGTGTGTAACAGCAGCGCCTTCTTTTGTTCCGGCTGACTGACACCTTTTCCCCCTGCATATAGCTCGAATGACCTCAGCCATCGCTTCCATCGTGTACCAATGTTATTGGTGTCCTCAACACTGAATGACTGCAAACCGTGGATTTCCGAATCCGTTAGCCTCGTCGCCATTATATGTTGCGTATGTGGGGTGTGTATCAGGCAGGGTAATTAGGAGAGAGAGACAAAACACCAGCAAAGGTTCCGCACAACTTTACTGCTTTTTTATATTCGTCAATTCCTACACAAACTATTCGTACTCGCAACACTTCGCATACACTACAGTAGGTATGAAGTACTCATGGTCCCCTACAAGTGTTGTTGTTTTTCGTCCGGATCTGTCAACAGGTGGCGCTACCACAGCCAAAAGTAGGTCACGGGGGGTACCCTCCTTTGACAAACTTCTTCTTCAGAACCGAAGCATGTATCGACAAACCGAAAGCATCAGGATGATCTAGAGAGATGTCTTAAGAAGTGTTGTTATTTTTGGTTCCACTTCAAAGTCAAATTTTTGACGCGTTTTTGACGTCTTTTCGGACTTAGTCAGAAATGCACATTTTTGCACTATTTCTTTAAATAACTCAATAAGTGTATGATTTTACACACTCATTTACTACATATTAATCATATTTAACTTACTTAATGCTTTGATATGTATTTTATGCTTAAATTTTATTTATTTTTTTTTGGATTTTTTTATGAATTTTTTTCTTATGTAAAAAGGAAAAGGGGGGGGGGGGGGGTGATTTTCATACATTTTCTGCTTCTTTTCTATAACCACTCTTCAGATTGTCATGACAATTTGTAGGTATGAGGTACTCATGCATGGTACCCTACAAGTGAAAGAATTTTGTCAAGATATCCACTTTTAGATTTTTAAGGAATATTTTTTAAGATTGTACATAGGTATAATGTATGTTTTCCATGCCCAATGTTACAGGTGCAACTACAGGAAAAAAACCTTCTTTGTATGATTAATCATTTTTAGATCGACCTTTCATCCATAGTTACAGCTGATAATTCAACAAGTGACACATGCTTCAATGTCTTATTGATTGACCTTTTATGTGATATGATTCAATTGTTTAAATTCTTTATACTTATTTAGAATTTTATTTTTAAAGTCGGGAACAAGATTTCAAAAGCGGCCATGTTTTGCGATTCCCCTGTGATAGAGGTTTCATATTTCACATGTGTATTCCTTGTTACAATACCTTTCCATTGATACCAAAATTTTTGACCTCGTGACCATAACCTTGACCTTTGACGTACTTCTCAAAAACTTTAACATTGGGCATAACTTTTGAATGGTTAGTGATAGAGGTTTCAATTTTTACATGTGTATTCCTTGTGACAAGATCTTTCCATTGATACCAATATTACGCTGACCCTGACCTCTTACATACTTAACAGAAAATGGCGTTTATACTAACAAAGATGCCGCCGGGGGCATTCTCGTATCACAAACACAGGCTTTATAATATCTAGCATGCTAGCTATCAATAATGAAAGGTTTTGTGTTCAATTTTAAATAAACTTAATTTATGAAATCATTTCATTCTTTCATTCTTTTTCTGCTGCACATTAATGTGGAATTTTACAATATGATTTTATTTTTGATGTTGCATAATTAAACTATACTAGCTGGGCATATGACCTTGGACCACTTTATCCGTCTTTTCAAATCAGTAAAAAAAAGTTATTGTTTTGAAATGTGACTATTTTTTCTTTTTTGTACTTTTAAAGGTTGTCTGAAAAAAAAACTTCTCTGCATCCAGCAAAAATCTTTTTAGAAAGGTTGTGGGCTAAAATCCTGGTACTGTCACTATCAGTATTCAATGTCAGTATGTCAATTAGAGTGTGCATGGGTATCAGGTGAGCGTTGTGCCCCCTGGGGCTCTTGTTTTAACTAGTTCTCTCGACTTATTATGTCATGGGAACGAGATGTCATTTGTTTATATTTGCTTTTGATCTTGGGGGGGGGGGGGGTCAAAAGAAAGCAGAAACAAATTATTTGTATTTGTTTTCTCTCTCTTTTAATTCGTTCCCTCTGGTTATTATGTCGTGCCCACGAGTTTTAAAATCGGCCAATCAAATGCGTTCATTGTTTTGCTCTTCTTTTTTAATTCATTCCCTCGAGTTTCTAGGCAATTAAATGCAATCAACGCATTTGATTGGCTGACTAACTCGTTCCAACGACATGATAACTCGTTTCCACGACATAGTTATTCGAGGGAGCGAACTTAAAAAAGAGAGCAAAAACAAATAATTTGTTTTCTGCTCTCTTAAAAAAGAGCAATAAAAAATATAAGTCGTTTCCGCGACAAATTAATTCGAGGGAACGAGTTAGAAAACTTCATGTCACCCCTATGTCACCGTATGTGAACCAATAGGAAGTATATTGTTATATCTTGTAACCTTCCAGGGGTGTAACCAAGCTATCTAATTGGTAATAGAAGATGATGCATCCATTTGTAGTCGGTTTTAAACTGTTTATGAGCCAAGCAGAAAGGAGGTATTGTCATCGGTTTTTGTTTTGTTTTGTTTTTTACTTGATTGTCCTCTGTAAACGCTACACAGAAGTGTAAGAAAGTTGTAAAAAGCAAGTACACCTGAATTTTGGTTTTGATTCGACTCGTCCAACGAGATGACAGCCAATCAATCTGATATTTCGAACGCAATTTCTCGAAATATGACAGGAAACAAACTTATACGAGGACTGATTGATATGTTGTGAGCCTCGGTTTTTTTGTGATGCAGAAGGTATTCTGCTGATGGATTATTTCCAATCAATGGCTCATACTATGCTTCACTTCTGACACAGTTACGGGAAAATATGAAACTTAAAAGCTCACTAAAGGTGTGTTTATTCATCAGGACAATACTCCTGTTCACAAGTCTGTCACTGCCATGGCTGCCATTCATGATTGCGCCTTGTTCACCTGATCTTGCTCCCAAATCTATTCCCAAAACTGAAATCAGCTATTCCTGGCACCCACTTTCAGTCCGATGATGACGTCATACTTGTAATGGATGGCTTTTTGACCAGTGAAGGTAAGGAGCTAACACCTGTGGCAAATGAAAGGGATTATGTAGAAGAACAATGCAAAATGTCTGATAAAATTCAAGTCGTTCAATTCGAGGCTCACAACATCAGCCCTCGTACCATTACTGTGTTTTCCCTCTAATCCGTGTCACAATTAACATGACCGCCAACGGATCTGATGTATTTATCACTCATCTACAGAGGGTACCACTCTCCCTTCCTGCCCCTCCCCTTCCTCCTTATCTTGTCCAACCCTAATCTACAACTCCTTTGGTTTGTCGGATTCTCACTCATTATATGTAATACGCTTTTGTTTAAATTGTTCCTGTTTTTTATTTATACATATTTACGTCTTGCAAATTGTCATCTTCATTTTGAATGACAAATATGCAGTAAATTATTTTGTGTATGTTTGAAAACGAAAAAGAAGATCGGATACTATTGTATTTCAAGTCAAATATAAACATATATTGAAGCGACAGATTGTTTATATGTAGATCTTCGAAGTATCAATGCACAAAGAGAACAATTCATTACTGGAAACGGTGCTGACGATTGAGCACATTTCCCTGGATATCCTTCTGATGTGAAAAATTAGAATTATGTCGTGTGAGGAAGTAGTTCGTGCATATTATGTAATATACCCTATTCAAAATAGAGGTTTCGAATAACATCAAAATGCACACATACAACGCTGTCCTCGTCATGCGGAGAAATAATGCCACTCTGACATCGCGCCATGGCTCGCAGCCAGATTTGAAATTACTATTGTCGTATATGGGCATCACTGTAACGAAAAGGTTGGCGGGCATTGAATATGATACTCCGAGAAAGTTGATATAAAAAACTTTATTTTCCATGTTACATTCGCGGTTCCCACACGAGTTGAAAATTAGTACGATTCCGCCCATAGGCTGTACAGTAATTTCATAGGAAGACAGCATGATTTGGCGAGTTTTGGCAACTTCAATGTCCGTTTTCTTAGGTTTCTAGTGTAATAATTTGTGTTCCGGGCATCGCGACTGAATGTTTATAACAAATACATGAAGTCAGGTATCTTGGGTTTTTCGGATAACTGATTTTGGCGGTTCCCACGTATTTTAAAAATTCCGGCTTCTTTCTACGAAATTTCCTCTATTTTCTGGTATAAAATCATTATGTTTTCTTATAGAATTGAAAATAGGCCATGAATCATCGTTACATAACAAATTGAAAATAATATGAATAACAGAAACTAAATAAAACAAAGATTTAACGGAGAAAAGCTACTAACTGATTTAATGGGAGTTTCGCCGAACTACGTCACGTGACTGAGAGAAGCGGCATCATTTCTCCACATGTACTACGATAGTCTTAATATGTCGATTCGGCTTTGGACAGGGTTAGGGGACGACAATTTAATCCTGAGGGGGGCTCTTTGTTGCAGAAATGAATATTCTGGTCCGCATTTGTGTTCAAAATTTAAAGATTTTCGGCTCGCCATTCACTGAAACAATTCTCATCTTGCTTCGCTAGCAACAAGACCAAAATTTCTAAAAACTTCATACAGGACCACAAGTACTTGCTTCTTGTAAAGTTTTGCCAAATTGTATGCAGTGGTTCCAAAGGGAATCTCAAATATGTCAGCCAAACAGACCCATTGGTGGTCATACTGCTGAACCAATCGGGTCTAAATCACAAACTCCGTAGAGCAAGTTTTGTAAAATCATGTGCAGCCGTTGCAAAGAAGTCGAAAATGTGTCAGCGAATAATGTTCTTCGAGACCGCTGGGGAACCGATAAAGGAAATCCGGATTAGAACACAAATTGCTACTCATGTAGCGAATACGAATTACATGTAGTGTTGGCAACGAATATCCACTAGGCTCGTTGGTTTATGTTTAGTTTTTGTGTTAAGTGTTCTGGAGAGCGTTTTTGTATTTAATCTTTTTTTTTTTTGGTCTATTCGACTATTGTGCTTGTCCTCACTGTGAGTTTACATTTTGGGCGCCTTGTCGTCCGTGTTGCAACCGGGTCTTGTTGGAAATTCCCTAGCTCCTTCCTTTCATCTATTGGTGGTCATGTCATTTTGTTTGACATACTAGTAATACAAACTTGTTAGAGGACATCGAGAACTATCAAAGTTTCGTGAAATTCGGTCTAGCAGTTGCGGAGAGGTCGAAAATGTGTAAGACAATCGGATCTATTGGGGTCATCTTGATTTATCAATCGGGCCTAAAAAAACTAAAAATTGTTACAGGATATCGAGTACTTGCGTCCTGTCAAGTTTCATGAAATTCAGAGTAGCGGTCGCGGAAAAGTCGAATATGTGTCGGAAAATCAAATCCAATTGGCTGTCATTTTGTTCTATCCATCGGGTAGAAAATACAAACTTGGTAAAATACCTTATACAATTGCTTCCCGTTAATTTTCGTGAAAATTTGTGCAGATGATTGATGACCTAATGTATTCCCCTTTGGTCGGTATACGAGGTGCATAAATGCAATTTCTCTTTTAAATTCATTCAACATGAATTTGCATCTGGGACGTACAATCCTCCACAAATTGTTACATATACATGTTCAGCATCGCCAATACATGTCAACAGCTGTTGTATTACAATGACAAACTTGCAAGAAACGCATTATATACTGATTCTGTAGTCATATATGATCAAACAAGTGCAATGGCTGTGAACAGCTTGCATGTTCCGGAATGTGAGATAATTAATAATGATTGGATTTTTCAAAGGAGCTGCAAGAATGCTTGATTTAGCCCTGAAATCATTTGATTATTTCTTGTGCGCTTTCCTTCCTTTGAAGAAAAAGACTGTTCAAGATAAAGATATTATATATTAGAATTTTTCTCATAAGTTTTTTATTTAAAAAGAAATAATGTAAGATTTGATAATCATGGCTTGAATATGTAGGTGGGTAACAATGTCTGAAAAACGTCAAATAACGAACGAAAATATACAAGAAATGCATTTTTAACATTATTTTTTGAGTGTATCTATCCTCTCTTATCTAAAAAATAGTTGCCAGAGTCACCTAGTGCTCGACTGCATAGCATAATGTCTTTAATGACAGCCAATTTCTTAAGCTCACCTTTTTCTCCAATTTATATAAGTATACACAATTGCATACTAATGTAGCACCTATACTTTGCTCAAGATTGGCTTCTAAAGGCAAAATCACTCAAGCGGAAAAAGTAGGTCAAAGTGATTCTATGAAAGTTTGATTAAAGATACATCCAATTTGAAAGTTTGGAACATGTAGCACTTATAGTTAGCTAACAATTGGCTTTTAAAGGCCAAATCATTCAAGCGGAAAAAATAGGTCAAGGTCATTTTATGAAAGTTTGATTAAAGATACATCCAACATGTAACTTTGGAACATGTAGCACTTATACTTTGCTTAATATTGGCTTTTACATGCAAATCACTCAAGCGGAAAAAAAATAGGTCAAGGTGTATGATCCAACTTTCATAAAATGACCGTGACCTACATTTCCGCTTGAGTGAATTTGCCTTTAAAAGCCATTGTTGAGCAAAGTATAAGTGCTACATGTTCCAAACTTACATGGTGGATGTGGTTAAGTTTGGAATATGTAGCACTTATATTTTGCTCAACAATGGCTTTTAAAGGCAAAATCACTCAAGTAGAAAAAGTAGGTCACGGTCATTTTATGAAAGTTGGATCAAAGATACATCCACCATATAAGTTTGGAACATGTAGCACTATACTTTGCTTAATATTGGCCATTACAGGCAATATTGCTATCTTAACATTTACCTTCTCATCTCAACATTTGCCTTATTATCTGAAATAATTCTTAAAAAATCCCCACCCCAGAGGCTACATCCCCATCTGGTAATATTAAACAAAGTATAATTAAACATAAACAACAAAAAGAACCAACAGAATATGAATATAGGAAAGGATGTGATCTTAACATTTACCTTATCATCTAGTTCGGACGACGCCAACTAAAGTGCAGCCGAGCTAAAAATGAAAAGGATAAAAAATAACAAAAAACTTCGAAACCAGTTTGGCAATGTAATCAGTAAAATACGCAATCCGGAAACTGAAAACCGTTAGATTTCGTACTAAACAGCTATATTGTACCCTTTCAGGCGCGAAATATACACTGTGTAGAAATAGACATCTTTATATCGTTTATTTCATTCGTGTATGTTGTATATTTCATAGGAATCCACTCAGAATAGATTGTTCCATTGTATAACGAGAAGAAATGGGCAATTTTTATCTTTTTAACCGCTTTAAAGTCAGATTCTTAAAAATAGCCCCCCCCTTGTTTTTTTCGTCTTTGGAACATTGTTCCACCCCGAGTTACAGAACCACACTTTGTCAGAAAATTGGTATTAATAATATACACCTGATAAAAGTGGCATTTTGTAACTCGGGTGGAACAATGTCGTAGACAACTTTTCCGTTTTCCATTGATTTCTATAGAAAAAACGCACATTTTAACCCAAATATCGGTATTTTTGTTATTGATAATTTATTCAGCCAGACATTAGATTCAGATAGACATTAAGTTAGTTGATATTTCTACTGAAAAAATTCTTCAAATTTCTCATTTTGAAATTTGGCTTTTCAGGGCAGATTTTACGTCTTATCGTTACATCTCCTTTACCACATCCTTCAATAAGACGGCCACCGATGCCTATCTAAGGAAATCCAATATAACACAATTACTAAATACGTGAACTAGAACTGTCCATTTATGAAACACAAGGCAAACAATGACTTCTCAATTTAAAATTGAGTAACTGATTTTAAGATAAGAATGTTTGTCAAAGAAGTCCTACGGAAGCGTCCTAATGCCACATTCTGAATTTGTTTTTATCTCCTAATTAGGGGATATTATCTCCTAATCAGGAGATACTATCACCTAATTAGGACTTAGCTATCACCTAATTAGGAGTTACTATCACCTAATTAGGACATACTATCCTATTTCCTAATTAGGTGATAGCTTAGTCCTAATTAGGTGATAGCCAAGTCCTAATAAGGAGATAGTATCTCATAATTAGGAGATAGTATCTCCTAATTAGGAGATAAAAATTCAGACTGTGGCATTAGGACGCTTCCGTAAAGTCCAGATTGACCTTCACCATAATTTTTCAAACACAGAATCAATGCCTGTCCCCTCCATAATTATCTTTGACTTCAAAAATTTCATTTCTCATAAGTCATAAGAAATCTGTCTTTGAAGTTTGCCTTTTTCTATTTTGAATCCTTGAACTTTTGACTCAAAACCAACAAGGCTCATCCTTAGGTCGTTAGCAATCTTAAGTTTCTTCACTGCTAGACTCAAGGTGTAGAAATGCCCTTATACATACATGTAGTTTGACGTAGCAATGACCTTTCAATACCAGAATAAATATTTAGCTCTATCAAAGGTAATAAACATTCATGTGTGAACTGCCATTACTATAGGTCCAGAACTCATAACCTTAATCATAGTACAGAAAAGCTGTTTTCAATGGATCCCAAGTTTGAACTTGACTTTTGACCCAAGAATCAATCCACATGTGAAGTCTCATCAATGTACGTCGAGTATTAATACAGTTATGCTGCAGATATATTGTAAAGAACAATGACATTTAGACCTGAAAATCAAGAGATCCTCCTCTCAGAAAATCGAAGTCTAGTTTAATCAACGTTTGTCCAAAATTATGTAGAAATAAAATTGTGACAGTCCATCGATGGGCAGACCAATATGATGGGACCAGTAAAATCCCCTCAACTTTGTTAGCAGGCATTTATTAATAAAACCTAGGCAACGCAAAGCGTAGCATCCCCCTCGCATGGCATGAGGATCTATCTAGTCTGTATACAAAGATTTGACTATTTCTCATCTGTGACCTTGAAAACAAATATGGCTCCTCCCCTTGTCACAAGCAACATGTGTGTGAAGTTTGGTTAAGATCCAATCAAAACTGTATACATGTACAAGAATTTTAACATTTCTAATCTTCGACTTTGACCTATGACCTTGATTATCTATAGGGTCTTTTAACTTGTCGAATGCAATTAGTGTATGAAGATTGGTAATGATCCAATCAAAGCTGTGTCCTCTAGGCTCTATATTAGAATTTGACCATTTCCAATCTGTGACCTTGACCTTTGAAAATCATTAGGGTTCTACCTCTTGACATAAGCAGCAAGTAAATGAAGTTTGATCAAGCTATCATTAAAACTGTGCCCTCTAGGCTGTATACAAGTATTTTGACCTTTTCCAATCTGTGTCCTTGACCTTTGAAATCAATAGGTTTCTTCCTCTTATCATAAGCTATCAGTGTATGAAGTTTGGTTTAGATCCAATCTAAACTACACCATTTAGACTGTATACAAGGATTTTGACCTTTTCCAATCTGTGACCTTCACCTTTGGCTTATGACCTTGATAATCGACAGGGTTCTTTCTTTTGTTATAAGCTATCAGTGCATGAAATTTGGTTAAGATCCAATCAAAACTGCACCGTCCAGGCTGTATACAAGGATTCTGACCCTTTCCAATCTGTGACCTTTGGCCTATGATCTTGAAAACCTATAGGGTTTTTCCTCTTGTCATAAGATTTCAGTGTATAAAGTTTTATTAAGATCCAGTCTAAACTGCACCCTCTAGGCTGCATACAGCTATTTTGACCTTTTCCAAGCTGTGACCTTGACCTTTAACCATGAAAATCAATAGGATTCTTCCTCTTGTCATAAGCTATCAGTGTATGAAGTTTGGTCAAGATCCGATAAAAAATGCATCACCTAGGCTGTATACAATGATTTTAACCCTTTCCAATCTGTGACCTTGACCTTGAAAATCAATAAGGTTCTTCCTCTTCTCATAACCTATCAGTGTATGAAGTTTTGTCAAGATCCATTCAAAACTGGACCCTCTAGGCTCAATATACCAGGATTTACTCACACACAAATGACTGCGTTACTATATCCCCCTGCAACTTTGTTGTGAGGTTATAATAAAGCAAATCCTCTCAAGACAAGTGTAAATAATACCCAACTCCCCCTTGTTGGATACAATACACAAAACTGTGTCTCCTGCGAGTTTTGTTTGGAGACTTGTCAGGCCCAAACTTTGAATTTACTAGCAATTTTAAAAATGCTTGTTCATTTGTTTGAATGAATTTTCTATTATAATTTATTATGTGAAAGTACAATATAATATAGATTCTAATTTTGTCATATATACCCTCTGAGCTAAACTCACTGGAGACGCAGTTTTGTGTACGACAACTGACAAGGGGGAGTAAGGTTTTCCGTACACTCGTCTTGAGAAGATGCAAGGATGGCAGCTTTGCTGTACCTTACCTAGGGTTTTGAAGTATTGCCTAGGGATACCAACATAAGACTTAAATCTCTTTTTATTATCTTTTATTTCATTTGGGGTGAAAGAAAAGTTCCTGAACAGTTCTTTCGACATTAATACTTAGTGAAACACACACACATACTGCATAAAAACTTCCACGCACAGCATAAAGACTGCCAGTAACAGTTTCAGCCAAATCATACCCACTCATACACATCACTCCCTGTAGTTTTACGGATCGCTCCTTGAAATCAATCCTCACAATTCACTTCTTTACATCACTCCTTTTGTAATCAAACAAATCACTCCTCCATACCTCTCCTCATTATAATAAAATTCACTCCTCATAATCTCTTCATAATTCTAAAATTCTCTCATTCACACCACTCCTCATAACTGTATGGTTCATTCCTTCACATTACTCTCAATAGTGATAAAATTCCACCAGTGGCTATTCAATATCATGTAATTCACTTCACTCATATTATCATATTATTCACTTAACTCCTATGGTCATATAATTCACTTCACTAATATGGTCATATAATTCACTTCACTCCTATGATCATATAATTCACTCATTCACACTACCATTCACACATCATTCATTACCCTATTATTCATGACGCTTGTTATAATGCTATAGCGCTCCTTTACATTCTCCTCTTGTATTGATAAAAACTTATTCATTCTGAATAATTTCCACAGAATGACAGAAATAATGTACATAATTATGAATATCTACACTCATTATAATTTACATAAATTATTGCAGCACTCAAATAAACAGACAAAAATTGTCATAGGATTAAAAATTAAAACATATTACACTTGCTTTACTCACTCTCTCTCTCTTCAGTTTAATGCCCTGAAATGGCTAGTTATTTTCAATGTATGAACACATATAAAAGACCACAATAATTGAGCAACAAAGTGTACCAATTAACAAATGTATCATGATTACATATATGTAAAAATTCAGTTACATGAACATCAGGAATTTATATAAACCAATATAGAGAGTCTATATCTAAACAGAACTCTAGTTGAAGCTACAATGTTCGTCTTTTCTTGTAATATAAGAAAGATGTAACTATCATTACAGTAATTAAGATAATTTCAAATAATTCAGTTCAGCCTTATTCACCTTCAAACCACTGTTCCAAACCATGCGAGTGAACCTGTTTTCCTTTCTTTTTTTTTTGTTTTAACTTAGTTTTACGGACTCCTGATTTGCACAAGTGTTGTTATGGCGCTTTTTTTATCATTTATTCAAGGAAAAATTTCTTTACAACTACTGTACAGATAATTTAAGGTATAACTCTATGTCTCAAGTCAAGTGGGTGGGAACATAAATTTTTCAAGTGCCAGCTACTTTAAAAATCCAAAGAGCATAGCGACAAAAAGGAGATTCAATACCTTATAAAATGCAAGTTATGAAAATGAAATGAAAGATATCCCTAAGAATAATGCAATTTGCTCTTCTGAATTCTGTACACTAACTTCAAAGAATCTGAGGTATAACATCGAAAGAAATATGCAAACACAAATAAAAAGGTACAATAGGGTGTCCAACATCTAACCTGTTGGTACTGTTGGCAGGCTTCAATATTATGACAACATAATCATATGGGCAATGTTTGATGGGCCATTGACCCTTACATCATAATATAAAAGTTTGCCTGCAGCCGTGGGATGTCAGACATTTGCAGATCTGTAGACTGTAATAAAGTTTAAACCTAAACTGAATTCTTTTCATTATGCCTTAAAAAATCTATCTATTTAGTTTATTTACTCCAAATTGTGACATCTAGGACTTCATGGTAGAATTTCTTTCAGTTTCTGAGAATATTGATGAGCTGTTCATTGATATCATATTAAATATATACATGTTACTTTGTACAATCTGACTATGGAAACATGAAAAATGGAAAATAAAATATTACCTATAACATTAGCCTAAAAATAAATACATGTATTAAAACATCTTTTTGATTCATATTGACCATTTGACCTGTGATCAAAAACATAACAGTACATAACACATGAAAATAATCAGATCACTTATTATTGAAAATGAAAAGAAAGCAATATTTGTACATCACACACATGTGTAAACGACAATAACCTAGGCTACCTACATATTGGACTTTTTCATATACAAAAATAAAGAACACAAGGTACACTAAAAATTTCAAAGATATTAACTTACTTCATTTTACTACTTGCATTTTGTAAACGAAGTTTTCTGTTTATAGAGGCTTTCTGCTAAATAAATATCAATCAAACACATTATCTACTGACCGATCAAGTCTATAATAACCAAATCTATTTCAAGTAAATACTGTTGCCAAGTTCTCTATCACAATTTGTTTTTCTGAACATATATTCAGTTTTATTTATTTTAAGCAAGAAATCAATCTGTACATTAGCATGAGAAGTTCTTGTGTTATATATACGTACTATACATTATACTTCAATTCTTTAATTTTCTAATTACAGAGACAGTAAATATTTTCGCTTTTCTTCAAATGTAAGATAAACTTAATCACTATCTTGGCTACCTTCATCTCTGTGCTTTTTATGTTTCTTCTTATGCTTCTTATGTTTTTTATGTTTACTTTTGTGCTTGTGCTTGCTCTTCTTCTTCTTGTGCTTTTTCACCTTTTCCTCCTCAGAGCTCTCACTTTCACTTTCACTTTGAGAGGACGTGGCTTTGGCTTTCTCTGCCTCAGTATCACTAAGACCAACTTCGTTATAGTCAGGCTCAAATGTAGCTTCATCCACTATTGACTCCTTTCTTTCTACGCTCTCTTTCTTCACAATAACAATTTCTCTTTCTTCAATCACCTCTTCCTCATCTCTCTTAACAATTTCATCTTTCTTTACATTTTCCTCTCCCTTCTCTTTCTTTACATCCACTTTCTCTTTCTTTGAACGATCTTTTTCCTTCTTCACCTGTGTTTCATCTCTTTCTTTCTTTATTTTCTTTTCTATATCTTTTTCTTTCTCACTCAGTTCCTCTTCCTTCTCTTTCTTCACTTTCTTGTCTTTTTTCTCCATCTCCCTTACAGATTTGGCTTTCTCTGTTTTTGATTCCTTTTGAGTCTCTTTTTCTTTCTCTTGTTTGACTTTCACCTTGGATCGTTCTTTTGATTTCTCACTTTTTTCAGAATTTTCATCTTTTTCTTCATTCCTTTTCCCTGAAGTACTCTTATCTCTTAGCCTTTCATCATCTCTTCTATCCTTTTTCTCCTTTACAGATTTTCCCCTTGATTTCTCTTTCTCCTTCTCTATCCTTTTCTTTTCTTCTTTTTCATGTCTGGTTTTCAAACTTTGCAGGAATACTTTCTCAGGATTATAGTTATCATCTGAATCACGTCTACTTTTGATACTGTCCCTCGAGTCTGACAATCTCCTTTCAGTTATGCTGGCGTTTGATAACTGTCTCTCAAGCTCTTTTTTCCCTCGTTTTTCCATCAGAGACAACCTTAGATCTTTCACTTCCCGTTTAGGTTCCTGATTCTTTGCACCTTTATCTCCAGCCACAGTTATCTGCATTGAGCTATCACGACTCATCACCTTTCTCCTATCATCCTCTTTCTTTGAGGATTCCTCCTCATTATAAAACACCTTGCGGGATTTGGCTGCTGCCTCCTTTTCCGAGGACTCTGCTTTCCTTTGAGGAGACTTCTGCAGACGGTTAGCCAGGCTTGACGTAGTTACGATGCTGCTGGCCACGGAGATTGGACGTGCTGGCTTTTGTGTTAGTGCTTTTTCTGCACTCTCAATTACGGATCTGAAATAAACAGTTAAAATTAAAGAACTATATAAAATGAAGACTCGTGGCCTTAAGACCTTCCCCTCATGGCCTTTCTTAAAAGGCATGCTATTCCTAAATTAATATTTTAAAATTATTTATACAGATAGTTTCCTAATTAAAGAGTACTGACCTTGACATCTCCTTCTTTAAGTATAGCATATTTGGCAATGGGTCAAGATCGTTTACAGTTCTTTGTGTCATTGTCAAGGACACAGCAAAATGCATCGTCGGAAACCCACGGCATCTTCTCCGTTCTACTACGTAAGATACCGTGGAACAGTCTATTGGGGAATCCTGGTATTCGGAAACGATTCTAGCAGGGAATTTAAGCCAATCAGAACAAGCGTTACAAAATCCTTCCAACACAAAAAAGAGCTGATACTTTTCAAAGGGACTATTTCATTGGTTAATATATATAACTGTATGACGCATTAAAACCAGAATTCCCTTACAAATGTACCCATGGCCTATAATCAGTCTTCGTGAAAACTCACTAGCCCGACCGCCCTTGCTACTAAATATTTCCTCGGGCTACCGAATTTTGCTGCTGAACTAGCCCGACTGGCTAGTGACCTTTACTGAATTGCATTGTTCTGAGCCGACAACTGGCGATTTCTCGCCTTATATACTTAGGGTTAAATTGCCGCCTTCTTTCCGTAACAAGGAATCCGTCATATCTCAATTTCTATTTATGGTGGTTAAGTATGAAACGTTTATTTTATTGAAAGGTTCAAAAGAAATAACGTTTTTCTTTAAAATCTGTTCATTAAAAAGTTGTCCCAAGATACACGATAAATAATACGGTAACGACTTACATTGTATATGTAAGTGTAACATGTTCAATTGAATGAATGAGTTCTTATGAGAATTATCAACAGCCGGCCTTTGAGTGGGTGTGATACAAATAAGTTCTTAAATTTTTCCTTCCCGGCCCATTTTCTGTATGTAAAAAGTGTATGTGAAATGAAATTTATACAAACAATATCAAGAATTCGTTGTAAACTTTTGATAATGACGTTGGGGATGTAAAAAGTGAGCACGGACAGTCATCTTCTGCTAGAAACAGCATCGTGTGGTGGTTTAGCTTCGATCAATATTTTATATACTCTATATGTGCGAGTTTTTGGCCTTCTCTAGGGACCTATCTTAAGAAACGATGGTTCTTTTAGACTTTATAGCGTTTTGATATTGTTCAATGGCTAGTGATAATTTTGGGTGGCCAGTAAATTTTGGCACTCAACTAGCCCGACTGGCTAGTGGTAAAAAAAAGTTTTCATGAAGACTGTATAATAGTAGGGCAATAGGCTGTAGGTTTCCAATGATGAGCAAAATGCAAATAAGAGAATGATTGATAACTGTAAAAACATTGAACATACATGAGGACCTTTTACAAACATAGTGTCATCAGAGATGACAGAGCTCATCTCGACGGCAACATTGTCACATGACCGGCATCTGTACCTACATTGCACAAAGTATTTCCAAATGCATCACCCACACAAGTTTGGTTGATAAAGAATTTAAAGAAGGCTGGGAATGAAGATTCTAATTTCACTTTACCTGGTCAATCAAGCGTGAAATATAGAAAAGACGCAGCACCTGTACAGTGCATTGCAGTAAGCATCCTCAGATGCATCACAACATAAGATTTTTTTTATTGATCTAGGACTTAAAATAGACCGCAAATGGACCCTTCCCCTTTTACTTAACCTGATTGCTCAAGCGTGAAATGTGGGTCAGATGCAGCATCTGTACTACACACTGCATTAAGCATCCTTAGATGCATCATTTGTACATGTTTGGTTGATGTAAGACTTATAGTATGGCGGGAATGGAGCTGTCCACTTTTACCTAACCTGCTCACTCAAGTGTGAAATGTTGGTCAGATGTAGCATCCATACCATGCATTGTAGTTAGCATCCTTAGATGCATCATCCATGCAAGTTTGGTTGATAAAGGACTTATACTTAGGTGGGAATGGAGCTGTCCACTTTTACCTAACCTGCTCACTCAAGTGTGAAATGTTGGTCAGATGTAGCATCCATACCATGCATTGTAGTTAGCATCCTTAGATGCATCATCCATGCAAGTTTGGTTGATAAAGGACTTATACTTAGGTGGGAATGGAACTGTCCCGTTTTGCTTAACCTATAGTACGGATGCCAACGCTGGGGCGATAGCGCAAGCCCCCTCTACTTTGTCGAGGTGAGCTAAAAAGGCATGAAATCCGATTTAATTGATAAAATTTTGAAAGTTCTTCAATTCCTTAATAAAATTAATGAATTTTTTTTTTCAGATAAAACCTCTTCATAATCTAGATAAAGTTAAGTTTCTCTCAATAGATAATTACTTGAGTACAAATGAATGCATTTTGTGAAGAAATCAATGGACAAAAGAAATGTATTTATAAAACATTGTCTTATATTCACTGCCCAATTTACCGTACAAGTTGAGTTTTCTTAAGAAACAAATCCCGTCCTTTCTCATCTAGTAATATTGGAAATCAGACAGTAAAAGTGTGCTGATATTTAATATTCATTAAAATTCAAAAGTTTATCCCAAGACATCAACTCTCTATTCGCCAATTGTGTAGGTTAAAGAGAATACAAAAAAATAGCAATCCAAGGAATGCTTGTGTCGCCTGCGAAGCGGTTTGATTATTATTCTAGAAAGTGGATCAAAATTCTTGAAAAGTAGGTCTAGGTCAAATATCTAGATCAAGGTCAAAAGGTCAAATTTTATGGTCTGTGTAGAAAGGTCTTGTCACAAGGAATACACATGTGAAATACCAAAGCCCTATCACTTACCAATCAAAAGATATATCCATTCTTAATTTTTTTGAAAAGTAGGTCAAATATGTAGGTCAAGGTCAAAAGGTTAAAAAAATAATGGTATGTGTAGAATGGCATTGTTACAAGGAAAATACATGTGAAATATCAAAGCCCTATCAGCTACCAATCAAAAGATATCGCCAATATTACTTTTCTTGAAAAGAAGGTCAAATTCTAGATCAAGGTCAAAAGGTCAAATTTAATGGTCTGTGTTGAAAGGTCTTTTCAGAAGGAATACACATGTGAAATATCAAAGCCCTATCACTTACCAATCAAAAGATATAGCGAATCTTATCTTTTTTCAAAAGTAGGTCAAATATCTAGGTCAAGGTCACAAGGTTAAAAATTATGGTATGTGTAGAAAGGTCTTGCCACAAGGATTGCACATGTGAAATATCAAAGTCCTAACACTTACCAATAAAAAGATATATCCATTCTTAATTTTTTTTAAAAGTAGGTCAAATATGTAGGTCAAGGTCACTAGGTCAAAAATTATTAAATGTGTAGGAAGGTCTTGTCACAAGGAACACATATGTGAAATATCAAAGCCCTATCACTTACCAATCAAAAGATGTAGCGAATCTTATCTTTTTTTTCAAAAGTAGGTCAAATATCTAGGTCAAGGTCACAAGGTCAAAAATAATGGTATGTGTAGAAAGGTCTTGCCACAAGGATTGCACATGTGAAATATCAAAGCCCTATCACCTACCAATCAAAAGATATATCCATTCTTAATTTTTTTGAAAAGTAGGTCAAATATGTAGGTCAAGGTCACTAGGTCAAAAACTATGGTATGTGTAGCAAGGTCTTGTCACAAGGAATACACATGTGAAATATCAAAGCCCTATCACTTACCAATCAAAAGTTATGGGCTGTGACACCCAAAGTGTGACAGACAGACAGACGGACAGACGGACGGACGGACAGACGGACAGACGGACAGACGGACAACGGACAAAGTGATCCCTAAGTGTCGCTATGCTTCGCAGGCGACACAAAAAGCATGCTTACTTTGGTAGTTTTTTCTCAGGTCCTTTTTTCTTTAGTCTGGGTTCTGGAGAATTTTCTTCTAAATCATCACGTTCCCATTTAGACAACTGAGGAGGAGAGAGCATCAATTCGTCCTTATTTTTGTCAAGTGTGGGTTCAGTAGAATCAGTAGAACTATCTTGACTCGATGCTTGACTCGATGTACGTAAACGTTTAGTTGGACTGGCAGCTTCCTTTTCATCACTTTGGGCAGACTTCTTCTTCCTTCCTTTTTTCTTCACAGCTTCTTCCTTTGATTTTGAATGTGTTTTTTTCTCCTTAGATTTTTTCTCCTCTGAAGCCAACTCCTGTTTCTGTTCCTTCAGGACTTCAACTTTCTCCTTTTCATCTTTCTTTTTCTCCCTTTTCTCCACTTTTTTATCCACTAGGGCCTCTTCAACCTTCTCACTAACAATTTCCTTTGTCTTTGGTTTTTCATCCTCTTGTTTCATATCATTTGTTTTCACAATCTTTGTATCCTTCTCAGCAACAAGTTCCCTAATGTCAGATTTGAATATTTTGTTGGAGTCTTTCTTCTCTGCTTCCTCCTTCCTAGTGACATTACTAGTGCTATTATCATCCTCATCTTCATCAACTTCCTCCTCTACTTCTTCATCACTTTCAGATTCTGTCTCCTCCTCTTCTACTTCATCATCATCTTCGTCTTCTTCATCCTCCTCCTCTGTTTCCTTTGTATGAATATTCTCTTTATCTTCAGATTTCCTTTTATTGTCTTCCTCTTTATGTTTTGTAGACTTCTTTTCCTCTTTTTTCTTGTTTTCCTTTACATTTTCTTCTTTTGCCTTTTCAGTTATTTCCTCTTTTTCTGGCCTATCTATTTTCGAGGATTCCTTAGATTTCTTTACCTTTGCTTTTGATTTCTCCGTTTTGGATTGTTCTTTCACCTCAGATTCCTTCTTCTTTGTTGTACGACTTTTGCTCTCTTCTTTCTTACTACTCTCCTTCTTATCTTTCACCTTCTTTGACTTCTCCTTGTTTTCCTTTTCTTTGTCTTTTTTAGACTTACTTTCATCCTTTTTGCTTTTCTCATCCTCCTTCTTTCTGGATTTTTTCACCTGCTTAGAATCTCGTGATGCCTCCCTTTCCTTTGATCTTCTCTTTTCACGAGATCTACGGTTACTGTCAGAGTCTTTCTCCCATGACGATCCTCGTTTGTTACCTCTAGGGGACCTGCCCCTGTATGGAGGACCATACTTGGGATCATAATAAGGATTAGAGTCGTATCCTAGTGGATTAGGCGGGGGAGGAGGAGGGACACCATACCGTGAAAAGAACTCTCTGTAGAACTCACTGTATACATGTGCATCATACCTATATTAAGAAAAATAGGAGATGTTCAGTTGGTTCGAATTCTTCTTATTCAATTTATTACACTTTTTTGCATGCCTTATTTGTCTGGTATTAAGTCATTTGCATCTATTTACATTACTAGTAGAATGTCACAGTGATTGGGATGGACAGGGGCAATGTGCCCTACAGTACTGTAGTCCCATTTATTTCCAAAGGCCCATTGAAGTCTCGGTGCTTTCTCAAGAAAAGACCCATTGAAATTTTAGAAAATCATTGAAAATGGCCCATTCACAAACTTTCATTGTAATCAATCATTTTGTCTTCTTTGGCACTTATTTTGAATATTATATATTGTTGAAGATATACTTGAAATTATATTACATTAATATCTCAGACACATAAACCTGAACACAAGCAATAGTTATGTGCTTATTTTAATACATTTCTCAGATTTTATTGGTATATGTATTAATTTTTTTTTCTTGTTGGTCTACATGTATTGATTCTAGTTGTTATTTATTTAAAATCAAAGACAAACATTGATAATTTAATGGACCACAGCCTATATGTTCTCAATACTGTGTACAGCCTTTGTGTTCTCAATACTGTGTAATAACACTTCATATGAAGCTGTCATTAATGATAGGTGAGAAACGTGATAACTAACCCTCCATAAGGGTCCTCTGGTGGATATCCATAGTTAGCTGATGGGTACCTCTCTGGAGAAAAAGGTTTTCCACGTCCATAGCCATATTTCCTGAATGCAGGTGGTGACCTGTCATGTGATCTGTCATATGACCTGAAAGGAGGTGGTGACCTTGACTTATCATAAGATCTGTATGGTGGTGACATTGATCGCCTCTTGAATTCTGGAGTCCATCGATCCCTGCGGGGACTACGTGATCGGGAGCGATACCTTGGTGGTGGTGGTGGCGGAGAACGAGATCTGTACCTGGGTGGTGGACTTCTAGAGAAGCTTCTTCTTGGTGTCCTAGATCTGGACCAACTCCTGGATCGGGTAAATCTTGGTCTAGGTGAACGAGACAAAGGTCTGGGTGATCGTGACCTTGGTCTAGGTGTTCTTGACCTTGGTTTTGGTGACCTTGACATAGGTGTACGGCTTCGTCTTCTTGGTGACCTTGTTCTTGACCTTAAAGGAGATTTGCTCCTTGTTCTTGACCTTGTGTATGACCTTTTCTTACGAGGTGGGGACCTTGATTTTGATATTGATCTAGATCTTTTCCTTGGTGGAGGTGTCCATGATCTACTTCTAGTCCTTGTTCTTGACCTATGTAAATAAATAAGCAAGAAATATATTCAAGAATGAAATTCCATTTGTTTATTACATAAAAATTCATGAAGTGATAAAACATATTTTTTGAAAAAAGGTTTATAACTTGAAAAGATTGAAAACAAATATTCTAATTTTATTTTTGATAGAATTTTCCAACACAACTTTATACAATTATTGACTTTTGATGAGGTCTACTCATGACTATACAGACCTGGTCAGGTATTGGTTGACGGAGGCTGAAGGCCGAGGTTAACCAATGCCTGACCAGGTCTGTATAGTCATGAGTAGACCGAAATCAAAAGTCAATAACTGCTTTATTAAATCATCGGGATTTTATTAACAGTTGCATTGTAATGATACATGAAGGCAAAGATCTAACACTACAAAAATCAATGCTTGGCTGGCCACGCACGCCCTAATCCCGAATAGATCGCTTTGGAGCGTAAGCGGTCAACTCACTCTGAGGTACACTCTATCAAACAGCGTCTCAAACCAATCAGAAATAAGCAAAATCGGCAATAATTCCTGATCATTTAATAACAACAAATAATCTTACAGCATTGTGAGTAGAACTTTCTAAGCTAATAATCATACATCAGGTTAAGCTTATCACATTTTGTTACATAAGGGAGAGATCTATCTGACCGATCCAATTTTTACCTGTAAATGTCCAATGGTCAGATGGGTTTCCGAAACACTGTTAACAAAATGTATTTTATAACATGAAGGACATTGACACAGTTTTTACCTTGTCCTGGATCTAGGTCTTTTCTTCAGTTCTCGTTCTTTCAGCTCTCTTTCAAAGTCATCCATCATATCTGGCTTCTTCCTGTAATCAGAGAAACACATTCATTTACAGCAATGCAAGCTTAATTAGTTAGATGACAAAGTTTCAATAAAGTGATATCTATGTAGGGTCACAAATCAGATCATACAGACTGTTTTAGTTTCCCACAGTAATTTTTGTTACTGGTAATGTAAACAAAATTTCAGTGGAATCCAATTTAATCATAGGCAGCACCTTACTAAAATAAATATTGAAAACATTCTACATGTACAATTTACATGTATCTAGAATGAGTTTTATCAACAGTAAATGAAAGCTTGAAACCATGTAAAAATGACATAATTATATAAAACATTACTAACATATCCCTATGAAATGGTCAAATCTTTTTGAGAGACCCTTCAGGGGAGTGTCAAATCAAGGTCACATAAGATGTAAGGTCCCTTACTGCAGTTGGTCCCTAAGCAGTGATTTGTGAATGGGCCATTTTTCATGATTGTCTAAAATTTCTTAAGAAGGTACTAAGACTTCAATGGGTCATTTTGGAAATTAATGGGACTATGGCAAGTGGCCCCTGTCCTTCCCAATCACTGCCTAAGACAAAATATCAGGACTGTGTTGAGAAACAAACAATAGGGCAAAATTACAGGCTACTAAACTTTGTTCCTATATCAATTAAAGAACATACTTCTTCTGTTCTCGATGAATTAACTTTGTTTTCTCTCTATAGAATTCTTCTTCTGTGAGTGGCCTTCCATTTGGACCAATGGGCATACCAGAAGGTCCTGGAAATCGCCCTGGATAAGGCCCCGGAGGGCCAAAACCAGGGCCAGCTGGAGGTAATGCCTGATTTGGCAAAGGTCCTGTAATGGAAAATCATAAATGAATAGTGATTCCTACAGACTTCTAGGCTAGAGTTAGAAAGAGGTAGTTAGATACAAGGTACATATATAATACTATTTACCAGGAAATTCATGGGTCATTCACATTCTTTCGATTTATTTACAGAATCCCCGAATGTCCTTATTTTTACCTCTTGGTCCAAACGCTGCTGGCACTAGTGACTGTATAGGTGCAGAAGGAAAACCAGGGCCTGGCAGTATATGGGCAGGAGGGGGCCCTGGAGGGGGACCGGCAGGTCTGATGAAATACAACAAACACGATCAATACATGAAAGATCATTCTCAAATTCTGTCCTATTTTCTTCAATGACATTAATTTTACTGTTCCTTCAACATATTCCTATGCAATCAGACATTCTTTTTACATAAGACTAAGAGTTATTTGTATTAATCTGGGAAATCATGGCTCTGTGAATCAAGAAGCACATGATATAGTAGAACTGAGTCTGTCCTACAAGGCTGAATACCTCCTGTAATAGCGATGTTCGATACATGGTTCCAAGGTACAGTATGTACAGTGAATATCAAGATTTCTAACATTTTACTGCAATTTCTTATTATAGAGGGTTTTCAAATTTATAACAAATTCAAGAGAGGTACACAATGTACAAGATTGATAGAGCCAATGACCACCCAAAGGACCGGCAAGAGTCATTCCTCACATATACATTGTTCCTAAATATCAGGTACCAATACTCTCATATATAGTGTGTTTTCACATAGCCATTTATTTCCTCCAATTGCTAGAGTTATCTCCCTGCTTGGATTACAACTCTCAGACTTTATCCATCTCTGCTACATTAAAATTGCTCTACTTCTAAGTTTTCTGACGTTTTCACAATGTATACATCAATGTCTTGAAGTGAATTACAAACAACAAGATATTTTATAGAATATTCAGAGGGTTTGTCATGAAATCTCTTCTGAAAATAAATTTATAAATGTTTCAATGTCAACATTTTGCATGGTAGAAATGAATAAAGTCTGAGAGTTGAAATCCAATAGTGCGGTGAATTTGGAGGTATGACATCATCCTGGGAACACATTATTATGTAGATATACACCTATAGCATGTTAAATCTTAAAAGGATCATAATGTTAGCAAATTTTCATTATTTTCAACTCAGAAAACTTAACATTAAGGAACAACTAGATTTATAGGATTATGAATTAATTTGCTTAATGGGTGTGTAACTCTGCTATATAAACGTATGTACTCATACCTCATCATCCTTGACTGTACAGCAACAGGAGGGGGTCGGGACACTGCAAGATAGGAATAATAATTACTCGTATCTGTAACCATGATATCCACAAACAGTATAACAAACAGTATATACTTCAAAAGACATAAATATCAACTTATACTTACAATGTATTTCTCTTTTGCAGTCTGTATTTACCCTATCATAATATTCTGCTACAGATAATTTTTTTGTAAGCAATCGATATCAGACTATATTTCTATTGTCCAAAAACTACCATCTCATAGTCTGAATATTATAAAAGTATAATGCATGTGAAAATATGATAAACTCACTATCTACGTGTGGTCCAGGGAAGGGTGGTCGTGCTGGTCCTTGGGGTCCAGGAATAATGGGAGGCCCTACTGGGGGGCCTTGAGGACGGTTAGGCAATGGCATACCACTTGGTACATTACTGGGAACTGATGCAGGTGTTGGTGCATTACTAGGTATCGATGCTGGCTTTAGCTGTAAGACAATATTTTTCATATCTATTAAACAAGCTCTATGTTTGTGAAACATAAATGCTCTGGTAGCAGCTTTGAGAATATAAAACCTGTTACCCAAAACAGAAGGTCAAAATCATAAGTCAAAGTCACAAAGTCAAACTTTTGATTCTAATGGCAAGGTTATTCCAAAAAGATTGCATATATGAGATAGAAAGACCTTATCACTTCCCATTCAAAAGTAATGACCAATCTAAAGTTTGAGAAAAGTATGTTAACTTTCAATGTCAAGGTCACATTGTCAAAAGTTATGGTCTTGTCCTAAGTAATCTACATGTGAAATATTTTAAAAGCCCTACCATTTACAGTTAAAGAAATAGAGCCTAGTATAGATTTTAAGAAAAGTTGGTCAAATTTCAAGTCAAGGTCACATTGTTAAAGATCATAGTCTAAGATGAATGGTCTCACCATAGTAACCTACTGTGAAATATTTAAGCCCTACTACTTACAGTTCAAGAGATATACAGGGCTCACGCTGGGTTGAAAAAAGTGTAGCCGCTTTATGCGAAAAATATATATTATTCAGTTAATGCATTTGCATATTAATGAAGACATCACAGAAGTCACGATTACATAATCATGTCAACTCCTCCTAATTTTTCTTAGGTTGCTCAATCATACATATTACTTTTTTTTAACGAATTACAAACTTACTGGTAGATCCTTTTCATCTTTGACTGGCGTTGGGGGACTCATTCCAGCTGGTACACTATTGAAATAAAATTTTACTTTTAAGAATTCAACTATCATCCCCTAAAAAACTTTTTCTTGCATAACATTTGTGTTTGGTTAGTGGGAACCATTTGTAAAATGGCCCAAAACATTTACATTTAAAATAAAGGTATCTACGAATAAAATCTCACTAGCCCTAAAATATATGCAACATGGTTAACTCCTGGAAAGCTTAAATCATATCAGAATTCAATTATTTTCCTTAACTTTACAGTAACTATATAAATAATTTAAAATTTTTAAATAAACTGACCTTCTGCTGACATCAATGGTTGGTGGGGGTTTACTGGCTGATACAGGCTCGGACTTTCTTGGTATCTCAATATTTGGCATTTTAATATTCTTCTTCGGTGATGAGCCCCCGACAGGTCCTCTGTAGGCATTGTAATGCTGCCCACCTCTGGTCTGGTATGTGGGAATGGACTGCTGGGGACCATTTAAAGGTCTGGATGGCTTGCTGACCAGTTGAGTTTTGGGTGGGGGAGGAGGGGGAGGGGGTGGAGACTCCTGCCGCTGCATCATTGCTTTTGTCACTTTGGTGTACCCTGTCTCATTCAGAAAATTGGTCACAGCTGATCTCAACATCTTGTTTGCTATGAGTTTATCTGGGGAAACATCAGTCTCTCCACAGTGGGGGCATTTGTGATCTTCAGAGTCCAGTAGATGGTCACGGATACCTTTTGGAAGGAAAATATGAAGGCTTGAATAGCAGAATACAGCAAATATCAGCAAACAAAATATGAGTTCTAAATTACTTCTGCTTCAGATTTGCAGATATTTACACATAAATTCAGGTGTAAAACTTGTTTTGTTAAATTCATCATGAAAGCTATAAGATGTCACTTACATTCATCACAGTAGCTGTTACCACAGCAAGGAATGACCACAGCATCGGTCAATAGGTCCTTGCAGATTGGACAAACAAGCTCCTGTGGTACTTTGGCTTTATCTTGCTTCTTCTCCTTGACAGGCTCTGGTAGAAATGGTGGCCTCTCCTTCTTCCCGATCCGGTATGCTTCTCTATTACAATAAAATACCGAATAGTATCAATATACCTCTCTACTCCATGTACATGTATGTGATTTCATTATCAGGAAAAGGACGTACAACTTTAAAAATACACATGTATAATGAAATGTGGTATTAATAGAGCGGTCAACCTTAATGGAAATTTCATATCAGAAACACAAAAACTTTTAATTTCAAGAGCACCGCGTGGGATCGAAACGTATGGTGTTGTGCTTCCTTACATAGTTTTTGGGTATTTTCTCATTTTCTAAATTAAACTTTACAAAACTGAACAGCGGTTGCAGTAGAGCAACACCTAATAAATCAATCCATATCGTCCAGGTATATGGAAAGTTCATAGTTTTCGCAAACACTTCAGTAGTTTATCGACGACAGAAAATAATTCCTTTTGACGAACTCTTGAAGTGTTTGCAAAAACTACAGACTTTTCAGATATATAACCGACATGGACTTACTTATTGGACATTGCTCTACTGCAACGTCTCATTAGTTTTGTGCAGTATCACTTAAATGATGAGAAAACATCAAAATTCTCCTTAAAGAATCACAACATCATACGTTTCGATCCCACACGGTGAAGAGGTACAAAACAAAAGAATGAAAGTTAGTTGTTTTAATCTCAAACCAATTCAAACCAATGTAGAGATAACAACATATTCCTTACTTGTCTATGGTAGGTACAGCATATTGTCCTGAGCTCAGTCTAAACGCTCCCTGAGTATGCCTATCTGCTACTACAGTCAGAAAATCCATGGGAATTCCTGTGGGATAACGTTCCATTTTGTCTTTGGCAACTACTGGTTCCTAAAGTAATACCCGTTCATGAATCAAAAAGCCATGACCTTTGTCTTTATAGGATCTAGATCTCAAAGAGTCTCACCGATTAGTTGTACTTTTTTCAATAGAAATTACGTTACTTTTCCCATTCTATTTAATGAGGGTCAAGTACTTGATGTATAAGATTAGGCTTGACCGAGACTGAAGTACAAGTGGAAGTAACATACCCCTGGCTTCACAGGACAGTTCTCTATAAAGTGACCAGTACCATTGCACTTGAAGCACACGTACGTTGACGATGGTTTTCCCATTGGGCCTCTCTTCACGTAGCTGTGAAAAAGAATGTAAAATGAACATTCCATTTCCTCTTACTATGACAAATAGGAAAGAGAAAATAATGATAATTCATTTACAAAGGGATTCAAGGAAACATAATTCATGTCTCTTCACAGAATCTGTAGTATACAAGTTAGAATTCAGGAGGTATGAAAATTGTTAATAGCTCACTTCTTAGGATCAAAAGCTTCTGTGGACTGCTTTATGGCCGCCTCAATCTTCTCTTCCTCAGTGGCATCAGCTCTCATCAAGTTAGCTGACTACAAAATGTAAATGATTCCAAAATCTCAGCTTTTCTCAAAATGATAAGAAAACATAGGGTAATCAAAGATTACATGGCTCGCCTATACAGGTTTTTGTCAGAAACCAGGTTAAAATCTTTGAAAAGTAGGTCAAAGTCCAAGGTCAAGGTCACTAGGTCAAAGGTCATGGTCTCAAATGAAAGGTTTCGTCACAAGGTATCTACATGTGAAATATCAAAGCCCTACCCCCTTATAGTTCAAAAGATATAGCCTAGGTTAAAGTTTTGTCTACGGACGACGACGATGACAACGACAACGCCAAGGGTATGGCATTAGCTCTCCAGACTTTTTCTTCTCAGCGAGCTAAAACATTAAGTTCAATTTTCTCTCACACTTAGATGAATGAAGGATTAACAACAATAATTATTATTGAGTGACAAAACAATTCATAAAGTTGGTAAATAGCAACATAGAATGATTACCTCAATAAGAGCAGCGGGTTTGGAAACAACCGGCTCTGTAACCACCTGAACCTGCTATAGGGAGACACAACCAAATCATATTAACACCTGTAAAATACTTGTTCAATCATCAGATTTCCTGTAAAGTAAGATCACCCTTCTTTCATCCTCTCTCTCTTTCTGTATGGTACCTGATATACATAGACCTGTTCTTGTAAGGTTATCCAGTCTCTGCATTACTTTGAATGCTTTCATCTGCCATAGTATTGAGGTAAAGACTGATACTGAATGACATGCAGATTTAATATACCAGTCATCATAATGGTATCAGTGCCTCTTTTAACCATCAGGTTCCACATTTTTTATCCATACAGTCAAATATGTTATGTAGGGAAAGAATTTTATCTCCAACAGGGGAAACTTCCTGGGGACACACTCTTCAATGAATATTGTTGTTAAGCAAACGTCTGCTATCATTTCTTGATAATACGTCATCAATTCCACATCCATCTGCACACAATTCCAGGCAGCAATGTTATGTATGATGTTTCATTGATCATTACTTAATATCTCAGTCTATTGAGACAATCATAAATGTAAATTCATTTTCTCTAACTGCTATAGCCATCCTCTACTAAAGTACATTCATTACATGTAATTTTCTTTATAAAACTTTCTAGTATTCAAATGTAACAAACAACTCTTTCAATGTCCTTGACCTTATTGTATATAATACCTCTTTCCCTGACCTTGACTTTTACTTTGTGTAATCCATTTTCATCTTCATGTAAAAGTGGACAGACAGACAGACATGAAATGAGAAAAAGACATACTAGGATATAAAGTGATCCACATATGGATATATGTTTAAAATGTGACTATACAATTTTATCAAATTATATTTAATCTACCTTGCCTTGGTTCATTGTCCATTAATTCCAAATGTACAATGAACCAATCAAATTATTACCAAGCCTTGAAGCATATGTGACAAGAGAAATACTGGACAATAACCGATAGCTAGATAGTTGACACTTTTCTATTCTAATATATTGCAAATGACATCTAAACTGAGTGGAACAAATATGTAAGCATTTACACATATTAGAATGGATGCATATCAGTCTTTGGCTCAAATATTTATCTGTCAGACTGTTGAAAACTACGACCTTGACCTCAGTTATCATTAGGGTTGTTCCCCTTGCTATGGTGATCTTTATAGCAAGAATGAAAACCCTTAGCACCTACTGTTTAGTCAGTATCCTGATTATTATGAGTTTTTCTTTCTATGTCAATTGTGACCTTGACCGCAAGTTTCATCCTTTCTCCACGACCAACATTTATGGATATTATGGTTATTCTACTACTTTTCTTTCATTGCGATCATAAGGATTGGTACAAACAGACAGCAGCAATGCTGATACAAAACGCAATGCCTATCATATTTATTCTCTTATTTGCTTTTTAACTCACAAAAGGGGTAGGGCCATGAAGCCCAATATTAGCCCTATTCTTTTAACATTGGAATTCATCGTATTTTTATTTGTAATTTGATTCTTTGAAAAGTTCTTAACTAGATTTTGAGTTTAGATTGTAAACAATGCATTCATAAGTAGTTTTAAACAATCTGAAAACCCCAAAATCTGCAATTTTCTGAGAAATTGTTGCAAATATACATATTTCATTAAAATTAGCATTGGCCACATGCATGGACAAACAAGAAAAAAAAAAAAAAAAAAAAAACATATGAAAGGAAATCATATCTTCGTCAAAAAAGTTTCATGTTTGTTGATGCATTTGGCTACATCAAAATTCTCCATTAAATACATTTTCTACCTAGAAACAATCTTTTGTCAAGTACGTCAAAATGGGTGATTTGTTCCTTTCAATCATAGCAAGAAATATTAATCAATTTTGATGAGATATATCGAGTATTTTTCATTCAATTCATTTTCAAGGAAAATTGTAGAGTGATTTGGTGGTTTCCTGGCCCTACCCCTTTGAAAGAAAATAAAGACAACTCATTCTGCACTAATATCGCTATATTTGATACATTGTACTCGCAAAAAGTTATATCCCTGGTTATACGGTTATATTCCTAAAAGTAGGTCAACAACAATCATAGCTAAAACTGGAAACTCTGAAGCTCCACACCAAGGTTCATTCATTCAAAGATCTAAAACCTTGGTATAACAGATGGACAGACAGACAGAGTGGAAACCTATGCACCGTGTGGGATCGAAATGTATGGTGTTGTGATTCCGTACATAACAGTTTTTTGGTATTTTTTCATTTTCTAAATTAAACTTTACAAAACTGATGAGTCGTTGCAGTAGGGTAATGCCTAATAAATCAATCCATATCATCCAGGTATATGGAAAGTTCATAGTTTTTGCAAACACTTCAATAGTTTGTTGACGGTAGAAAATCACTCCATCTGACGAACTCTTGAAGTGCTTGCAAAAACTATAGACTTTTCAGATATGTAAACGATATGGACTTACTTATTAGGCATTACCCTACTGCAACTTCTCATCAATTTTGTGCAGTATTACTTAAATTATGAGAAAACATCAAAAATCTCCGTAAGGAATCACAACATCATTCGTTTTGATCCCACGCGGTGCTATGGTCCCTACAAATTTCACTGGTGATGGACTAATTATGAAGTACAGAAAACCATTTCAGGATGAACTACTAGCTGTGACATGGACCATGAAGGTATTAGATTGGTTCCAAGTCATGACATACCCGTAGCCAATGGATGACAATTCCATGACTTCAATTCAAGCAGGTATTGAAAAATTTATAGTCTGGTCAGTATTTGGCCATGCACTGTGACTTTGACCTCTGATAATGACCCACCCTTAGATCGTGGATTTCAAAACTTAAACATAATTCAAATCCATGCATGAGGTTGACCTAGGTTCAGTAGGTTTAAACATTTTCTATAAAAACTTTCTTTCATTAAAATATGCCCAGATAAAACCTCCCAAGATCAGATGGGTTAACCCTGTACGCTCCAAAGTCAGACCAATTTTTTCCTGAATCATAAAGGTGAGAATAGTCTTTTGACCTTCAACTTGAGGGTATCACAACCTTGTGGTTATCCTCATTATCATGAAAGTAAAAGATGGGAAGCACCCAAAACTTGTTTACTAAGTATAAGTTATGAATAAAATTGACTTCTACATGGTTTATACAGTTAAAATAACCCCAAACTGCCAAAGACAGTACGGCTGGATTGCGAAGCATAAATTTTAGTTGATATATACTGTATTTATCAAAGTTAATGTCAAAAGGAATATATATGTGAAGGCCCTATCCTTTACAGTTCAAAAGATATGTAGCCAATTTCAATTTTTTAGGAATGCAAGTCATGGTCACAATCTCAAATGAAAGGCCTTTTCACAAGGAATATTCATGTGAAACATGAATGCCTTACTATTTTGCTTCAAGAGGTATAGTCAAGCTTAAAGTTTTTGAAAAGTAGGCCAAACTAAAAGGTAAAGCTTGAAAGCCACAAGGTTAGATGGCATGGTCTTGTATGACCCATAACAGTTCACGAGATATATCCAAGGTAATGATTTTGAAAAGTAGGTCAAACTTCAAAGTCAAGGCAAATAAAGAAGGTCTCAAATGGAAGGTCTTGTCAAGAAATTCACATATGAAATATAGATCAAGAGACTTACCAATACTTTCCTACCTATCACTTTAACACAAATTGAATAATTGATATCAAAGGTCAAGATATTCTGATGCGTTAAATTCATCTCATCACGGTCTATCATCACGTAAAGTTGCTACTCCATACAACGACCTTAGTGCAACAACTAAACCAAAATATTGATGAAGACAAATTGACAGACTGATGGACAGGTTTTCCAATTTTTTGGAATAGACAGATTTTGCTTCACACTCCAGCAACAAGATTGACCATCATCCACTTTGAATGTTTGAACATCAACAGTTAATGTGCTGCAATGTTACAAGATTTAACGACTTCAAAATCTAAAATACTTACAAAATTCAGGCGATATGCAATAGTCCTTTTTCTTATTTGGACAAATAATTTTTTTTTGTTATTATTGAAATGCACTTGGAAATTCATGCATCTCTAGGATAATGTGTTCTCAGATCCACCGACCTGTTCCTTCTTTAAATATTTAATGACAGACTTATGTTCTACACATACTTGAAGTTCTTTAAATAAATGTAGTGTTCAAGAACATAAATATTGCCAACTTGCATTAAAAAACAAAAACCATGAAAGCTCTATGTGAATTTAAAGTCTATGATGTCATAGAAAAGCAATGTATCCTTACCTGCAGCTGCTATAATCTCCTATGCAGACTTTTAATAGGGAAAATTATCAAGAAAATGATAGCGCATATTCATCCATGAAAAGGCTTTTTCAAGGAAGATACATATAGTAATGTACACGTATGTTCGCTAAATTGAATATTATGAATCTTTAAAAAAATCTTCTTGGTTTTCCTCATTTCATGTTAACTGGAGCAGTTTCAAGCTAACTACACCATTCCCAATTTCACATAAATAGATAAGCAACCCTTACCAGGTTCGTAGAATTTACCAAGTATATCTGTTAATGGCAGAGAAACTTTCTTGAGATGCAGTCCCGCATGAAATCAAAAAATGTTAACTTGACCTTGAACATGACCTTGTCATGATGTAATGACCTTTTCCGAGTGTTGCATCTCATATTACAGACATTTCTTGCTTGTTTGGTTTATATTAATAATATATGATTAAAGTTGTAGACATTTTTGCAATCTCAGATTAACAGACATAGTGATCCCTTCTTGCTTGGTTCTTTTGCAACAAGAAAAAACAGACGTATCAATTCCACACCAAAGAGAGGATGACTACAAATTCACTGGGCATTCCAACAACACTCATAATGCTGATGACTCTGGCATACATTCAATTTGGAGATGCGGAGGATTGTGCATCTTTACTGTTATACATGTACCTTTTGTTTGGACAGTAAAGTCTATATCAGGTACCAGACACACACATACTCACATTCTCACATACACAGAGAGACAAACAATGTAAAGACCCTGAAATGAAAGGTTTATTAGATCTTGGCTTGATATGATAGAAGACTGTAAGGCTGATTCAAAACTGCATGCTTCATCTTCTTTGATTTATTCTTTCAAAGGATCATATACAGTTCATTGGACGGCATATATTCTGTATATATAATAGCACTTTTCAACATCTTCATTACATGTTTTTAATGAGGTATTGTCTCTTTTAAACACTGGTAAAGTCTATGTAAATAAAAGCATGTATCCTGAAAAAAATAGCATCAATATTGCATAGACAAAATACATGTATATCCTTGTATTATACTACACTGTATATTTCAGAGTAGAATTTGATCATAATGTTTGCTCTAAGTCTCACATATAATGACATATCAACGAAATGATTCTTGTTTAACATCTGATCAATGAGAGTTAAGAAGGTACTTTAATATCAAAATACAACTTAAACTCATGTATAAGACTTCAAAATGAACATACCAGAACATTTAAATGAAAAACAGATACTCATACAAATTTTAGGAGAAATGAATGGAAGTTATCCATCTTAAATTTTCAATGGCAAGACAATTTTTCTGTTGTTTTGAATATCTTGACAAAACATCATTCCATTTGTTAAAATTCTAACTTCTTCTCATTCAAAATTTTTTTGACATCATGAAAACAAAATTTGGCAAATCTGATATGAACATAAAGGTAGAAAAATGCTTTCAAAAGCTAGATCAATCTTGAAGACTTCAAATACATGTATTAGGATTTCTGATCATCTATATGTCTATTCATTCATGTATAGGGTAAAAATATTACTTTGTCGTAATTATAGATGCATTCATTATTTAATCCAAAAACATCAATGGGTACAACAAAATGTATGTCTTATTCTAAATACTGTAAATGTGGAAATTTTTGTGTGGGGGTAATTTTCGCATTTTTCGCGAATAGAGGGTTTCGCAAAAATTTCCCCAGCGCAAAAATACCCCCCCCCCCCCCACATGAAAATATCCCCGTTGCATTCTGACAATGGGAAAGACATTTTTATCTTGAATATTTCCCCTACGTGAAAAGTCTTGTGGTTATATTCGCGAAAATTTTCCCCCACAAAAATAACCATGTTTACAGTAGATGTGACACTTTATACCCTTGGTATATCATATACTTCACTCCTGCTTTAACAAAGTAAAAATGTGAACAAACTGACCTTAAAAATTCATGACACATATCATTCTCCTTTCCCATCGAACAATTAATTTTGTGTAAATATAAACTTGACTTATACATGTATTATGATACAAGTGTGGAAGCATGCTACTGATTCATTAATTTGTACCAAAGTTCTGTCTATTTTAAAAATGTCATATTTTTTTGACAACTGAAAGAAATTTTGAAAGGCAAGTTATTCAATAAAGTATTTAGATACATGTATATACATGTACAAATCTTGAGAATTCTTGTGGCAGAACATCGCACCTATCCTTTTGGATACACAACTATTTAAATGCACAACATAAAATGTTTTTGTTAAAATGATTCACATATTAACTACTTTTTCTTGAAATTACATGTATGTGTAAGCCGAATCTTCACTCATATTGAAGACAGTAATTCATAGTTTTTCCTCTTGATTAACAGCATAAAATAATAACTACACCCCACCTTTTTGGATATCATATAATGTCAAGTATTTAAAAACAAACTTTTCAATTACGTATTGTACATGTAAATGGATTAAACTTCCCTGAGATATGAATGCTTTGTAATCTTATAACAGAATTGTAAAATATGACAACAACAAAATGATCTTACAATCACCGACATAAAGGTATACAAAATCTATTTATATGCATCATGTTCATGGTTATCTTTAGATAAACGAAAAAGTTTCAGTATCGAAATACCTTTCACTTTCAATTAATTACAATGAATTACATGTGCCTTTCCTCATAAGTTAATTGAACCTTGCTGAATTTAAATGATGGATGAGAAAACTGTGGAAACTGAAAAATATTCGAAGTAAGAACTTGTTCTTTTTCATTATCAAATGGTCTATTCCTTAACATTACGTTTGAAACAAATTCAGGAAATTACAATTTACACTTCTTAAGACATAACATTGATCAAGTTTGCTTTGGTTATGAACATATTACAAGAACAACTTTTTGATAGTACAAACAGCAATGTTGCTTTAGTGAGCAAGATAGTCTTATATGAGATATTCTAACTTTAATTACTATATGTAAACTACAATAAATAACAAAAGTAGACATCATTATCCTCTATTCTCATCACATACTGTAAATCCACACATTTCTTAATAGCTACAATTACACACATATCAGAAAGATAATTTCAGACATAAACTTTGGTCCCAACATTTGTCAAACACTTCCGATCATATCCTCTAACATTTCAAAGTTCAAACATGAGAATTTTACCTATAAAGTCTGTTAAAATAAGTCACATTATACATGTATTTATACATATGGCCTTGAAGAAGACCTTTAGTTAATGTATAAGAAAGCCTTTAGTCAATTACACATTGAAGTCAATATAACAACATATGAAATGGAAACATTCATAAAATCTTCAGTAATAACACTTGAAATGTGTAGAATGAAATTATGAATATGTAGATTCACATGCAAAGTTTACAAACTGTAATGGTTACATGTACAAGTATCTGAACACAAGATTGCACAAATTCAATCATATATGTATGTGTATCATATATAAGGCATAGGTAATGTAGATTCAAAATTTCACATACATGAAGAATGATTCATGAACATACAAAATATATCACAACAAACATATATCACAGACTATTTAAACAATTCAAAACATCATTAAAATATCAAACTAGAGTAGAATAGAATAAAATTAATTTCAGATCATATCAAGAAACATTTTAATACTATACCCCAAACAGATGAAAGAAACCTACTGGTTTTGGGTCTTCTACATATGCCTTCCTGAAATTAAAAGACAGAACTTCAAATACATACAAATTTTATCAAAAGAGATGGAAATTGTGCAAAATGAATTTTCAGTGAATAAGTATAAGTCAACATCTGTATGCTATTTGATTTAAAAAGGCTTGCTTTTGATTATTTAGTGACATACATGTATTTATCATCTAGCCATATCTTAATGGAATAGTGTCTTGTGCAGTATTTACAGTGTCCAAAATTCTTCAAATAATTCGAAAAAAAATCATCATGATATTAGACCATATTTTACAACAAATGACGTGTTGTAACCTACACTACAATCCATCAGTAAGTAAACACTTTTTTTCTGTTAATTTTGCCTTTAGATCATGAATGGTTTCTAATTCATTACTTTGACATAATATGACCATGCCACTGCCGACAGACGAATGGATGGTGCTAAATGATATGTTGTAATATAAGGCCTTCATGATACCAGACCACACATTATATAGTAGTTTACGTATTCTTACATAGTCTTAGGACCTCTAGGGACAGTGCCTTCTGCTACAGGGATTCTGGCCACTATCACAGAGGAGTTCTTTGGAATCATCTCATCCTCATCGGAGTATGCTATAATTACAATCAAAACATACCGTTATACATGTACCATTATACAAGTATTTCTAAATCTAAGAATCACGATACACACTGAAAATTTGAAGTGCAACACCAAGTAAGTGAAAGTAATTTGCTAATCATTTGTCATCAACTTACTGTAACAAATAAATGCTACAGAAAAATTCTTATTGACTTGGAATTTTACATCTTGATAAACCATATTAACCGCTATTTAAAGGCAGTATGGCCAGATTTTAGTTTAAGTTATTGTATACTTACTTTATCTACAGTATTGTTATTACAAAGAATCTACCAGTGAAATATTAAAGCCATATCCCTTATAATTCAAGAGATTAAGCTAATTTTAAGGCCATGATCTCTGAAAGGTTCAAAATCACAGTCTCATTTGGGTCTTGTCATAAAAAATCTTTATGTTAAATATGAAAGCAATACCATTTATCGTTTCAGAGATAAAGTCAAGTTATAATTTTGAAAAGTATACCAAAGTATAAAAGACAAAGTTTCATAAAAATTGCTGAACGTAAGGAATCTATAAGTGAACTATGGAAGATCTACGGTCTACCAATTTAATACAGTTCAAAAGACATCACAAAAATGTTTGTTTTTGAAAAGTAGGTCAATCTTCACGGTCAATGTCACTAGGTCAAAAGGCAAGGTCACAAATGAAAGGTCTTAAACTCTTATACCGGTAACAAGGAATTTGAACATGAAATATGTAAAATCCCTACATCTTTTAAAAGGTTCAAAAGATGTGGTCAAGGTTAATGTTTTTGATAAATGGGTCAAACTTCAATGTCAAGGTAAATAGGTCAAAAGTCAAGGTCTTAAATGAAAGGTCTGATTATGGTTAATAATTATGTCATACTTGTCAATTCTCCACATAGTTCTCTCCCTATTGGCTAAAACACAATTCAGAATTTTCTATCTCAAGATCAAAGGTCAAGGTCAAAATATGTTGCTGCATTTGATTTGTCTCATCACGGTCTATCACCATGTTAAAGTTTCCAGTTGCTGCTCCAATTATTTTTTTTTCCATAGAGACTTTAACACAACAGTTTAACCAAAATGTTGACACTCTGATGGATGGACTTCACCATTTCATAGACTGGATTTTGCTTCACAATCTGGCCAAAAATGTAATTCATCTTGAACAAACCTTTCTTGGTAATGGCATTTATGATTTGTAGATCCACATCAGTTTCCCGTAACTTTTTCCTTTGCATGATTGATCTCTTGAGATCTGCCAGGGAGATGTGTAAACCATCAAATGTAATGGAATCATAGTCCAAGCTGTTCTTGAACTTGAAGTGGATGCACGCCATGATGAAATGTCAAACTGCGAACGCAGCCTTACGTAACTTATTCCTCTTGTGCCAGTTTACATAATGAAATCACTCCTGAAAAAAAATTGTATTGTGTTACTTTCAATCCATCGTACATTTATTGATAGGTTATTTAAAGTTATATGATTCTGATATTAATGATTTAGAATACAATATTGGTAAATGAAATTTAAAATCTGTTACAGTGATTGGGATGGATAGGGGACATGCATCATACATGTAGTACTATTGTAAGTGTTGCAACCATTCTAAACCTTGATTTTATAAATTATTACTCATAGAGACTGGACAACACTTCATTTGACAAAATTTTTCATTGTGACATCACATTTGATTGCATCGTCTTGGTGTGTATAGATGCACTGTTGTGTATTCTGCTTTGACATCATAATGAAAGTATTGTCCAATTTTGTGATGGCTGGTGACTGGTTGTCTGACCAGATTATTGGCAAATAAGCCATTCCCCTGCCAATAGGTATGGGTTCTTTTCCAGGGCTCTCCATCGGCCTGATTTGGGACGGATATTCAGCCCTGTTCCCGATGCAAAATTGTATCTTTTTTCACATTTATTGACCAATCTTTCCCAATTTAACACTTCATGGAAAGTTTTATAAACATAGGGTCATCAAATATGACAGCGCTCACCTCGATGGCATCATTGTCCCATGACCAGCATCTGTACCTACGTTTTTCCAGATGCATCATCCACATAAGTTTGGTTGATAAAAAATTCAAGGAAGGCTGGAAATGAAGATTCTAATTTTACAATACCTGGTCAATCAAGCGTGAAATATAGGTCAGATGCAGCATCTGTACAGTGCATTGCAGTAAGCATCCTCAAATAGTTTTTTTATTGATCTAGAACTTAAAATAGGCTGGAAATTTTACTTAACCTGATTGCCAAGAATGGAATGTGGGTCAAATGCAGCATCTGTACAATGCATTACATTAAGCATCCTTAGATGCATCATCCATGCAAGTTTGGTTGGTGTAGGACCTATGGTAAGCCAGGATATAAGTCCCATTTTACCAAACCTGCTTACTCAAGCATGAAATGTAGGTCAGATGCTGCCTCGATACCTTGCATTGTTGTAAGCATCATTAGATGCATCAACCACACAACTTTGGATGACCTAGGACTTATTGTAAGGTAGGAATGGACTTGTCCCATTTACCTAACCTGCTCACTCAAGCGTAAAATGTGGGCAAGATGCAGACTCTGTACCATGCATTGTAGTAAGCAAGCATCCTCAGATGCATCATCCATGCAAGTTTGGTTAATGTAGGACTTATAGTAAGGCAGGAATGGACCTGTCCAATTTTACCTAACCTGCTCACTCAAGCGTAAAATGTGGGTCAGATGCAGCCTCAGTACTATCATGGCAGTAAGCATCCTCAGATGCATCATCCATGCAAGTTTGGTTGGCGTAGGACTTAAAGTAAGGCGGGAATGGACCTGTCCCATTTTACCTAAGCTGCTCACTCAAGCATGAAATGTAGGTCACATGCAGCCTCCGTACCATGCATTGTTGTAAGCATCCTCAGATGCATCATCCATGCAAGTTTGGTTGATGTAGGACTTATAGTAATGCGGGACTGGACCTGTCCCGTTTTGCTTAACCTACATGTATAGTGTGGACGCTGACGACGGGACGATAGCATAAGCCCCCCTCTACTTCATCGAGGTGAGCTAAACACCAGTTGAAAATGCTTAATTTCAAGTGATAGGGCTCTCGCACCCATTTTTGGGACTGGGGCCAGGACCGGGACCTTTGAATTTGGGAAAAATAGTGGCGTTTTCTACAAAATTGGGAAAAAACATGAATAGATTTAGATACTTTTTCACTTAAAAAGCATTTTTAATTTGTTTTTTTTTTCAGAATTTTCCACGAGGTATCAAATTGGGAAAAAAGAGTGAACAAATTGGGGAAAAAAGATACTATTTTGCATTGGGAACTGGGCCGAATATCAGCCTCAAATCAGGCTGATAAAGAGCCCTGAGTGAAAATTGACAGAGATCCCTGCAAAGAAGCGTTTTTAAATTGTAATTGAATTATTGAAATGAGAGCATTCTATATCATTTTGCGTTTTTATTTTTTCACAGTTTTTGAGAAAACCCTGCTATTTTTCCCAATTTCAAAGGGCGCCAGCCCCTGTCCCAAAAATCAGTGTGAGAGACGTGTTCCAAAAATAAATGTAGGTTATAAGTGTCCTGTTCTGAAAATGGATATTCTTGTGAATCTTATTCTACATAATAGCTATTTCTTTTTTGTACATGACGCACATGGTATCATAAGGAGGGCCATCAATTAATTAATGAAGCTTATTCTTCATTGAAAACAGCGGAAATTGTCATAAAAACGTAAACAAACCAAACGCAAATGCGGTCCTGCATGCGCTTGAATGATAGCAGTGATTTTTCTAAGAAACTTGGGGATGGGGTTGGGCCGTGGAGTTGGGAAAATTAAAAACATTTGGGATTATTTTGAGGAAGTACTAATATTAATAATAAAGTAAAATGACACTTTATACAATCAAAAGCTCAGAATTGAATGTTTAATCAAATAATTTTTATTTTATGCTTACAACGATATGGCAAATAATTAGTAAATTTGCTACTTTTGAACCAGTAAATTACACTAATTTTGGTAATAATTCCATCTACATGTGATTAGGAAATTTTAGAGCCACTATTTTTCCTTGGGAAAAGGATCGAATAACAGCCCAAAAAAGGGGCAAAAAAAATCCCTGGATAGCTCTTTTTTTCAAGCGCAATTATAATGCAGACAAACTCGAAAACAAAACTAGAATACAATCAGAATGTCTTCAAAAAGACTTAAATTGATGGTCAGGCTGCGCCATTTAATTTCAATTTTGGTAAGCAAGTAAGTGCTGAACAAGCAAATGATCAGAACAACTCCAACTGTTACAATTTATCGCTTATGTGAAATAAAACTAAATAAATTTCATAGATTGCAAAATTTTTGAATGATTGCCACATGATATCCAAATAAGGCAAAAAAATCTCCTTGAAAATGCTAAAACCCGCAGTTTTTACTACACACCCCCTGGCCCATCAAGTAGAGGATGGTTGTGTCTGGTAAGAAGTAGTGTGAGTGGTAACGAAATTATGGGAAATTCTATAAAGTGTTCTTCAGGTCCAGTCCAAAGCCAATCGGGCTATATCCCAAAGGAGCTATATGTCCTGATCATGGCATAATTTTATGATTTTATGATCGGGCATTTTTCATCTTTTTTATTTTATTTTCCAACCAAAAAATATGCGCATAAAGTAGACTGGCTTTATGAACATGTGAGAGTGAAAAACATGCCATGAAATCAGATTATAAAAAAATTATCCTAGCATTTCAAAGTTTACATTTTTCTCATCGCTCATCAAACTTTTTTGAAATCAAGAAAATTTATACAAAATGAGATCATATTAATGACTTATTCTAAAGGACCAGAGCCACGAACGGCAAAATCGGCCTAATTTGCCACAACGTTCATCTTTTATATTTTGATAGTACCATATTTCAGCACTTCAGAACTGGCCAACTTTGTGATTTACGGTCTTGCTGAAGCAAAATATTTTAATTTGAATTGAGGGTATGGCATATTGTTTGCGACGTCATTTGACGTCATTTTCACATATGACGTCGCATATTATCCCACCTCTGGCAAATTTCTTGTAATCTGATTGGTCGAGAAGAACCGAATATTATGTTGTATCATTTTACTGACAGGATATTATTTCAATATCCTGCTTCTACTAAGACGCTTTACGATATTGACGTCACCGAGATGCTTTAAAATATGGTGACGTTACATACACAAGTCAAAAGCCATCGGTGGGATAAATTCGTTATACAGTGTTTTACAGGGGAGATACAAAAATATATTGGGTCGATGAAAAAAGTTGTATTGGGCTCGGCTTCGCCTCGCCCAATACAACTTTTTTCATCGACCCAATATATTTCTGTATCCCCCCTGTAAAACACTGTATAACTAATAATGTCAGGACAAGTACCATGAATTACTAAGTATTAGAAATGATAAGAGATATTTCTACATTGAGAAAATGTGTGAAATATTAATATAAGTAATTAAAAGATATTTTTAAAATCTCTATAAATACAAAATGTGTATAATTTATTGTGCACAGTCCGTATTAGTTTTGCCTTTGCTCGAAATCACAGGCTGAAAATGTTCATCCTGGAACTACAGTATGCATGTCTTCTATGTAATACTTTTACTTTTTCACTTTTTGTATTTGTCTAAATCGCGTTAGATGTAAGCTGCATCGTTCCAGAAGAAATTGGTGTCATTATTTATGATTATATGAAAAAAAATAGACTTCATGTTTACCATCACCAAACATAAGGGGTCGTGTATAAAAACATGATATATCTTTTAAAAATTTAAACATAATTCTATTAGTACTACAGTCAGTAATAATAAATAAAACATGAATAAATACATATATAGTTATATGTATTCGTCTTAATAGATTTTTATTTAAGTTTATAGAAGATATATCATGTATGTTTGTATACACAACCCCTTATGTTTAGTGAGTTTCTTCGCGTTTCGTTCGGACGTATTCCGTCGGCAAACAACCGTCTGTTATTGGTAAAGCTCTACTAATACAGCGTGTATAAGTGTAAATAAGATAGAGATCGAGATATGGAATACGAATACATGTACGTAATGATTCGCGCTTAGAGGGATGGAAATTTATATATGTTACACGAATAAGAAAACCACCGATCCAAATCTGCCTGAACAGTACAATGAATGTGACAAAACAATGTCATAGATGCACAACATTATTAATTTCTGGAACGATGGACCGTAGTAAAGGTGATTAATGTTCGAACGTTATGAATTGTGCAGCGTTCGCGTACTTTTGAAGAATCAATTTTTTTTCTCACATTTTTTGCAATATCGGATAATTGGCGAATCTAACGGGAGGAATAAGGCCAGGGCGAGAAGGGAGCATGTTCTCGACTCTCCCCCTTTTTGCGGTCAACATTTTTAATGACGTGATTTTTTTTTCAGAACTTGATTATAAAGCTTTTTAAATATAACTTACACTTTAAAGGTACGGTGTCCTTGAAAATTATTTAATTTTACAAAATCTTTCTTTTCATATGAAAGTTTACGTTCTCATTTGTATAAATTCAAATTTTCAGGCGAATCTAATGCATACATTCGCAGCTATATTATAGCCGTTTGAAAACGTCATTTTTAATTTAGGGTGCGCAGCTCTAATTCATTTCGTTGGCGCCACCTACAATGTATTGTGTTTTTCGATAGAGATATATGGAGGTTTAATTTTACAAATTCGACAATATTATGTTCGTTACTGCATATTTTCTAATAAAACTTTTTATGTCTCCTTTTTTTCAACCAAGACGCGTCGGAATAAATATTACGTTTTCAATAAAATTTATTTTCAGGGACACGAAATTGTGTAAATAAATTATTATATCACGGTCTCCTATCCCCTGTAATCCTTTATATTGGGCGCTGGACTTTATATTACATGAAAATATACGGACAGAGAATTGATCCAGAATAGTCTGAACCTCAATCAAAATTCGCTGGTTCGATATATCGTTCGTCAATCATCTATTTCAAATTAATCATTTGGTTTAAAGTTTTCCCTCTTTTTTTTTTTTTTTTTTTTGTCTTCAAAAATCCCAACCTCCTACTTAATGAAATAAGATCATAAATGTTTCGTCTTGGGTGTCGATCTATTTTCTCCTTTATGCTGCATTCATATTACGTCTCTCTTTTATGTTTCGAATTTTCATCATCTATCCCTCATCTTCCAATTACTCTATCATATAGGATAATTCTAGAAAGCCGATGCATTTTTTGTTTACATATTTTATTCCCGTATTAGGAACAGTTTAGGAGATAACATACACATATATAACAAACAAATAAACCGAAACCCCCAACATCCCAGTGATCCCACATACATTGTATATGCCTTCTTTAAAAAGATGTTTAAATTATTCTTTTATTTTTTCCTCGTAGCATCACGTGTATACATACCGATATATACAGGGAAGACATAGAGTGGTTCAAAAGATTTAAGTATAACGAAAATACATGTACGTATCGTAACTTCTCGAGTGCTCAACTTGACATTTCAGGAAATTCATAAACGTCAATTTTGATGACGTCATTAGTATAAATGACGTCACAAATATTATCTACTATAGAGCAGTTTTCTGAAGGATTGGAATAGTTTGAAATATATGTAAAAGTAATCAATAGCCAAATTTATAAAATTTTACATAATTTTAAAAGCCTTCAGATTATCTTCTACCTATCTTGAAATACAACGTCTCATTTTCATCGTCTGGGAAGTCTTTATCATGACGTTCTAACCATCTTTGATGAACAATTTGTCAAGAAATGTGCCAACAGAGAACTCATAAAAGTTTAATTTTCGACTACGACCGGACCTTCTACCATAAAATTCTTCATCGAAATAATCACATGTATAATCAAAGAATATTTCAATATAATTATTTTTTTGGTAGAATGTCCGGCACTATGCGAAATTATCGATTAAATTTCATGATATCTCACAAAAATACCGGAAATGCAAAACCTGGCTTGGTTTTGTGCTCTATATCTTCTTAAGACATGTCCGGAATCTCACAACTTCGCACGTTTTCGAAAGACAAAATGTTCTCCTTTCCTTTTATTGATAATTTAGAAACATTGTCTGCGTTTGAAAATATACGAAAACTATAGGCCGATATCGCCCTTCGTGGCTCTGGTCCTTTAGAGAAATAATTCCTATGTAAGTAATAATGCCTCCCAATGGGGCTATATATTTATAGCCTCATCGGTACATTATAGCCCAATCAGGCCGAACTTCGGCCCCCTACAGACCCTAAAGAAATTCCTGTAACATCATCAGAAACAAGAAACAACAACTGTTTTGTAATTCCACAGGCTAAATCTAATATTTTAAAAACTCTTTCCTTGCGCGTACCATCAGAGATTGGAACCAACTATGCTTATAACAGGTACGGGATTACTCCAGAAATGGCTATAATAGCTAAATATGGCTATAATAGCTATAAATGGCTATATTGGAGAAATGATTTTAAGTACTAAAAAATAAAATTTTTGAATTTTTCTTTCAAACTGAAAATCGCAAATCTTTACGACCACCTGATCAAAGTGTACAAAAGAAGTTGGTATGTAAAACTTACAATTTTCAAGTTTTGACCAGGATAAGTTATCGAAATTTGACTCATTCAATCTCAAAGATGGTACATTTTACATGTCAACTTCTTTAGTAAACATTGTTCAGGTGGTCATAAACATTTGCGATTCTGAGTATTAGCTCAAAATTCCAAAATTTACTTATTTAGTACTTAAAATTATTTCTCCAATACTGTAAAACGAAAATATTTAGCGCTCGATTTATTTTAGCGCCATTAGTGCAAAGGCATGGTTGCGCTAAATTAAGTAGTGCGCTAAACTTTTCAGATGCAAATTTTAATAAGAAAGTATTCGACATTTTATTCAAAGTGCATTACACCGTGTCCATGGCATGGTCTATCCGGCAACGCTTGTTGTTTTTATAGCTAATTAGATAATTGGATTAACGCTAGCGCTTGGGTAGATAATGATAGTACACGCGCAATGATTAACATGTACTTTATAACACAAGGTACAATTTAATTTATACGGTAAAAAAGGAGATCTATAAAGAAAAGTTTACAAACATTTATACAAGCATACGAATAGGCAATTCAATTGCCTAAGACACGTGCCGGCATGTATAGTCAATACCTCTATGTATATCGGTGTGAACAAGTACATTAGATGCGCAGTCTTTAAAAGGATATATTTACAAAACGTGAATAAAATTGTCATGTTAGCGCCGTTGCCGTAAAATGATTCATTACGCCAAGTTGAATAAGGAGCTGTTAAGATAAGGGCTTGATTTAGCCCTGAAATCACTCGATTATTTCTCGTGCGCTGTTCTTCTATTTCAGGTAAAAAGTGGTCGGGATTAAAATATAAAGTATTAGAAGATTCTAAGTAGGTATTTTATTTAAAAAGATTTAGTGAAAGATGTTATAATTACGGGTTGAAGAGGTAGGGGTACTGATGAGAGAAAACGTCAAATATGGAGCGAAAATTCGCAAAAAAATGCATTAGTTTACACAAATTTGATGTTTATTATACTTCTCTACCTTTTAATGTAAAACTTGGATAAGAGAAATTAACCTTGATGTTATTATATCAATATAATCGGCGAAAATCGCAATCCGGAATCTGAAAAACGGTTATATTTTGTATTTATCAGCCACATATGTAGCTTTCAGGCGCGAAATACGCACAGTGACGTAGAAATAGACAACTTTCTCGTTCATTTCCTTCCTAACGGTTAATCATTTGATCGGAACACACTCTGAATAGATTGTTACATGATATTAAAAGAAAAAATGGCAATTTTAATTTATTTTACCACTCTAAATACTGATTCTAAAATAGTGATCCATCCCCCCTTTTTTTCGTTTTTCGCCTGTGGGACATTGTTCCCCCCCTCGGTTCAGAACCCCACTTCGTCAGAAAATTTGTTTTATTGATATACACCTGTGGTAAAAGTGGCATTCTGAACCGAGGGGGGGAACAATGTTGTAGAAAAACTTTTCCGTTTTCCATTGATTTCTATAGGAAAAACGCTTATTTTTACCCAAAAATCGGTCTTATTTTGAATAATTTATCCAACCTGATAGAAGATTCATATCTGTACCAAGTAACTTCTTATTTTTACCGAAAATTTTTCTCAATTTTAGCATTTTGAAATTTTGACTTTTCAGGGCAGATTTTACGCCTTATCTTAACAGCTCCTTGGGATGATATATATTCATCCATGTAACAGAACAGCATTATTTTCTTTCATCACTTTTAATAGAATTGATAATTATTTCGTATTACCAACGATCGTCCAAACATGAGACACGACGGATACTGTTTGTCTGATGTTACAAAAAATTACGATTCATCGACGGCAATTTCCTACCGGCGATGTCTGAGAAACAAAGTCTTAAAGTCTCTGTGCGCTAATTTTATCGACCAGATGGTGTCAATGCGCTAAATTAAGTTTGCGCCAAAAGGGTTTCATCCCTCATTGCACTAAAATATGTTTGCGCTAAATATTCTCGTTTTACAGTATAGCCATTTATAGCTATTATAGCCATATTTAGCTATTATAGCCATTTCTGGAGTAATCCCGGACCTGTATAAATATTCACTATAGTGATTGGGAAGGAAATTTTGCGATTGGGCCATTTTCCATAATTTTCTAAAATGTCCATGGGAAATTCAGCACTGAGACTTCAATGGGCTATTTTGCAAGTAAATGGGACTATGGCGCATGGCTCCTGTCCTCCCCAATCAGTGAATCACCGAAATTGTGAACGTCAGATCAAGATGGCGTACACAATGTTCAGGAACCGCATGTTGAACATGTTGAATATCTGTTGACATTCAAAAGAATAAGATATTCAGTCACTTTTATCGAATTCAAAAGGAAAATTACAAAGTGAGGAAGTGTTTTCTAACCTACATAAAGGACATAAAATTTCTTACAAAGCAGCGTAAAGTTGACAACTGTTTCGAGCTGACAAAGCACCTGCAACGATTTCTTGTCACGTGATTTTACAGCATGCCGATCTCGAAAATTTTCGATTCGATAATCACAAAAAATTCCGCTATAAATCTAGCTAAAAAAGAAAAAAAAATAAATAAATATCGTTAACAATTTTGAATATTTATAAGTTACATATTTAGTTCTATTTGTTTCAAAAAGTTTATTCCGTCGAAAATATTTTTTTAAATGACTACAGTATGTCTAAATTGGCCTTCTAAGGGATTAACCAATTATACTGCATGCAACCCGTAATTAACCCCGCGTGTTTTAGCTGTATAAAATCTTATTCAAATGAGGGAAATTCTAAGTAAAGTTTCTTTGAGGAAAAGTTTATCAGTATTTAGACTTGCAAAGGAGGCTATAGCTTTATCGGGAATGCGGTCAAGTGTGCTTGTCAGAAGCTTTCAGGAAAGAAAGAAAGAAAAAAAATGAAATTTATTGTTGATCTTAGGTATGGTAGTTTTGAAAGGAATTGGTCTGCACATAATAGAGCAACATGACCTAGAAACCACAAAATGTTGATTCAAGGTACATGCAACATAGGCTATATAGCATGATAGGTTCTTGACCAATAGTTCTGAGTGTAAAATCTGAATTTTAGAAATGAATTTATTGAATGTGAGGGTTTTACATCCAACTTAATTCGCTGTGATATTTTTCAGGAAACCTCAGAATATTGAATTTTTCTAAGTTTCAAGGGACATAATTCAGCACACAATTGAGCGACTTGACTCAAACATAAAGTTGATGTATATTTCTTGATGTGAAATGTATATCCAAGATATCAATTGATTATCTTTAACGGTTTTCATTCCAATGTCCGGAAATCATTTTTTTTAAATTTTTCTAAGTTTCAAGGGGCATAATTCAGCACATAATTGAGGAACACGACCCATATTCATAATTGACCTGTATTTCTTAGTGTTAAAGCTATATCCAATAAATAAATTGATTATCTGTAATGGTTTTCCTTTAAATGTCCGGAAACCAAAAATTTATGAATTTTTCTAAGTTTCAAGCGGCATAACTCTGCGCGTAATTGAGGAACATGACCAATATTCGAACTTGACCTGTACGTATTTCTGGGTGTAAAAGCTATATGCAAGAAATGATTTGATTATCTGTGACGGTTTTCCTCTAAATGTCCGGAAACCAAAAATTTGTGAATTGTTCTAAGATTCAAGGGGCATAACTCTGCACATAATTGAGGGACACAACCCATATTCGAAGTTGACCTGTATTTCTGGGTGTAAAAGCTATATGCAAAGAATGAATTGATTATCTGTGACGGTTTTCCTTTGAATGTCCGGGAACCAAAAATTTGTGAATTTTTCTTAGTTTCAAGGGGCATAACTCTGCTCGTATATTGAGGGACATGACCCATATTCGAACTTGACCTGTATTTCTTGGTGTAAAAGCTATATGTAAGAAATGAATTGATTATATGTGACGGTTTTCCGGAAACCACAGATGGGACGGACGAACGCACGCACGTACGCACGCACGCACCCTCACACGGACGTACATGTGCATCACTATATACCCCACCATTTTATGGCGGGGGTATAATAATCAACAGAATAAGGATATAAAAGAAATCTTTTCAAGCTATGGAATTTAAAAGCAAACCACAATATACGTTGTTTAAAATTTCTTCCCCAGATTTATAGAGAATTATGTTATGGCGCTGTCCGTCTGTCCGTCCTCATGCATACCTTCTTAGAAGCGATGCAGCTGCCCTATGAAATTCAAATTTACTATGGGAATTGTCCATAGCAATACGAAGAGTCCTACAAATTTTCTAAGACATTGGTCAAAAGTCAACTGAAATCACCAAAAAAACGAAGTGAAATTTCATCTAAAAAAACAACATGTTTTTGATTGTAGTGAAAGTACAGTAAGTAAAGTCAAAATTTGCCTATTTACCAAACAGATCATGATGACGATATTACCCAATGATTACCATCAAAGAACATTGATAAAAATCCATGTGATTTATACCCTTTTCCACCATCGCATAATATCTCGTGCCAGGGTGATTTATCATGCAACGAGAATACGGGATAAATCCATCTGATAAATATAAACCTAATATTATGTAAATAGTGGTTGAAAATAAGAAAATACACCCATATCCATGGAAACTTCTGACCACTTTAGGCAGAAGTCATCTCGCACGCAAGGAAATTATGTACAGTGTCTTATGATATATTACGGTATTTTTAACAGGTTGCAATGACGAAACAAAATACAAATGTAATAGACTAATAAGAACTCATGGGCGGATCCAGGATTTTTTTCAGGGGGGGTGTCCTAAAGTCCGAATTATTTTGAAGAGCCCCCCCCCCCCCAAAAAAAAATAAAATAAAATAAATTAATTAATTAATAAAAAAAAAAATAAATAAAAAAGGCCACACCAGAAAATAAAGTCCTTGATTAAGGGACGACCATTTAATCCTGAGGGAGGGGGGGGGGGCTGGCAGTTTTTGGAAATAAATATTCTGACCCAGGAAATGTTGAAAATAAATAATCTGACCTTCATGATTGCAGAAATAAATATTTACAGAAATAAATAATCTGGCCCACATATGTGTTCGAAGTCCGAAAAATTTCGGCTCGTTTGGCTCGTCATTCACTGAAAGTTTCATCTTGCTTCGCTAGCAACAAGACCAACATTTCTAGGCTCGCTTTGCTCGCCTTACACTAAAAAGTTTTCGGGCTCGCTCCGCTCGCCCGTCCACAAAATTTTATATCAAGTGCTATTTAGACATTTACACACAATTACAAATGTAAGTATGAAAAAATAATGAATATTTTATCTATATTTATATATATCTTGATTTTTTCATGATTAATGATTGTCAGTTCTAATATGTAAATACAACAAATGGCGAGTGATAGCGAGCCAACGAAATATTTTTCCGAGCATTGGAATAAAATCCTCTATTATATTCCTCCTTACACTTTGTTTATTGACCAAGGTGTAATGTATATGGGTTGTATATAGGAAAGTATTATCAAAATGAAAGATTTCCAATACAAATTCATGTTGTATTTTTCAAATATCATGACAACAAAAGAGGAATCGGGACTTAATCTGATGAAATATGTATATATACTTGTTCCGTCTGGATACAAGTACATATTCGTGTATCCAGACGGCTCAAGGGATGTACCGTCCCTTCCGCTGGGGTTAAACACGTTTAGTGTCGTGGTCGCTTGTACCTTTTTGTGCTTTTATATCTTTTTTTCCAAGCGACGTGCATTCGCCCTTTGTTGGGCTGATCCGACACTGTCTGAATAGTGAACGTGGTTGTTTTCACCCCTTTTGTGCTGTCTATATATATACATTTATATATATGAAAAAAACTATGCTTCGAAAATTCCAATAGGATCCGGACCCCCCCCCCCGCGCCCTCTCTGGATCCGCGCTTTGAACTGGTGCATGTATACATTGTATTCAAAAATAGAAGGTGAAAACAACGTTGACCCGACGTAAATATCAGGTAGCGTAGTTGAACAAGTTCAGATTCAATGCAGTTTCAACCATCCTTATAGACGTCAATATACAACACTAATTTGAACGTCATTTTTCAACGTCAGGTCAGCTAACAAGATCGGAAATAACAAAGACAAACCGATAGGCAAACGAGGTAATCCTGATTATGTAAAGCTGTCAATCAGAGTCACAAGGAAAGGGGATAAATAAGATTGCATGATATTAGCCCTAGATCTAGCGGTCAGAGAGAAAACGAAATATGAGGTATAACAAGAAACACGTAGGTGTACACAATATGTCCACAAATTCTCGGCCTCTCGCATGCAGATATGAAATCCGATCACTTCGTACTATTTCCCCTCATATAGCAATTCCATCCATCCATCATGATCCATCATCAATCCGATTCTAATTAGATAGCACATTAAAATTTTACATGGAGGTAGAAAATGATAAGTGGGCTTGCCCTTGACATTTTTATAATGAACTGGGCATACGTCATTACTCTGTGAAGTAAATATCACTTTAAAACTTGCCATAGAGGTAGAACATGGTTAGTGGAACTGATTTCTGGTACTGAAGTTAACCTTGAGGATTGACCTTGACCTTGAAGACATGATTCTAAATTAGAATAAAGTGTGCCAAAACTATACTACAGAATCTCACATTGAAACTTTTAATGGAGACTGATACATTCAGCTTTCAGTGGACATACAGTAGTGTTTTGAACAAAACACAATCTGCTGTCAGCAACCCGGCCATTTAGCGGTGTCTTGATAAAATTACTGATAAATGGATTTGCTGTCCGCGCAGCTCACTTCAGAAATTGTAAAAGTGATGTTTTCTCTACTTTCTTTCTTTCTTTGCTGAAATCCCTCCTGTAATTAAGGAGCACCCAGTTGGTTTAACTGGTAATACTTTGTCGGCGAATTTTCTAATTAGAATCAAATATATATAGGGGATGGATCTTGAACTCTCGTAGATACCGATGTAAGTTACTATATATACATATACCCCCTCAGATGTTCTAATTATATGTTGTCAAAAATGTCGATTTTATTTCCCCAGTACATTTTCTTTAAAAACCATAGACACGACTCCCTGAAGGTTTGGACACCAAAGTTACACTACATAGTATCAGCAGTGTCGCATTTGGAATTTGATTTTTTAAATAGGGGACAGATGGGGTCCAGCTTCATTATGTGAGCTTTAGAATTGAAATAACTATGATTTTTGATATTTGGAAGAAATAATTAGGTTGTTGTCTTGAGAAAAGCCCATTATTTCCTTCGTATACCTCATATGTATAGTATGACCGGATGTGAAAGTAAGAGGTCATGTGACTAGCCATGGGCAAAGATATAAGTGCTGTATTTTAGGTTAAGAAAACTTTGACGTCATATTTCTCAAATTGCATCAGGTGAAAATTCAGATAAATTGCACATATTATAGAATAAGAAATACACAACAAATAGACATACAGTTTATTAAGAAAATCATTTGAGAAGGATGTCAAATTTGAGTCACTTTGAGGGGTCATGCCCCATTTCCATGTCATCTTCTAAGGCACGGTCCATTTGATATTCTGGGGGGGGGGGGGGGGGCTTGGGTTTTTTGTTGGAGCAAGATAATTTTTTTCGCCCCGGACCGGGGCAAAATTATTTTTTTTCTTGTGAAACAGGAACACATTATGTTTGACTATGATTTTATATGGAAATATTCCCCTCGTAATTATTTACCTGTATTCTTTACCTGGGTTGGTATTTAACAAAGTTTATCGTGTATATCTCTCGATAGAAGTTTAAATGCCTTCACGGTATTAAATTTAGATATATCACGTGGTTATTTTTGGTAATAAAAAGGCGTGTTCGATCTCGCCAGGTTGTCCAATTTGTAGTTGAACACTGCACGGACCATTCTCCTCTCCCTTCCTACTATGGGTCATTTCTCGACTCGCTACTTTACTTTTCGATAATAGGGGAACGTTTGGCAGTCTAAGTATGTGCTGGGGTGGGATTCCATCTGTTTATATGTCGTATTTGTTTGTATTGTAATAAAGTATGTAAACTATAGTAATCTTCATCATTTCATTTCATCTGTTTTGTCGTCACGTGGCTGGAGAAGTAGAAATCCTACGAACCTGAAGACAGGCGCTCAGAGTCAAGCTGAGTCCTGTTACACTTGCAAAGTTGGAGCAAGGAATTTTTTTTTCATAACAATTGATGTGAATATTAAGAATGTTTGTATTTTTTTCAATAGAAATTCTTTATTTTTACTTAAAATTACTTCATGATAATGTTTGTGCTTTTTCAATAGAAATTCTTTATTTTAAAATACTTAAATTACTCCAAACATTATTTTTATGTAAAACTTGTATTCACTTCTAAACTGAGAGAGATAAAAGATTTTTACAATATGTGATATATAATTTTCAGTAAACAAAATTTATATAAGGTCATGTAACATGTAAGAGGGCCTGATGCAAGTTTTTACATGTAGAAATGAAAACTAGTGAAAAACTTATTTAAATTCTCCTTCCAAGCTTGTATATAAAATTAGACACTATGGTGATACATGTATCTATTAATAGTAATAAATTATATTGATAACTTATTTTAAGCATTTAAATTGTTTCAGTCACATGTATTCTTTTATTTTCAAATATGAACTTGCCATTACAGAAGAAAACTAGGGCAAGCAAAGCGAGCCAAAATTTTTTTATAGATAGAAAAAACTGCGGCGAGCGAAGCGAGCCGAAAAATTTTCAGGAATTTCAATCGAAATTTATGGTTATTCTTCAAATTCAGATTACTTGTAAGAGCAAGATTATTTTTTTCTGTCTCACCATGATAAGCAAATTAATTTTTTTCATCAAAATTCAGAGCAAAATTATTTTTTTCGAAAAAAAAACCCCAAGCCCCCCCCAGAATATCAAATGGACCGTGCCGAATGTACTGCTATAACTTTGAGCAGCATGTCTGACTGACATGATTTGTTCAGATGAAATCAAGAATTATAGAAGTAATCAGCAATAAGAGTACTTTTTATTGATATGTAGCTTTATATTGTATGAGCAATATAAAATTATTAATATAACGTCAACTATTGCATGCCTTTCATTCAAAATGCTCAATTTTCAATTGCCAATACTGAGTAGTGCAACCCAAAACAAATCTACTAGATCCGTCCACGAGTCAAATATTACTGAATGTTGAAATATTTCATTCGTCAGTGCCCGCAAAAATCGATCGGGATCGAGGGCATATTTAAAGTTTCCTCGGTCAAATTCAGATGACATCATAATGACATGGCGCAGGAAGTCAAAACAGGTGAGAGTGTGTTTATTTGAATGAAAAATGGGACAAAAAGAACCTATTTTGTGTCAAGGCTATTCAGTTTCATTGAAAGAGACGTCCTCTTTCTCAAAAATGTAGTGACAATTTCATGTTGAAGTTAAAATGTTCATGAATTTGAAAGTGAAAGTTGGGGTCGCATCCTTGAAAATCATCCACAGATGATGTCTTTGTCTTGATTAGTCAGTTAGGATTGTTAGGTAAAATTATTATTTGATTCCTCTGATGTCTGATGACAAGTGTATGTATCATTAAACAGAGAATTCTACCTTACTGCTTGGGCAGAGAAGAAGAAGGGAAGTAGTGTAGAAAACATGAGACTCGCTTCAGAATACGTAAAATTGAAGTTTTCTCTACTTTATCAGCAAATTTTGCGATTAAAATTTATGTAGGGGGATAGATCTCGAACTCTCAAAACTAAAGATGTATGCTATGTGTACCTAGATCGCCCATGTTAAACACTGAGTCTATGGGTCATATTCGGCCCCAGTCCCAATGCAAAATAGTATCTTTTTTCCCCAATTTATTGAAAATTTTTCCCAATTTGAAACCTTATGGAAAATTTAACAAAATGAGTTAAAAATTCTCATTTTGCAGTGAAAAGGCATCCAAACTTATTATAAATATTTTCTAATTTATGAGAAAATGCTGCTATTTTTCCCAATTTCAAAGGCTGCAAGCCCCAGTCCCAAAAATGGATGTGAGAGCCCTGGTATTGGTCGTACAGACATAAATCATACACCGCTAGTTATGAGAGTTCAAATCTTCCGGTATCCCCCTATATAAATTTTAATCGGAAAATATGTCTACAAAGTAGAGAAAACTTCAATTTTCTAATTTCTGAAGTGAGCTGCGTGGACAGTAGACTGCCCTTACCTTGGCTCAAACATGCAACCTTCCAATGTTAAGTCCAATGCTCTTAGCCGAGTGAGCACCTTTTAATTTTGGACCTTCCTGCCTCTCTTCTACAACCCTCATACCCACCACCTCCCAGTGGGATTTACGTTGGGCGCCATTGTAGAAAACACGAGACTGCCCCCCCCCCCCCCCCCCCCTTGGCTTGAACTCGCAACCTTTTCAATGTTAAGTTCAACGCTCTATGGAGTGAGCCAAAGAGACATCCCTCTGGCCTGAAATTTCAGATGAATCCATGGGATAAAAGCTAAGATTTTAGCAACTGAATTTCATTAAAATCAGCTTTATCTGAGCTTCTTGGGGACCATGGTGGTGCACCTTGCTATCTTCTCTCTCAATCATTAAAGTAATTTCAAACCATTTTCAAGAATTTTTATGTTTATCACAGCTGATTGATACAAGAATAGAGGAGTCTGATGGTATAATTTTAGTTGAAATATTGTGGTCACATCAGACTGTGATAATTGTTTCTCCAATCTCTTAAAAGAGTGCTTAATACTACATATAGCTCATTTAAACTGCTTTTAAGATAAGTTCCAATGATAAATTTTATTGAAACTTTATGGAAGTATAACTAAAGGGTTCTAGTTTGTGCTGTCCAAATGTCATGTGCTAGATTTGAAAATTAAAGGAAATTGAGTAATAAAAGCTTAAAAAATCAGCAATAATTACATGTACTTCTTTCCCAAGTGCAGCAGCTATGAAGTAAGTTGGTGCAGACAAATATCTCTAAAAATGACAACAACATTTAATTTTTGAAAAGTTGATTTTAGGGGGCCACTTTAGTATAAAAAACATTATTTATACTCATTTGTGCTTTGGCCAATTTCTACAAATTTATTGGGTCATTTCTTAAGATAGTGCATGGTAGGCCATTTTTCGAATTAAATGAATTAGACAATGACACATGGTCCTTGTCCTTCACAATAGCTGCTGTACAGTATCAATAAAATACCCCATGTTTACTTTGACTCTATTATTTAATCTTTATCAGTATATGTGTTTTTTGTTATTCAATTGTTGTTTTGTCTACATTGTTGTTTTGTCTACGTGAAGCTGTTTGATCATTGACTCATATGTGGCCATTTTAAATTTGGTAACAAATCATAAATGTATTTTTATTTTCCACTGTTTAATGTACATTTTGTCCCAAAAATCTGTAAACATAGTTATTCAAAATCTCTGGGCCAAGGCTTACAATGTATGTGTATTTGTAAGATTTATTACACAATACATGTAAAGGGCTTCACAATAGACTCCTCATGAAACTGAAACTGATGTCTATTTTCGGACGTAAAGGATGTTGCAAGGAAGTAACTGGAGTTTTCACATATAAAGTATGGACAAAAGTGAAAGGATTCTGATTCAGCTCCTTGTAACTTTGTAGCTTATAATATAGCCCCACCCAGGAAGAAAGGAAAAAATAAGTTTTGCAGTTACTGAAACAAGGAAGAAAAAAAAGTTTGTGCATTAAAGTATGGTATTTCATATAACATTAGTACAGAAGATTTGCAACATTTTACAGATAATAACAGCAAAACAGATTCCAAAATAATGGATCTGTGTATCATTTAATACTGAACAGCAAGAGTTTGTTTAATATAAACACTATCAAAATATTGATATGGAATAAATTGGCTAAAACAAGACAGCAAGTGTGAATAGCACTACATACTCTGGTGGTGGAAGAATTGTTCATGTACATTATGGAACCATAAAACTGCATGTGTTAGGTAAGGACATAGTTATGAAATATTTTGTTTTATAACTGCAGGTGGTTACTTTTTAGGAAAATTGCATAACCCCCCTCCCCCCTCAAAATTTAACATGTAAAGTTCAAAGAGCTACACGTAAGGATTAAATTTGTTATTAATTCAGATGGTTCATAAGTTTCCACATTGCAGAAAAAGTACAAGGTTATATTTGATTTCCTTCTTTTCCTCCCTTGTATCAGAGACTGAAACTTACAGATTGTAAGTGGTTGGTGGTTAAATCATTGTGCGATGTGGTCTAAAGTTTAAGACTTAAAATAGTTGAAAAGCTATGCCCTTAGGCAAATCCCCAACTCAGCGCTATTTTAGATGACTCATTTGTGAAGAACAAGTTTTAAGATCATGTGATATTCCTTATTTTGATACTATGAAAAGGAGGGAGGGGAGGAAGCTGAAGCTGAAAAAAGTAGAATTTATATTTGGTGAAGACCTTCCTTCCAGAAGGACTTAAAAAGAAAGACGAAGGAAGATCTTGATGAAATGGTCAGCTATACCTTACCTGTATTAGACTATTTTGTTGAGATCTAGATCCACTTCTGTATGTGATGTTAATATTTTTGATGTAAAGTTAAAAGCTTGAAATATTCACTCTTGATTAAATTATCTTGTTTATATTCAAAAATGTTATGAGTGACTTGCAGCATAGAATTTCAAATCAGAAATGAATAATTTATCACAATCTTGCAAAACAAAATCTTGCGAAAAATTCCAGATGGATGGTAAAGAAAAAGTCTTTTTCTAGTTTTAAAGTACATGTACTTGAATACTATACATGTATAAAGTAGTTTGTTCTGTTGTATTTATTGATATCATTGACAATGGCATAGTTCCTCTTATTTGTTCCTTCATTTCAGAAATTATTATCGTTAACTAATGAAAATAATTAAGCACTCATTCAGGAAGAAATGTCATATTCTTTAGGGTAATCAGTTAGATCTGCAGTAGGTCCTTGAAGTTATGTTTATTTGATCTCCTTATGTTACATTTTATAATTGAAGTAGGTTATGTACTCATGTACAGCTTTATAATAGCTGAAATACCTACATGTTGTAATTATACCCCCCCTTTAGCAATGAATATGGGTCTAGACGTTTGGGGGTTTGATGGTTATGGTGGTAGAATAGAAATTCTGTTTAGTTGCAGAGTTCTTGATAACTTCCATAAAATGTTGGACATTCAGGGATTTTATCTGTCTAAATAATAGATACAGGTATACAGTAAAGCGAGTTTTGGTTGGACCAAACAATTTTTTATCGGCAAATCTGATGAATCTGATACATTTCAGGAACTCTGTAGTTGGTTTTCACTTTTGATACCACAGACTATCATGTACAGATCAGGATCTGTTATGTCATTCATTTTGTCTGTCTGCCTTTTGGTAGAAAACATTATAATGAGACTTGAAACAGATAGGAAACATTGATGCTTAAAGTTAAAAAAAACCCCAAGAAAAACAAATCAACCAAACTGGGTATACTATCAAAGTCGCATATGTTCTTTTGCTTACAGACTATACGCTTGATGTAGCCACCATTTGTCCACAAGTGATGGGGGATGGATAGGGTAGGAGAGAACAGATTAGGGATAGCAGTGACCAGCCATGACCAGGCACCTGAAAACTCCACCCTGATATTCCTGCTGGACAGGATATCCACATTACTAAAACAGGTGCGTTTTCCTTTTCACAATTATAGTGGTATGTCATTGATAAATACTGGTATGTGTAGTTTATATTAGTCACAGCTCTATTAAACTCAGTGATGCATAATATGCTTCTAAAGTAAGAATTTGACAGTATTGAAATGTACTTATTCTACATCTGGTTTTGAAAACCAAAATTTCATATTTCAAAAGTTGTTGTTAGAAATTTAGAAGATAGAATATTGATAGTGAAAGGGAATAGGGCTGAGACGATACTTCGATTCATCGATGCATCGCGATATTTTATTTCGCAATCCAAGTATGGATACACCCCGACGATACCTAAGTTAAAATTTACAGAAATATCTGTTCCAATTTTCTGGATTCTTTTGTCCATCATACCAAAAACAATAATAACGTTTGAAGAAAATAAAAGAAAAGTTTAGAGAAAGCAAGTATTGAATAAATATAACATGTTAAATAAAAAAAGCTTCTTGTATTATGAATAAAAATACTATCAAATAGCTTTTTGAGGTTTTATCAATTTATTGTGTATCACGATATGTATCGTATCGGATTCCAGGTACCATGATACGTATCGAATCGGCTGGGTGCAGTATAGTCCCAGCCCTAAAATGGAACTTCTTTATTTCCTTAAAGTTCATTATGACATGTAATTTTCATGTTATTGTCTGACTCATGTTTATAAATTTCAGAGGAATTTTCAAGATGCTTTAGAGGAATGTGAAACAGGTATTTAGCAATTTTTCAATTCAAACGTTTTACCTAATATACAAAAATCACGCTGCTTCATAAAAATTAAGGGAAACATGTAAAATCCTGGTGGTCAATGTCATGTCTGTGCAATTGCCTATCCATGAATGACATTGATCTGCCTTTCCATCCATCTATACTGTAAGCTTTATGCTTTAGCTTTTTGAGGGAGGAAGATCAAGCTCATTCCTGAAGGATTCAGGTAGGGCTGCAATGATTCACCATGGTTCTCATTAATCGTGGTTATTTTTGACGGAACGATTTACGGTATGGCACCGTCTCTGTATCGTTCTTTTTCGATACATTTGGATAACAACTTTACAACATTTTCAAACAAAGTTTAAACATGAATTAAGTTAAGGAACGTATCTTGTTGTTGATTAGTAGATTTATTTTTATAACAAGTAACGTAAGAAGTAGCTAACTAAATAATCAATATTGAGATTGATACATGCTCTGTCATATACAGAGATTTCTGATGTATAAGATCTATGTCAGTCTCATACTCCATTTACGTACCTGAAATTACTTTCCTACCAACAGTAATTGAATAATCAATAACTCTAAGCTTTATATTTTCATATTGCTAGGTGTTGTAGTAGACAGGTAGATGGCAATGACACCTTTAATCCTTCTGTTGTAATGATTATTTGTAACATTTATTCCAAGTAGACTGTTTGTCCCTATGTTCCAGTTGACGTTTACCTGACATTTCACTGTTACTGTTGACCTTCACAGTTCCTGTTGACATTGACCTTTTCTGTTCCTTTTGACTGTTACTTAATACTGTATGACCTTTTGCTGTTGGTCTAAGCAGTCTGTTGATATTATAGGTGTTGGTATTGACCTTTACTGGTCTTGTTATGTACTCACAACTGACCATCTGTCACACATCATGGCATGTACTAACAGTTACTTTTGTAATATGATGAAGTATTCTGCTTATCATGATCCAAAGGTTTCACATGGCCTTGACCGAAGGTGATTTGTTTAAAGGTCAAGGTCAATGTGTTGCTTGTACTTCTACATGTATGATGGAAATCTGGATGTAAATTATAAAAATGTAATCTCTTAAAGAGTTCCCTTATGTTTTACATTACTATTGTCGTAGCAAAGTTACCTGACCAGGTGGAGCTAATTCAATCAAGTGATTGAGACGAGTCAATTAAAATTTAAGATAGATAGACTATGGATTGCATTTATTGGTAATTAGAGTAAATACTCATTACCTGTAATTTTTAAAGCTTATATCACCTGGTCAGAAGTAAACTCTTCTGATGACCAGGTGAAAACAAGCCCCGCCCGGTCAGGTCAGTTTGCCACGACAATATGACCCAAGATAAATGTCACTTTGTAGAGGCATGAACTTCATTGGTAAAAAGGAGAGATGATTGGGCATAAAGAGAATCTGCAGATATTTAATGCTACAGAAGACCTTTACTATTCCATTTGACTGCTACAGTTCCTATTATCCTTAATTATCATGGTAGACATTTCATTTCTTGTTGACCTGTATAGTTCCTTTTGACCTAAATTCTTGTAACTGACCTTTGTAGGACCTGTTGACTTGTATCATTCCTATTGACCTGAATAGTTGTCCTGTAAATTGTATTTTCTCTCGCGGTTGACTTTAACTGTTCCTGTTCAGGCTGTTGCTATTATTATGAGTTCGTAAGGTTTGGTTCCAATCATAATAAAATGATATATTGAATTTTCAAGTGTCAAAAATGGAACACATATCTAACTTTTAAGATATTAGATGTATAATTAACTACATCCCATTTATTTTTCCTATGAAAAATGTGTATTTCCGATGTTGTCCGAAGTTAGCTGATGTTGGACAGAGGTAGGGTCACAAATCTTTTATGACGAGTTGAATAGCAATAGATAAAAATGTCTAAAAGCAAGGAATACTTCATCTATGCTTTTACTCGGTCAACAAAAATACATGTTTTACACGGTAATTCTTATTATACATGGAATACCTTAATAAATGATAGCTGTTTTTGAGGTAAGGTATGTGGCATATGTCATTCTTCCTTATAGCTCTACAGACATATGGGGACCATGAGAAACTACAAGAAAAGAAGATCAAAATACTTTGTCACCAAGGAAGATTTGATGAGGGTTTTGAATATGCCAAGAAATGGGCACTGAGTGAACCAAAGGTAAGTTTAGATAAAAAATTGGATGAGCTCTATTTCATTCTGTCTGTAGAGTAAAGTTAATGTTGATTTTATCCCTTCCATTGAAATGCCAATAAAGCACTATCAAGTCACACATATTATCTTATTAAGAGTTTATGAATTTGCTTTTTCTCAAAATTTTGTTAAATGAACAGATAGAGAAGTATAGACATTTAGCATAGAATAATTTTATTTTACAGAGCAAAACAGCACAGAAAGAGCTTAAAAGATTAAAAATAGTAATTCAGGCATTGAAAGATCAAGTAAGTACACCGGTTCCTAAACAAATTCCAAATCATCAAACTGTGCATATGAGCTGACCATCCTCATAGAATAATATAAACTGATTTTCAAGAGTTTTGACCTCATGACCTTGGAGTTCTAAAATACATCTGTATTAATTTTATGCCATCCAGGGGCATAATTGCTTACAAACACAGCTTTTAAATGGAAAAAAATATGAAACTCTGATTAATCCAGGATGTAAAAGGAACAATCCAATTCTATACTTTCATTTTCCTTTTCCTTTCTATACAACAAATTTTATTTCTGTTTATTGAAGCTGAAGTATTATCTATGTCAGATGTACATTTAGAATTATGCTAGATTTAATTGCCGTAAGACTATTGCAGAGAACTGTTATTTGATCCAGTATCCAATTGTTTAAAACCTTAAATTAATCAATAGGCATAAGGTAATAATTATGTTATGTGTTAGTTAATATAGAAATTATTATGGCTTAATAATAATACTTTGTAGGATTCAGATGACAATGAATCAAAGGGAAATGACTCTGATGATCTCAGCGTTGATGTTACGTCTAACGATGATACGTCTACCGACAAACTTAGATCAGAGGACAGCAGCACAAAACATAGCCAAGGCTCACATCATCCATCATCTATCACAGTATCCTCAGACACAGCTTCACCCTCATCTAACACAGGTAACTTATTATAGACAAAACGAGACAGGGATAATTATAGTTAATTAGAGAGAAGGGAAAGGACAATTACTCGTTAAAGTAACTTCAGAGAATTTCTTTCTTATATAACATGGGTAGGTTAATTGTTGTGGAGCTCCTACCAAGACAGAGAGATAAGAAGAAATGGAATTAAGTTTGGTTTTACCATTTGAAGTATTTATTCATATAACTGTTGTCTGGTGTTATCCATAATGGTTTTGGTAAAAGTAAAGAGAAAAGGGAGAGAATAAGATATGGTAAGTGTAAAAAATGTTTGAGATAAAACATCTTTGGAAATTAGATAAACAATAGATATGTAAAAAGGAGTAGGTGCAGAAACCTGCAATTGCGGCCCTATTTTCAAAGTTGTTCATATATTCATAATATTCTAGTTTATGAAATGTCGAATGTATTGTGAATCCAAATCAGGAAAGCCTGTTTTGATTTCACAGTCCTATACTAAATACAATGATGCTCAAAACATCTGAAAACGTTGAAATCAATGAAAATATCAATAAATGAGCGAAATTTTGATACAAAATCAGGAAGCGCACCAGGCCTTGCCCATGATAAATTTTGTACCAATCAATGGATTTCTGATCAGCCTTTTACTTTGCATGAAAATATTGTGGGCAGGCCTGGCTTGTACATGAATTTTGAATATTTGTGTGTAAAATACGATGATTTTCCTTTCGTCGGAACATGACATCATACATCACACGATTGATATTACAAGGGCTCAAAATTATGACGCCGTATTTTCTCAAACATTCAATATTGCAAAAATTGATAATTAATAATTTGTTTATTAAAAGCAAATCAAAGGGCCGATATGAGGTTTTGGTGCACCTAGTCCTTTGCATCTCAAATAATAGAATTAATCCATCATGGATTTAGGAATGATAATGATCATTCATTATTTTTCTTTCATTTAGTGATTATTTTTGTCTTACAGAAGACCAGGATCATTGTTGTACATTTTGTGACATTAAGTTTTCATCTGTGGCGGAGTTAGAGACACATTGTCGAAGTGACCTACATAAAAAGAGGATCACCTCAGACGATGATCAGAATTGGCAATATCGTGTACCTCCAAGAAATCTAACGAGTGAAGAGTTCACACTCTGTAGAAGGTAACGGCATACCCATATACAGAATATAATACTGTACCCCCTGCAAAGAAAGTATGGGCAGACATAATAATAACCCTGCCTGTCTGTCTGTTGTCTGGGCTATAACTTCTTAATCTCTGCATGGGTTGAATATTTCACAGAAATGCTCCCTAAGACCGAAGGATGTTTTATCACAATGTCATACCTGCAAAGTAAAGATCTAATTTGATGATATTGTACAATTTTGTATGGGCCATTACTTTTGAATTTCTTTGTAGATTTAGGTAATATTTTACAGAATTCTTTATCAGGACACAAGATGCTTTCAAGGTCATATCTGCAAGGCCAAGGGTACATTGATAAGAATTTGTAAAATTTTTAGAATTTCCCTGGCTGCAGCATTTTTTTTTAAATCCCTTTATGTATTTAAAAAAAAAATGTTTCATAGAATTTTCTTGCCTATGATCTAAGGATGTGTCAAAATATTAAACCAAGGTAACATGTGCAAGGTTACAAAGAAAATCTAGTATTTATTCTGATGTCTTAAACAGGTAAACACGTTTTGCAATACCAAGTTCCAGTATTTGATTTAACTATGACATCACTAATATTATCATCATATTAGACACTTTTACTTAATTATAGTACATTCTACTGAATAATGGTACATTTGAATATTAATTTCTTTATTTCTGTCTTACAGTTTTTCTGATAATGGAAAGTGTAATTTTGGTGACAAGTGTACTCAGGCACACTCTAAAGAAGAACTTAATGAATGGAAAGAAAGGTTCAAATTCAGGAAACAGCAAATCAAAATTGCTAGAGACAAACATCTCCATGGTAACACATACGCAGAACAACTCATGGAAAAACTTATTAATGCTGAAAATTCAAAATCTGTGGTAGGTTTAACAGTGTTTGATAAATTCTCTGAAGATTTTATTCACTTTTATTGCTTTATGTCAGTAAGGAAAGTGGGATTTTTTTTTGCTTTAATTCCAATAAATATTATGTGATATTTGTATCTGTATAGAAAAGTAAAGGGTATAAATGTTCATTACTCAATGAATCAAACAATGAAACTGTGTAGTATTTGGATGGAGAAATTTACATGTAATATTTCTTAATTAAAGTAATCCCACTATGAAATCATTGCTTTGTTTCATTATCTCTTTCTCTCCTAATATTAAAATTCTTTAAAATTAAATTTAGCAGTTTGCAAATAAAAATGTTTTCGTTGTAGATGACACAGAATGTAGAGTATGCTAAGATACATGTAAATTCAGAGTTGAAAGTTAACATGACGACCAAGAAATGTACGAATGCTTGGACCTTCACAATCACTAGCAAGGTATTCTTCATTCATATGACTGACTTGGCCTGCTGACATATCTAAGATGCACTATCAATATAGAAATATGAAATTTCCAAGTGGAGATATCTTCAGTAATATTTTTATAGAAAAAAAAAAAATTGTAAGTTTGATTTTTTTTCAGAAGTGAAGTCTCAAATTATTAGATACAAATACTGTATATGTAGAATCATTCGCAATGTATTTACCTTCGCTTCTTTCGCGATCAGCTTAATATTGCGAAAGTTTGTTTTATAGTATTTGAATACCATATGCATAACTCAATACTAGCAGGCATGGATCCGTGAATCATTGTCCATACGCAAAGATCTGCTTTTGTAAAACTGCGAAAGAAAGTACCATCGAAGAATTCTACTTATGCAGTATGATACATTTGATTTGCCATAACAGTGTAATGTTATACTTGCAATACCCTCTTTACAGAGAAGTCTTCACAGAGTGACGTTACTAGATGACACCAATAGGACATACTTTTATATAGCCAGTATATCAGTTGGCCCCAAGAAAACACAGAAATATCAAAATCTGGAAACCCACTGTCAAGAATGGGTTAATCCGGACTATACCACTCGTCATGTGGGGGAGTATGTGTACAGAGTGAAGGTAAGATGATGTCAGAAATTTGTTTTTGCATAATCAATATTTCTGTTTTAAGACATCGGAAATTAATAGTGTAAGATATACAAAAATAAAGTATATGAAATTATTTAGTCACATTATTAATCTATCCATATAGGTTGTTTTCAAGACTGACATTTACGGAACCTTCCGTCAGACTTTGGTTTATGATTTTGGTTTGGAACCGGTTCTTAGTCGAGAAGTCCAGATTGAGTCGGCACCAATAACAGATGTGGAAAAATTGAGTAAAGACCTTATTCTGAATGAACAGGGTCGCTGGAGACCTGAAAATGTACAGCTTATTGAGTATGCAAGCAGGTATGGCTTGACAGTTTTTGTAGGTCTCTGTAAATTTTTTTAGAAACAAAGTTTTAAAAATGTCAAAAAGGAAACTAGAACTATATATTTGCACTTATTGCTAACTTTGGCAGTATGCATGATGGCCAGAACTACATATTTACATGTACATAACTAGTTGATTCCCCTTGTTAAATGCCCAAATAGGCAGCTTGAATTACATGTATATTCCAATAATTTAGGTTGCTTATTGTGATACATGTTCAAGTTTTGAATGAAGGGAGAATTTACCAACATTTTGATCATGTTTGAACTTTTGCTATATTTTCTGCAGGCCTGTACCAGAAATAGATGAAGAGAAAACCCTACTGAAGAAGTACTGTTTACCTGAGGCTGAAAAGTTCCGCTTGGGTGAACACCTCATGCACCCTCCAAGTAAAGACACGTACAGAATATGGATGCATGAAATGCTGTACATAGAGGAATGGGCTCAACTAGAACATATATCGAGGTTTCTTTATCATATATTGCTTTTATGTATTTATACATGTATCATGTAAGATAGTAAGTTGATTGTTTAGCTGATGATTGCACATGTGTTGCTTATTTCTTCATACTTAGAGATACAAGAATGTACATGTATAGAATGTAATGAAATCATCTTTGTACCTTCTACAGATTCAATGTGAAGACCAGTCTTCAGCTTGTGAACAAGTTCCTGCTTGTACCAGGGGCAGTAACTGGAGCTAAGTACGCCCAGAGTGGAGAACTGTTTGCACGTATGACGCTCCATGATGATTTATCAGAGGACTCTCCAGGTGGCCGGCTCATTCTACAGAGTTCTAACATAGCATGGCTAGCTCCCTATAATCCTGATGATAAACATGATAGTAAACAGATGAGAAAGGTAGGTTGACCTTGTATTGTCCATTTTGTCTTTGATATTAGGTACTCGGACAAAATATGCCATGAAAAATATTTTATATATGACAATGTTTTGTAACAGTTGTGTACCAAAGCCATATCATACACGTACATGTATATTATTTTTTATTTTAGGTTTATGAGGTGCTTGTTGAAGACAAAGGGAGGAACTTTATATTTCTTAGATTGTCAGGAAAGTGTGTGGAGGAACTTAACTTATCTAGTGACCAGGAATTCTATGCTGAGGTAAGAATCATGATCTCATAAAAACAAAATATTTCTCTTGTTTGAAAATGAACGTTAACTAGATTTACTAATATTTGTCAAAAGTAATAATAGGAAGAAATGTGGCCAGAATAAACCTCTTGACGAAATATATAATTACGGACATAATGACAAAAAAGTCCATGATGGGCAAATTTTGCACAGTTTTTAGCTCACCTCAGCTAAGCTCAAGTGAGCTATTGTCATAGTGTGCCGCCGGGGGGTACTCTACCTCCTTTGACAAACCTCTTTAGAACCGAGGCACGTATCAACAAACCGAAAGCATCAGGTTGATCTAGAGAGATGTCTTGTGAAGTGTTGTTATTTTTGGTTCCACTTCGAAGTCAGGTTTTTTCCTTTGACAAACTTCCTCTTGTTTGATATGCTTAGTAAATGTAGCTTTCAGGTGAGCGATCGTAGCCCTCTTGGGCCTCTTGTTCATTGTTACATTTCAATGGAAGTGTGTCTTTCAACTGATGTCATTATGAAAAACAATGCCAAAAGATTTTGACTCGGACATTTTGAGCATTCTAATAAGATTGGAAAATGGTCTATTTCAAACTATAGAGATATTACTAATAGAGATACTATTTAACAGGTGCAGTTCCAGTTGAACAGACTTCCCAAATGTGAACAGCATGCAGCTGTAGACAAATTACCGACCCTGGACTTGATGTTCCCACCCACCCAACCGACAGAACCCTGGTGGTCTGATGAAAAGTATGTTATTATGTACTTCTTAAATTGCATTGCATACCATACAAACTGATTTACAGAAGATGATATTATTTTTATCAATCTATCAATACTCAGATTACTTCTGCTTCTGAATGTAAGTTCAAGTGTTTGACTTCCTTAAGATAAGTATGTTTTCACATCTGAAGTACCTCTTATGCAAGATTCAACTAAAGATATGCATATTCTTGGAAGGAAAAAATTTTATTCTATCAAATGTTTGTTTATAGCTTAAACTGAATGTAAATACATGTAAAACTACACTAATATTAACAGTATTACTAGGGAAGTATTACACAATAGATACGTTATGGACGGTATGATTATAAATCTTGAATCTTCAAACTTGCATTAAGATATCACCTTAAAGGGTGACAAGGGGCAGTCATTTAATGGTACAAAATGTGCCCTCTCCTATTACAAAACAGAAAAGGAAGCAAAGAAGAACCTTGCTTTTGTCAGGTTAACAATTTTTGAAAAGGAAATTTATGTTATACGATATATACATCTAAGTATCTTCCAATCTATGTTGAGAGCACAACTATAATTTTCCTCAGTTTAACTTTGTAATTGAGTCACTGGACATGAATTTATATATTTAAAGTTGTCTTTGTCTGTACAGTGTCCAGTTCAGTGAGATGGTGAGCACAAGACTTAATAAGAAACAAAAGGAGGCTATCCAGGGTATAACAGCAAGAGAGGACCTGTCCCTCCCACCCATACTTCTGATTGGTCCATATGGTACAGGCAAAACGTACACGTTAGCACAGGCTGCCATGCAGGCCCTAGCCAATGATGATGCCAGGATACTCATATGTACACACTCAAACAGGTGAGATTGTTATACATGTATATCGTACAAATTGAAATGAGGGAGATTATATTGTAGATATACATGTACATGTATGTAGTGAAAGATGTACATGTATGTGCACAAAGAAAAGTCGTACACTTTTAGGTGATTTATATCTTAACATATATGATATTGTAAATATCAAAACAGCTGAAGTGTATTTATGCGCACTTGTAAGATGACAAATTACAAATACCTGGGAGCGGAATTAACATAAGCTTTTAGCTTCTTTTCCAATCCTACTCATTATATTGTATGTACACATTCATAAAAGCTTGTGACATTTGAAAATAAATATGTTTAAACTAAGATGACAAATTAGAAAACAGGAGAATCTTACTCTGTAATATGATGATAAATACTCTACGTAGTAAAATTTAGGCCTCATTGCTAAAAACATAGATTTCAAGACCTTTCCTGGCAATAAACATGTATTTTATTTTTCAGTGCTGCTGATATATACATAAAAGATTTTCTCCATCCAATGGTAAAGGAAGGTCACTTTGAAGCACGTCCCCTGCGTATTTATTACCGGCACCGATGGGTACAAACGGTGCCAGACGTGGTTCTCCAGTACTGCCTGCGAGAGATGTCCGTGTCAGATTTCAACTTCCGAATGCCAACCTTGGAGGATGTGGAGAAACATCGCATCATTATAACAACTCTCAGTACAGCTAGATACTTGTGTGACCTAGATCTGCCGCAGGGTATGTGTATTGACTTGATTAATGTAATAAGATAAATGGTAAGGATAATTCTATTCCTAACTATTAGACATTGTTTGGGACAAAACAAACTACATTGTTCCTACAAAATATAGCTGTCAAATTAGGCTTTGTGGCTCACAAATCATAAAATGCTGTTATACTCAAAAGAAAATTTGAATTTTTTTGTTTAGGATTTTTCAGCCATATATTTGTTGATGAGGCTGCTCAGGCGATGGAGAGTGAGACATTGATCCCCTTGTCACTGTCTGGTAAAACCACCAAGATAGTACTCTGTGGAGATCACATGCAGGTAAGGCCAAATATTAGTTTTTAGTTGGATTACAGATTTTTTTTTTGAAAAAAAAATTATGTCCAAGGTTCAAGTAAAAAACAAAAAGAAAATTAAAATCCTCAGAAATTCTTTTTACACGGGCTGGATTGAAAAATGCATAGCCACTTTATTTTGCAAAGCATAGATATAAACTTGGTTATTATGGCTGGGAAAAAAAATTGTGATTATGACCTTATGCTTCGGAGAAATATTTGTGATATACATGTACACATCTCTGTCTTTGTAATAATGAAGCAGTGTTATTTTTACATGGGGTAATTGGGGCAAAGTCTCTTGATTAGTAAAATACATTTATATCAAAATTACTGCTATGCAAAAATGTTCATGTTTACATTATTTGGATTTAAAAGTTTTCTTTTTGATTTCAACTTGTTGACCCAATTTTATTGAAAAAAATCTGTAATCAAACTAAAAAAAAAGATTTGGCCTTAGTAAAACTGTCTGTAGAACCCTTCCAACTTACATTCTTTTCAAGTGTTTGGTAATTGATTTTATATGAGAAAAATTATGCACTAAGAGCACATGAACCTCTCCCAAGGATTAAGAAAAGAAAGTAGTCGCACTATTATTTCGTATGATTTTAGTTTAATCAGAGAGATGTATACTAAGGTTTTGGACTATAATATTTTTTGACTATTAACCTGTGGTTGTTTCACAAGAATGTGTGCATTGCATGTACTAATACATGTTTATAAGCATTAAAAGATAAGAAAATTGCACTGAAGAGTGATAATGAGAGAAAGAAGCATTTGTGCCAAAATATGAAGACTCTGTTAGAGACAGTATCTAAACAGACAGGATTTTACAAATGCCTGTCGATATTTACAATGCACTTGTGAAACTTGAAGAGCATTAGCATGATTAGTGTTTAACAGAAATACAAAAAGTTGTCATCATTTTTAAGATGGCATGTGACTTTCAGAAGGTCTCCCACATGATAATGCCCTACAGGAATCACATATTCCATTTGCCTTATCATTTGTCTGTCTGTCAACACTTAGGTTCTTACATGATAACTCAAGTATACGTCAAGGTACAGCTTTCATATTTCTAACACAGATAAAGGATCATAAGAGAAACATGCTTATAAATTTTGAACCTGAACCCTTTGTTTACACTATGTTCCCAACGACCACGACAGTCATGGCTGCCCAAAACATAGCACGCTGTAGGATTTTTGTCAGTTTCTATCTTGGTATTCAAGTTCTGTTAGACCTCGTTACGTTTTTGCACGGTCTATCAAGGTATCCGTGATGAACCGTGGCTCCTGAATCCTGGAGACCTGACTGTGCACTACGTTTCAACCTATAGCTTATTACGGATGTTTGTACGTTTCCCATATTCTGTTAAGGTCTGTCACGCTTTGTTACGATCCAATCAAGTTGGCCACGTCTACCAAGTTCTGTCAAAGCCCAGTACGATTAACAGGGACCGCCATGAAGAGGAGACACCAAAAGCTTCAAAAAGAGTTTGGCTTGCTATACTTCTTGTGTTACTGTGCGTACTGTACCAGGTCGTAGTAGAACTTGAAATAAACTGTTACAAGCTGGGACGTACAATGATTGAACACGACAAAACTGCTGACACACTCCTTAGCTCGCTGGGAGAAATCATGGCACACCTGGATAAAACGCGCATATGCCCTAACGGGACATAGAGGTGACAGACCACAACTCAACTTCACTAGGATCGTAAGTTCCGGAGTCATACTTTTGCTTCCTGTACCGCTACGGACACTATCCCAAGTTTTGTTACGGTCTGTGACGTACTGTCATGTTTTGATGCATTTGACCCATTTTGCTACGGTTTCTAAAGTAAACCATCTGTACTGTGGGCTGCTGTGACAAATGTTTTGACAGTTTAAACATTTGCCCTGTCAGCCCCAGCAATCACAGCTAGTTACATTTGTTGATCCAATTCTCCTATGTTGTCTCGAAGTCACCACGTTTCGTCCATGGTGGCTTGAAACATGGCCTCGGTGGCCGCCAGGAACATAGTGTAAAGGGGGGGTAAAGGTCAAGCACTGCACAAACTTCTACCTCTGTTAATTCAGTTATCCTGATTATATAAGTAGCAAAAAATGTGTCACATATTAAATCATTGGAATTTCAAGGGTTTAAGAAATTATAGTTTAAGATAGTTTATATATAGCATACTGATGTTTATTCTGCTTTTTAGCTCACCTGAGCCATAGGCTCAAAGTGAGCTATTGTCATAGCGTGGCGTCCGTCGTCGTCCGTCTTCGTCCGTCTTCGTCCGTCGTCGTCCGTCATAAACTTTTCACATTTTCAACTTCTTCTCCAGAATGGCTGAAGGGATTTTGATGAAACTTGGTAGGTATGAAGTACTCATGGTCCCCTACAAGTGTTGTTGTTTTTCGTCCGGATCTGTCAACAGGTGGCGCCACTACAGCCAAAAGTAGGTCACGGGGGGTACCCTCCTTTGACAAACTTCTTCTTCAGAACCGAAGCATGTATCGACAAACCGAAAGCATCAGGATGATCTAGAGAGATGTCTTAAGAAGTGTTGTTATTTTTGGTTCCACTTCGAAGTCAAATTTTTGACACGTTTTTGACGTCTTTTCGGACTTAGTCAGAAATGCATATTTTTGCACTATTTCTTTAAATAACTCAATAAGTGTATGATTTTACACACTCATTTACTACATATATATCATATTTAACTTACTTAATGCTTTGATATGTATTTTATGCTTAAATTTTATTTTTTTGATTTTTTATGAATTTTTTTCTTATGTAAAAAGGAAGGGGGGGGGGGGGGTGATTTTCATACATTTTCTGCTTCTTTTCTATAACCACTCTTCAGATTGTCATGACAATTTGTAGGTATGAGGTACTCATGCATGGTACCCTACAAGTGAAAGAATTTTGTCAAGATATCCACTTTTGGATTTTTTAGGAATATTTTTTAAGATTGTACATAGGTATAATGTATGTTTTCCATGCCCAATGGACCCATGGGGAGTGGCTTCAAACCCCGGCGGGACCCCAACAAAATTTTTTTCCCTTTTTAGCTCACCTGAGCCATAGGCTCAAAGTGAGCTATTGTCATAGCGTGGCGTCCGTCGTCCGTCGTCGTCCGTCGTAAACTTTTCACATTTTCAACTTCTTCTCCAGAACGGCTGAAGGGATTTCGATGAAACTTGGTAGGTATGAAGTACTCATGGTCCCCTACAAGTGTTGTTGTTTTTCGTCCGGATCTGTCAACAGGTGGCACCACCACAGCCAAAAGTAGGTCACGGGGGTACCCTCCTTTGACAAACTTCTTCTTCAGAACCGAAGCATGTATCGACAAACCGAAAGCATCAGGATGATCTAGAGAGATGTCTTAAGAAGTGTTGTTATTTTTGGTTCCACTTCGAAGTCAAATTTTTGACGCGTTTTTGACGTCTTTTCGGACTTAGTCAGAAATGCATATTTTTGCACTATTTCTTTAAATAACTCAATAAGTGTATGATTTTACACACTCATTTACTACATATATATCATATTTAACTTACTTAATGCTTTGATATGTATTTTATGCTTAAATTTTATTTTTTTGATTTTTTATGAATTTTTTTCTTATGTAAAAAGGAAGGGGGGGGGGGGTGATTTTCATACATTTTCTGCTTCTTTTCTATAACCACTCTTCAGATTGTCATGACAATTTGTAGGTATGAGGTACTCATGCATGGTACCCTACAAGTGAAAGAATTTTGTCAAGATATCCACTTTTGGATTTTTAAGGAATATTTTTTAAGATTGTACATAGGTATAATGTATGTTTTCCATGCCCAATGGACCCATGGGGAGTGGCTTCAAACCCCGGCGGGACCCCAACAAAATTTTTTTCCCCTTTTTAGCTCACCTGAGCCATAGGCTCAAAGTGAGCTATTGTCATAGCGTGGCGTCCGTCGTCCGTCGTAAACTTTTCACATTTTCAACTTCTTCTCCAGAACGGCTGAAGGGATTTTGATGAAACTTGGTAGGTATGAAGTACTCATGGTCCCCTACAAGTGTTGTTGTTTTTCGTCCGGATCTGTCAACAGGTGGCACCACCACAGCCAAAAGTAGGTCACGGGGGGTACCCTCCTTTGACAAACTTCTTCTTCAGAACCGAAGCATGTATCCACAAACCGAAAGCATCAGGATGATCTAGAGAGATGTCTTAAGAAGTGTTGTTATTTTTGGTTCCACTTCGAAGTCAAATTTTTGACGCGTTTTTGACGTCTTTTCGGACTTAGTCAGAAATGCATATTTTTGCACTATTTCTTTAAATAACTCAATAAGTGTATGATTTTACACACTCATTTACTACATATATATCATATTTAACTTACTTAATGCTTTGATATGTATTTTATGCTTAAATTTTATTTTTTTTATTTTTTATGAATTTTTTTCTTATGTAAAAAGGAAGGGGGGGGGGTTGATTTTCATACATTTTCTGCTTCTTTTCTATAACCACTCTTCAGATTGTCATGACAATTTGTAGGTATGAGGTACTCATGCATGGTACCCTACAAGGGAAAGAATTTTGTCAAGATATCCACTTTTGGATTTTTAAGGAATATTTTTTAAGATTGTACATAGGTATAATGTATGTTTTCCATGCCCAATGTTTCAGGTGCAACTACAGGAAAAAAACCTTCTTTGTATGATTAATCATTTTTAGCTCACCTGAGCCATAGGCTCAAGTGAGCTATTGTCATAGTGTTGCGTCCGTCGTCCGTCGTCGTCGTCCGTCGTCGTCCGTCGTCGTCCGTCGTCGTAAACTTTTCACATTTTAAACTTCTTCTCCAGAACGGCTGAAGGGATTTTGATGAAACTTGGTAGGTATGAAGTACTCATGGTCCCCTACAAGTGTTGTTGTTTTTCGTCCGGATCTGTCAACAGGTGGCGCCACCACAGCCAAAAGTAGGTCACGGGGGGTACCCTCCTTTGACAAACTTCTTCTTCAGAACCGAAGCATGTATCCACAAACCGAAAGCATCAGGATGATCTAGAGAGATGTCTTAAGAAGTGTTGTTATTTTTGGTTCCACTTCGAAGTCAAATTTTTGACGCGTTTTTGACGTCTTTTCGGACTTTGTCAGAAATGCACATTTTTGCACTATTTCTTTAAATAACTCAATAAGTGTATGATTTTACACACTCATTTACTACATATTTATCATATTTAACTTACTTAATGCTTTGATATGTATTTTATGCTTAAATTTTATTTTTTTGATTTTTTATGAATTTTTTTCTTATGTAAAAAGGAAGGGGGGGGGGGGGTGATTTTCATACATTTTCTGCTTCTTTTCTATAACCACTCTTCAGATTGTCATGACAATTTGTAGGTATGAGGTACTCATGCATGGTACCCTACAAGTGAAAGAATTTTGTCAAGATATCCACTTTTGGATTTTTAAGGAATATTTTATAAGATTGTACATAGGTATAATGTATGTTTTCCATGCCAAATGGACCCATGGGGAGTAGCTTCAAACCCCGGCGGGACCCCAACAATTTTTTTTTTCCCTTTTTCAGTTTTTTTTCTCTTTTTATTTTTATATTTATCGCTAGAAATGAAACTGTGAAAGAATTTTGTCAAAATATCAACTTTTAGATTTTTAATGATTTTTTAAATAAGACAAGCTATAGCTAGTTTGGCTTTGTGTACTTATTTTCATACTTCAAATTAACTTGGCCACATACGCTATCAAATATACTCTGAATTTATTTTTAAGATGTTGACTTTTTGTGTCGCCTGCTAAGCACAGCGACACTTAGGGATCACTTTGTCCGGTGTTCGTCTGTCCGTCCATCCGTCCCTCCGTCCCTCCGTCCCTCCGTCTGTCTGTCACACTTGGGTGTCACACCCCATAACTTTTGATTGGTGAGTGATAGGGCTTTGATATTTCACATGTGTATTCCTTGTGACAAGACCTTTATACACATATCGTAATTTTTGACCTTGTGACCTTGACCTAGATATTTGACCTACTTTTCTAAAAATCTAATATTGGCTATATCTCTTGATTGATGAGTGATAGGACTTTGATATTTCACATGTGTATTCCTTGTGATTAAACCTTTCTACACATATAATGTTTGACCTTGTGACCTTGATCTAGATATTTGACCTACTTTTCTAAAAATCTAATATTGGCTATATCTCTTGATTGGCAAGTGATAGGGCTTTGATATTTCACATATGTAATCTTTGTGACAAGACCTTTCTACGCAAACCATATTTTTTGACCTCGTGACCTTGACCTAGATATTTGACCTACTTTTCAAAAAATCCAAGATTGGCTATATCTTTTGATTGGTAAGTGATAGGGCTTTGATATTTCACATGTGTATTTCTTGTGACAAGCCCTTTTTTCACATACTATATTTTTTAACCTTATGACCTTGATCTAGATATTTGACCTACTTTTTAAAAAAAACCAAGATTGGCTATATCTATTGATTGGCAAGTGATAGGGCTTTGATATTTCTCTTGTGTATTCCTTTTGACAATACCTTTCTACACATACCATAATTTTGACCTCATGACCTTGACCTAGATATTTGACCTACTTTTCAAAAAAATTAAGATTTGCTATATCTTTTGATTGGTAAGTGATAGAGCTTTGATATTTCATATGTGTATTCCTTCTTGTGACAAGGCCTTTCTACACATATCATAACTTTTGACCTCATGACCAAGACCTAGATATTTGACCTACTTTTCAAAAAATCTTAGATTGGCTATTTCTTTTGATTGCTGAGTGATAGGCTTTGATATTTCACATGTGCATTCCATGTGACAAGACCTTTCTTCACATACCATCATTTTTAGCTCACCTTGACGAAGTTGAGTGAGCTTATGCTATAATTAGCTCACCTCGACGAAGCTTATGCTATAACCCCACGTCCAGGTCCGCATCCGGTTAAGAAGTTTGGGGTAGCTCAGTATCTGACAAAGTACTAATGCTACAGTTACCAAACTGGCACAAGTGATTCATCTTTGGATGCTGAGGTGAACCCATGCATCGTATGCAGCATCTGACCTACATTTACCGCTTGAGTGACTTGGTTAAGAAGTTTGGGGTAGCTCAGTATCTGACAAAGTACTGATGCTACAGTAACCAAACTTGCACAAGTGATTCATTTTTGGATGCTGAGGTAAACCCATGCATCGGATGCAGCATCTGACCTACATTTTCCGCTTGAGTGATTTGGATAAGAAGTTTGGGGTAGCTCAGTATCTGACAAAGTACTAATGCTACAGTAACCAAACTTGCACAAGTGATTCATCTTTGGATGCTGAGGTGAACCCATGCATCGGATGCAGCATCTGACCTACTTTTTCCATTTGAGTGATTTCGCTTTTAAAAGCCAATATTGAGCAGAGTATAAGTGCTACATGTACCAAACTTGCATATTGGATGTATCTTTGATCAATCTTTCATAAAATGACCTTGACCTACTTTTTCCACTTGAGTGATTTTGCTCTATAAAGCCAATATTGATATGAGCAAAGTATAACTGCTACATGTACCAAACTTGCATATTGGATGTATCTTTGATCAAACTTTCATAAAATGACCTTGACCTACTTTTTCTGCTTGAGTGGTTTTGCCTTTAAAAGCCAATATACATGTACTAAGAAATATGTTTGAATTGAATTTTGCTGTCACGAGGTGAGCTTCGTAATCTGTGATTACCTATGTTTTACCTCGTGCACTTGCCCTATATATTTGACCTACTTTTCAACAAATCTATGATTTGCTATATCTTTTGAGTGGTAAGTGATAGGGCAATGATATTTCACATTTGTATTCCTTATGAAAAGACCTTTCTAAACATTCCATAATTTTTAACCTAGTGACCTTGCCCTTGATATTTGACCTAATTTCAATAAAAAAAAATCCGCTACGCAGGCGACACAAGCATTCCTTGGATTGCTTTTTTTTCATACAATGCATATTTCAGAACAATTTCCCTATTTAATGATTATTTTCTCTGTCTTATTTCTGTATCTATGGTAAACATAGTCGCCATATATCTTGTGTTACAGATTTGATTGGTTCAATACCTCCTTGCCCCTTTAGTAGGGGTAACTACAGGAAATAAAAAGGTGCACACTAAAAATTTTGACTGACTTGAAATGCCCGGAAGTCTGTAAAATTGGTCTTTTTTGATTGCGAATCTTTGGCACGCATAAAAATGTAAAGAAAAAGGGGGGGGGGGGGGGGTCATGCATGTCCTTTTTTCGCAAATTTCACTTTTTTTACAGGAACTCTGCGTCCTCATCGAAAATGTTCCGAATTTTGCATATTTTCAAACCTATCTGTAGATTGCATAAAAGACAAGATCAAGTTCGAAGTTAAATTTATCACGACTATTGATTCAATATGCTAAAAATACATTTCCAAGCGCCGCATTTCAGCATATTTACCGAAAATAATTTGTCCAAGTGGCTTCACTGGGTCATGAGGTTTGATACACCGTACCCTGCTGTTTGGAAAATAAATTGGCTCAATTTCTGCACAACTCACTTGAATTAATATTGTCCGCAAACAACTTGTCTGTGTTAATTGGATTAACACGATTTTGACTGTACGTTACATGTATTAAGATGAAATCAATACTATTCAAAAGCTCTCATTCATAGATTTCTGTATAATTTAATATGAATAAAGGCAAAACAGAAAAGTCTTTGTTTTTTATGCTTCCGGAATCAAAGATACGGGGGCATATAGTTTTTGGCCTGTCCGTCTGTCTGTTTGTCCGAAAAACTTTACATTGGGCATAACTTTTGAATGGAAGGTGATAGAGCTTTCATATTTCACATGTGTATTCCTTGTGACAATACCTTTCCATTGATACCAAAATTTTTGACCTCGTGACCTTGACCGTTGACCTACTTTTCAAAAACTTTAACATTGGGCATAACTTTTGAATGGTTAGTGATAGGGCTTTCATATTGTACATGTGTATTCTTTATGACAAGATCTTTCCATTGATACCAACATTACTCTGACCCTGACCTCTCACATACTTAACAGAAAATGTTGTTTATACCAACAAAGATGCCACCGCGGGGCATTCGTGTTTCACAAACACAGGCTTTATTATTTTCTGGCATACTAGCTATTAATAATGAAAGGTTTGGTGTTCAATTTTAAATAAACTTAATTTATGAAATCATTTCATTGTTTTATTCTGTTTCTGTTGCACATTAATGTGGAATTTTACAAAATGATTTTATTTTTGATGTTGCATAATCAAACTATACTAGCTGGGCATATGACTTTGGATCGCATAATCCATCTTTTCAAATCAGTAAAAAAGTTGTTGTTTTGAAATGTGACTATTTTCTCTTGTTTGTACTTTTAAAGGTTGTCTGAAAAAAAAACTTGTCTGCATCCGGCAAAAATCTTGTTAGAAAGGTTGTGGGCTAAAATCCTGGTACTGGCACTATCAGTATTCAATGTCAGTATGTCAATTAGAGCGTGCATGGGTATCAGGTGAGCGTTGTGCCCCCTGGGGCTCTTGTTAGATCGACCTTTCATTCATAGTTACAGCTGATAACTCAACAAGTGACACATGCTTCAATGTCTTATTGATTGACCTTTTATGTGATATGAATCAATTATTTAAATTCTTTATACTTATTTAGAATTTTATTTTTAAAGTCGGGAACAAAATTTCAAAAGCGGCCATGTTTTGCCGTGTACCCGAAGGGGATTCCCCATGTAGAAATGTGATACCTTTAGTACTGCGATACATTTCAGGAGATACAGTGCAAACGGAATAGAGTTTTATTTAATGAAATGTGCATTATACTGGGAACACTTTCATAATGGTTAGCATTCATGTACTTGGAACACTTGCATATACTTGTTATCATGTATAAAGTTTGCTCGAATTTCCTCTGTCTTAGACTCTCTTAGATGAAGTAATTTACGGACTGATTTCTTGAAGAAACGTCTAATGAGTAATCTCTTCCTCCGGATTTTGAGAATGCATAGGACATTTAATATCTGAAATTCTTGAAATAAATAATACAGTTCAGAGTTCCTGAAATCTTCCTATGAAATGTTGGACCACAGAAAGCTGTTGTTTAAATAGAGTAAATAAATTATTATTTACAACCATAAGCCACTGTGTTCGACATCTTGTATGTATAATATTTCTAAGACGAACACAGAGGCCTGAGGTTGTGAATAATAAAACATTTTCTCTCATAAAATGACAGGTTCCTGTGATAATACATTTGGGAATTTTTACTGTTCAAATAATAGATACATGATGAGTTTTTATCGGACCAAATAACTTTTTGTGGGCAAATCCTATGCAACTGATACATTTCATGAACTCTCTCCGCTAACAACTTGTCCGTGTAACAGACCTTTGAAGAGATAAAACAATTTGTTAACAGTAAATAACGATGTCGTAGGTCTGCTAGTTGGACAAGCTTAACAATTTCATGGGCCTTTTAATTTGTTTCAAACTACGAAACCTAGAGAAACCACTTGAGTTGTTGAACAGTGTATGCTGAAATGCGACGCTCCTTCTCGCCTGTTGAAATATGCATAGGCAAGAAGCGCCGCATTTCAGCATGTTCACTGAAAATTATTTGTTCAAGTGGCTTCACTGGGTCATGAGGTTTGATACACCATACACTGCTTTTTGGAAAACAAACTGGCCCAATTTCTGCACAACTCACTTGAATTGATAAATATTGGATTAAAACGATTTTAACTGTACGTTTCATGTATTTGGGATGAAATCAATACTATTCAAAAGCATTCTTAGATTTCAGTATACTTTAATATGAATAAAGGCAAAACCGAAAAGTCTTTGTTTTTTATGCCCCTGGAATAAAAGATTTGGGAGCATATAGTTTTTAGCTCTACTGGTCTCTGACCAGTCGAGCTTATGCTATACCCCGTCGTCCGGCGTCCGTCCGTCTGTCCGTCCGTCCGTCCGTAAACAATTCTTGTGCTCGCAACTCCTCTGAAACCATAGGAGATAGAAAGCTAATTCTTTTTGCATCTTACTTGGTATGTGGTCTAGTTGTGCACCTGACATTTGGTTTCAGCCCCTGCCCCCCAGGGTCTTAGAAAATGGGCGTGGTCATGAAAATCTATGAAATCTTGTGCTCGCAACTCCTCTGACACTATAAATGATAGAGACTTGATTCTTTTTGCAATATGATGGGTCTGTGGTCTAGTTGTGCACCTGACATTTGGTTTCAGCCCCTGTCCCCCAGGGTCTTCGAAAATGGGCGTGGTCATGAAAATCTATGAAATCTTGTGCTCGCAACTCCTCTGACACTATAAATGATAGAGACTTGATTCTTTTTGCAATATGATGGGTCTGTGGTCTTGTTGTGCACCTGACATTTGGTTTTAGCCCCTGACCCCCAGGGTATTTGAAAATGGGCGTGGTCATGAAAATCTATGAAGTCTTGTGCTCGCAACTCCTCTGACACTATAAATGATAAAGACTTGATTCTTTTTGCAATATTATGGGTCTGTGGTCTAGTTGTGCACCTGACATTTTGTTTGAGCCTGTGACCCCCAGGGTCTTGGAAGATGGGTGTAATCATTTTCTCCTATATAACTCTACATGTATGTAATCTTGTGCTCGCAACTCCTCTGACACTATAAATGATAGAGACTTCATTCTTTTTGCAATATGATGGGTCTGTAGTCTAGATGTGCACCTGATATTTTGTTTGAGACCCTGACCCCCAGGGTCTTAGAAAATGTGTATGGTCATTTTCTCCTATATAACTCTATGTAATCTTGTGCTTGCAACTCCTTTTACACTATAAATGATAGAGACTTCATTCTTTTTGCAATATGATGGGTCTGTAGTCTAGGTGTGCACCTGATATTTTGTTTGAACCCCTGACCCCCAGGGTCTTAGAAAATGGGTGTGGTCATTTTCTCCTATATAACTCTGTGTAAATCTAGTGTTCCAATTCCTCTGACACTATAAATGATAGATACTTAATTCTTTTTGCAATATTATAAGTCCATGGTGTAGATGTGCACCTTATATTTTGTTTGAGCCCCTGACCCCCAGGGTGTTAGAAAATGGGTGTGGTCATTTTCCTATATAACTCTATGTAATCTTGAGCTCGCAACTTCTCTGACACTATAAATGATAGAGACTTCATTCTTTTTGCAATATGATGGGTCTGTGGTCTAGTTTTGCACCTGATATTTTGTTTGAGCCCCTGACCCCCAGGGCCTCAGAAAATGGGTGTGGTCATTTTCTCCTATACATGTATAAGTCTATGTAATCCTGTGCTCGCAACTCCTCTGACACTATAAATGATGGAAACTTCATTCTTTTTGCAATATGATTGGTCTGTCACTGGTCTTGTTGTGCACTTACATGTATATTTTGTTTGATCCCCAGGGTCTTAGGAAATGGGTGTGGTCATTTTCTCTTAGTATATAACTCTATGTAATTTTGTGCTTGCAACTCCTTTGACACTATAAATGATTGAGGCTTCATTCTTTTTGCAATATGATTGGATTGTGTTCTTGTTGTGCATCTGATATTTTGTTTGAGCCCCTGATCCCCAGGGTCTTAGAAAATAGGTGTGGTCATTTTTCCTATATAATTGTGCTCTCAACCTTTCAAAGCTATTAATGAATGAGAGTTGTTGTAATTCTTAATGCAATAAGATGGATCTGTCAGTTTTGTTATGTCATTGATAGTTCATTTGAGCTAGCAGTCCCTGCCCCTCTTGGATCTTGGAAAATGGGTGTGGCATTTTTTTTAAAATACTTTATCTTGGATATTATGAATTATATGAGTGATATTCTAGTTGCAGTGTTTTGTTGTGCTACTTTTAATTTGTTAGAATGATTGCTCCCTATGGTCTTAAAAAACGGAAATTGATATTTATGTGTATGTATCATATTCACTTGTCAATGAGTAAATAAAAAACAAAACAACCAGGAGAGCTACAGTCTCGTCAGAGACTTCTGGTTGGCCTGTCCACCTGTCTGTTTGTCTGTTTTTCCGAAAAACTTTTACATTGGGCATAACTTTTAAATGGAAGCTGGTGATAGAGGTTTCATATTTCACATGTGTATTCCTTGTGACAATACCTTTCCATTGATACCAAAATTTTTGACCTCGTGACCATAACCTTGACCTTTGACGTACTTCTCAAAAACTTTAACATTGGACATAACTTTTGAATGGTAGTGATAGAGGTTTCAAATTTTACATGTGTATTCCTTGTGACAAGATCTTTCCATTGATACCAATATTGCACTGACCCTGACCTCTCACATACATTGTACTTAACAGAAAATGGCCTTTATACTAACAAAGATGCCGCCGGGGGCATTCTCGTTTCACAAACACAGGCTTTATAATTTCTGGCATGCTAGCTATCAATAATGAAAGGTTTTGTGTTCAATTTTAAATAAACTTAATTTATGAAATCATTTCATTGTTTTATTCTTTTTCTGCTGCACATTAATGTACAATATGATTTTATTTTTGATGTTGCATAATTGAACTATACTAGCTGGGCATATGAGGTTTGACCACTTTATCTGTCTTTTCAAATCAGTAAAAAGTTATTGTTTTGAAATGTGGCTATTTTTTCTTTTTTGTACTTTTAAAGGTTGTCTGAAAAAAAAAAACTTCTCTGCATCCGGCAAAAATCTTTTTAGAAAGGTTGTGGGCTAAAATCCTGGTACTGGCACTATCAGTATTCAATGTCAGTATGTCAATTAGAGCGTGCATGGGTATCAGGTGAGCGTTGTGCCCCCTGGGGCTCTTGTTCTGAGATACACCTTACTGTTACTTACCCACAAAAACATGTATCATTATTTGGTATCTATGAAGACTCGAGGTAGAACAGCCAGAGTAATGTCTTGATTTATTTCAGTAACAAACTGTTCTCCTTATACATGCAGTTCTGTGCTTACATTTTAAATATTGATTAGATTCATGCATTTATTGGTAATATGAATTTTTGATTTACAGTTGAATCCAGAGGTGTACTCAGACTTTGCTAAGCAGCAGGGATTCCACAAGAATCTGTTAGATCGTCTGTACGAGTTTTACCCTGATAACTGTCCCTGTAAGATAATGCTGTGTGAGAACTACAGATCCCATGCTGCCATCATTGACTTTACCTCTGATCTATTCTATGACAGTCAGCTGGTCTCCGGTAGTAATCAGCCCTTACATCCCATGTACTACCCTCTGACGTTCTTCTCTACACGAGGGGAGGACATACAACATCAAAACAACACTGGATTCTATAATATAGCAGAGGTATTTCAATGTCATTTTTTGCTCATTTAGACTTGCTGTAAAAATGAAGATACTGTAGTATCTTTTTGGAAATCTAAAAAAATTTCTACAGAATCTATAGCTTTATATTACTTGATTATAATGACCATTAACATGTCACAATGTTATCTTTGTTGTTTCCTTTGTTAAAGATCATGATTATTTCAAGGAGATTATCAAATGTAAAATGGACATTTTTCAAAGAAATTCTGTAACCATTTTAAGGTACATGAAGTAGTAGACAGAGTAGATGACTTACAAAAGAACTGGCCACCTGAATGGGGAGAAATAGATGGAAATATTGGTGTCTTTGCTCCATATTCTGACCAGGTACAAATGATGATTCCTGTTTATCTTTATTCATTTTTTACCAGTTTTCTGTAGTATGTGCAGGCAAAAGTAATTAAAAACTTATTTCTGATATTATTCATTAGGAATCCAAAGAATGTTAGATATACATGTATGTCTAAGGTTGTGTAATAGTAAATCTATAACTACTGTCCTGTTCACTAAATCCAGAATACCCTGTTTTGGCGATTTATTCTGTCATCTGAAGAATTTTCCTATAAATTGTAGTTTCCTAGAATTGACCTCCTTTAGTCCTAACTGAAAATTAACTTCAACTTACCCTATCAGCTGACTTCAAACCGCAATGTGAAAAATAAAATGTCTACGGGAATTTCCCATGTTAATTTCAAGCCGCCGCCATATTGTTCTCCGTGTCAACAATAGTAAACAGTGACGTCAAAGCTCCCGACATCACACATTTTCAGCGATTTTAATATAGAAAATCCCCGTAGACTTTTTATTTTCTGTCGTATTTCTAACTTAATTTATGTACAGCCAAAACCATGGTATTTTCTGTTACGACTAAAGGAGTACTATAAAATTGATATCTTTTTGGAAGATGACATTATCATATTTTAGAGAAAACCTGGAAAACAGGGAGCTCTGGATTTAGTGAACAGGACAGTAGCATACACACATAGATGTATTTCAATTTGAGTAATATTTCATTATTTTTACAGGTTGTTAGAATAAGAGGAGAGCTAAGGAAGAGAAAATTATTTCATGTCAGTGTAGAAAGAGTTTTCAATGTACAAGGTACCAATAATTATCAAAAATCAAAGTTCTATGAGGAGATTTTTTTATTCAAAGGTCGGTCCGGCCCAGCAAGGAGGTCTGGTCTAGTGTATGTAATTATCGAAAAAAAAAAATTTTGAGAATTCCCGAAGGGCCCTTACCGTCTCGCCCTCGCCCAACTTAAGATTATTGCTTTGTTCTTCAGTGCACATTTTGTTACATTAATACATGCGTACTTGAAAAAAACCCAAAAACCAGATGGTTTAAATTACTAATAGAACTTACAGAACTCTTATTGATTTCCCATACTTATTTACAGGTAAGCAGTTCCGTGCCATCATTCTGAGTACGGTGAGAACAAGACACACGTGTAGTGCAGACTCCTCACAGGAAGATTTTGTGGACTACGGTTTCCTGTCAAACGTTAAGCTGCTGAACACTGCCTTAACCAGAGCTCAGAGTCTGGTTATAGTCGTTGGGGATCCTCTGTCTCTATGTCTGGTGGGAAAGTGCAGGTTAGTGTGTAGAGTTTAGTGGAGAGGATATCCTCATGAATTTTAAAGAATTGGGTATGTCCTAGCTATCCTACTCTTTCCTCAACTTCATAAATCTAGCATTTGGTATGTCCTTGTTGTTTGTGGGTAAGTAAAAAATATGCCGTATCTTTGGTTGCGGCTAGATAGGCTAGTCCAATTAGATGTATGAAATGTTGGCAAATATGTTTGAGGCTATCATACTGAGATAGACAAGGATATTTGTTATGGCTGACATGATTTTCCTTAGGAAGGAATATAACTCTTGTGACCCACTTGATCACAGTAACCTTATCTCATACCTTATGAAGCTAATATATCTAGTGTGAAAGTAGAATTGCAAAGACATATCTGATACTTGATTTATAAAGTATTGAAAGGACAGAGCTTGAGACTTAATAATAATAAAATTCAAAAGGTTTGAAAATGCAATGGTGTAATTAAAGAAAAAAAAGTTCTATCAAAGAATTTTGGCATGAAGAATTTGAAAATAAAAATTTGATTATGTACAATATTTGAAATGACCCTCTCTTCTCATTTTCAGGAAAGTTTGGGAATACTTTCTGGAGATATGTAATGAGCACAAAAGTTTGTATGGTATGAAACAGAGTGTGCTGAGAGCACAACTGAATAGTGCTGAATTAAGGAAAACTTATGTGCTGAATCCCCTGGCTCCAGAGTTTGTTCCCAATAGGCTGTACCATGTGACCCACAGTATGGGTCTGCCGGGACAAGGAATCCAGAATCCTCAACAACAGGCTGGTTACTTCCTTGGACAGAGAATGATGTATCCAGGAAACCCTTATCAACAGGTTTGTTTAAAAAAAAAAACCCTCAGAAAAAAAAGTGAAAGTTCAATTAAATAAGAGTAAAAGGGAATGAAATTTTTAAAGATTGGAAATGTTTTCTGTCTTGATGCAAAGTAGGTACAGTAAACTTCGTATTTAACGAAGCCCAGGGGACCATTCGTCCAAATTCGTTATAGCCATATTTCGTTACATGCATTTTGATGCTAAATATGTTTCCTTGGTGTGGCCGTTCTAATGAATGAAAAGTTAAGAGCAGTATTCAATAGCTATGTTGTGATTTATTAAGTAAGCATTCTTTACAATTGACATGCCGATAGAGCATGATTGGCAACCATTTCCTCATGTGTATACAACGGTGTCTTCCCGGAATGCCCACATTTTAAAAGAAATATATTCCCGGAATGCCCACATGAAAAAGACAATGGATGTTGTTTTAATCGATTAAGAAGGTCCAATTACCGTATATGATAAGATAAATCAGGTAAAAAGATTTTCATTTTCCGTCGTATTGATGAACCTGACGACGATTTTTAAATGAATTTGATAAGAGAAGGATCAGCGTTCATTTTGAAATAGTTGAAAAGAATAAAGCCTACGCTCACGCAGCAAGATACGCCCGTTGGAATTTTTTTCACAACACCAAAATATCTAAGTCCCATAACTCCATTAGGACAAATCGGATGAACCTGAAAATCGAAAAGCGGCTTCCTCTTCAAAGTCTGATCACAATGTTCAAATATCATGAAAATCTGTTGACGCAAATTTAAAACGATCTTTATAGGTACGGTGTCCCTTAAAATAAATTATTTTTGCAAAATTTTGGAATGCAAAATCTTACTTTTCATATGAAAGTTTACAATCTCATTTGTATAAATTCAAATTTTCAAGCGAATCTAACGCATACATACACAGTTTAGAACTTTTAAGCTCGAATTCATTTCACTAGCACCACCTACAATGTATTGAGCTTTTACAATAGAGGTATAAGGAGATTTTTAAAGTATTAAAAAATTGACAATAATAGTGTCTTTTTCTAACTTTCCTTTTTATAAAATGAAAGTGAGCACATGACAACTAGTTGTCCTGATCCTTTGAAATAAATTTTACGTTTTAAATGATATTTATGTTCGGGGACACTGCATCTTTAAAAAAAATATCAATTGTATAGAAGGTACGTTATATCGAAGATGTGGTAAAGAAATATGTGTGTTTTATGACTTGATAGGACTGTTATTCCCGATTCATACCTCAGATGAAGAAAATCCTATATGAATATGATTCCATGTAAACGTGTACATATATTTTAACGTACATCCTCTCTAGATAAGTGTATACGTAATACCTTACTTAGTAAGCTTACAAAATTTTCTAAAATTTCTAAAACCTGGGTCCTGTAGCATCCTGTAGCATTATATCCTAGCCACCTTGCTACGTCTTTCCATATATTTAGGACATAATTTTCACAGATTTTGGTCATATTACATTGTTTAGATTGATGATCCCTGACGAGGGTTAAATGCCCGAAACGTGCATGTCTGGTCCATTTCTGTATAATTTCTGTATCATTTTTAGTTCACATTTATGACATTGAAAAGTTTTACGGTAAAAGAATTAATTGCCACAAAGTGTTGTTTTGGTAATTTCATGTATTCCCGGAATGCCCACACAATAAGTCAATTCCACCTGTCGGTATATCAAAGAATGTGGGCATTCCGGGAATAAACCTATACAACATGTCTCCTGATAGGTAATTAGCGCGGGGACAAAAGACGGGGAGAGCAATTATATGATAATTAGTAATTATCAGTCCGCCAGGTGTGTTAATTGGGAATACCTGGAGGGCATTTCGTTACATCAGGTGAAAATAGTGAAGAAATTATGACCATGGGACCACGAGATGGCTTCGTAACAGCCGATAATTCTATTCGTTACAAGCAGAATTTCGCTATAAACCTGTTCGTTATAGGTGAAGTTTACTGTACATGTATTATGTATGATTTGTGCTGTATGCATATGATTTTCTGATATGCATCTTTATACATGTATAAAAACATGTATATTGATTGTATGGCACTGTAACAGGAGAAATAATGTCATTTAAAATCAAATTACCACTGCACATTTTGTAAGTTTACTGTAAGTTAACAAGGACGTCTTCAAAGTTTGTGTGTTATTCAAATGTTTCATGGCAATACATGGTGACTGATACATTTATTTGATATTTGTTACAGATGTACCCCTCCTACATGCCTGTACCATACCATCAGGGCTACTATCCCCCCATGTTGTATCGACCCTATGTTCCACACTTTGTCGGAGGAAGGGGAGGTAGGGTCTCCACAAGGGTGGTGTACCCTCGTCAGATGCCCCCTACTGTACCCCTAGCCACTTCTGGAAGGGCAACTCCTGACAAGGAAAGGTCAAGTCCAGAGGTCACCAGGGCCACAGAATCTCCCCAATCACAAGGGACCAAGAAGGCACACGTCTCACAGAGGAATCGTCAAATGGTGTATATACCCAGAGTGCAGACTCCATTCCAGACCATGTACTATAACCCCTACCATCAGCCATACCCGGGTTATTACTTCTTACCAGAGGATCCTAGATTAGCCCCCACATTACACCCTCAAAGATATCCTTACTACCCCGGGACAGGTATACACCCAGCTCACATGCTCCCACAACATTATGCTGGTGCTCCTTTCTTACCTCCCACTACTGTGATTCGTCCTGGCCAGCCATTACAAGAGGGAAGCACCCATCCCAGGAGATGTAGATGTCAAAGATAGGGTTCACTCTAACTCCTCCTCCCCAAGCCCCCAGGGACGGGCTTACTCCCCGGCAGTGTCACCTGGGTCCACGATGGGAGGACAACACATCCAGCTTCTGCCTAATGCCAGACATATACCTGTCCATCTGTATAACAGGTCCGGCACACCCAGTAGTGGCTCCAGATCTAGTACTCCTATGGGAGGGAGGGATTCACCAGAACAAGTGGAAGATATGAGACGGGTGTTAGAATCAGAATATCTGAAATCTGTAAGTCCCTGCACTGGAAATGCAGGAACGGCGAGCGTCAGCACAGAGTCCTCTGGCAAGGGTGATCACTCAACGACAAGGCTATGTAAGAGAAGAACATGTATCACAGGCAGGATTGCAGGCGTCCATGTCTAGTAGTGTACAGTACAACGCCTCCATGATAGTATCTGAGGAGTCCATGTCACCAGTGCACAATGGAGAAAGGAGTGATGGAGCATCATCCACTAGAAGGAAAGACGGCAGGAGAATGCCCAGCAAGCTGGAAATACCAACAGGGTTCAGCCGTCAGTTCAGTGAGGATATTGAAACACCAACTGAAATTACAAACCTGGTAAGAATGATAGATGAAACCATTGACGAACAAGCAGAGCTGGGAATGAGAGAGCAAATGACCCTAGAGAACCAGAACTCCTTTGCCTCTCGGCTTAGCTCTAAAAGCTCTAGTGGTAAGCTGTACCTCAACATCCCCAAACGTTCATCAATGGATACGTCAGGTTCAGCCTCTTCCTCCTCCCCATCTGCCAGCCCTACAGGGAGTGACGACAGGAAGCCTACGTATGCTGGGGTCTTGCGTCGTCGCTTACCAACCTCGTCTGAGGAGATCGACCCCAGTATGTTAGAACCACAGACCCCTCACACACCGGCTGGATTCGTATCTCCAGGAGATGATATCGATACAGACCCTCTAGGAATTCTGAGAAATCTTAACATCAATGCTTCAGCAGAGAATCAGAGAACCTATAAATATTTTTCTTAGCTTGTCTGTGGAAATGCTGTCTCTAGTTTTATGGAATATTGTAGAGCTTCGTAGAACATTGAATACTGTGTTTTGTAAACTTAGTATTTCAGTAAATTTACATATATAGTTATTGATACATATACTTCATATACGAGTAGATACCTTTCGTACTTGGTGCATCCTTTTTTCTCCCTATATGACAATATTAGTATGGGTTTATCAATATTTATCTTTTGTCTTGTTGTTTGTAATTGTTACATTATGTATTTTCAACAAGATGAGCACACTGAGTATACAATTGTCCTCATGTTTTCTTTATATGATGTTGCATAGTGTTGACTGTACTTGGCAATGGTCATATCTGAATTTTGGTTTTTTGTTATATTATTACATTATATATCCTTTCTAGTACTTGTATCAAGCATACAGTATGTAAGTTTTTGGTTGAGATGGTAATATTTAGTGGAAAGTATACCAGTATTGTATTGCCTGAACCGTAGTCAAATAGGTGTCATCAGACTGTTAGAGCATACATATTTGAACACAGTTCTGAGGGACTCCTATGTAGATATATGCTTATTGATGTACTTATGTATAGAACAAAAAGTAAGCTACAGCTATAATATGTAGATTTCTGACCCTGATGTTATATCTCCTGTATAGCCTTATTTATTGCCTGTACCTGATTCCTTCTCACATTGCACATATCTGTCTGCATGTTAACATGCACATATTTATATGTATATCGATAAACAAAAGTTATTCAGAGTATTTATATTTTTGTACATTGCACAGAGTTAAGGGCAATGAATGCACTAAATGAAGTACAATGTATTGATCCACACACATAAGTAAAGACAGGAGGCAATCCAGGTCACAGGGCACCATGTCAAGTTTTCTGGAGAAGGTAGTAACTGCTGTTATCAATGATTTGGAGTATAGTTCTAGCTCTAATAATCATGGTATTGGATTATCTTAATAATGAACTTTTTCTATTTGCATGTTTTGCTAGCATGGATTCTTGAAGTATAATTCCTTGAACAGAAATTCTGAATTTAGTGTTCAGCTTGTATGAAATTTTTCATTCGGTATGCATATTTGGTATATCTATAGAATTTTACACATTGTCCAAAAGCATGATGTTTTCTAGTTTAATCATGCAGTTTTATGAAAGGAGTGAAAACATTGTAATTAAATCCTAGGTCTTTTGTTCATAATGATAAAAATTACATTTACAATTCATTTTGGAATTTGACTGGAAAGTTGTATTTTCGGTTCTGCCCGATTTCATTAATTCAACTCCCAGATTTGTTGTTAAGTTGATAGAGGAAATATATTTCTAAAACTGACAGACATATATTGAATGCAGAACAAGAAATATCTACCCTATGTTGTTACTTGTTGAATCCATATATTTTTCTACATGTATCATGCTGTCATCAGTTGTTAACTAAGGTATACCCCAGGGAAATGTGTTACCACATCTGTTTTTTCTTTCCTCAGTTGTTTACTTATATTGACAATCATCATGTTATTTGCATACAAAATTATTGTTAAGAGTTATTCATAATTATTTTAATTTTTTTTAACCTTTTTATTTTGATAGTGCTAGGTTAAGCATTTCCTCAGTGCTAGATGAAGCATGATATTATGTTCAGATTCTGTTTTTGGAATTTTTTTTTATGGGAGAATTTTGACCTTAAGCGTCAGTTGTACATGTATCAACACTGGTGCACTGTTCCATCAAATATTGTTTGCAATACCGATATTTTCTGATGTCTTTTTATCTGTATAGAAAATAAAAACTGCTATGAATAATGTATCAAAACATTAATGCAGAATGAAGATTATTTTACTTTCATTTAGGGAAAGTCTATCTTTAAGATCTACATTCATCCTTACAGATTTTTTTTGTATGCTGTATCCTAAGAAAAAAAGTTGTCAAAGTATTTTTTTTCCAAGAGCAGTTATTTATTATAACTCTCACCAACCCAGTTCATGGTGATTCTTTAATAGTCAGGTTCAAATCAAAAAGTCTTTTATGATACACATTTTACATGTACCTCCAAGAAGATTTCAGGGAATATTTGTTGAATTTAGGAATGTCAAAGTCAGATTTATACATGTTCTTCCTAACATGAACTTAGATTGCAAAAAAAAACAACTTTGTAAAGTATGACTCTGTTTTAATTACTTGACATTGTTCATGGTCACTCATAAAATCAAATCTGTCGATAGGCTTTCCTTTATATTCCCAAGTAAAATTGATCTAATTCTTTTCTTGAATTATGTGATGGTACATACACTGATTTTATTCAACTGTTATTTTGTTTTCTATTCTTTCTGAATTTTTCTGTTTTTTTAAGTAGAGGAGTAGAAATATTTAAGAATTGTTACATGTACATTATTAAGTTACTTTTTCATACTTTAACAATCACCTGGGTAAAAAAATTGTTCATACATAATACTGGTTCATCATTGTTGTAAAGATTTCCTTAATATTCTTTAGCTTCACTTCATGCTGTGATCTTACGTCGACACTTAAGTATTGTTTTTTCACTGGATGGAAAGATAGCATTCCGGACGATTGTTTTTTGCCGGTTACGGGTCCTCTCTGACTATGATATTACTGAAGGAACCAGTATGATTATGAGGGGTAGAGGGGAACCCTGATACCGGCATGTTTTGTGATGGATTGGCTTTCATTTGATTGCTGTGAAATTTTGAGATAATTTGATGTGCCTCCTGTTGTAGCTATATTCTACATGTAGTATATATATATATAGTGTGTTTGTGTGTATTATAGCACTTTTTCCTTTCATTGTACTTGGACAGTTTTAAGGTGTGGCAGCCATTCACCTGTTCTCTCTATCACTATCAAGTCATTTCGTTCCACAGTGCAGTCTTCCATTGGCTAATTATGCAGTACTGCACTTATTTGGCATCGACCCAGTACAGTTTGCCTCAGTAATGCTAGCTCCAGTACTGCTAGCTCCAGTACTGTTGCTTTGGTACTGATTTCTCCAGTACTGATTGTTCCAGTACTGTTGCTTTGGTACTGATTTCTCCAGTACTGATTGTTCCAGTACTGATTGCTCAGCTCCAGTACTTATTGCTCCAGTACTGTTGTTGCAATGCTGCTACTCTAGTACTGCATTATTTATTTACATTCCACACAGTGTGGTTTGAATCTTAAAGAGATTCTTGAGAAAAATTTTGCTAACTTGACATGCAGAAGGAAGGAAGGAAATGGTATTAATAGGGAGTAACAGAGAGAATGTCCAGACTGCTACACTGTAATTAGAACATATTAATGATAATGTAGTCTTAGTTTCTCAGCCAGGATATCCTGTTTAATAACCTTGGAGTGGGACTCTGTACACGGATAATAAACTAATGTAGCATTTATTTATATTCTTGTCATTTATATGTAAAGCAAATACTAATAGCCAAAAAAGGAGAAAGAAAGAAGGTACATTGTACTTCAGATCGAAGAATTGAAGGCAACTGACCGTGGATGAATTTCTGAAATTGTCATTTCCCTTGTGTAAAGTACAGTACAATGTTTGGAATGTGATTACAGTCGTAAAAATATTATGGAGACAAATGTCATATTGTTAGTGAATGGATTCAGTATATGCTCTACATAAGCACCACTTCCAAGTTGTATCCTGGGTGTATGGGTTTAGTCATCATCTTTGATTCGAAACGTTGACGGATCGAGCCCACTCGGTGCTTGATTCATGCAAGATGGGGGTTGAGCTCAATGCAGTAGATTTACCTCGGCTGTTAACTATGGTGAAATATTGAGTCTTTTACGTCGGGAGCATTCAACGATTCTGTCGTGTTGGACTTGAGTTAAGTTGTTCATTGATTGAAGAGAAGTATGTACATTTGGCGTTTACATGCGCCTTTGGCACAGTTGTCCGTTTAAAAAATGAAAAAAAAAAAAACCAATTGAAGCCGTCAATGTGTAAAGAAGAGCTCGAGAGCAGCGTTGATTTTCTAATTGATGAGGGCCAAATGGATACAAATGTTTGGATACTGAATGTATCTTATAATTGTTATTTATATACATAGCAAAGTAGTTATGAAGATAAACAGTGCTTATTAGTTTGTGTATTCAGATACAGATCTCCGACATTTCTAAGATAAACCGGTATTACAGTTCCAATGATTCAAGTCAAGTACACAAATATCAATTCACGCACGTATTAAAAATATTCAACTATATAACATTATAAATTGTTCAAATACTACGTATTTCTATGAAACAAAACCTCTCAAATAATTGGATCTTAATTCCAGCTACTTTAAAAGATATTCGATGGGTAATGAAGGAAATTATGCCAGAAATATTGAAATTGTGCATTTATCATTCAATATATTTGTGTCATATGATATTTTAAAAACTTTTGTACTAGCCTAGTAGATATTGAAATAAGATTTTTTTTTGAAGGATCGTGTTTAGGAGTTATCTCCCCTTGATGAAAAATAAAGAAAAAAAATAATTCAGAAAAACTAATTGGTGAACTTTTGATTTTTCAGGGAAATTTGATGAAATATATTTTTAGAAATTAAAATTGATGCCCCGTCATTCAGTTGAAAAAATTTAAGGAAAATCAACTTTTTCCCACAGAGTTCAATGTAAACTGTAAGGACCCATAACTAATTTTAAAAGTAACCGATTTTTTTTTCAATATCCAAATTGGTCAAAAATATTGAATTGAATTTTTACTTTTATAGCTGTAATTTTAGGTCTCATGATTGCATAAATAGGTGCACAAATTACTTCTCATTACCAATTGAATACCTTAATAAACAAACATAATTAAAATTGTTCCAATCGCGCCGTGTAACAAGGCCTTTACGAATAGAAAAAGCATTATGGTAAAAGAGAGAATAATAAACATATTATAACAAAGGTATATACATTTTCATTCCAATTTTAGGTGATAATCTGTTTACGACTTCCATTCTATAAAACTTCGAACAAGACTGAAAAAGTACTCCTTCCATCCTGCAAAATATGTTTTGATCCACGTGAAATCACCAAAAGTCATACTTTTTTTATCAAAAAAGAAAAAAAGAAAATGATTGTAAGACATGCTGAAATACGTTTATGTATTGGATTGTTTGCGTACATAAAGTCCTAAGATAAAGCCACATACTGTTGTAACAAACGCTATTAAAGAAATCCAGAAACAAAATCTGTCAAAGAGAGCGGGCTTGATCTTAAAGATGAAATCATCATCTGACATTTGTTGATTCAAATGGAATCGCAGACTCATCACGGTAAGGAAAACCACTAGTCCACTTTCTATCATCATGACCATCAATACGTAGGACAAAATAGGTACAGGGTCCGAGTTCTTTGGCATGGAAGAGTGGACAATCGTCATAAACACTACAAGCGCCAAAAGTACCGTGATAGCAAACGATATCCTCTCACCGGAAGCCGGGGGTATAATAAATACGCATGCGTTCATAATTCCGATGAAAAGAATAGGTAAGCAGATTCCAAGAACAGAAAACTGCGGTCGCCGTCTGATTTTGAAGTGAAATACAGTTAGAGAAAATATATCCAACATGTCATCGTACACTCCCTCATGAATCATGTCCCATTGTCCGAAGTTGTCAAATACATGAAGTTTAAGATCGGAATGTAGACGAATTTCACGTATGATTTCGTCCATTGGGAATATTTTGACACTACAGCTATGTACGTCAAAAGGATAATTTCTGACGTCAGGTTTACACGTCACTGTCAGCGTTCCCGCGGTCAACCAAACAACTGTGCCGTTGTAGAATACGCGTACTTTGAATGGGCTATCTGCAAAAAGGATTCCGTCCCCTTTTGGGTTTGCTAGAGCCAGGAAAGGTTTCCAAATCTGATCGTCTGGTAAAATTATCGTTCCGACGTTTCCATATTGTCTTGGATTCCACTTTCAGAAAGCATCTACCCACCTGATGTCTATTGCCATGGCAACAGAAACGCTCCCTTCCACTTCATCAAATTCAACAATTCCCCTCGGTATGAATATCACTGTAATGTTCATCGCATCGTGCTCATTCAATATTGGTCTAAATAGTTTGTTATATTCTTTAAATATTTTGTCATATATTTTCATAGTGTTTGTAATGTAACACATCGATTCAACAGAGAAACAAACAAATATCAAAACTTTAACTAAAGCGAAATCCATTTCCATCGGGAACGCCCTGTTTGTTGTTACGTTACAAGGTACTTAGTAAGGATGGAAATCAGAACTACATAACTGCATGATAACATCGACACACATACAGAAGCGTATCCAATATATTAAAATTGCAGAATGCCGGAGTATTTGCATGCTCGCAGATCTAAAAGAGGGTGATTGCTCTTTTTTATATAATGAATGGGGCAACATATGCAATTACACAATTTTTTATTTGCGATCTGGTGTTAATTGCTGTTTTAGTCAAACACGAATTAGCTTCTCTTTGTAAAGGCTACAAGTAATTTTGATATTAGTCTTATATATAGCTCCCCTGTGGCGCAAACATAAAACATACCATCCAAATTTCTTTTCGTGTAATTCAGGTCTTTATTTTGATTTAATAACTTTCGAGGCACATGTCGGTATCTCACCTTCAATGAAACCATTATACAATCAACCCGATGGCGAGAACTTTACCTTTAATTTCCTTAGATACTAGTATGTAAATGGTTGCCAAATGTTGAAGCTACTTTAATTCAATCAATCAAAATGACTATCCAATTCTGAGAAAACTGAAATAATTAATCTATTCCGGAAGAAAACAACCATCAACATGCGTGTCAAGTTTCGACGAAATATTTTGCAAATGCTCTTTTATACACGCGGACTGCTAAAATAAATCACTCCCGAAATGCGCTCACATGTTATCCAAGAAAGCGATAACTGAATAATTCATCGGTTAAAAATATAAAGATTATAACCAGGCGTTCACGTTCCCTGATTATGTTGCATGTTGTAAAGAAAGACATCCAAAATCAGCAGCACAGATCGAGGAATGTATTCTTTTCCGAGAACTTGGTTTCAAAAAAGGGATTTTTTAACAAGGTGAGCATTTCTAAGAATTGAATAGAAGTTATATTTACTTATCCTCTAACCTTGAATAAAACGAGAATGCTAGCTTTACTATTTCCAATGAGTATTTCAAGATGCCTTTAATCTCATTGATCACCTTTTAATATCATAGAGCATGAATATGAACTGTTTTATGGGTGGAAATGCAGTGCTATCTGAATCAAAGAAAATGATTTATCATGGAGCCACAGCCCTTCACATATAAATGTTATATGAGCTCACAGCCCTTCAACATATCATGATAAATATGAGGCCCCATTAGGAGATATCTCCAATTCGAATAATGATTCATCATATCAATTCAAATGTGCATATGGACTTCACAGCCCTTCAACATATCGTGATTAATATGAGGCCCCGTTTTGCTTTATATTCGCGAAAGTGATTAGGATATATCTCCAATTCGAATAATGATCCATCATATCAATTCAAATGTGCATATGGAGCTTACAGCCCTTCAACATACCATGATTAATATAAGGCGCCATTTTGCTTTTTATTCATGAAAGTGATATCTCCAATTCGAATAGGAGATATCACGTAATCCAATTAAAGATACCGTCTATTCAATAGATTATATCCCGTATTCAATAGGTGATATCACTTTAAATAAAAGATATGTCCTACTTGAATTGGAGATATCACCAATTCGAATAGGAAATATCTCCATTTCGAATAGGGGGTATCTCCGCTTAAATAGAAGAAATCCCCAATTCGAATATCGGTGATTTTTCCCATTCGAATAGGAGATATCACCATTTTGAGATATCACTTACTCAAAGATACCATCTGTTCAATAGATGATATATCCTTATCAATAGGTGAATTACTCTAAATAGAAGAATTCCCCAATTCGAATTGGTGATATCTCCAATTCGAATAGGAGGTATCTCCAATTCGATTTAATAGATATTTCTCCTATTTGAATAGGTGTTGAAGAGATATCTTCATTCAAATTGGAAATATTTCCTATTCGAATTTACGATATCACTTTTTCGAATAAAAGCAAAACGGCGCCGGTGGTATGAGGCACCGGTTTGCTATTTATTCACGAGAGAGATATCTCCAAATTCGAATAGGAGATAGGTCTTAACAGACGGCGTGTATATAGTGCAAGCACAAATAAAGAGAGGAGGGGATCTCCAGCAGGATCCGTTTGCAGTACAAACAGCAAAACACCCAAAATGGGAAAACTTATAGGAGGCAAGCACAACAAGAGTCACCAAACGGATAAGTAAGATTGAAGTTCGACCAACTTCGGTTCATCGTTTCTTCAACGCAATCGGAAATTTCTGAATATCAAAATTTCTTGAAATGTCTAAAACGTGGGTCATGTAGCATCATATCCCACCCATTCTGCTACGTCTTTCGGTATATTTTTGGACATAATAACGTTCGCACTCTTTGGCTATAATACATTGTTTAGATTGAGGATCACTGACGAGGGTTAAGTACCCGAAATGTGCATGTCTGGTCCATGCTGCAAATTTATCTGTTCTTAAATGATGCAATTGAATTTGAAGACGTTTAACATTGGTAACAATTTTCAATGCTATAAAACAATTATGGTTTTGTTGCTTTTTGCAATGAGTAGCATTTTTTTCTCTTTTCAATCATTTGAATGAATTTGTCTATCTATTTATCAATACCTGTTTTACCTGTTTTGCTCGTGTTACTTCCCGGTTCTTTTTGTTTACTGTTTTAATTAAAGAGTGTTATCAATTTAATTGCAATAATCAAGTACGAATAAAGTTATATATATATATTTATACGTATGCATCAAGTTAAAGAGCATTAGCGTTATTCATGAGATAACTTGTGAATGTAAAGTCCTAAGATAAAGGCAACCATGGTGAAAATGAACGATATCAATGTTATCCAGAAACAAAATCTGTCAAAGAGTACAGCCTTTACTTTAAAAGGAAACGCTCCTTCCGATGTCTCCTGTTTCAAATGGAATCGCAGACTCATAACGGTAAGAAATACCACTAGTCCACTCTCTATCATCATAGTCATCAATACATAGGACAAAATAGGTACAGGGTCCGAGTTCTTTGGCATGGATGAATGAACAATGGACATAAACACAATAAGCGCCAAAAGTACCGTGATAGCAAACGATATCCTCTCGCCGGAAGTTGGGGGTATAATGAATACGATTGCGTTCATGATTCCAATGAAAAGAATAGGTAAGCAGATTCCAAGGACAGAAAACTGCGGTCGCCTTCTGATTTTAAAGTGAAATACTGTTAGAGAAAATATATCCAACATGTCATCGTACACTCCCTCGTGAATCATGTCCCATTGTCCGAAGTTGTCAAATACATGAAGTTTAAGATCGGAATATAAACGAATTTCACGGATGATTTCGTCCATTGGGAATATTTTGACACTACAGCTATGTACGTCAAAAGGATAATTTCTGACGTCAGGTTTACACGTCACTGTCAATGTTCCCGCGGTCAACCAAACAATTGTGCCATTGTAGAATACACGCACTTTGAATGGGCTATCTGCAAATAGAATTCCATCCCCTTTTGGGTTTGCTAGAGCCAAGAAAGGTTTCCAAATCTTATCGTCTGGTAAAATTATCGTACTAACGTTCTCATATTGTCCAGGATTCCAATTTAAGAAAGCATCTTCCCATCTGATATCAATTGCCATGGCAACGGAAATACTACCCTCCACTTCGTTAAATTCAACAATACCTCTCGGTATGAAGATCACTGTAATGTTCATCACGTCGCTCTCGTTTAATATTGGTCTAAATAGTTTGTTATAATCTTTGAATATTTTGTCATATATTTTCATAGTGTTTGTGATGTAACACATCGATTCAGCTGAAAGACAAACAAATATTAAAATCTTAACAAAAGCGGAATCCATGTTCTCGAACACGTTCTGTTGTAATCTGAAGATTTTAGTTTATTTTGCCGAAATATACTACTCGGAACATTGAAAGTACAGACCTTACATAACAAAATAGATAAGATCGAAGCCTTTTTTCGGCATTCATGCGAAAGAGTATTCTAGTGTAAGACGATAAGAGAACCAGGCATCCAACCGGCATGTCTAAGCAAAAGTATCTGATAACTGAGCACGTGTATGCCACGTATTGCGCAATATTTATTGGATGATGGCTCAGGCAATCAAAAACATAATTGAGCTGATAAGTATAGATTTTAGCTATTAACCAAATAATACCCACCTTGTTAGAGCAAATTGGAACTCTGTTTTCTGAAATTTCTGTCTAAAAATTCATTTTTAGCTCGACTGCACTTCAATGCAAAAGAGCTATTGCAAAAACCCTGGTTGTGTCTGCTTCGGCGTCTGCGTGGGCGTCGTCCGAGCTAGATGATAAGGTTTTAGTATAGTATAGTTTATTAGCAAAAGACCAAAAGGTCTATAAGCATGGAACATACAAGGTACAATTGATATATACATATAGATCTACTGCACAACAACATACAACAAGACAAAGACAACATGCATGCTGAATGTGATTGACAAGAGAAAATAAATTGGTAATAAATAAACAAAAGGAGTCTTTTAAAGTACAAGTATATAGTGAAAGAAATAAGCAAATATATAAACGACGGTAAAGTGGAGGAAAGACCTCAAAATGTCAAGATACCATGCAGGTTGGAATATAATATCCAACATAAATGAAATAAGGTAACACGCATACAATATATGAAGCAAAAATAAACAAGCGACATTCAAAAGCTGAGCTGGCTATGAGAGTAAAGATGCGCAAAGTACAGCTGAGTTGGCGTATATACTATGATAGGAGTTACACGCATACGCAAAGTACACAAATATAAGCGTAAACCAAATGAAATAGGAACAGAAAATAAGCATTGGCAGATAATAAGCAACAATTAAAATGCATTTCTATAATACACATGCTATTGTATAAATAAGCAAACTAATATAGCCAATAACGATAATGCAAAATAGATTTTTGATGGTGAATTTATACGAATTAATGACATATATATATATACATGTAGCATAGCATAGATGCACAGGATAAATAGGGTTGATGTACATGTAATGTGATGTTAGTTGGTTAGTTCATCTATGATTAGTAAATAAAACAAACACGTATGAAGCAGTCAATTGGTGTTAGAGTGGAATCAAAAGCAAAATTTTCAACTGTAATTAAACAAACTAGCTGAAAGTGTCTCTAAGATAGGATGCGTTTTTCAAATATCGACCAAGATTACAAAGCTGTTTCCTGTTTTGTATAGAAAGAAGTTGCACTAATTTGAATGCAGATGGTCTTTGCCAATAGTAGCTTTTTATATATAAACGACGAAAGTATGAATATAATGGACAAACAAGAATAAAATGGTACTCGTCCTCGATTTCATTCAGCGAACACCTTGTGCAAGGACGTCTACTCTTATCCGTATTATTATATCGACCTTGTTCTATGCATAGTTTATGTGATGATAGTCTATATCTAGTGATAAGGGTTCTTAAATTATCGGGGATGGACTTCTTTAAGTAAAACTGGAGTGAAAATGATTCAGGAAGGTATTTATAGAGTAGACATTTCTGAGATGACTCGAAAAAAGCATTTCTATCTTGAATAAATTGGTCAGTTATTCTTGTTTTTGGGTAAATGTAAAAAAGACTTCTCATCGGGAACTGACTGTGCCGACCAAATATCAGAGAAACCAAGAGAACAAAGTAGATCTTTGACCATTAATGACCAGGAATTTGGAAAAAGGTGAATATACATTTCTTCATATACATTTTTAAGGATACAATTGTCTGTCTTTAACAATTTCATCCAATTTTATTATGCGTATTTTGCGTATAACAGCCAAAGGTAGACGCCCTAATTCTGAATAGACCATATAATTTGGAGTACTTGCTTTAACATTTAATATTCTCTTGCAGAACTTAAGGTGAACTTTTTCTATATTTTTACCTACATGGAAGCCCCATACCTCGCAGCCATAATTGAGGACACTCGAGACGTACGTATCAAAAACACTTAGTTTTGATTCAATATTGAGCGAATTATCATTACAGATCTTTGTTATACCAAACATACATTTGCTACCTTGTTTAGCTATAATTTTCTGAGTCACATTGAATTTACCATTGTAACGCAAAGTCACACCTAAGTAATTAAAGGAGTTTACTACTTCAATTTCAATATTGTTGTATTGCCACACTTCCCCATTGCTTAATCTATAACCATTACGAAAAACAACGATTTTAGTTTTGTCTACATTAACTTCAAGACTCCATTTTTTACTGTATATTTGTAACTGGTTCAAGATGTTCTGTAAAGCACATTTGGATTCAGCAAATAAGACTGTGTCATCAGCATAATACATAAGAAACAGAGATAATTCTCTAAGATTAACAGATTCACAATTATTGTAGACGAGGTCAGATTCAAAGTCATTGACATAGAGAGAGAAGAGCAGAGGAGATAATGCCTTACCTTGCATGAGACCATTAGTGCTAGAAAAGAAATCAGACATTTGTGTCCTATATCTTACGCATGACTAAACATCTTTGTATAAGCATTTTATGATATTAAGTAATTTGCCAGTGATACCACATCTTGCCAATTTGTAAAATAACTTGTTTCTGTCCACTGAATCAAATGCTTTTCTGTAGTCTACAAAACAGCAATAGAGTTTTTTTTTTCTTACTTAAGTATAACGATATTAGACTGTGAAGAGCAAAGATTGCATCAATTGTACAGTACCCTTCCCTAAAGCCAAACTGAGCATCTGAGATAGTACCATTCTCACTTGACCATTTCATTAGTCTATTGTTTAAAACAGAAGTGAATATTTTAGAAAGATTACTTACAAGGGTAATACCGCGATAATTATTAGTGTCATTTGTGTTCCCTTTCTTATGTAAAGGCACTATGATTCCAACAGACCAACTTTCTGGGAAACAACCCGATTCAAAAATTTTGTTAAAAAGTTGTACTAGAATTGGCAACAAAATATCCTGAAATTTGAAGAAATATTCGTTTAGTAAATTATCTATTCCTGTTGCTTCACCTGCCTTTAGTTTCTTTAAAACATCTAAGATTTCTTGCTCATCAATTACTTTGTCTAATTCAGAAAACACAGTATGGTCATCAATATCAAAATTTACGTTATTGTTATGAACGGCTGTATTATTACATACTTCTTTAAAATGTTCGTAAAACTGGTCACAGGATAGTGTACTATTGATTTTCTTGCTCTTTTTAAAGATTCGATGAAATTGTTTAGGATTATATTTTCTAAGATAGCTAAGTTTATTACCTTCATGTCTTAAGTAAAATTTCTTACACTTATTCACATGCTTTTTGTACATCCGTTTTGCGCAGACCAAATTATGACGATTAAAATCCGTTCTATTAATTCCTATTAAAAATATTCAATGCAGACTTGTACTCTGAAAATAAAAACTTGCATCTATTATCAAACCATGGTTTATCATCTGTTTCCTTATGAGTTAACGAAATGCGTTGTGGTTTTACACTTTTTCGGCAAAAAGGTTCAAAAATCTCGTTAAAAGTATCCGTGAACTGCTGAACACCTTGATCAATACCTAGTGATGAACCAATCATATCAGTGATCGGGCTCAGATCGCCCGCTCTGTGCTCAATGCACTCTTTCATTTCATTAATAAAATCATCATTCCATTTATATGAAGTGATATATTCATTTCTATCTGCGTCAGTGACCATCCCCCCTCTACAGAGATTAGACAGTGTTGTGCATTTTAGTGTTAGCTCAACTGGTGCATGGTCTGACCATTGATTGAAGTCACATACCTGAATACTTTCAATTATATTCATGTTACTTTTATCAATTAGAACATAATCAATCACACTTGATCCTAAATGATTGTAAAACGTGTATCTACCCATCTTGTCACCCTCTAATCTACCATTGCAGACTCTCAAACCTGTTGAAATACATAAATCTAATAATTTACGCCCGAATGAATTAACATGCTTGTCCTCTGACTTCCTGACCCCTAGATCATTGTCACACGAGTATGTAACAAAATTAGAAACATTTCTTAAAAGGTTTTGTGGTAAGTTATCCAATTCAATGAAATCTTTTGCTTCCCCTACGCGACTATTTAGGTCACCTGAAACCAAAACAGCGCCGAGATCTGAGAATTCTGCAATATCAATCAGCAGTGAGTCAAACAAATCAATATCATAGTGATTGTAGAAGACATTATTATCGTGAGGAATGTAACAAAAACAAATATATGTATCTTTTGCAAGAAGATTTTCTATTTTCACCCATATGATACTGTCACCAACAACTTAACATAGTTTAATATTAATAGCTAAATTGCTTCTATATAGTAAAACAAGTCCACCGCCCTTACATTTGGTACGAGGAAAAGTAAGGAATGAAAACTCGTCAGAAAGCAATGAAAAATCAGGGTCATTTTCGTTGGATAACCAACACTCTGACAGAAAAGTTATATCGTAATCAGCTAAAATTTTAATAAAGTCTTGCTCATCAAGTTTCCGATCCAGACCGCGATTGACGTTCCATGATGCGATGCGCAAAGAAGTCAATGGTCTCACCCCCGCGTCCCCCTATTGGGCCACAGCGTTTGACGACTGCTGATCATAAACGTGATCAACGACCATAACGTCACCAACTGGATCGCTCATTGCGTCGATATACTCCTCAGCGACAAGCTCGTCACCAGCGCGATCGTCGAAGTCACTCGGATCAACTTTCTCAACGTCGACAAATAACCTGTCCCTCACCAATTTCACATGATGCCCGCGTTCCCTCATTACATCTGCTATAGGGAAGAGTTGTCTGCGTTTCTCCTCCATTTCCACGGGGTACTGCTCACGCACACTAAACGGTCTGCCGCGTAGTCTGTTACGGTTGCGCAACACCAGCTCTCTGTCTTGTGCGAATAGGAAACGTACTACAATCGGTCTAGGTTTCCCGCGAATGAATCGTCCGGCAGTTTTAAGGTCATTAATAACTCCCTTGGCCTCATCAACGGTATGCGCCATGGTTTTGACGTTATCGAGAGCTACCCTGGCCTCGTCGATCGTATTACTGAGGAACTGTACGCTGCTTTCCAGATCTGACGATTTAGATTCAACTGCGGTCACCCGACGGTCAATTGAGGACACTGTTAAATCGAGCGCCGATAACTTTGACTCGATGACATCCAATTTTGTAAGTCGCTTCAGGACCTCATCAAGTTTTTCATTGGTAGCCGCAATCTGTATCTTTAACTCGTCCTCGCGTTGTTGGCGTGGATGTAACTACGGACTGCACAGGCGCGACCGGGGCCGGCGAAGCTGACGTCAGAGCTTGATTACGTGACGGTGTCCCATACAGAACATTGTGGGCAGCTCCAAGTATACTATTCATCAGCGAAGACGAGTTACTTCCATTCTGTGAATCGTTAGAACTACTGTCATCTACAGTCTTACGCTTAGTACCTTTAGATTTACCACCAGCCATTGTCAATCAATCAGGATTAAACGGTCAAATACACTAAGTTCCGTGACCTAACTACACTGGTATGGTATTGTACGTTTACACTAGAGTGATTGAGCGAATACTCACTGACAAGAACAAAAGAATACTAAAATCCATCAATTTCTCCTCAAAAGAATAATTGTTCGTACGATATAAACTGCATATGTGATCTAAACAATATCCAAAACCAGACATATCCACTAAAATGTCGGTTGGAAGCGATAAAATTTAGTTATTAGTCAAATTTTCCCTGGTCAAAAAAACCTGACCGACCTGTCCGAAGGGTCACGTGTCTATGGTAAATGTTAAGATCACACAATTTCCTTTCCTATATTCATATTCTGTTGGTTCTTTTTGTTGTTGATGTTTAATCATACTTTGTTTAATATTAACAGATGGGGATGTAGCCCCTGGGGTTGTGATTTTTAAAATTATTTCAAATAAGACAGATGTTGAGATGATAAGGTAAATGCTAAAATAGCAATATTTTGCCTTAATGACCAATATAAAGGAAAGTATAAGTGCTACATGTTCCAAACTTGAATGTATATTTGATCAAACTTTCATAAAATGACCTTGACCTGCTTTTCCGCTTGAGTGATTTTGCCTTTAAAAGCAATATTGCAATATCGAGCAAAGTATAAGTACTACATGTTCCAAACGTACACGGTGGATGTATCTTTGATCAAACTATAATAAAATGACCTTGACCTACTTTTTCCGCTTGAGTGATTTTGCCTTTAAAAGGCTATATTGAACAAAGTATAAGTGCTACATGTTCCAAACTTTCAAATTGGATGTTCTTCAATCAACCTTTCATAGAATAACCTTGATCTACTCTTTCCGCTTGAGGATTTTGCCTTTAAAGGCCAATATTGAGCAAAGTATAGGAGCTATATAAGTATACAATTGTGTATTATTATATAAGTTACGGAAAAAGTGAGCCTAAGAAATTGGCTGTCCTTAAAGACATTATGCTATGCAGTCGCGAATTAGGTGACTCTGGCAACTGTTTTTTTTATTTTTCAATACACATTTTGTACATCATAAAAGTCTATTAAAGATTAAAGACGAAACAGACAAAATGTATCATTTCAATATTTGCCTTTCTCATATTCTTCAACATTTTAAACTAATTCATTTTTGAAATGTGTATAATAGTCGAAATCGAATGAATTATTCTTTTTATCGCTTACATACACCAAGTACTCCTTCTAGTTACCGCTTTTATGATCATTAAACATATTAATTGCCAATTATTTATTGCTAATTATTAACGTCTGACGTTGAGCCTGGGATTTTGAGGAGGTGTTGGTAATTACTTGCTTCCGAGAAAAAACAAAACAAAACAGGGAAATCCAATATGAACGGGCAAATTTAATATTTTTATTAAAACAATTCAAAATTCCACAAGAAAGGAGGGGATCTCTAAGAAACGCAAAAAGTATACCAGGTAAAACATGTTATCCATGAAAATATCTGATTTGTTACATTTTATCTTAAAATTCTCCCCTTTTATCTAATGTGTAATTAGACTGAAAATTACGCCACATTCCCGATCTGTGAAATAGATCCGATAAAATGATGCTTATTTTGAAACTTTGATGCACCTCTCATATATTTCACATCGATAAAATCTTGTGTAGATACATCGTGGAACACGGCAAATTTTCTGGAATATAATGAGTATATTATGAATTCTGATTGGTTTTTCCAAAAGCACTGACGAATACATTTGCACATTAAGTACAAGGAAAATATTGGATGAATATAAAAAAGAATCATAGTTCATTTATGGTGATGCACAGTCGGATATGGGCAATGTTGTTTTCATTAAAGGGATAAGGACTTGGCAAAATGGGACGGACAGGAGGATTTGTTTTCCTGTATGGGCCAAATACTTTTTGTACAACAATGCACTGCAATTTTTGTAATTCACTATTGACAACTAAATGAAAAAAGTGAAAATACAGTTTAACGGAATTGGTTTATTTTGTTGTGCCATTCTACTCTCTGTTTGCTGTGGGTTTTGCTGTTGAGTTCTGTTGGAGATCCCCATCCGAAATGAAATGGAGCTAATGCTATCATCCTATCGTCTGCACATATAAGGAAGATTTGGGTATCAATAGTCTACTTCCCTTTTCTGTTTAGTTGTTAGCATTTTCTGGTCCTCAATAGGAGAGATTCTTAAATTAAAAACTGCGTAATTTTGACTCCACCTTCTTGTTTGCTGCCATGATAAAATGCTGCCATGAGGTTAGGTTTGTAATCTTTGGTTACACAATGTTTCAAATAATGATAATCTCAAAGAAAGGAGGGGATCTTCAACAACATTCGGTTGCAGCACCTACAGCAAAACACCCAAATATAAAATGCAAAAACACAGAGCAAGGAACACCAACTGATACCAAAAGACCACACATGAACCAACGAGACCAATAGCAAACCGGTGCCGACTTAGGCCGGCCATCTGCCATGCAAGTAGCAGACGGTGTAGTTATCCCGATTACCTGCACACAACCCTCCCACTTTCCCGATTTCCCAGATGTCTCGAAGAATGCACAATTTTTGACAGGTAAAGTAACCTCCTCATTGTAAGATGGACATACAAAGAGACAGCATGACGCAGGGCCAAAGAAACACAGAAGGCATACGAAATACAGGCCGTGCTCTACCGGCTATAGCGAGCACATGCATGTGATCACCCGAGGAGTCCGACTGGCATTCAGAGAGGACAGGGTCGGGGCATTGTCTTCTCTAAAAAGGTTTGCACAGGGTCCGTCATGGAGTCATGTCAACACTAGCAGTCAGAGTGCAATTCTTAAGAATACGCTGACCAGTACAAGGCTGTAGATTTGATCAGTGCCAAGCAACGTGTCCGTCTGGTGATGTAGAATGTAAAAGTTCCAGAAAGTATTTACTAGTTTGTGAAAGCGAAAACCTTGACCTAAAAGTTTCTTGGTAATTTGTAAATTTCTACTATGAAAATCCAAAACATCAGTACCTGCTCTAGTATACCGGCACGTATTCAAGCCTGTCTTGATATAACGTGCCATTATCAAAGTGCGACTATATCCCCTTTAGTATAAATACGTTCGTTCTCTTCTAACAGCAAGAGTTAACGTTCTTTGCTTGTTACGTAACAACCCCCTCTTTTTCATTCTGCAGCCGACAGTGTAAGTCGTGAATTTGCTTGCTCACATAAATTTCCATTTATCAGATAAAAAATCGGGTTTTTGAAACCTTTCTATTTACAGCTGTGCATTTTGTTACTTTCAGGATAATATATATCATATTATTTACTTGATTATCGTCCTTTCAATCATCGAATTTAGCATCTTTTACTTTATAACTGGGCAGTAATCACACACTGTGATCGCGCCATTACTGCATGCATGACGCATCCTACAGGCTGCAGCAGCGACCGGTATGAACCGGTTTCAAGAGTGTATTGGTAGTTTCTAGATCACCCTTGTTTGTGCAGTTTGGTGGTCATCGCGTCCTGTAATTTTTACTTATCCTAAATATTGAGATGTCCTCGGAACATAGCACGTTTATCTCCAGTTATATAGTCGAAATATGCATGTCTGGTACACCTATCTAGATTTAGTTTGGAAAAAGACCGTTTAACCAAATAGATAAACTGTTTAACACATATAAATAAAGATAAAAATTAAACGGATAAAAATATAAGTGAATGAATAAGTAAAAATTAAACGAATAAATAAATCAAATAAATGAATTTTTACCAAAGAGACATACACATGTAAACAAATGGATAAATGAATAAACAGATTAATGAATAAACGATAAATAAACAGCACTTTAAAACAAAAATAATAAATAAATAAACAGACAAATAATAATAATAATAATAATAAAAAAAAAAAAACAATAATAAATGAATGAATAGATTAATTAATTAAACTTTAAACTAAATACTTAATAGGCATACATTCGTAAAAAAGGGGCAAATAAATGTTTAGAACAGAAATAAATGTTAAATAGGGGAAACATGTAAATAAATATATAAACGAGTAATAAGATAATAAATGGTAAAATACATAAGTTGATTTATAACTTTATACATAAAGGATTAAATAATAATAGATAAGAAGTAATAAACAGACATATAACTAATAAATATATACATTTATGTCAATCAAATAGATAAATAAAGCAAAAAAATATCAAGAGGATAACCTGTGGATAACATGTATTTTTATTGAAAACAAATAATCATAAATAACAAGGAGAAACAACCTACAAAATTCAAATAATGCAGAGCTATTAACTCCATAACTACCCCCCCCCCCCGCAAATAGAATAATATAAAATAAAATGAAATAAGAAATAAAATTAAATTAAATTACATTAAATTAAATTAACTTAATATCGATGAAGCATTCGCACAATAACCTCCCAGTAAGCATGTTCATACAGTCTCATCCCTATAATGAATATCTATTTTCTACCTGCCCATGGATCCCTACCTTTCAAATGAATACCAAAGCCAATGGATCATTGCAAATAAATGAAAAATAAGTAAATAGACAAATAAATAGATGAATAAATAGATAAATAAATAAATAAATAAGTAAATAAATAAATAATAATAATAATGGATAAATAAATGAAAAGATAAATAAATTAATGAACAACTAGATTAAAGGAATAAATACAAAAAAAAAAAAAAAAGAAAAAAAAAGATAATAAATGAAATAAATCATAAAAGGAAGGAATTAAAAAATGGAAATCTGAAGGAAAAGGATGATAATATAATTGATGGCCTTGCATCCTAATTTTATCAGTACACAGGTGGCACAACATACTTCTAAAATATACGGGTTGATTACTAAATGGATTCGAAGTAACTAATTATATGGCAAATAAAGTCGCGTTAAATTATGGCAATGGATTATAGCCAAATCACCAAGCAAGAATATATAATGTCTTGTTTTGTAACCCTTGAACTGTATCTCTTGTTACATAGGGTACGAACCATTTACCTTTATATGTGATGTATGCACCAAGGAATAAAGGTGAAAAAGAAAGAAGAATGAAAGTAAGAATGTATGAATGAACAGAAAATTTCGAAAATTGTAAGTTCGTAGATAACTTGTAGACCTTACAAGTTATTAATGCATACGTCGCATGCTCAGTTTTCATTACTTACAATTTGAAATTTTTTAAAGGCGCGAAACGCCTGAAATGAAATTGAAATTATATGTGCAAATAGAGGTGAGGTATAGCTACGGAAACAGCCTTTCTTCTACCATAAATAATATAGCTCATACAATATAAATGAGCGAACATCATGATAGAGACGTATCACAAAAGTTCTAGCCAATTAAAAGTGGCCACGCAACACATGTATGTTGTCAACATAAGCTGTTTATGAAATGTAATTTGTTGCATTGATGAAAGAAAAGTTGACACCAATATACCAAAAGTTGACGGCTGTGCGTTTATGGGGGATTCCAAAATTATTGGCAATGTCAAGCGGCATATTTACGCATAGTCTTTTGAAAAAGTCTTTCCGAAAAGGTCAGTTTGCAATTTCTTTCAATAAAATCTTACTTGACGCAAATGTTATTAGCGAAAAGAACTTCGTTACCCCCCCCCCCCCCCCCCGTTAATGGTGTGTATCTGTGATCTTAATTCTAATCATTAATTGGATATCAAACGAATTCGAATGTCGTTCTGTATATGAAAAGGAAAAGGACACTCAATTCCAAATTAAAATCGGAAATTCATAACCAATGTTAGCACCGATGGTTGCCGAATATCAGTATTACTTAGCATATCATTACTAACGACAAAAAGCCTATAAATTTTGAAGAAGGTTGTGTTGTAACCGTTATCGGCGATATCATCATTAATACCCTTCGATCTTGATTAATTGATTATATTTTTAAGAACCGATTATAACCGGAAAAAGAAATAGTTTTCAATCGAATATGCGCATGTCAAGTAGTTTCCACGGGTTAAAGATACTGGCGTAGCGTAAAGGATACCTTTCCTGATGCATACAATGGGCGGGTTCCCATCTCTCTTCAATAGAAATGACAAGTATTCTGATAAAACTTCAACACCAGATAAGACACTTCAGTACCTACTCGTCTAGATTAAAACTCCTATTTACGTCCTCACAAGCTTAACTCCGCGAAAGCAATAACTAAGAACTTATTTCTTGGGTCCTTGGACCGCCCCCCCCCCCCCCTCCATCTTCACTGCATCTGCCTTTTTAAAGTTGCAGACTATTACATATGCTCCGTATTTCATTGACCAGACAGGTTTTCATCATTGTATGCTTGGAGTTCTTACTATGCATTTGGTCATGTATATTAGCATACGAATCAATGAATTTTTATCATCGTTACCTTCCATATTCTTTTCTGTTAAAAAACAAAGGAAATTATTTCCGATTAAATCCTCACCGTTTATAAACATCGTAAAGGCTTGGCATGTTCATAAAGGATTTCCACATCTCTACATACTGTCCAGAAACGGTCCAGTAGCATACTTTCTGACAGCCGAGTCCTTCACCTCGTTGTTCTTTAATAATTTAAAATTACTCGCGTATATACACGAATGAATAAACAAGATAAATAAGAGTAAGTTAAGTTTAAGCCGAAAATATGCAGTAACAGCCATAATATTGTCGAATTCGTAAAATTAAATCTGCATATACCTCTATTGTAAAAATAAAGTATAAGCTGAAAATATGATGTAACGACCATAATATTGTCGAATTCGTACAATTAAATCTCCATATACCTCTACTGTAAAAATGTAACACGTTGTAGGGGGCGCTAGTTGAGAGTATTTGAGCTGCGCACCCCATCTCAAAGATGACTTGAACTTATATAAATGAGAATATAAACTATCATACAAAAAGAAAGATTTTGCATTATAAAATCATGTAAAATTGATTTATTTTCAGGGACACCGTAGCTATAAAATAGATAGATAGATAAATAAATAAATAAATAAATAAATAAATGAATAAATGAATAAATAGATAAATTAATTAATCAAAATAAATAAATAAAATAAATAACTAAATATACTAATAGGTAAATAGATAAATACATTTGTAAATAAAGGGATAAATAAATTAAAGAATAAACAAATAAATAGGTAAATCTAAATGCTGTATGGAAGACATTAAGCATGTAAAAGCAATATATATTGTATTGCCCGGTAGAAACTGCAAGGTGAATCACAAATTAAACGGACATTCAATCATTTGAACTGTATATAAAAGCAGTAAGTATTATGTGAACACGAATAGATTAAGTTGGATAATCAATAATTTCGTGCACTTATACGCACACCGAACTTGAACATATCGTTCTCCCTCTTCCTTGACCTTGTCGTCAAGTTAACCCACTGGTATGCCCCCTAACACCCCCCGTCCTGTTCTTAGTCCTCATCAAACTAACTCCTAAAAACGACTGAATCTATGATTTCATATTATTGATTCCTAATTTCTTTTTTATCATATAAATGATCTCGTGAACGCAGTTCATGAAGTCATACATATGGCTCGCGGTGGTCATCAACGTTGAGGGGATCCTCGTGCCACCAAGGGGCGCATTTGCAATTGGCAATGGGCGGCACCGGCTCTTGGTGGCGTGATCGAAGATCAAGTGGCCGTTTGTCGTGACTTCATGTGAGTCGTCACCCCTCAACTTTGATGGACGGTGCTCACCCTTATTCTAAATATGCACATTTACAGAATATTGGCCATTTGGGCCTATTATTGACATATTTCATCTTATTATTATTATCTAGTATTTTGGCCTTATCGGCCTATATATATTTCGGCCTTATTGGCCCATTCATGTTTATTGCTTTGTACCGCTTTTGTGCCAATCCATTGCGGTAATATTACTCAGATTTGAATATATGTTTATTGCTTTTACCGCTTTTGTGCCAATCCATTGCGGTAATTGCTTGTTACCGCCTTTGTGCGGTTATATATGTTTTGATTGAGGCTCGTCCATCGGCGTCCTCCTTTGTATATATTTAAAGCCACCGCGGCCAAATTATGCCAATTGAATAAATATAATCAAATTTATTGAATATCATGTTTTTATTTACATACAAGCATCTGAGATAACGGCACGTATTCAAGCCTGTCTTGATATAACGTGCCATTATCAAAGTGCGACTATATCCCCTTTAGTATAAATACGTTCGTTCTCTTCTAACAGCAAGAGTTAACGTTCTTTGCTTGTTACGTAACAACCCCCTCTTTTTCATTCTGCAGCCGACAGTGTAAGTCGTGAATTTGCTTGCTCACATAAATTTCCATTTATCAGATAAAAAACCCGTCCCTCCCGTCCCTTATTCAAGGTCATTATGTTTTTAGTATTGATTTGCCTTTTTAAACTACTAATTTTCTGATTACAATCCTTTTGTCGTACAAATTTAAACCAAGTAGCACAGTCTACTTGAATTCAACTTTTTACAGAAGCAATCTAATATTATTCGATGCAGTGCCTAACCATATACACATGATTGAAGGGCTGTACTTACATAAACTTGTACATGTCGTCTTATTTTAACAGATTCAGATTCAATATTTTATTAGGGTCTCACCACTATGCATAGATTACAACAAATTAAAATATCTATATGTAAGACATATAAAATAAGTTTTAAACAGTAAAATACATAGTGCCATTCTATATAGAATTATGAGAGACTATATAAAGATATAATACAGATTAAGATATGATTTCCTTGTTCATTAAAAGGAGTTACATTTAAAAAGGTGACTATTACGACATAATAGAATTAAGTGGCAGGTTTTGGCCACCATGTGACATATATCTCCATTTGAGAGTAGGAACTTAAATTTGTCATTTTCATTAAAATTTCTAAAATCATTAAAAATGTTTTCAATATTTTCTCTCTCAGATAACATAAGTGCCCGCAAGTTTATCATCTCTTAAATGATGCCATGAATTTAAAGACGCATAACATTTTTTTCATGTATTTGATCAATTTTCGAAATGGATACTTTGGTCGGTTTTCTTTTATGTATATTTCAGGATAAATCATCCAAGATCTTGGGCTCAACTCATCATTCAGGACCTGTCGCAGTGGACTGCACTTTCTTCTTCCAGCCCCATTGCGAGACGCACCTCGTCGTGACTTCATCTGTATCATCCGACTCCTTTACCACTCCCTTCCGAAAACTGCCCGATTCTATGGACACCCCCCTCCTAGGAGGTTTTTCCCCGGGTACTCCGGTTTCCTCCTGCTCGATGACCTGTCGCGGTGGACTTCCATGTAGTGTTCAGCCATTTGCGAACTAATAGTTGTGACTTTATCTGTTTGCCGTTTGTCGTGACTTCATGTGAGTCGTCACCCCTCAACTTTGATGGACGGTGCTCACCCTTATTCTAAATATGCACATTTACAGAATATTGGCCATTTGGGCCTATTATTGACATATTTCATCTTATTATTATTATCTAGTATTTTGGCCTTATCGGCCTATATATATTTCGGCCTTATTGGCCCATTCATGTTTATTGCTTTGTACCGCTTTTGTGCCAATCCATTGCGGTAATATTACTCAGATTTGAATATATGTTTATTGCTTTTACCGCTTTTGTGCCAATCCATTGCGGTAATTGCTTGTTACCGCCTTTGTGCGGTTATATATGTTTTGATTGAGGCTCGTCCATCGGCGTCCTCCTTTGTATATATTTAAAGCCACCGCGGCCAAATTATGCCAATTGAATAAATATAATCAAATTTATTGAATATCATGTTTTTATTTACATACAAGCATCTGAGATAACGAATGAGCTGCGAAATGTAGATACCGTATGACGGTAATCTAGGAACATCACCGTCGTCCGTCAAGCAGGGGACAATTTACTATGTTGATATCATTTATCACATGTCGTATCGCACTTGATAGAAA